>CM038215.1:87840074-88490029 GCA_021442155.1 Cymbidium sinense
TGTCTAACTCAACTTCTATGCTCTTGAAAAAAAAACGTTTAGCATATTTGATGTAATTTATTTAATATTTTAATAATTAATTATGAGACACAAAAATAAATGAAAAAAATATTTTTGGCATGCAAAGTAGATATCCATTAAAGGCCGTCTCATTCACATATTTATATTTCTCTCCATTTTACATAATTGATGTAATTTATTTAATTTTTATTATTTTTTATCCCATCATCTCATCCAGAAATAAATGAACATGAGAAACTAAATTTCAAAACATAAAAAAATAATTTTCAAATATTTTCTTATTTTAAATTTATCTTGACTAGCAAGTCATATATAAATTATATAAATAGTCTTTCTCATTAGACCCACTTGAGTGCAATTTGCATGATTGTGAAATTTTTATTTTATTTTTTTGGTTTTTTATCACATGCAGTTGACTAATAATATAAATATCATATCATTGAAGGTCTTCACAGCAAAATACAAGATGCATTTCCCTTAAAAATTAAAGGAGTAATTTATTCTCTTAATAAAAAAATAAATAATAAAATAAAATATTTAAATTTTGTATATTTATAGCATTATCTTTCTCCTATTCTTATTCGTCAAATTTCACTCAAAAAAAAAATATTTTTTTTCCACAAATTTGTTGAACACATTCAATAAAAAGTCAATAAATTTTTTTATTTATTTTAGACCTAAATTTTAAAATAAAAGATTAAAATAAGTTAAATTTAATTATTTAATTCTCTTTATAAATATTCTATTGTAAAGAAAAATCATCAAATAGCATCTACTTGATACATCATTTGAAAATTTATTTGGATTGGTGTAAATTAGGTTCAATTTTGATTTTAAATTTTTAAAAATTAAATTTAGGATCACATGATCTCAAATTTTAATAAATTTATAATCAAATTAAATATCTTAACAAGATAAATCCAATGATATCTAAATTAATCAAATTTGAGTTTAAATAAACAAAAATTCAAATATTTACAATGCGATTGAAAATTTAAGAATATTAATTAAAATTTTAATAAATTTAAATTATTATATATTTATAATTAAAATAAAAAATCCAATAAAATTAAGATCACTTAATTTTAAAATTATAAAGATATTTAAATATTGAAAGAAATATTTATGAAGAAAGAAATTAATATGAATTAAATGATGTAATATTCTAAGATGTTTATTAAAATTATTAAAATATAACTAAAATATAAATAAATTTATTTTTTTATATAATAGATATTTAAACTTGAATATGAAGAAAATATAAAAAATTTGATGTAAAGAAGTAATAATTGGAGTTTTATAAGCTCTTTTTTTTTGTCAACAAATAATTAATCCTGTAATTAATGTAAAATGAGTATACGGCAACTGCCCCCACTATACAGTAAAAACAGAGGAGCTTTGCTGAAGAACTCGGCGTTACCACTGATTTATTCCACATTCTCCCTTTCCCTCCATTAAATCGAAAACGTTTCAGAGAGCTTAAACAGCAAGTGACGAAGAAGAAAGGAAGGGAGGCAGACAGATTAGAGAGATGAGCACGATCACAGTTCCAGAGATTCTCCCTTCTCCTGAAGAAGATTGCCAGAGACTGAGAAACGCTTTTCAAGGTAACTTGGATCCGATTGCAATGGGGAAATCACCTCGTTTTTACTCCCATTTCTCTTCCCCGCTTAATCTTTCTCCTTGTACCTAGGGTTTGGGACGGACGAAAGGGCCATTATCGAGGTTTTGGGGCACAGAGACGCCCGCACTCGCGCAGAGATTTCCCGCTGCTATTTCAAGCTGTATAACGAATCCCTAATCGAACGCCTCAAATCGGAGCTCTCCGGCGATTTCAAGGTATAAAGTTGCAAATTTTTTCAGTGTATTGAAATAGAGCAAACAATTTGTGAAAATTTTCCACATTCCATTCTTCTTCATTCTCATCTATTCTTGAGGCTGTTTTGAAACCATGCATAGCTATGTAGTTCTGCCGGTTTAAGTAAGGTACTGTTCTTGTAAAGAGAGGACCTCTTTATTGATATTATCGCTGAGTTATGCTAAATATTGGGAATAAGGGGCTCATTTTGCTTATTCTCATTGCTAGAATCATACTTTCTTACAGTTCATGACAAACCTAATACCATGCTAATATACTCCCATGATTTATGTGGAATTGGTAAAGGTGTATATAATCTTTTGATCTGCTTTTTTATTTTTGGTAGACTGACAAGTCATATATTATGAAACAATACATGCTGCATCTTTCTTAGACTTAGCCAACAATACCTATTTATAGTCTTTGGAATTGTCTCATTCAACCAAAATATTATCCAACGGCTCTGACATGTAATTATAAAATGAATCAGGAATTCTAATAGGATTACTTTAAATAAGGTCATTCTTAATTATGTTGCTTTTATTAAGCAAGATAAGTCTATTTAAGTTTTGGTAATTCTCACTGAAATGCTTTAAGTGACATGGACTTTTCTATGATCAAAATCATTCACTTTATGCGATGAAACTCTACTTGTAGTATCATTAGAAATTGTCAAAGTTCTAGCACAAGATTTAAGAATAAATGAATATTCTTGTAAAATTTTAACTCATTTAGTATGTTTATACCCCAATATCTTTTAGGTCATCTTCTTTTGTATCGGACAAACTCTTTAGGCAATAAATAATGATTGTAATATTGAAGCGCATACAAAACAACCTAGAGCTCCTTATCATAATTTTTTTTTACTTACGTTGCTTCAATCAATTTATCATTAACAAAATGTAATAGCATGTCCTTTATGGGTTAATACTTTTCCAATACTAACACTAGCCACATCATAAGAAATCTCACTCACTTTATTAAAATCAAACGACTTAAGTGCATATGGATTTAAATTCCCTTTTCTTTTGACAAATTGTAATTGTAGTATGCTATAAAAAAGAGTCAAACTATAAAAACTCAAAATTTCATGTTATTATTAGGTTTTTGATCATTCATTACTTATTTTTATTAATATCAATAGACTTTCTATCTTTAGATACATTAACTCATAAAAAAATCAGAAATGGATTCATAAAATATTTCTTTAAGATTAGATACAACTTTTATTCTTGTAAAACCTCAAATATTATTTTAAACTATACCAAATTATCATTGCATATTTTATTATAAGTTAAAATATCATTAAAGCAACCATTTAAAACATTTTTTGAATAAAAGATCACAAGACATGGTTCATTATCATCATAAAAGTACTAAGTAAATTGATTAATCCAAACAACATCATTAACCATTGTTATAGTCCATCTTTAGTTTTAAAAATATTTTTTCATTCATTATCTTCTTTTATTCTCATTTGATGATAGCCATTTCTCAAATCATTCTTAGAAAATACTATAGTATCATTCTTCATATGTAGTTTATCATCCAAACAAGGTGTAAAAAAATCTATATTTAATAATAAAATTTTTTATTACTTTAATTATTTGCACACATTCTTCAACTATCATCTTTCTTATGTGAAAGCAAAACATTAATGATTCTACCATATTTCTTCTTAAGTGTAAACAAAACATAAATGATTGTATGTATTATCTTCATTGATCTCATAATGCAACAATGTTTGTATTAATCGCTCCCTTCCCAATATTTCTATTTGCATTTTCATGCTTTTGTAATAAATTTTCATGCTCAATTAATGTTCTTTCGTGAAGTTTACTTTTTTGTACATTTGACATGATTTGTTATTTAAAGAAATTATCTATATTTAATACCATATAACAAAAACTTTAGGATCAATTTACCATCATAAGTAGATACTTCAACTTTTTTAGTTGTCATCATCTTGTGTCAAGATTTTGACTACTATGATTTTTATAAGCATCATTATTAAATCGTAAATTATCTATTAAGATTATTTCCATAACTCCTAGAATTAATATTCAAGTAAACTTGTGTCTACTCTAGGCTCACTTGCACAAACTTGATTTACTTTTGTCAATTTGTGCCATAACTGCATTAATTTCATCACATAATTGATTTTGTTTATTCAATAACACAACCAAGTCATTTTGCAAAGTTGTTAACTTTTCATGGTTTATTGGACTACCTTGATGCTTCTAAGTGACATGCTAACACAACTTAAAGCTCAGCATAATTCAGAGTTAGAATTTCTTAACGCAAAGATGCATTGTATAACTTGTAGATTCACATATCACAAACCGATTAATTGAACAATTCTCTTAGAAATATACATCAATACAATAATTAGAAATCAAATGGTAATGAAATGATTAAAAAAAATCAAAATCAATAAATTTGAACAACAACAAGAAGCTTAATCCCACTTGCCTAATGAATCCTTCGCCTCCATTGTGTCCTATTAGTGTCAAGTTCTCATTTAATTCAAGTATACTAAGGTCATTTTTTATATCTTAACCAAGTTTTTTAGGTCTACTCACCTTTCTTAACATAAAAATCTAATGCATCTACCGCTAATTCATGGACTGATGCTTTATGTAAACTATCTACTCTCAATCTTATCGACTGAGCTACTCCAACTTTTCCTAACATACTCATTTTGCATTTTATCTCTATGAGTAAAGCCACTCATCCATCTAAGCATCCTCATCTCAGACATTTAACTTAGTCTTATGTTTTCTTATGAACATTCTGCATATAAATCATTGTAGTCTTACCACATCTTATAAAATTTTCCTTAAGTTTAAGTGGCCAGATGCATTCCTCCACTTCAACCATCCAACTTGAATTCTACTAATAACATCTCCATCTATTTCACCATCATTTTGAACAATAGAGCCTAAATTTTGAACCATGTAAAAAAATTGAGCAATTGTAATTTATTCTCCTACAAGTAGAATCTCAATTGTGCCAAAATTGAATAAAATCAAGAGCACTTACAAGCCAATAATAAATTATTCAAATGAAATAAGAACAAGGAACTAAAATATCAAAAAAAATTTAAAAAAATAGATCTTATACTGACTTTTGCCTAGAATTAGGTAGCACGCTTATACTACATTTGAAGGAATCAAATGTAAACAAGATTGAAATTAAGAATAAATTTGTTGTTATATCCTAGTTGTTAATTTATATAACTCAAAACATCTATTTTATAGACTCCTCTTCTGCTAGGCTATTAGTAGATATGATTGGCACTTAATGCGAAAAGATAATAAGCAATATAACTTTTAATTTCAAATCCCAAATTGTTATCACAAGCAACACAAACTTTTTAATCCGATAGCCATCATCTTTACATAAATGGCAAATCACTCCATACTGAATCTCATAATCTTCTGCAGTGCACATACATCATGCTTTCCCTCAACAGAAGCCGCACAAAATTACTGCATTCCATGGGAACTGGATTTTGCTGTAACAAGCCATAGATTCTGCACAGGACTCCAGAGAATAAACTGGAACCAACTCTTCACAGCAAACAAACCAATAAAGAAATAAGTCCCCAGAAAGAAGAGAAACTCCATATTCCATCGCATAATGGGGAAGCCGTTGCCAGCACTTTCCAAATTGTGTTATTAAAGTCTCCACAGATAATGCCAAATTTCACCTCCTAAGATGAGGGGAAAACCTAATCACATACCTCATATACACAACCTCCAATTCTCCTCAAAGCACCAACCTTCAAATCATCTAATTAAATGAGGAAGCTCAACACTCTACTATGCAGTTTTATTGTGGAATTTAATCTTAACTGAACCAAACTAAAATCATACTAAATCATATGAACCAATCTAATACTAGGATATAAAATAGATCCCTCTCTTGAGACCATCATCACTTGCATGTTTTTAAATGCAGAAACAGCAAAATAAAATAAAATAAGCAACTAATGAAAACAAAAATTTGAGTTCAGAATAATGCTTGATTTGATATTTTCGCCGAAAATAAATACTAAGATTATCATCAACTTGTATATTAGGAATTCAACTCTAGTTTCAATTCTGATGTGAGAGTTTTCACCAATCCTTTCTCATCTTTTGTGATGGCTAGGCACATAAACTTGCATATTCTTCTTAAATTTAAAAATTTCTTACAAGTCAATAAGAAGTTTTTTCTTATATTGTTCAATCTTTGTATGGATTTCTCTTCAGCTTTTTTTTTTCCTTCATTTTTTTGGTTTCTGCAACCAATAATCACTTCACTGCTGTTAAATATCCTTACTCCTAATAGATTATAGTGATTAGTACATTGAAGCTGATCTAGTGAAACATTGATGTCCTCAAATGGAGGAAGTTGTCAGGCTCTAAGCAAATTTCAATGATTGTTACTCCTCTCATTCACTTTTCCAGAGGAATTTTCATACTAATCTACGCCCCAACATTTGTATCCATCACAAATTATTGAAAAGAAGTTTCTGTGTAATAGAGATATGGGACTACTTTAAACAGTATGTGTTATGTAACCAATTTGCATTTGTTGTTCAGACGGCTGTGAGCTTATGGACTGAAGATCCATCAACAAGGGATGCGAAGCTGGCTCGTAAGGCATTAAAGTGGAATGGAGATCGAGATATATGGGTCATCTTAGAAATAGCTTGTTCCTCGTCATCAGACCATCTGATTGAAGTGAGACAAACCTACTGTTCCCTCTTCAGTTCCTCCCTAGAAGAAGATATTGAATCTCAATTTGCTCAACAATTGCAGCTCAAGCAGGTATAGTTGTTCAGGGCCTTCGGGATCTTAGAAAGGAAGTAAGATTTAGGTATAAGATAGCGATTATAAAGCCGACCCCAAATAGTTAGGATAAGGTTAATGATGATGTTAGTGCGGTATTTAATTTATAAGTTACATGTGCTTGACCACTGAGAAAGATATCTTTTCTGCAGTTTTTGTTGCTTCTTGTGAGCTCCTATAGGTATGAAGGGGACGATGTGGATGAGCAATTGGTGAAATCTGAAGCAAACACACTCTTCTGTGCCATAAGAGAGAAGCAGCCTTATCATGAGGTTTTTCGTGTACTTAGCACCAGGAGCAAGGCTCATCTTAAAGCTACATTCCAGCATTATAAACAAGAATATGGAATATCCATTAGTGAGGTACATAATATGCACTAAATGACTTCTTATTTTGCCAAATTGTCTAACTGTAACCTCACAGACTATACTGATTTTATCTTGCCATTTTTATTGTAAAATTCAAGTAGAAACATTTATAGACCCCTGTGGAAGCAATTCATTAGTCCAGAGGCTACAATTGTTATCCAAAATAAGTCTTCCAAAAATAGTTATTAACATATTTATTAAATTGACAGTTGAAATATTTCCCTCTTTATTATGTCATTAAAATGCTTAATCATGATAACAACAGTGATGGAATAATTAACGATGAAATGATTAAGATAGTTCTTGAATCTTAGCACTTAAAATCACACTTTTGTTAACTACCCCTATAAACATGTGTCTTCCAATTAATGGAATATTAGTTAAAAAACCAATCACTAATGCATAAACTCTGGGATGAATAGGACATTGAGTGCAACAGTAGTATTGACAAGAAGCTCACATCAATTCTAAGAGCTGCTATCTGGTGCTTACAATCACCAGAGAAGCACTTCGCGGAGGTAATATTAGTTCTAAATCCAACTTTTGAGAATTTTAATCAGAAATAAAGCTCAAAATGGTCTTCCGACTATCTGCAAGTGGCCAATTTAGTCCCCGGGTATCAATTTGCTCCAATCTAGCCCCTGACTAAAATTGATCCAAAATAATCTCTCATGTGAAAACAGTGATACAATATTGATTTCAATTCAGTCCCTCAACCATACAAAATTGATCCCAATTTAGCTCTCTGGAGGTCATTTTAGATCAACTTTGTATAGTCAAGGATTAAATTGAAGCAATTTGATACTTTGAGATTAAATTGGCCACATACAAATAGATTCTGCCGATAGTGATTCACGAGGTCCATTTTTCTACAACCAGGTTGTGAAATCCTCAGTCTTAGGATTCGGAACAGACGAGGATTCTCTCACAAGAGCTATCATTTCCCGTGCTGAAATCGATATGAAGCAGATCAAAGAGGAGTACAAGAACAGATATAACACAACTGTTCATGATGATGTTGTTGGAGACACCTCTGGCTATTACAAGGACTTTCTGCTCACTCTGATAGGTGACAAATAATAGTGTATTTTAGACTTGTCTGAGTCTAGTGTGGTAATGAAATGATGTCTAAATGCTGAAAGCTGTGATAAATTGATGTAATAACAAGATAATTGTCTCATTGTCTTATCAATAACCTGCTATGAATGATTCATGTTTGAATATTATCCATTGTTTCTTGTTGAAGTAAATTTTATTTGATTATCTTCTGCTTTCTATGTCAACATATTTTCATTTGAAATCAAACCAAAAACTCTTAGGTTTCATAGCTTCACCTGAGAGTCCTCAAGGTATGAGAATATTATGATGTTTAGAACTTTATAAAATATGTTTTATCAACCACAGTTTCAGCTCTCTCTCTCTCTCTCTCTCTCTATATATATATATAGATAGAAACCAAATGATGCTTAAAAACTGATGCAGTATTATTCTGAAAAGGATTTTGTGCAAGTAGGTGTAATTGCAAAAAATTAATTTATCACTATAAATTTGTTAAAGGATATGGTAATGATATAATTTCAATCCTATTTATAAAGACAAAATATTTAACAGAAATCTAACGGGCGGATCCGTGGCGCAATGGTAGCGCGTCTGACTCCAGATCAGAAGGTTGCGTGTTCGATTCACGTCGGGTTCAAATCCCCGCCGTACATTAGCTTTTTAATATCTCTTAATTTATATTTCAATTTTATTCGTATCTGTTTTTTTTTTTCAATTTATGACTGGTTGGCAATAATATACATTAAGATCGGCTATATAAATTTTTCTTCTTAATTATGTTCTATTATGTGTAATTTTTTATTTAATTTTAATAAATTAAGATTATTTTTTATACATCTAAATCAAGTCAGATTCAAATCCCCACCGCCTATTAGCTTTTTAATATCTCAAGATACATGTTGATTTATAGTTCAGTTTTATTCGTATCTATTTTTTTTTTAATTTATGACAGATTGGCAATAATATAGATTAAGGATCGGCTGCATGAATCCTTCTTCTTAATTGTATCTTATTATGTGTCAAATTTTTATTTAATTTTAATAAACTAAGATCATTTTTATATATCTAAACTAATTCTTTTTTAAGTTTATCTCTACCTTTCTTAATATAAGGCAAATCTAATATATCTATTATTGACACTTTATATGGTCAAACTATCTAAGACGATTCTCTCTAATCTTATCTCACTGGAGCTACTTTTTTTCCTGAATATACTCATTTCGCATTTTATCTCTAAGAGTAAAACCGCTCATCTACTTGAGCATCCTCATCTCTGCAATAATTAACTTAATCTTATGCTTTTCTTTTATTGACCAGCATTCTGCATCACAAATTATTACAGATATTATCATCATAAAAAATTTTTCTTATATAAGTTTTTTGATATGATGCAAAATTCTATTAATGGAACATTCTCTTCTTTGCAACATTAAGCTCTAAAAGTTTGTACGTGAATTAGTTTATTCAGCAAGTAATTAGATTCACATTTATAAAATACTTATTTTTTTATATAATTGAATAAAAAGTTAAATAAAACCTTTAAAAATATCTCATATAAAGAAATACGTTTGAACATTATTTATAATGTTCATTTATAATTCCAAATATGTTTGTTTTTTAACAAATAATTTGTTAAAAATTTGATAAAATATTTAGTTAGTAATGTCTTAATTACTTTTTAATGTTTTATTCTATATTTTAAAAAAATTATTATATGAAATAATATATTTACATATATACAAAAATACATAAAGCAAACAATTTTAACTTATATATATATATATATATATTAAAACAAATATATTATATAAATAATTAATTAACTCTTACATTACACTAATCTGATTTTTTTTATTTATACTTTTAATTTAAAATCATTTACTAATGAAATACTTCTAAAGATTATATTTTGAAAGAACATAAAATATTTTTTAAAATATCTTTCTTGTAGCCAATTCCCTAAATCTAATATTTATTGATTCATAATCTGTATTTAAATCGCTTTTTAACATTTAAACTTAATTATATTATTTAAAAATCTTAAAATGTCAGTAATAGATCCGTTATTTTTAAATTTTATAAAACATCCCAAATTTTTTTAAAATATTATATTTTCTCTTTGAACTGGCACGAAAAATTATATTATTATTTAAAATGTGTTATATTGAGCTCGATTATCAGTGCTATCCCCTATATCTATTCTGATAATTACAGTGATGGATCATCCGATCGTCTGATTAAATTTGAACGGCTGAGATTGAATCAATTAAACATTCAGCTAATGAAAAAATTAAATAAAATAATTTAAAATTAGATCACCCAACGACTCTGATTTTTCAACTAACTGGATTCGAATCCATTTCCCAATGACATCTACCGTATTTCGCGCTTAAGCTGTCCCGGCAAAGCCGTATAATTTTGAAACTTCCCACCACCACGCTTTCCACGTGTCGATAATCCATTGGTAGGTGGTCTGGAACGCCATCCCTTAGCGTGGATCCGCGGATCAGAACAATTCCACTGGCTAAGGGACAAAAAAGGAGATCTTTTGTCCCCATAGAATCGCTTAGTAGCTTTCTCTCATGTCAAATCAAATCCGTGTGAATTTTGGACAAATCGGCGTGATTTTGGGCTCTTATGCGATCTGAATTCTCGAGCAAGTGGAGTGATTTGGATTACTTCCGTTCCGATATTGCTTTCCACGATCTGCTATTTTTTTTAATCTGGAGTTTCTGCCGCCATAATTCTCTGGTTCTTCGTCTTCTTCTTCTTCTTCGTTCTGCTCTCAAAAAAGTAGACCTGAATCCGACTGTTTTTCGTGGGAGGAAGTGGATTTGTGATGGCGGTGGCTTCTGAAGCGCAGTTTCATGTTCTGGCTGTAGATGACAGTCTCATTGATCGAAAGCTCATCGAGAGGCTCCTCAAGGCCTCGTCTTTTTCAGGTATTTGTCCTCTGAAGCGGTGGAATTGGGAATGGAGAGACATAATTTCGGATTTTTTTTTCGTGTTTTTTTCAGTTTCATTTTGTATTTGTTTTGATGGTTTATTTGTTTTTTCATTTTCTCTTTCAGTAACCACAGTGGATTCTGGAAGCAAGGCTCTGGAGTTCCTTGGTCTGCGACAGAGTGTGAGCATCCAATTCTCTCTCTCTCATTTATTGGGATTTGAGGGAATTCGGGGTATTGGTTTAGGGTTAATGTGTGGTTTTTTGGTTTTTTAGGAGGTTGATGTGAATATGGTGATCACAGACTACTGCATGCCTGGAATGAGTGGGTTTGATTTACTAAAGAGAATCAAGGCAAGTTTTTTTTTAATAAATATATAGAAAACAGCTGATATGTTAAAATTCTCTCTCTCTCTCTCTCTCTCTCTGTATATATATATATATATATAATGATGCTTGAGGCTTATGGAGAAGGGTTTGTGGATTACTGGTTCAGGATTCATCTGCTTTAAAGGACATCCCAGTTGTCATAATGTCTTCCGAGAATGTGCCTTCCAGGATAAATAGGTAGGAACTTCTTACTTTATTACCTCTGATCTTCATTTAATTCGTCAAATTCTGTAACCGCTAATTCATTTCGAATTCCATTTTCATGATTTTTTTTTTTTGTTTTGTTTAAGATGTGCTTTTGATTCTCTCCTCAAGGAGATAATCCAACAAAAGCAAAGTCCTTCATGAACAGAAACGTTGAGATGTTTTGTTCTTCGTTGGTTACTCTTAACTGTGAAAAATCTCAAAGATGCAACTGAATAAATTATTTTTTCCATGGATAGAAATTCACAGACTTTTTAGACTAAGTTTTGATTTGTTAAGGGATAAATATGTAATTGTAAATTTCATTATTTAGCTATCTGAAGTACCTAATCTATTTTACTTTTGCAGTCAAAGTAGTTTAGATTAAGGCTAATGATAAACCTGAACCTAACCTGCTCTTTGGTTAAGATTAACCCTATTGTTAGTGAGGATTAACCATCATCCTCATATCGAACACTGAGACTCAGTTTGCTAAGGTTGTGTTGATGAGATTTCCGTACTGTCACATAAAAATAAACCAGTTCATATGAAATTATATAGAAGAAGATGCATTGTCTACAATGGAGAAAAATGAAGCCAAGATCTTCTCTCCATACTAAATACACCGAAGATTTTCGACCAAATATTGCCTTAATCCTTCAAAATTTTGAAGCTTTTTAGATTATAACCTTCACATAAGTTAGATCTAATCTACAGGTAAATTTCCTTAAAACCATTAGCTACTAATGGTTTCCTGTTTCTTTTCTGATACTTTTTTCTCTCCAAGATGAGATCTTTGTCACAAAGTACATAATATGTGCCTTTACTCTTTGAAGAAATTATTAAAAAGCTATACGGAATTATTCACACTCTTGATTAATTGCAGTATTCACAAGCATATAGAAACTTGCCTGACCCACCGCCCTTAGCTCAGTTGGTGAGAGAAGGCCATTTCCAGCGTTTGATTCCCTTCAGGGCTACTAACTTAGGGTGAAAAGAATGGGGCGACTTATGAGCTGTCACAGGATTCTGAATCACACACCACAAAGTGGTTGGGATTAGGGGTGGACACCTCCTCAAAAAAAAAAAAAAAAAAAACTTGCCTGTGAGCTGTGAGATCTGAGAATAGGAATAAAGGAAAAGTCATGTCTTTTCTATAATCTTTATCAGATTTTGTTCTGCCTTTATGGGATGAAATGAAATGATGTTACTCATCACTCGACTCTCTTTCTTTTTCCAAATATTCTCTGAATTCATCGTCTTTTTCTTCTCATCATGGCCAATGATCACAGATGCTTGGAAGAAGGAGCTGAGGAATTCTTACTAAAACCAGTAAAGTTATCAGACATGAATAGGCTCAGACCTCATATACTAAAATGGAAATCCAAAGAGCAGAAGCAGAGAAATAAGAATAAATTCAAAGGAGAATCAATGGAGGAGGATTCCTTCCTTCAAAAATCCATGGATATGGGATTTTCTCCTAAAAAGAAGAGGGCGGGATTCCCAAGCAACAACAATGGCAGCACTCGACAGGGTTGTGATATTTGAGAATTTTGTTATTGGCGCCGCATTAAATCGGAGATCAATCAAAATTCCATCTTTTATTATCAGTCACCTTCCATTGATTTCCTTTTTAATTATTTTGGTGTTTTTTTGGCTGGTTTCCTTGTATGTGGCAGGGAAATCCTTAAACTTGCATCTGTTTCATTCAATTTTGATGTGATTAGGGGATCAAAATCTGGTTTTTGTGATATAATTGTTCTATGTTTGATGTAGGAGAAAGAACTGGATGCCTTAATATATATATGCCTTAAAGTAGTTCATGATTATTGGTGCATTTTTAGTATTTTTTAATTTAATTCTATTTTTATCATAATTTTATTTGATAAATTTTATTAATTCTTAAAGAAAATTATGATGTTTTTTTCACAATCAAATATATTAGAAAAATGTGTTAGATATAAGAAAGAAGCTTCAATTAATTTATAATTAAGCGAAAAAAATATTTAAGATATATAACTTTTTTAAATTTAATATTATTTTTATAATGGTTTCATAATTAATTTTATTTATTTATTGAGATACACTATTTTTAATAATAAATTATATTAGTCGGCTACACTATTTCTCTAATGTTCTCTAACCAATTCTATATATCTATCTTGACTAGAAAAGGAATTTAATGATGCGCCGGATAGATTTGCTTACGTCATATTATCTCACAAGTCAACTTGAAATAATAATAATTTTAAATTTTAAATAAATAAACTTTCACATTAATATAAATTTAAATAAATATTTATAATATTTTTCTTTATAATTAAAATTGTTATTATCTGAGACTTTTTTTGTGATGATAATTGTGAAAGTCTGTATATTTAGGCGTATTCTTAATGAGGCATTTATATACATAATACATAAATTTTATATATTTATACATCTAATATTTAAATATAAATATTTACATATATAACACTTAAATTTTTATTATTATATTAAAAATAGTATTTTTCTTAATTTTTTTATAAAGTAAAATTCATCTTTTTAAGCATAAAAAAGATGGTATATTTATAAATATCAAATTTTTGGTATTAGATATATAAATGCATAAGAATTATGTTATATATATATATATATATATATATATATATATATATATATATATATATATATATATAAATTTTATTATAATATATTCACATTGTGGTATCATCATGCCTCAAATAGATCTAAAATCAAGAAATATTATACTCTCTCTCTCTCTATATATATATATAGAGAGAGAGAGAGAGAGTTCTTTTCGGTGGATAAAAAATATGTATTTCACTTAATAAAAATGATATTTTTGATGTCATATTAATGATTTAAGTATTATTTAAATAAATATTAAATTTTAGGTGTTAGTATAAATATATAAGAATTATGTAATTTACAGGTAAATCATCTTATTTTTATATTAATTTGATAGATCTTAAGCTAAATAATTACTAAAGAAAAAGACATAATAGTATAATAATCTCTAAAAAAAATATTGATACTTTATCTATATTTTTGTTAAAATTTTATTTAATATAATTGTGGATAAAATTCTTGTGATATGGTTTCATCATTATTTTGTTTGAAAAAAAAATAAAGATTGTGGAGCACATTGAAGCAAACCAAATCTTCTTTATTTAAAAACACAATAATGAAAGTACTTTTTGTCTAAATAAATAATTTAAAGCACCCATATCTTTATTAATAAAATTAGGAACTCATGCAATGGAGCATATAATATACGGGGAATCTTTTAAGGCCCAATAACTATTTTACACCATTTTTAAAAAATAAAGGTAAATAAAGCTCATAAAAAATATTTATTATTATTATTATTATTATTATTATTATTATTATTATTATTATTATTATTATTATTTGGGCATATGGTAAGTAGGAATAGCATTCGGATATTAGCCACTGAGAAATCAGAAGATCCTCCCATATCTAGCAAAGGTAGTGAGATATGAAGTTTCAAACCTGTCAAAGTCCATGATTGTGCTTAGGACTGAGAAAAAGAAGAAGTGAGCTTTTTTTTTTTTTTTTGCATATTTTAAAAAGGGAAATATTATGTTTTAAATTTTTTTGATATATTATAAGTAGTAATAATAATAATTATAATGATAATGATAATGTCATTTGAAAATGCCACTAACAAGTAAATATTAGTATTATGAGACATATATTTACCTAACTAAAATGACATATTATTATTATTAATATCTTCTTTACTTAGATTATGGAGACTAAATATTAATAATGTTATATATATATATATATATATATATATATATATAGAGAGAGAGAGAGAGAGAGAGAGAGAGAGAGAGGTACACACTCGTAGGGATACACACATAAAATTTTTTTTTCTAGTCCATGATCTATATATTAATGCCACATGATAGAAAATTGAATTAAAAATAGGAAGATGAATAGTGTAATTTTTATAATTTAATATTTTGATTTAATCTTTGCCCTGTCAAAAATTATAATATTTATGTAAAATAACAAAAATGTCACATCATAAAGAAGATAAAAATAGGGAATAAAGAACAAAGATGGAGAATATAATTCTAAATTTATAGTACAAATGAGATGTTTATTTCTAAATATAATTAATCATATTAGTTATAGATTATGTATAGCAAATACGTTATACATAAAATTATTCATCAAAATAAATTTTAACTTATTAGAAAAAAAATATTTTATCTACTAATTAGATATTAGGCGGAATTATGATATTGTCTCCCCTAATGCAAGGGCATTGTTATATCTTACATGGATGTAAAACGATTTTGTTAATGAATAATTTCTTGATCTCTCTGGCAAAAATTATGAATCAAGTTACTTTAAAGATTGTTGAGATCTAATGAATATTTTCATGGAGAGATCATTATCCTCTCCACAATTAATTCTTTTTTTAGAGCTCATTAATCTATTTTTATTGATGGATTACTTTACATTCCAATAATTTGTAAATTTTAGAGGGTGGTTAGAGGTGAGCCTAAATAAACTAAGGCATTTGGACTTCATGTAATCATAACAACCACCTTATACATTAACCTAATTATTGCTCTTATGAATTGATTAATGTCAAATTGCATAAGAGTGCTTTGATTTAATCTCATCATTAATACATAAAATTATATTAATATTCTAAATAGTTGATTATCATTAATTTTTTGATTGAAAATAATTTTGATTGTTGAGTATTATACCTAAATTTGAATCTCATTTGATCCATAATTATCAATAATATTTATGACCATATAACAATGATTAAGTTATTTTTAATTTATTAAGATTGGAATATTGTATTTTTTGAGTCATGAAAATAATATCTCTACATTGCAAATAAAATGACAAGATGAAGAGAAATATGAGTCTTAATATTGATCTTATTAATTTTTTTTTCATATTTTTATTAGGATTGTATAAAGAATATCAATAAAAATATATTTAGTTCATACTTCTTAAACGAATTAAATTATTTTTTTATTACTTTAAAATAAAACACACGGATAAATTTTTATTTTAAATAAAATACATTTTCATCCCTTTCAAAAAAAAAATCATCATAAATCCATATATTAATTTAATTTTATATTTTATATTTTTATTATTATGTTATTTTCAAAAATATATTTTTTAATATTAGTTTTATGTATTTGCAAATTTATTTTTAAATAAATTATATTATTTTTTTTTAATTTAAAATATTTTGAGTGTTTTGATTATTTTCTTAAATTTATTTTCATTACGGTGTTGGCTGACAACATCGGAAAGTTCTTAAAACTAGTTTTGTGTGCATTCAATAGAGCCCAACAAGTGAACATGGGCCGAGATATTTTTGGCCCATAACTACTTCTGCATCTCCGTAATTCAAATGAGGAGATATATATATATATATATATATATATATATATATATGTGTGTGTGTGTGTGTGTGTCAAAATTGATCTAATCTGACAAATTGACACAAACCCGAATGAAAAAAAATTGGGTTTGGGTTGACGAAAAATTTTCGTCGTTGATTGAAGAAATTGACCGTTTAATTTTGTTCTCCAATTTTGACTGTGACCCGAACTGACTCGAATTAAATTGACCCAACAACCCGAAATTGACCCGCCAACCCGATTTTGTCCTGATTTTGATCCGAAATTGACCCGATTTTGACCTGATTGGACCCGATTTTGATCATTCGAGGTCGTCAATCAAGTCAAATCGTCGGGTTGAAGACGTTCATAAACGTCGTCAATCAACCTATTCGTCGGATCAATTTCGATCCAACCCCTTGACACAATTACATATATATATATATAAATAGGCTTTATTGACTCATTTCGAATAGAGTTTTGATTCGAGAAACAAGACCTTAAGTAAACAAAATGAAACTTATTGAGCTGAGCTTGTTTAGACGATGCGTTTCCGATACATGACTCACCAGTTTGATCCAGTTACAACCCACAAGTTCTACTTCTTATTCACACACCATCGATCCCATCCATATCTTCTCCAACAAGATCTAATTGAACCTTCTATAGCAACTTCGTACCCTCATTCCTCGCTTTTGTTTGTCAAAGATTTCAATATTTTAGGAGAGCAAATCATTTATGTTCATATATGACTAATCTCGTCGATACCTTCTCCATGGTGTACTAAGCTCATTGTATTATTAAATTTTTAGTTTCAAGTATCCTCTTTAGACTAAAATCTATCCCCTTTTTAAGAAATTATATATATTTTTTTGAAGTCGAGTCATTTAAAATAGATGCAGATACCTTATGTACGAACGCTCGGGTCTGGACTGAGAGGAGAAACACCCTCAACCACTACACCAAACTTCGACGCTAAACTAATATATGATATTTCTTGTTAAATCAAATACAATCCTTAACATTAAATAAAAAAATCAAGTTCATAATTGATAATCTTAGACCCTTCAATTGTATGCCATTTTATAGCACTAACATTAAATGTCATTTGATGTAATTTTACATATAATAGCTATAAATAAATAAATTTTAGATTCCAACCATTAAAAAAATAATTCACATAACTAGCAAAAGAAAATCATTTTTTTTTCAAATAATTAAATAGAATACAAAGCTCATGAATTTCTCTATATGATTTACAATCAACAAGAGAATGCATCAAAGGAATTTCTTATTATGAAGCTATAATTGCAAATTATTTCATTCATTATATCAGCAAAACAATTGTGAATAAAAAATTATTAAAAAAACCTTTTCCAATGATACTAAGTCATCCCAATGAATAAAAGAGGTTCCTATGTACTCAACAATAAATGCAAGGAAATATCAATGGATCCAATAAATAAATTATATAAAATTAATATTTTTTTATCTTTTAAATTATTTAAAAAATAAAATTCAGATAAAAGTAGTCGAAAAAATATATATTATAGGTAACAAACTCTCAATTTTTTTTTCTTTTAACTTTTATGATAAATTAAAATTAAGTTTCTTGAAAAATACAATCATAAATTTTCAATTATAAGTAAGAAAAAGGTAAAGATAGGTATATTGAATTCTTAATAAATTAATATCTTATGTTAGTTATTCTATCATATACATTTTTTGGGAAAAAAAATAATTTAAATATATATTCGAAGTTTTGTTTACTATGATTTCATATTTATTTTGTTTATTTTAAGATAAGATAAATTTCACTTGATTATTCATATTTTTTTGTACTTAGTTCAATGTAAATTAAATAATTTTAATTCTTAATTATAAGTTAATTTTTTTCAATAAAATAGAAAATTATATTTATTATTTTAGTTAAGGATTGAGCTGCTAAGTTATTGGCTTGTTACTGCCTATATAACAAGCAAGCTTTATTCAAAAAATTAATACAAAAACATAACTTGCAGTGTGATTCAACTCGATTAAATTCATTTATGGTAAAATTTAATGCAGATTTTTCTAAAAGAAATTTTATTTGTGTGAATTTTTTAATTGACAATTCCATTTTCTACAAATTCTATTGTGCTTCGTTTCTTTCTATAACTCTAGTGAATGGGGATAAGATCATTTTTCTCTTTCTAATCTGTCTTGTATTGACAGCACCAGCTATACTACCTAGTAAGGCTGAGCAACATCATTTTGTGATGTCTTGCCTTTATCTTGAATTAATTGCTCATCCTTGATTGAGATTGTTTCCATTAAGCACCTTTAGATACGTGTCCTCAATGGCTGCCCAAAGTATATATTCCAATTTTTATTAATGCATAAATAATGCATAAAATGATGATTTTATTAAAATATATATTTGAAATTAATATATATCACGAATCATATTTTTAAATCTTCATTCATTTAATATCTAAACTTATGAAAAAATCTTTCATATTCTAATTTATAACATGAAAATGGATCGTCTAAATGGTACATAATATTAAGAGTGTCAAAATCCAAGATCACCCAATTCATCTTAAGGCAGGATCATCAAAATACACCGTCCGTCGAGGGGATTGCAGGCCGTCCGATGGGAGTGGTTGGAGTTTTCCACATTTAGGCACACTCGAAAACTATAAATGAGAGCCTCATTCTTGGGGGGGGCAGAATCGATTGGAAGACGAGCTCGAGAACCATGTGACCGGTGATATCATGTGACCAAGTGGTGCAGATGAGTCGTCTTGAGATCGCCCCAGGGACTAGAAGACCTTCTATCTCCACGAAGATCGAGGTTGCTAGATCTTCTGCTTTTGGAAACTTCTCTCTTGGGTTGTTACTTATTGTATTTTTACACTCGAATATTGTTATGAAACACCTTCTTCTAAACTAACGAGGACAATCTTTGAACACATGAAGTTCTGACCAGGCAAGCTCGTGGTTTTTCCACGGGTTTTCCATAACCCGTGTTCATATCCCGCTTGTGTGTTGGATAATTTTTTTGCTTGACGAAGATCTCGCATCTCAATAAAATTCTCACATAACAAATATATTTGAAATCTATAATATATATTTTTTTAAAAGGGGATTTACATACATAACTCTAAATATTTCAATTTATATATCTAACACTTAAAAAATTCATATTTATTTATATAACACCTAAAATTTCTTAATAACTCATTTTCACCACTCTATTATATTAGTTGTACGTTAAAAAACAATAACTCGCAGCCTTTCCGACCATCTCCCTAGCGATGTCGTCGGCCTATATGACGACAAGACGTAATGAAGAGGCATTGATTTGCTGTGTGCTGAGAAGGAAAAAAGGTGTAGGAGAATCTCTGGCGAGCAACTTGTGCGAGAAGGGATCAAATCGAGAGGAGCTCTGACAGCAGGTAGATGAGTTGGCTGTGTCGCTGATATGGAGATGAGATTGCCGACGAAAAGTGTGTTTGAGAGCTTTGGTAGCAAGTGGATGGCTAGCGGTGTCGTCGGCCTGGAGATGAAATCAATAATGTCGGTGAGGTTACTTGCCATTGAAGCAACTTCACATAACAGTCGTGATTGTTATAAGTTAAAACTCACAAGTTAAAAGAAAGATACCAAGAAAGAAGAAAACCTTTTATTGCATTAATAGCTTGAATAAAACAAAATAAAACAAAAAGCCTTTATAGGCTTTACACCAATGGAAAGTCCACAAAAGTAGTTATCGCAACCCCACTAATTCAAATATGTAGCAACAATCCCATATACTGGACTATAATAAAAAAAATCTCTTAAGACTAGGACAACATAACAACTAATTGACCAAAATAAGTGAAAAATACTTCTTTTTTTACTAATTCTACCAACAATCCCTCCACTTAAGCTGTTTGCTAACATTAGGTTTAAAGTCTATTGTTTCAGTGACAACTCAAGTGATCAAGTTTCATGAATGACTCCATCTTGAGGGCCTTGGTAAATATATACGATCTTCACTCATGCTTAGATCTTGTTCCATTACTAAGATCTCTCAAGAAATAAAACTTCACATCAATGTGCTTACTTCTTCCATACAACACAGGATTCTTAGAGAGCTTGATTGTTGAATTATTGTCACAAAAAATTTTAATAACTCCTGGTTGCTTGAATTTTAGCTCTTCAAGAACTCTCCTTAACCAAACAGCTTGGCAAGCACAAGCTGTAGCAGCAACAAACTCAACTTTTGTGCTTGACAATGGGTTCTTAGATGACTAAGCACTTGTCCCAAACATAAAAAGCATAGCAAGTGCTCCTATCATTTTGATCTCATAATCAAGTAAAACCCAACAAATTAGACTTTACACCATTTCGATAAAATATCCCAAGGTCTCTTGTTCCTTGCAAGTAACGAATGATTCTTTTGGCAGCTAACAAGTGTATTTCTGTAGGACTCTCCATATACCTACTGATTGAACTCACAGAATACATATGTATGGCCTTGTTGCGGTTAAATACATCAAACTATCCACAATTTGTTTGTAGAAGATGTTGTCAACGTTTCTTCCTTCATGATCTTTGTGTAACTTCAAGCCAACTTCAATTGGAGTATTCACAGGATTACAATCCTTCATCTGAAACCTGTTCAAGATTTCTCCAACATACTTCTTTTGAGAAATAAAGATCTCATCAGCCAATTGATCTATTTCTATGCCAAGATAGTAGTGCATCATACCATTAGTGACATTTCAAATTCATTCATTATACACCTTTTAAATTCTTCAAACATAACATCACAATTGCTAGTAAATATAAGATCATCAACATACAAGCAGACAATGAGCATTTTCCCTTTATCTCCAATCTTAACAAAAAGTGTATGCTCATAGGGACACTTAGAAAAACTAATTTTAAGAAACTAAAACTCAATACGACTATACCAAGCTCGTGGAGCTTGTTTTAGTCCATAAAGAGCCTTTTTCAATCTATAAACTTTATGCTCATTTTCAATCTTCACATAACTAGGGGGTTGTTCGATAAATACCTGTTCCTCCAAGTACCCATGCAAGAATGCTGATTTGACATCTAGCTGGAATATAGACCAAAAATTCTGTGTCACCAATGCAACCACCAACCTGATTATGTCATGTCTTGCTACTGGAGAAAAGACTTCTGTATAATCAACCCCATATTGCTTCTTGTACCCTTTGACAACCAAGCGTGCTTTGTGCTTATCAATTTCACTATTTTCTTTCAACTTTGTTTTGAAGACTCACTTTACACCAATGGTTTGCTGCCCATTTGGAAGATTAGAGAGCTCCCAAGTGTCATTCCGTTCAATGGAATCAATTTCAGCATCCATTGCTTTTCTCCATTTTTCTTCTTTGATAACAGTTTCAAATGTGGTAGGATCATAATCTGAAAACAGAGCAAAGTGTGTAATTTGATCTTCTGAATTGTCAATTCCAGTTATCTCATAGTCTTGCATCCAAGTTGGCCTTCTTGAACACCAACGAGAGAATTAATTTTAGCATTTGTTAGTGCGGTTTGATAATATAGGAGTAGCACTTGATGAGTTTTAGCAAGGTTAAATTTGCTCTTGTTCAGCATCTTCTTCATAAAGGACTTGAGTAGGCTGCTGCCTATTTCAATCCCAAGTATTTTCTTCATCAAAAATAACATCCCTACTTATCACAATCCTTTTTGTTAGTTGATTGAATAATTTATATGCTTTGGATGTATTACTTACACCAAGAAAGACACATTTTTCAGTTTTGTCATCAAGTTTCTTCCTTTTCTGATCTGGGCATGAGCATATGCAATGCATCCAAAGATTCTGAAGTGATCCACATTTGGTCTTCTCCCACTCTAACCCACTTCTGGTGTCATGTTTTGAACAGCAAAGGTTGGGCTTCTGTTCAAAACATGAATGCTCCAGTTTACTGCTTCTGTCCAAAAAGACTTTGGAATTTTTCCTATTCCCAGCAAACCTCTCACCATGTTGAGAATGGTTCTATTTTTCTTTTCTGATACACCATTCTGTTGTGGTGTATATGCAATTGTAAGTTCTCTACAAATGTCATGCCCTACACAAAAAGCTTCAAATTTCATTGAGCAATATTCACCACCACAATCTATTCTTAAGGTCTGAATTTTCTTTCCTGTTTCATTCTCCACAAGAGCTTTGAAGTTTTGAAATGTAGAGAAAGCTTCTGATTTTTCTTGTAAAAAATAAACCCAAGTTTTTCTGAAAAGATTATCAATGAAGGAAATAAAGTATCGTTTACCTCCATTAGAAATTGGGTTTATCGGACCACAAATGTCTGAATGAACCAGCTACAAAACTTCCTTTGGTCTCCATGACTTCCCTTTTGGAAATTCAGAATGATGTTATTTTCTAACAACACATTCTTCACAAATTTGGGAAGGAGTGGTGATTTGAGGAAGAGCCGTCATCATATTTTTCTATTTGAGGGTCTTCAATCCACCAAAACTCAAGTGGTCGTGACGAAAATGCCATAGCCATGAAGGATCTTTCATTTCGGCCATCAAGCAAGATTGAATGCTTTCAATCTTCAATGAAAATAATCTGTTTGAACTCATCTGAAAAACTACAATAGCACCTCTAACATAATCATAAATTTCACAAACACCATTCTTAATAGTGATTACATAACCATTTTCTTGTAACTGACCAACACTTAATAAATTACTTTTCAGGTCAGGAACATACAACACATCAGAAATTGTTTCCACAAAACCATTCTAGGTTCTTATCTTAATATCGCCTTTTCCCATCACTTTCAGATAATGATCACCATACGATAGAATGAAAATCTTCATTTAGATGGGAAAAAGAAGACTTACTTCCGCTCATATGGTTACTGCAGCCTGTATCCATATACCAAATATTTTCTTCAGTTTTTTGTCTATCTTGCCAAATATCTGCTTCAATTTTTTGTCCATCTTGAACAGCCATCAACAACATTTTTGCTTCCTTCTCCACGGAAAAATTTGAACTTTTTTCCCTTTCTTTAACACGAGACAACTTTGTATAACATTCAGATGCATAATGACCATATTTATGACATCGAAAGCACTTTACTTTGGATTTGTCAAAATCCCGTCTTCTTCCTTTGCCGCGAGATTGGTCATTATTGGTCTTGAAATTCCTGTTGTCATCCTTTTTTTCAGGGTCTCCTCTTCCTCTTCCTCTACCTCTACCTCTACCCCTTCCCTTGAAATTGTTGGAATGGGTATCGGTAGAAAGCCTTCAAAGCTTGCTCTTCTATTGTTGAACTTCTCCTCATCTCCTGTTCATGGACCAGTAAGGAGCTTTGCAACTCATCGAGAGTGTATCAATGTCTTTTGACTCTTCAATTGAGCAGACAACATAATTAAATTTTGGAGTCAAAGAACGCAAAATCTTTTCCACAATGGTGACGTCGTTCATCTTCTCGCCATGGATTCGCATCTTGTTGCTAATCTCCATGGTTCTGGAATAATAGCTGGTGACAGATTCTCCTTCCTTCATTGCTAGCATCTCAAAGTCCCTTCTCAATGCTTGAAGCTGTGCACACTTCACTCTCATAGAGCCTTGATACTTCTTCTTCAAAGAGTCCACAAATATCCTTGAAAGTTTCTTTACAAAGAATAGTTTCCAAGATGGAACGATCAATGGCTTGAAAGAGATAATTTTTTGCCTTCAAGTCCTTCAGCTTTCTTGCATCTAGTTCTGCAGTTTGGGTTTCCATCAAGACCACACCTACTGGTGGCTCTTGTATTCCAGATTCAATGACTATCCAATATTCATTTAACCGCAAAAATTTTTTCATTAGCATGCTCCAATGGTCATAGTGACCATCAAAGCGTATGGTACACTTGCAATTGGAATCTGTACCATTCTGCGCAAATAAAGCTATTCTTTAAATAAAGAAAAACGTGTTGTTGGGACTCTCTTTTTCCCTCTTTGAATGCGCACACACTTCTTTCCTTGTAGAGGCTCGATACCACGTTATAAGTTAAAACCCACATGTTAAAAGAAAGACACCAAGAAAGAAAAAAACCTTTTATTGCATTAATAGTTTGAATAAAACAAAACAGGACAAAAAGCCTTTATAGGCTTTACACCAACGGAAAGTCCACAAAAGTAGCTATCACGACCCCACTAATTCAAACATGTAGCAACAACTCCATATATTGGATTATAATAAAAAAAATCCCTTAAGACTAGGACAACATAACAACTAATTGATCAAAACAAGTGAAAAATACTTTTTTTTTTTACTAATTCTACCAACAGTGATGGCTGGAAAGGCTGTATATTATTATTATTGATTGAGGGAGGCAGTAATCTCTGCTATTTTCTAATGTGCAGCTAACAAAGGATAACGAGAGTGGTAGAGATGAATTATTAGGAGATTTTTCAGTGTTAAATAAGTAAATATTAATTTTTAGGTGTTAAATGTGTAACTTGCCATGAGTAACATTGCTTTATTATTCTTCAAAATTATAAGATTAATCATTTCATGGTTTTTGAACTATTCAATCGAAATATCGTGCAATATTCTATTGTCCTTTTTCGATGAATTTTCAAAATGATTTGTAAAGCATGTGCAAGGGAGAGGAGCAATAGATAGAAACACAAATTAAAATATTCGAAAAAAGTAATATTATGTTTAAAAAAAATTTTAGCCTCATAAATAATTGAAAGTTCTAGGCCTTTTATGTAAAATTAACATTAATAATAAAAAAATAAATAAATAAATTTGACTTTAAAGTATACTTAAAAGTTACACTTGAAATGGTAATAATATAAGAGATAATTTTTAGTCATTTTTTTGGATGCTTTTGTTGCATGACATTATTATGAGCTCCATCAAATGAATAGAAGTTAATAATCATATATTTTTAATCATAGAAGTTTGAATAATCCATGATATAATAGGAAGGATGTAGTAAGACCCTATGTTCCAAAAGAACCAATCTCTTAATGCCATAATAAAGTGTTTGATCTTTTTTTGAATGATGAATGAATGTCTATTTTTAATTTAAGATTTCATCATCAGATGCAAAATCATGTTGAAATTTGATTCATATTCGTTCCTATATGATTTCAAATTTGTACATGCATGAGCAAGTTCGTGTGAATAGACAGTAAAAACGAGACTATTTTAAAGATAATGCTAAGTTTTTTTTTTTTTTGGTAATTCATCAAGAAATTCATTTAATTAAGCATAATTCTTAATACTAGATCATTTGAAATTTGATATCAATAAATTTATAATCAAATCGAATATCTTGTTTATACTAATCATATAACATTAAAAGTGATATGATCTTAATTTAGATCAAATTTTTTTTATTAAAAGACAAAGTGATATTAAAATTTTGCACATTTACAGTGAAATTAAGTATCTTATAAGATGTGATGAATCTAACGAGCCTAGTATTACTCAGTTTTAACATCAATTAAATTGCTCAAATATTTTAATAATGTGGTATGACTAAGGAGATCATTTTTGACTGTTTAATGAAATGATTTGAATTTTAGCTATGTTAACAAATGCTTTCAAATATTTATAAATAAGTCTAGTGATTTTTTTTCTTTTATAATTTTCATAAAAAAACTTTTATATCTTTTGTTAATGTTCTTTTATATTTGTATATGTTAAATTCTTATACAAAATTAAGATGTTAACTACTTTTGTCTATCACTTCACACTACAATAACATTGATGATTTAAATTTAAATTTTTTTTTACTCTTTCATATTATAACCTACAATTACAAATAATGAATGCATTTTAAATCAAAATAATTAAATATATTTATCCAAAATAATAAATAAAAGAGATATTTAGTTTATTACATTTATTAGAAGGCGTTTAAAAATTAGATTTTTTTTTAAAACTTACATGACATTTTACACATATATTGCATTCAATGAACACCATCAACTTGTATTGATTTTTTAGGCCACTTTAATATTTCTTCTTATGAAAATACTTTGCCCTAAAAATTATATAATTTTTAAACAAATAATTACAAAACATTTATGTTAGATAAATGTTTGATGAGATTAACTAATAAATTTATTTTAAAAAAATATAAATGCCACTTTTGTGAATTCAAATCAATTTTTGTTATTTTCTTAGAGTGCAATAACTTTAATATTTAATATAAAAAATACATTTTAAACTAAAAGTCAAAATTTTAACAACACATTTTAAAATCTTTTTAAAGCCCACGTTCCCTTTTTCCGTCACCGTGAAGTCACGGAATACGGACGGAGTTATATGCTATCTCTCTTTCTTTCTCGTATATATCGCGAGTCACCTGCTTCCACTCTATCTTCGTCTCTCAGCTATTATAGTATTATCTGAATCTTCCATCGAAATGAGCTGTCTCCGAGCACCACTATTTCATCGCATTGACCTCAGGAAGGCCTCACCTTCGGCTCGGAAGTTCTCCTATTCCGAAAAGTTCGGAAAGACTGTCTCTTCCCCTTTCGTCTGCCTCAGCTCCGCCTCCGACTCGCCGGAGATGGCTACCGGCGGCTGTCATAAAGGCCTCCGGCTCATCCTACATGATTCGCTCGAGTCGGCAGGGATCGATACGAGGCACGCGCGATCAGCGAGGGAAGAGTTCCGAAAGCAAGTAGGGCGGCTCACTGAAATCGACGCGGAGACCAGCATTACGATCAGTCGCGGAGCGGATCTCGCGCGCACGGCACTCCACATCGCGGCCGAGGACGATTCACTCGTTTCTCACTCGTCGGTACCCCTCCCCGTCGAAGCTTTCGTTGAGAGGCTGGATGATCTCTCGATGGAGTTTTGCTCCCTCTACTTGCCTCCGTCGGAGGCTCCTCCTGAGGTCTTTCTTGGAAACCTAGATAGATTCTTTTATGTGCATAAGGTAATTGTTTTCTGCTCTACTTTTAATTCAATAACGTCAAAGATTATTAGTGTTTTGATCATTGTCTCTGTTTGAGGCATTGAGCTGGTTTCTTTAATTTGATTTTGGAAGAACCATATGGTACGAATGGTCATATGATTGAGTAGGATTGCGCTGAAAAGGCTATGTTTTTCATTTTGCCAGTCAAGAAACAATGTTTAGCTCACAATGCGTCAGTATCAGCTTTGTTTCACCTAAGAAATGAATTTGAATCCTGTATGCCAGTACATACGAACGCACGCGCGCGTCCTTTTACATTTTTAATATGTGTTGTCCATGTCTGCATCAACGCATCATAGGTGAAATGGTAAGACTGATGAGTTTCAGATTGAATTCCATCATATCGCAGCATTTTAGCTCCAAATCCTGGCGATTCTGCGCTCATTTGACATCCAGTTTTTAGGGTATATTTGCTAGTCTACTTATGTTTACTTACGTTTAAAACTTTAAAGAGCTTGTTTTTTTTGACACATTCTTCTTCAATACTTCACTTTGATTTATCTCATCCCTAGGAGCTTCCTTACGAGCTTCGCTGTTCTGGTTGGCCAGGGCTTTCGCAGGACAGAGATGATGTCTGATACAAGAGCGTTGTATCTTCATTCTGTAATTTCCTAACCTCACATCTTATCATTGTACGTATATCTCTTTAATATTTCGAAGGGAATTGTCTGTCACTCACTGCATTTAATTTTAACTAAATGATGCAGGTTTTGACCTGTCGATCAGGGTCAGCTGTCATGCTATCACTTATTTACTCTGAAATGTTGAAAACACTACGGGTGTGTGGCTTTCTAGACTTCGATGTAGAGATTTACCACCCTTGTGATTATTTTAGTCTTCCTACTGGTTATCAGAAGCAGAAAAGTAAATTCTCAGATCAACCACATATTTTGACATCAAAATTGTTATTAGTGGAGGTAAGATTTTTTTTAAAAAAAAAGTTATTTTCACAATCCTCTTCGTATTAAATTCATCATGAACGTTGGATATACATATAAATGCAAAATTTAGGCAACTAATTTTGATCGTAATTATCAACTGGTTTTTTAAACCTTACATTGCCAAAAAAAAATTAACATATGATGTTAGTATTGGATACTTGGTTTGTAATTACTCCACACATATTGAGTTTTCTTCCGCTTTGGACTAGACATTCTCATATTAGGATAAATCTCATGATTTTATCTTTTTTTGATGGAATTTTCTAGGAGGCATCTATCTTAAGATTGCTATTACATTACCCCATTGCACTCTGAGTTCCCAAAGAAACTCCACTAAAAGTCACCTTGCATATTTGGTCTAATTGCTTAGTATATTGCCCAATAAGTTTTTCACCCTTTTCAGTGATTTTATTCATGCTTACCTCCTTTTCTCCTAGCAATGTGATTTTATTCATGCTTACCTCCTTTTCTCCTAGAAGTCTGCCAAGAGCTGATTCTTACTCAGGTATTTATTCTAGTTATCACCCCTTGTCCTCTTTGGAATCATGACATCATAGGCCCACTAGGGTTCATCCATAAACCACACATCCTACTATTGGAGATCTAGCTCTGATATGAATTGCATTGACCTAGTTCTCATGATTTGAGTCATCTCTTCTGGCCTTTTTTTGTACCAAATTAAAACTTTCAGATTTCTATTTTTGCTCCAACTTCTTAAATAATCACTTATCCCAGAGTGCTCCCGATGGGCACACTTAGTTGTAGTGTTTTCAAAGAAATTTCACTTACTTCAACGAAAGTCATATAACATATGTTGTCTAACACTTATATACCTCAATAATCTTTGCTTATTTTTTTTTTATGTGGGATTTTTCTCATTCCTATCCTCTTCTTGTAGAAGCATGCCTTTCTAGAAGATTTCTAGGAGCCACTCTTTGTCTGAATTTTTGACCTAGTGATCACGCATTGCCCTTTTTGATTTGCGTTATTTGAATTCAAAATGTTACATGGTTGATCTATCCATGCTCATGCTTTTTCCGGTTGAGGTTGTCTCCCTTAAGTAGTTATAAGAGAACTCTTGATCTCTATATTCTTTTGTGATGGGTTTGTGATTGAACTTTAATCAAACTTTTTTTTTAAAGCATCATATGTTGATCTTGACGTCTAGGTTCTAGGGACAGAAAAGAAACTTTTCTCTTTGCTTATGGAAATATGTGTAGACTTTTAAATTGTTCCACAGTTGGTGTAGAAATTATACATTTGGAATTTATTTGTCATATCGACTGCAATTCCTCTAGACAGCTACTGTAATGTGTACCAAGGTAGGATAGCTTTTTAGTCTATAAGAAAATAGTATAGTTTTCCAAAACCAGATAAGAGAAAGAGCCTTGTAGCATATGGTTTACATTTTCCCAAACAAGAAGCATTAATTATAGGTCCAAACTTTAGCCTGGACATCCACCTGATTGAGGAATTGGATCATCATTTCACCTTGTAATTATTAAAATGTGGACAATTACAAATAACAAATTTAGAAATGTAGTGTGAATTGCTAACATAGAGGTGTAATTGATTTTAATTAGTGGAATATTTAATCTCAAATTGTAGATAAATAAATTCAGGATGTGTATGAATTTTGGGGTGAGTGAAATGAAATGAAAATATATTTCACACCATATATTGGTAGTTCCACATGATAAATTAGTATCCCCCCACCCCCAAAAGAAAAACAAAAAAAAAAAAAAAAAAAAAAGCCAAAATGATGCAAAGTAATATTTATCTGTCATAAATGTGTGAGATAGATTTTGGTACTATACATGCTTGAAAAGCAGTCATTGGAGTGATGGTGGAGACTTGGTTCTGGTAGCTCTTTCAAGTGTAACTAAGTTTCAACTCTTTTTTTTATCACAAAAGATATTACTCAGAGTAAAACATGTCTTTTTTGTTGGGAGATTATAGACTAAATATGGAAATCAGTTCAAAAGATTCAGAGCATGCACAAAATGAATAAAGCAGAGAAACACAAGATCACAAAAAACAACATATTTTATATGGAAAAATCCGAGAATGAGAAACAATCACGAAGCCAATCCATACCAAAAAATTCACTATGAAGAATAAGAGAAGATTTGTATATGTTCGCACTTTAATCGTACCTCTCGACACTTTTGGCTCTTTGGGGCTATTACACTTTATTCAACTTTTCAAATAATAGTGAAAAAGGTACTTAGAAACTGTAGAAAAAAGTTGCTTAATATCTGACTCCCCATTTCAGAGATCGCGACATCAGTCGCGTTCTGGCAGGTGCTGCTCTACGCTACTTAATTCAAGCATCGCGACATTGCTCCTGCAGCGCCTAGGCACTTGCCTTTCTATCTTGAGCATTGGTGCGCAGGTCTTAGCATCGTTGTGCTGCCTCTTTTAGTGCCGAGGCACCCCACAAATCCTAGCATTGTGGTGCCGTCCTCCTAGCGCCGAGGTGTTATACACCAAAATTTTTTTTTTTAGTGCACTACCCCGGAACCATTGAATAGGGGGCGCATTGAACATGCTCACCATAGAGCTCGGCCAACAAAAGTAAGGGTTGAATCTCCAGTACATCTCAATTGATTAATGCAATCAGGCTCCACAAAATAACATTTCTAGTTTGTTCAATTTTGTCAAATTCTGAAAAGCCAAGCTAGGCCTCCCCTAAGTAGATGCACATCGACTCAAAATACAAATATAATCCTACTTGGGGTCTGGACCTCCGAGTAGTACAACCATTGTGCTTTGCACGGTTTTAAAACTATGCTTCTATGATGGACTTGTGCTATGATGATACTTTCCTTTCCATTGTGGATTCATTGGTTCTCCTTGGAGGTGAATAATCAGTCATAAACCAAAGATAGGGTTGTTACCTCATGTTAAGCCAAATCTAGTTATACAATGGCTTGAACATGGCACTTCAACTTTAATTTGCATAATTATGTGTATATGTATTAAGAGGTTCATGCATATGTCCTTTGATTTGAGTCAAACTCGATTCAAATTAATTAAGTTCAATTTGAGTTGGACTTAGCTTTCCGACTTTGAACCGAGCTCAATTCGAGTGAAAAGCTGAACCAATTTTCAATCTATCTTCCCATCTTCAAACTTCAAGCAAAACCCACAGCCGTACTTCAAGAGCCAATTGCATGTGCAACATGATTGTTCCCTGCAGTGCTGTTGATATTGTTTTTTTTTTAATTACAGTATGAAAAGCTATAACTTTCATAGGCCAAACAATTTGAAGAAAGTAGAATTATTAACTCAAGGTGAACCAAATCTCTTGACACAATAGATCATATTGCACTGTTTTTGTACCAAACAATATGAAGAGTATATTTGTTTATGAGACATTTAGAAAAAAAATGATGGGTTATTTTTGATGTCGTATGCAATATGGTTATATATATATATATATATATATATATATATTTATCAGGGCAATAATTGTCTCAACAATATTATGTATGCTTAGATAAAATTTCAATTCCAATTTTGTTTTATACTTTGCAATTCAACATCTTAAGTTCATTGATCTTAAGTGCACCTCACTGGGCATGTTGTTATTTACTGATTTATATTTCTATGTAGATCCTAAGAAATTTGAAAGATGCTTTCTGGCCATTCCAGTATGGCCATCCAAGTAGTTTGTTTCTAAGAGCAGCATATGCTGCAAACCATGCATTTGGACCTATCCTTTCTGGAGAGAGTCCTTCTAAGTCACATGGTGGGCTTGAGTTGGCATCAGCGAAGGCTGCTCAGCATAGGCTGGGGCGAGGAATATGGACCAATGCTCGTTTTGGGGATATGCGACGTGCATTGGCAGGTAAGTGAAGTTTTTCTTCTTTAATTGTTTTGCGTATTATAGTTTTAGACAACATGCTTCGATATCTTGCATGTGTATGTAGCCGATAATGAAGGATCACACCTACTTCAAGGTTGCAAGAGAAGTAACTGAATCAAACTGAGAAGAATCTATTTGATACCGCTCTAGGAAGCCAAGAGGGTATCTTGGTTCAATAAAGGGATAGGGAAATATTGTATAGGAGTTGTGGAAGGTTGTTACCTGCTGTTAGTGAGAATTCTGCTTGCAAAACAGCAATTTCAGCGGCTGAAAATGCCGGGACAGCAGTTAGAAGGCCGGCCGATAGCTTTGGAACAGATAAGGAAGAAGTTGAAAGGATACACCATCAAATCTGCACAAGATAAACCCTAGACATACTTGTTAGGATTATATACAGCTTGAAAGGAGAAAATTAGAGAAAATAATTTTTACTACAAATTCAGCAAAAAGGACTGCCCTAAAACACCTAAATACAAAAGGGTCTGACCAAACGTGATGTAAGATAATCGAACTAGGGACAAAAGGGCCTGAACAAACCCCCCATTTGGTTCACTTTGAATTGGAAGAAAGACGATGACGGGAATCTTCTCATTACGCACGCAACGCATCCTACATGCCCCACTTCATGAACGTATATCGCGTCTTCTTTCCGGATTTGGGAGGCATCACCTTCATCAATTAGAGTCTTCATATCCTCATAATAAGGTGATGAGTCTACTACATTGAAGGTGACTGAGATGTTGTAATCACTCAGTAGATCACTTTTATAAGCATTGTCATTAATTTTTTTTATGACTTTGAATGAACGATCTGCTCGAGGTTTGATCTTTTCAAATGAGCGTACGGGGAACCCCTCTCATTTTTTAATATGATCCACACCAAGTCACCTTTCTTAAAAATCATGGCTTTTTTAGACTTAACTTCTAGTTTGTGGTACTTTGCATTTTGTTTAGCAATTTCTCCTTCCACTTGTTCATGCAAAGACTAAATCATCTTCACTTTGGCCTCAACACCAACACTAGGCTCAATGGTTGATGGTATAGGAGTCTACTACAAAGGAGTGAGGGAGTTCCTCCATAAACTATCTCACAAGGGCTACAACCTGTGGTTTGATTGGTAGACCTATTGTAGGTATACTCAATTTGGGGAGGAATTAAATCCCACTATATGAATTTTTTTTCTACAAAACACCTAAGGAGATTCCCCAAACTCAATTTATCATTTCTATCTGTTCATTAGTCTGGTGTGCTACATTGAACTAGAACTTTGTACCAAACTTGATAAAGTCCTCTAAAAATGACTAAAAAATTTCACATTCTTATATGAAGTGATGGTCCTGGGTCCCCAAACTACATTTTATCATTTTCATCTGTTCATCAGTCTGGTGCGTTGCATTGAACTATAACTTTGTACCAAACTTATCTTATAAGGTCCCCTAAAAGTGACTTAAAAATTTCACATCGTTATTTGAAGTTAGGTCTTGGGTACACTATAAAGATGGAATATTTTTCTTAAATAGAAATCTATAATATGTGATGCATCCATTGTCTTATGATAAGGTATAAAATGTATCATCTTGGAGAGACGGTCTACTACCTTCATAGCAGAATCCTTGCCCCGCTGGGTTCGTAAAAGACCAACAACAAAGTCCATGCTTATATCCGCCTAAGGTGATTATGGGATGGGAAGTGGAGTGTAGAGGCCAATATTTAAAAAAGGAGAAATTGATAACTGAGATATTTTTCAGTAGCAAGTCCAGATGTAAGCATTAAAACAAAAAATAAAAATTCATAAAACTATAAATAATTCATAAATATGATAAACTATCAATATATTTTTCTAGTTCATTATCATAAAGATACAAACTACAAATCATAATATCAAATATTAATATAACAAATAAAATTGAAATGAGATTTTATGTAAGCACTCGCCTAAAATTTAAATGCATTATGAGGATCAAGATTTATATTGGCTTCATCATCACTTCATTATTTTTCAAAAAAAAAAAAAATGTAATAACTATCATCCTCAGAATATGTCTTATCATATTTAAAATCTTATTCAACTACTACAACTTTTTTCTTATTCCTTATGCCACTTAGTAATGTATTTATTATAATTTTAAAAATAATAATAGATTAATAATATATAGAAAGATAGAGACATTAATCTGATTCGTGCTTCTTAGAGATGCATCATTACTTAGAGACTTTGGCTCGTGCTGCTTGAATAAGAAAAGTAATGCTGGTTTGTCTGATTTGAGAGAGACAGATTGCTCAAAATTGAGAACTTTAACTCATTAAGGTGGTGAGGTAAATAAAATAGATATAATAAATTATAAAATAAATTAATATTATAAGAAATTAGTTATATATGATTTATGAAAAACAAAGCAAGGCACCACCTTAAAGGTGTAACCCTCATTGGTCCGAGTGAGGCTTGAGCTACACCTCGAGGCTTATACATTGAAGGCCATTTTAAACAATGATACAGGGGATGACAAAAGATGCATAGAACTTTAAGAAAGTCAACAATGCTTCCATTACGTGTAAGTGGGACACACATCTTACATACAAGAGTGGATGACATGGAAAACACAAGAGACACGCTATTTTTGTTAGTGCATGCCTAAGATGGCAACCCATAAAGGGAACAATACACGTCGAACATTGTTGATCAGATCGCAACCTTTTGTTTGGCCTGAAAAATAGGAGTTCTTCTTGAAACTGCCAACTATGCATGCCAAAAGCAGCACAACATAGGAGCTTAGCAAGTCTAGAATGGAATAAGTTCTCCTATATCAAGAAATTACTTAGAGGTGCATTATGGTTGAGTTTGATCCTAAATAGTGGAGTTTGATCCTTGATTATGGGTACGTGGGTATTAGTAATTGAGTTGTGTAATGTCAGTCACAATAAAATCCATATTTTCCTTTCTCTAAATGTCTAATTTGCCTCGCCCTTTCTTGAATTGCTTGAGTTCACCAATCTCCTTCTATGTTCTATTTTATTTAACTCTCTGAACTAAATTTGGATTACAACACTTAATTTGACAGTAATAGGTTTGATGTTATATGATGGTTCAATTATGGTGCACAAGTTAATAGGCTAGTGTAGTTTGATATGTTTCTATTAGGGATTGTGAATCAAAGGGTGGCCAAAGTTGATGTTGATACATCCATTGCCAATTCTATTTCAACTTAAAACCTTAAATCGTATGGGTAAGTGTAAGGGTCAATCACTTGAGTTTTCAAAATCAAAATATTTTTCAACAATCTGAAATAGAATTAAAGCTACAGCCTCATGTGCATTTGTAGTTTCTTGTAGTGTAATGAATTTATATAGAAATAGAACTGTGAAATCATCTAGTTTGTTGATCCATGTGGATAAAGTATCCTTATTCTTTGAAGTTACTTTCAACAGCATGTGAGCGCCTAATCATACTTGGCACGGAGCTTGAAGAACTACGAGATTATGCAGTCCTCCTGTACCATTGTGGCCACTATGAAGACTGCTCAAAGTATCTAAAACTATATCAAAGCGCACGGGTAAATGTTAATCGACATGAACAACAAACAATTTAATATAACAGAGTTCCCTTGAACTAAATAATGATGTTTTGATCTCCTGACCAGATGTCAGCGCCATATATCAAGGATGAATATGAGGAAGACGCTGTCGAGAAGCTGACAGCTCGTGTAAATCTCATACTAGCTGAGAAAGGATGGAGCAAGCAAACAATTCATGGAAGTTTTTGGAATAGCACTGAGCCATGGTAACTTCAATGCCTCCTTATGTGCCTTGCAACACCTCCAACCTGCTTAAAGAATAATTACAACTTCTTCTAACAAGTGACCTGAGTTTAATCTATTTGTATAGATGAGCTAAGAAGCTTAAAAGTATGTCATGAATGCATAATTGGAAGAATTGCCAAAAATAAATCCTGTATTTCTTCCTTTTTTGTCCCTCTCTGTATAGTTATTTCAAAGAGCTGAAAGTTGTTGATTTGTTGTGTACAGATTATATCTTATAGTGCAAAATTTGTTTCATATATACTTTAACCAGACATTTTACGATATGCAATCATTGTGGAAAACATAAACTTTTTCCTTGTATTATTTGTGGATAGAAAGTTGTGATTCATAACCAACCTTACTTTTAACACATGCATTGCTGTATATCGTCATTTGTAACATGTATCTAATCTTTTAGATAGGAAGGCTTTATTCAGTGGGAACTATTGGAGGCTTTTTTTCTCTTTCAAAACAAAGCATTATATAACTTATGCACATTGCAAAAATGGTTAAGTTAAATTACCGAGTGTTTGATTTAGTGCAGTGTTGATGCATTTACTTGACATCAAATCAAATTGTTTTGGCTATTTCGTTCAAACTACCTTTTGTAAAATATATTTGGTTGCACTTATTACTTTTTACAGGAGGATTGTGCTTAAAATATTTCTCAAATTATAGTCATCACTACTCGAACATTGAGCGTGTCATGTCATATATAAAGTTATATTACCCTATTATTTTTTCAACGATGCACTTCACGTGTGAAATGACATCTGTTTAGATGTGTTAGAGAGTTTAATTTCATATCAGATTGGTAAAAAATACTAATGGTTAGTCTTTACCCGTAGTTTTTATTTTTGGACGAAATTGTGTTTTTCTATGTCAGGCTCAACTCCTATCTCTTTTGATCTAAACTCCTTAAAAAGTGGTTTTGAAGTTGATGATTTAGCTAGATTAAGTAGCAATATAAAGTTAAAAATTAAAATGTTGCTTCTATATTCTTTCATCTAAAGCCTATTTAATATTCTCAAAGCTCAAGTCATGCATTCTGTTCATAGTATTTTTTTAGTCCAACATTATAAAGAATAGTGTTTCATTCTTTATTATAAAAAAAGAAGCCTTAAAACATGATCTTGTAACTTACCTAGGTGGTGGCTTAGTAGGCATGCTATGAATTAGCTCATATTAATAATAATGAGATTTTTAGAATTTATAAAATTTATTTTAATAATGTGTGGATTCTAAAAATTCTTCACCGAACTCTCGTATTGAAGAGAGTATGATTTGATGTGTCAGTGAGATTTTTAGAAGACATATGGAATAGTAGATAAGTCACTATCCAGAGATTTCGCCCTCATTTTATGAGAACTTTAGATCTGGTTTTAGGTTTCCTATAGGTGCAAACACTTATAATTAATTATCCCTCTCAATTCGGTGAGAGAACTTTCGATTAAGGCTAGTTGTTAGATCGCTAATTATTTAGCATATAGGAGTAACATGTGGAGTTTAAAATTTGAGATTTAGAATTATGAAAATTCTCATTATTAGCTTAAAGCGGATGGTTGGGGGGATTATGGCGTGCCCGATCTAGATCTCATGGTTCCATCATCTCGGGTTGTTGTGGTTCCTAGTCTACTTAGTTAGAGGAGGTAGCCGACCCAACTTGACCGAAGGATCCCTGCTAGCAGCCATGGGTTGCGTCGTCCAAGTAATCCTTGTAGCCTTGGGGTGGTATTTATCTAAGAAGATAAGTTTAAGTCTACCTTAGTTAATAGAGGACTTTTTGCCATATCAGGTGTACTCTATGGTTCACATCTCATAGGGCAGAGCTGTTGGGGAACATACGGGCTACAGTCGTGACCTTAATATAATGACGTCATTTAGCGGCAACCACCCAATCAGAGAACTCTGGTCGTAACCGCATCATATGTGAAGCCTATTGACCAAATCACGCAGTCAGAGGACACGGGTCACGTCCTTACTGGCATGAGATTGATTGAGAGTGAATATAGTGTAGCACTTGATTTGACTTTGGCTCATTTGTGAGTTAGAGTTTTCTTAATTTGTCACCTACAACAAACAATTACAGAAGGTGGATGAATTTGATTTTGCTTTAAGTTTTCTTTTTTAGGTTGATGATTTTCATTTAGTCATTAATAACTTAGTAATATATTAGATTTTGCATTTGAATTGATACTCAATTTAAGTTAATTTAATCTGAAATTAAAATAACATTTTGATAGAAGTATCCCCTCTGATTGAAATCTCCATTCAACATAGCCATCATCAGGATTTATGAGTTTGCTTTATCATTTAATTTATTGTTTGGATCGCATCGATTATTAGTTTAATAATAAAAGATCGATCTACCGTCGTATACATTAAACTCAAATATTTTAATAAGTTAAAATTTTTATAATAATTAGATTTTTAGGTTTTGTTAACCCAGACCCAGTCCTAAGACCAGACCGGGAAGAAACCCGCGTAACATCCTCAGATACTAAATTTAAATATTTAGCGTAGTGTTGGGACCCATGCAGGTGTATTTAAGAATGCTTGAATAATTCTAAGGCATTGAATTTGAGTTTTAGTCATACTTTATAATATGTGCAAGAGTTCAATCAAAATTTTAATTAACGTCTTACATTTCGACGTGTATTGCATCAATGAATGTATCACAAAATTATGTTTATATTTGCACTTAAAATTATTGTACATTTACTTGCATTTTATTTATTCATAGAATTTTCTAAACTTCAACGGTTGGCTTATGCTCATTAAAGACCTGTTAAATCTTTACAAATTCAACATTCAAATTTTATATTCGCTCATACGAGCTGTTATACTTCCTTTAAGCGTACTTATTTGAATTCGAACTTCTTTTGAATACAGATCGATTATTCAATAAGAAGTCTCGATTATACTTGCTAATAAGCTATTTAATTATAGTGAAAATCTCTTATGAATTTTATTTGATTTTCACTTTAGTTTGAAAATAGCACTCAACAAATCCTGTATGCTTTAATTTCGTGTCCATTTAGTGCCTTTTTCAATTTGTTTTAAAATAGACAATTGCAATGTAAGAAGGCATGTTCTTTGCCAATCTCACTCTAAAGTTTGATTTGGGCTCTATTTTCATTTGAAAATTAGCCTTCTAGCTTCATGTAATTTCCCCATAAGTATAACATGAATTCAAAGTTATATTTGCATTTGGCTCATTTTCTTTCAATCATTTTCACACATGATATAACATAAGCCACAAAGTTTAACTAATTCTTCTTAGCTAATTAACCATTAACCATTATAATTTGCTATAAAGTGTAAGAGAGTTATCAAGTTTCGTCTTCATTCTTCATGCTTGATTGTGTTCAATTTAAATCATTCTTAGTTCACTTAGAATAAAATGTTGTAACCCAAGTGTTTATTGAATAAATCATGACTATGCTTAATGGTAAGCATTCAACTTAATGTTCTTGCTCATATTTGAGTTATCAAACCCAATCTTACCCTCTCTTGTACTTCACTTCAAGTTCTATTTTTATTCAAAATTGGGTTTAAATTTATTACCACCAATCTATTATGAGTCAAGTATTGATCTCAAATTTCACTTATATTTGACTTGAGCATTTTGTTTTAACATATAAAGCAATAGACTCAAGCATTAGTTTGGCGATAAACCAAGTCAATGAACTCATGTTTTTTACTTTAACATATTCTCATATGATATTAATATTTATTGAACTCATTCAAATTTAATTATGAATTCATTTTCTTAGGACTTTATATTTTATATTTAGCTTAATATTAAATCATTTTTTTTGTTAAGTCCCAAAAATTTGATGAAATTTTGACAGTATTTTTGGGCCTACTTTACTTTCGATGGCGTAATGATCGATCTTTAATCTCGCCGATTTTAAATCTTTGTCCTTCGATGGAGCGTGACAGTCTTCAAACACTGCGTAAAGAAATACATATATCTACATAATATTTTCTTTACACATTGTTTCACTTTGTTGCACATTCTCAAATCATGATTTAGAAATCGTGAAACAGAAAATTCAGCCGGACTCTGGCGTTGAAGAGAGTATGATTTGATATGTCGATGAGATTTTAGAAGGCGACGGAATAAGTAGACACTGCAGATTTTGCCTTATTTTGTGAACTTTAGATCGATTTAGGTTTCTTATAAGACAGCACTATAACCTCTCAATCGAGAGAGAACTTTCAATTAAGGCTAATCATTAGATCGCTAAATATTTAGTGTATAGTAGTAAGATGTGGAGTTTAAAATTTGAGGTTTAGAATTTATGAAATTCCTCATTATTAGCTTAAAGTGAATGGTTGGGAGGATGATGACGTGATTGTAGCCGAAGATGGGAGGGCTGTTTGGTCGCAGGAGTTAAGCCTGATTTAACTTAAATCCAGCCAAACCGTGTTTGCTCAAGTTAAATCCACGAAATCCTGCAGAAGGTAGGCGGAGTTAGACAAGCAGAAGCGCGCGGAACGGGGTGGGGCGAAAGAGGGAACTGAGGGAGAGAGCCCGTGCACTCGGCTAGGAGCAGGGGGGAAGAATGGGAGTCGTCGCTCGCTCAACCGAACGGGAAAGAGGAATAGGGGAAGGGTGAGCGAAAACGGAGGCTTACCTTTTGGTTTGCCGTAATGACTGAGAGAGAGGGAGATGGGAGATCGTTTGCTTGCGGGTGAGGGGAAATGGAGCCGAGAGGAGGAAGCGAATGTGGTAGAGAGTGAGGGAGATGATTGTGCGTGCGGTTTCTTTTTGCGGTTGAGGGAGACGGAGCCGAGGGGGCAGCGCGAGAGAAAGAGCGAGAACGTGCGTGTGAGCAGCCCTCATTTTTTTTCATTCATTTTATTTATTTATTCTAATAAATAAAATAATATTAAGGATCAATAAATTCCCGCCAACAAATATGATACGCATATGACATAAATCATTGGTTGAGAGCTAATTGACCTCATTAATTTTTTTTCTTTTAAGGTGATTCTTCTCTCTTTTTATCAGTCGTGTATTATCTTGTTGTATTAGTGGAAAATCAGCATTCATGTCTTCTTTTATCTTATACTGCACTTGAGATTTTGTATATTCATCTTTACATATCTTTGAGATATTTTTATATCGTTGTTGTTTTAAGGATAAAGCATTTTATGATATTGTTTATAATCCATTAGTCAGTTAAGAAAATTTTTGATATTGAATCACTTAGACATGTTAAGTCGAGTCAGGTTGAGGCAGAATAGCTATTGTTATCAGACTAGCAAGTGAGAGCTCTACCGCTTCTGACCTTTATTCGCTTGAGTGAGAAAGAAAGTCTGACTCACACATTTGAGCTTATCGAGTGAGAAGCAGGGACCTTAAGTCCTAAACCGCGTGAAACGACTTGCTTCCCCAACTTAACAATATCAAAGTTTACAAATTCAAAATCCTCTCATTTCACTTTTAGAACTTATTACAAGTTTAGAAGATGAGTCTTTCAACTGTGAAATCATCTTATATGTAGCTTGTTTAAAGATGCATTTTCGCTATTCAGTATAACTAAGTGCATTTTCTGATTCTCTCTAATACAATTCTCAAGTCTTCAAAGTGATTTTCACGATCTAAGCTCTTCACCACCAAATCATTAACATAACATTCCACCTTCTGGTGAATCAACTCATAAAAAATACACGTCATGGCTCTTTGGTATGTAGCTCCAGCATTCTTCAAAATAAAATGCATGACTGTGTAACAATAGATGCCAATAGGTGTTCTGAACGTTGTATATCTTTCATTTTCAGATGTCATCTTGATTTGATTTTTTCTCGACGATCCATCCATAAAAGAAAACATATCATAGTTGAATGTATTATCAACCAACAATTCTAATATAGGAAGCGTGAAGTCGTCTTTTGGGAAAGTTTTATTAAGATTTCGAAAATCGATATAGATATGAATTTGACTATTTTTCTTCTTCACGGGCACTATATTAGCTATCCAATCAGGAAACTTTTCTTTTCGTATGAATCCTATTTCAATTAGCTTTTTAGTTTCAATGATCACCTATTCTTCAATTTCTAATCTCATTCGCCTCGGAGCTTGTTTAACAAGTGTTGTCTCTGGCTTGATTGATAATTTATGAACTGCTATATCAGGGGATAAGCTTGATATTTCAATATATGCCAGACAAAGCAATCCCTGAATTCACAAAGTAGCACTTTTAGCTCTTCAACTTTTTTATCAAGTAGAATGGCACTGACGAAAGTTGGACGTGGATCATCCTTAACTCCTAAGTTGATTTTTTTGAGTTCATCCATAGTAGCTGTTTGTCCACCATCTTCGAGTTCTTTAGGTGCAGACTTGGCTTCTACATCTTTATTGTTTGTAAGAAGAATTTCATAAAGATCATCTTCTTCATCATTATTAGTTTCGATCTCAGCTTTTATTATATTATAACAAACCTTATTTTGATGAGATTTGTGGATGAACCCAAGACCTTTAGTGACAAACTTATCAATTTTTGTGATGCTTGAGGACTTCTTTGGCTCCACATGTTGTTAAACATTTGAGTATTTAGAGTTTCAATATGAATTTCAAACTTATGCATCATTCTTTATAATTCGGTGGATAGTATATTGGTATTTTTATTGAGACTATCTCATCAGAATCTTCATGTTGAGTATGCCAATCAAAATTGTGAGGCTGAGACTCTTTAGATTTATAAAATAAAGTTCATGTTCTACCACTCTCACTCAATGGTGGGACACATAATGTTATCAATTCTTCAATGTTATGAACCTCTAGTGAAGTGATTTTTTTGAAGTATTGCTGAGGGATGTGTATAATTTTGAAGGAGTCATCTGACACTGCCAAGTGAGCTATCCTTTTTTATGCGATTTTTTGAACCCTATTTGTATAAGTAGATTCAAAGTCATTGTCTGAATTAGAATCACTTATTTTATATTTTGCCTTTCTTGAAAGCTTATAAGTTCCTTTATGTTTGATAGAAATATTTTCTTCTTCTTGTGTGTCACTTCCCAAATGAGAAACTAATCTTCTTAGTTTAGGTGTAGAGTCAAGTGCTTTAGGGAGAGTCGGCATTGCCTTCTTTCTTCCTTTTTGCTTTTGCTCTTTCACCTTATGAAGTTATTTTTTAGTTCATGAAGTAGATGCTACCGCGTCAAGAGGCTCTGTTAGCTTAAGCTCTTTAGGGATGAAATATTTTGCATCTTCATAAATATTTGCCTCATGGGCGGAGAATGGTTGTAGGTTGCCAGGAATTCTGAACTCTTCTTCATTTTTTAGGTACTTCATACACTGATGTGTAGTTGATGGGACCATGCCATACTCATGCAGCCATGGTCGACCTAAGAGAGCTCTAAACAATGTATCAATGTCGATTACATGAAACTTGGCAGTATATAAATCGAAACTTTACGTAAATCACTTGAGTGGAAGAATAAAAAAACCCAGGTTTTCTGTCCTTTCTCATTGAAGTAGTGAACCATCAACTTATCCCTCTCAAGATGTTGGATATCAAGTGATAATCCTCTTAATGCTTTTAGACTCATAAGATTGATAGAAGAACCTGGATCAATTAGTATTCAGTTGATCAAGATGTCATTACTCTCTGCGATAACATATAGAGGACGTTGTGATTTGCTGTTCCCAACATAAGATCTTCTTCAAAAAAATGTGATTATTGAGAGATCTTGAGTTTGCAATGATTCAGTCATATATCTTTCGGCAAAGTAAGCTTCATAACTCTTCGGATTTTTAAGAGCCTTTATCAAAATTTCTCGGAGCTCTTTTGACATTAAGAGAGCCTCATACACACTTAATTGTACAGGGATCTTTCTCAAATGTGATAGAATATTATAATCTATCTTTTCGCTTGATTTAGGCTTTATTTTAGGATTTTGTGAATGATATTTTCGTTGACTTTAATTTGTTTGTCTTTGTCTTTATTTGAATTTCTCTTCTTTGATGATGGTGGTAAGACTTTATCACTTCTCAACTGAACTTAAATCACCTTATCGTGCTCAGATTTTTTTGAAGATGTAATTTCTTCAAATACATTTTTTATTCTGGAGGATTGACCAAAAGAGTTAAACTCACTTTTCAACTTCAAACATTTCATATGTGATGTTATTGATGAGTCTGACTCTTCTCCATCTGGAAAATATAAATCTTCATCTGAACTATTATCTTCTTGTTGAGTCCTTAAACAAAATTCAGATGTTAACTCCTCAGGCTCTTCTTATTTTCTTGATAAGAATTTTGTTGGGTTGGTCAAGTCTGTCTGACTATCCTTATCATTTTGGAGTAACTGATGTCAAAAAACATTTGATATCACATAAGTGATTTAGCATATATCTACTTGACAAGATTCACCATTATTTTCTTCATCCGATTCAACAATGCGAAGTTTAGGCATAAAGTCTACAAGCCTAAATGATTGTCTTGTCGGCTGGTGATACTCCTCTAAATTGTTAATAATCTTTTGAGTTGTAGTTCTCTTCTTGATCTTCTTTTTATTAACCAACTTCTTTAATTTATAAGGCCTGCGTTTAGTAGACTGCTCCTCGTGCTGTGATGAAGTATCCTTATCAAAATGCCACTGAGAAGCCCAAATACTTAGTTTAGGCTTCTCTTTTTAAGTCCAATATAGATTCAAGTGGTGATTTTCAATTAACACTAGGGACACCCTTTAGCTGCTTCAACATTTTCACGATCTTCTTGGAGATTACTGTTTCCCATTCTTCAATTTGAACTGATTTCTCATTCTTTTTATCTTTAATGGATGATACGAAAGATGATGTAATCACCCTTGTAGACTCTCTTCTTGGGTTGACTACAACACTATCAGACAATGTAAATTCATCTCGCCGATACTTCCTTTCTACTGAATCTTTGTATACATAACAATCTTCAATAGGATGACTGATCATTCAATGATAGGGAAAGTAATTTGGATTAGTGACTTGATCAGCTTCTTCAGGCCTTTTAATTCTGGTAATTGTAGACCAGCTTTGATTGCTTGCCGAAATAATTTAGCCACATTATTCCTTCTAAAGAAATATTTTTTGTTCATCTTTTCCTTAAGAGCTGGTCGCATTCGCTCATCATCTCTTGTTGCTTGTTTTGGACATTCTCCACCGCTTGAAAAAGTCCGAGGTTTATCATTGCCTCCCAATACCAATTTTGGCTATGGATTATAATAGACATGCTTCTTTTTCTCATCATCATTGTATATTGGCTATTTTTCTTTATCCACATTATATATTACCCGCTTTTCACCATTTGAGCTATATGAAGTGGCATGAGTTTCATTTCTTCTTGACTCTGAAGGTTTGTTTCTCTTTGCTTTATCTGATGGATTTCAAACTTGATTCAACTTTTCAAATTTGGCCATCCTATCAAGCAAGTCTTGGAACGTTGTAATTGACGTCATACATAAAAATGGTGTCATTTTATCATTTATATTACCCATTAGCAATTGGATCGCATGTTCTTCTTCCAATTGTTGCTCACATTTCATACTTAGGTTATGCCAACGACTTATGAATTTTATCACTGACTCATCTTTTCTTCTTTTCAGCAAGGCAAGATCAGCGATTGTTATTTTCTCGGTTGCACTGGCGAACCTCCTCACAAATATTATCTCTAACTCAACAAAGGTTTTAACTGAATCATTTTGTAATTCATCAAAGCTTGAGGTCAGTTCTTGAACTAAGCGACATCATTTCCTCCTTTGTTGACATCATTTTTAGGATGAGCTCTCAACCCCTCTATCTTAGACATAGGACTTCTCTTAGACTTTAGGAGTTTCTTAGTCTTAAGACACATCTAGTGATTAGGTGGACACTCCACCTAGCCCTAGAGACTTAGAAGAGTTAGCTATAGGAATAAGTTATACCTTAGGAGTGTTAGGCAAATTTTCCTACCCTATAGCTTGAACCACATTCCTCTCTTCTTTCCTTCAAGTCAAACTTCAAATCAAATCAACATCAAACTTAAATCAATTCCAACCTAATTGATTTTCTCCAAACTCAAATCAATATCAAATGATTGAAGACCATGATTGAAGCCCATGATTGAAACCCATGATTGAAATTCCAAGTTTGAAATATTTTCTAAGTTCTTTGATTTCTTCTTAAGGACTTAGCTCAAATCAAGTTCAAACCACCTCAAATTCATAAAATTGTCCCATTTATATTCTCATTTATATTCACATATATAAATGAAATATAAATTCAAATCAATCAAACTAAATCCAAGTTCAAAATTTCTCCTAAGTCCTTTGATTCCCTCTTAAGAACTTAGCCTAAATCTAATCCAAATCAATTCAAACTCATAAAATTTTCTCACAACTCATTTATATTCTCATTTATATACATATATATATATATATATATATATATATATATATATATATATATAAATGAAATATAAATTCAAATTAATCAAACTAGATCCAAAAATCAAATCCAAAATCCATGGTCAAATTCCAAATATTTTCTAAGTCACTTTGACTTTCCTCTTATAGACTTAGCTAAAATCACTTCAAATTCATGAAATTTTCTCATAACCCATTTATATTCTCATTTATATTCACATATATAAATGAAATATAAATTCAAACAACCAAAACCAATTCCAAAAATCAAACTCAAATTTATTCAAAATTCAACCTAAGCCTTTCAAGTCAAAATCTTGAACTTAGCCATATCAATTCCAAATCAAGCCAAACTCTTGATTTTTCTTCATGATTCAATCAATCCTTCAATCATGAATCCAAATATAAATACAAACTTCAATCACTTAACCAAAACTCAATTCAAAAATCAAGCCCAAATCAAACTCATGTTCACCATTTGAACATGAAATTGTCAAATAAACCGAAACTCATTTGACTTCAAACCATTTGCAAATGGATTCATATTTCAATCATAAGTCCATATGTGAGTTCAATCAAACTCAAATCAAGCTTTGACCAAGCCATTTGACCCACTTAGGCTCACTTGATCTAAAGTGACCTAAAATATTCTTATGAGCCAAATTCTAATCCTAATCAAATTGGATTGAACTAAGCCCATCTAAACCTCTCATCATGATCAATGATCATTAAATGAGATCAAATTGAATCAAGTCAACATTTAACTAAAATGAAACCTAACATAGCTAAAATTCACCATAGGCCAAATTGTTTGAAACCATTAATCAAAACTCATTCATGACCAATGTTTGAACTTGACCAAGTCAACATTTGAGCCTAACCTAATCCAATTGGCCACTTGACTCAACTTGACCCAAGTTGACCCAATTTGACCTAAAAAGTCAAAATGTGTCAAAACTTGATCTAAGCCAAATTAATTGAAACTAATGGGTCAAGTTCATTCCAAACCACTTGTTGAACTTGACCAAAGCCTCAATTGGCCAACTAGACTCAACCTAGCCCAATTGACCATGAACACAACTTGACTTAAAGGGTCATATTGAGCCAAACTCAAATATAAAATAAATTGATTGGAAATAAAGATACCAATCCTTTTCATATGATCAACCAAATCTAAACCTATCTATGACTTAACCCAAATAGGTCAAATGAGTCAAATTGGTCAACTTGACCCATTTGACCTAAATGAAATCAAATGAGCCAAATCCAAATATAAACCAAATTGATTGGAAACAAAGATAGAAAATCAATTCATATGATCATATGAACATGACCCAACCCTTAGTTTGACCCAATTTGACCATTTGGTCAACTCGACCTAAGTTGACCCATTTTGACCAAAATAGATCAACATGAGCCAAATCACATTAAACCAACTCCATATTCACTGAAATTTGGCCAAATCTATTTTATCATCATATCAAACATACCCAAACTGAAATCTAGGTCAAATGACCATTTTACCCCTTGGTCAAAGGGTAAATTTTGACCAAACCCACTTAGAATTTGGTCAAATCCTCTCATAACACTTGACACCCTCTTAGTGGATGAAGTGAACACTAGGGAGTGTGGTGCACCTAACCCAATGGGTTTGGGTCAGCCCAGCCTAGCCTATTGCTAAAATCGACCACATTCCTTGAAATGGAGAACATGGATTCCCTCCTCCACTTGTTTCAAGCACATGGCAACCTCCTCTCCTTCCCTGGCCAAAATTGAATGCAATGACTCATCCCCAATAACAAATCAGGATTGGATCAAAATGACAAAGCTTTGTGGTGATTTAAAGGGAGATATACTCCCCCTAATTTGATTTCATTTCAACATTCTCCAATTCGATTGAGCCTAGGGAAGTTAGAGAAGCCATTCCTCAGCCTCCCCAAGCTCTCCCAAGTAAGAACTAATTTTCCATTTCTCGGTTTCTGAAACCAAAAACAGGGGAAGAAAACCAAAATCCATTCTCACTCTACACTTCAAACTAGCCCAATTCCCTTTACAAGCTCCATCAGGGAGCTCAATCGCCAAGCCTTCTTACCTTGAAGCAAGGGAGGAGTCACCTTGATCAAGAACGAGCTCAAGGTAAAGGAGAGTTGGTCTCTAGAAGCATCCACCCAATCTCCAGACCTCAAACTCTCAGCAAAGCTTTGTCTCTACTAGAAGCTTTTCTAAGGGAATCGAGCACCAGTGATCACCTCCGACGAGGTTAGCCATTAAATCGAGCTTAGATTAGGTGAGGTGTGGTCCTTTGTGAAAGGAATTTTCATTGCATGATAAATTAGCCATTGGATGTGATCTCCATTGCATGATGATGGTGTGGGCTAAATTTTAGCCCAATCTGAGCTCAATCGAGCTCGAATATCTCCCTAGAAGGTGGACGGTAGCCATCTCTCACAGGGAAGAACATGGATGAATCTCTGGCCGTTCATCCATGCATTTTGGATGGACGACCGTGATTAAGATGCATAGAATCTACGTTTTAACCTATTTGATCTGTGGCTTTAACCTCAACCATTCGATCCTTGATCGAACGGGTGAGGAGAAAGCGCGTAGCATCGATGCTGATGCGGCGCTACGATGTGACTACTTTATTATCCAATCTCATCGTGCCACATAAAAAGCACATGTTGCTTCAGCGGCCACATGACACCAATGAGATTAACTATTTAATTAGGTTATTAAATCTTCTAATTAATCAACAAACCTTCCTAAATTCATATCTAAGGCTAAAAAAATCAGAAAAATATGAAATAAATTACACTAGAAAGATAATTAAATAAAAAATATTCTAAAATTGATTTTAATTGATTTTGGATAGTTCTTTTCTCTGAATTTAGATTTTATTGGGTATATTATTTTGCTAATTACCCCCTAATTAGTCAACTGATTAATCCCAAACTTCTTGTGCTTAATTAGTGGGATGACCCCTGCCTCCCCTAAGTTTCTTGGAATTTATTGGTGGCTTAATTAGAGGAATTTCTAATTCATTCCTTAATCACTCCTTTAATATAATTAGGCTTAATTAAGGGTATAATTAGTGGTTTAACCCTCTGATTGAGTTAATTTAGTTTTGATTAAGTGAATATGAGATTTAGGGAATAATTTTGAGATACTTTCTTTAAGATATTTTCTAAACCCTCTTTTCTTCCTTAATCCATCCTTAATTAAGGGTTAATTCACTAATTACCCCCTTAATTAATTTTGTAAAATTCTAAAACTCTTCAGAACTCAATTAATCTATCTTGGGTAGATGCTTAGGTGTTCAAGAGCCTAAGTACAATTAAGGAAATCAAAACTCAACTCACATGTGTGAGAGGTGTTATGAAATTACTTAAAATTAAACCACTTAGCTTAATTAATCATTAATCATGAGCTAGATGCATTAGACCTTTTTCTTACTAGGTGCATTGTTGATTTAAATTTTTTATATAATTTTATGTTATCTCATTGGCTCATAATTATTTGATTAAGTATGCTAAAGTGGTATAGGTAAGGGATAATTAACACACTTAATTCATACCTTAATCTAATCAAAATATAAAATAGATCTAATCATCTAAAAATTGAACTTAAATATCATACACATGTGAGAATGAGTTAAGAATAGCAAACTCACCTCACATTTTTCAAATTAAATCAAACTCAAAACAAAATCAAACCTTCTTTAAAAATAATTGGATTTGCTTTAAGCTTTCTTATTTCATAAGATTGCCTTTAGGAATTAATTAGGGTGAGTGAATTTACATTCCTTTCATCACTTTATTTCTTTCCTAGAATGCTAAATGTGTATGCCATGTGAATTTCATGCATTCATGCTTTTCAAAAAAAATCAAATTTAAAATGAAATATTTTCTTTATGTCAAATTGCATGTTTTGGCTAAAGTAAAATTTGAATGACTATTATCACTATTAAATCTAAATTATTTTTAAAATATATGAATCAATTACCAAAACTGAATGTGTGCTATTTATAATTTATTCATAAAGCTTGCATGTGAATATAAAAATGTGTCTTATGTTTGCTTCCTTTATTTCCTCTTAACATGGACTTGGATAAGATTTGCAAAGTGTATAATTCTTTTAAAGGAATATAACACTTGCTTAAAATCTATTCTTGTCCTCTTCCATGTTATAACTTAAGAAAGATCTTTACACTTACACATATAAATTGCATAACCAAGTCCAAAGACAAATACAAACTTTTTTGCATCTTTCTTTTCCATTCATTTCTTTTTTATATAAGATTGTATTTAAGAAAAGTGGTATATTAGTCTGGACAACCCCAATATTGCGAGGTTTTAAGTAACCCTAAGTAGGTCCTGTACCTTACACCCCAATAATGGCATTCTCTTATGCCTTCATACATGTGTGCAAGTGAAAAATGGATAAGAAAACCTCTTTTCTACTTAATGAAAATTATGCATCATAAAACATTCAAATTTTCTTAAGTAACTCACTCAGCATTCATCATAAAGTATGCTAAATATTTTCATTTGTATGCATAGATATGCTAAGTATTCATCCATGTGCAGATTCATCCATGTGCATGTTATACATGTTGGAAAAGAAATCAAGTGATGTGTGTTTTATGATATTAATTCACTTTATTTAATCTTAAAATACATTTCTTTTAAATAGGTTTGTTTAGAGTTCATCTAAACTTAGGATTAATTAAAACACATAATAAAACACTCACTAAATAAAACTAAAACATGAATCTACTTTAGAAATTACTTAAGGTAGGGAAGGAAGAGAAGTTTTCTTTCCTCTCTCTTTAACAATTAATTATAATTCATTCAAACCTAAATAAAGCATCAAATAAAATCAACCCAAAACAATTAAATGAAACCACCATCTAAGTTGAACATCTTCACACTTAGAAAATCTAAACTCTAAAGCCATAGCTAAGCATACCACACAAACCTTCTAAAGCATATACATTAGACTAAGTCACAACTTCTAACTTTAGGTTATGGAGGTGCATGGTTTGATGTTTGCTTTTATTTTGAGATGAAATATTTTATATTTAGATGTTTAGTGTATCTTGAATGGTAGGATGATCTTAGTCACCATTATCTTACTGGGAGATTGTGCTTAAGTGTTGTAAATAATAAAATATAAATGTTTTGATATGCATGTGCTTATATCCTAAGCATAATCCAATAGAGTGGATTTAGTCCCATGTGTGGGTGTCTAATATACATGCTTGGGATTTGTATGGTTTGTTTTAGCTAATCTCTGTTTTGCAGGTGTTAGTTAGATTCCCATTTTTTCCATTTCATATAAATTTTTGCAATTAGGATTTTGGAATGATTGTTATGAGGATTAGGATGAGCATTGATTATAACGTCATACCTTATGTATCATGTGAAGCTTTTGGAGCATCCACATTCTAACCATCCAAAAGAAGAAACCAAAGAAGAAAGAAGAAAAGAAGAAAAGAAGAAAAGAAGAAGAAAGAGGAAGAAGAAAGAAGAAGAAGAAAAGAATAGACCCCATAATTAATTCCTTGTATTGTTAATTCATTTTGTCGGGTTGTATAAGGGTAGAACTACCAATTGTTTGAGTTTGTGCGGTGGGGCTAAATCTTTTTTTTTTGTGTTAGCTTTATAAAATATGTGATGTTTTGTTTAGTTTGTGTATTAAGATGACATCTTTTTCCTAGTTTCTTCCTTGCTTGATACATGACCTAGATGATGATTAGGCTCTTAGAAAAAATAAATCTTTTACCAAATTAATTAACTCAAAATTAAAAATAAATAACTCATAACCTTACTTAAAGCCTAAGTTAAAAATCAAGATAAAAGAATTAGCAACTCCTTACCTGGATGAGTATTTCTTTTATAACATCATGCATAAAAGCATTTTATTTCACTTTTGAATGGAGGGCTTCCACCTTTGTCAGAGAAACTTGGCTTTACTTGTGAGAGTCATGGTGCAAACACACATCATCCCTTCTCACTGATTTTGGTCTGTAATCTCATTTCTCATGCATTAGGCATATAAATCCTATAAGCCTGAGTGAAAATGATTGTCCAAAAATAAAAATAAAATATAATATGATTTACATTAGATCTAGGTCATTTTTCATGTCCTTACATGATCTAGTATCTTAGGGAGTAAGTTTAAGGACTTAATCTCTTTCTAAATAAATAACTGCCTAACTATCTTGCATAAAGCATATGACTTGCCTATATGAATTTAAAATCGTAGGAAGAGTTAGTTGGCGGCCATCCCAAGCGGTTGCAAGTCCAAATAGTCAGGTGGTTTGTCCTCTCTTGTAGAGGCAAACCAAATACCCATTTTTGCCTTAGATTTAGGTTGTGCTTTTGGCCCTCGCCAAAGATCCATAAATTTAGGTTCTGAAGTCGCTTCTCCCCTTTGTGGGTCATAAGTATAAATCCTCACCTCCTAGTCCTTTCCACAATCTTGTGTTGTGGAATCATAAGCCCTAAATTTTTAATGAAAATTTTAACTCAAACAAATTAAATTAATTTCAAAAATGTAAAGCCCAATCATAGGATAATTTGAGATGCTCGCTAGGTTTCCTAGTAGCGTAAGCGTCTTCTACTTATTTTCCTTTGGCTTCGATAATAACTCTCTCTTTGATCAATCTCATTTGATCTTCTAAAATAAACTAATACTACGAAATCTTTGGAGACAACGATCATTTAATCGAGTATTCCTAAGGATCCCCTTTTCTTGGGAATATTTACATAGTACAAATCTTGAGACTATTGTCCTTGGGGTGATTTCATTGTAGAGTAGTGACTTATATCTTTTGAGATAGTACACTTCTCCTCAATGTCATACCCGATCATCTTAATAAGAACATCTGCGGATCTACGTGGTGTCCAAATGCATAAAAAAGAGTATTTCTATCTTCATTTTATCCCACATAGAGTGAAGATGAAAGTATATACTTTCTCTTTTAGAAAATAAAAAATGTTCACCACAGATTTTTCTAGCTACTCTACTGGGGATGGTTCCTCTCTCCATCTTTAATAAATAGTCATTGTCTCTAAGTATCGATAGTGGATTTGTACCTTTGTATGAATCCAAGACTATCTTTCTTTTCATTGACACTTAGCTTATTTCATCCTTAAGTTAAGTTCACAAACATATTTTTTTTAGGACCTCACCCCGTATTGGTCTTAAAACCCCAGTTGGGTTCTCCAATGGGTAAAAATGAAAATCTAATAAAAGAAAATATTTAAAGACTTTCTCCTTATCATTTTTATGATAAAGAAAGGTTCATTATAAAATGATAAAGACAAAATAAATCCTTTATAAAAATCTTATATTTCAAAAAGCACTCTTTCAAAAATGCACATAATAAAATATTTTTCACAAAAATTTTCCTAAATCATCTTCATCTAACAATTTTTATGATTGTTATATGTAAGATCAATTTTACAAAAAAAAATAAAATAAAATTCAAACAATCACATTTCCAAAAAAGCGCAAATGAGTATCTCCACCCAATTCATTTTTAGTAAACACCTCATTTTCAAAAATAGAATTTCAACAAACATATTTTTCAAAAACATAAGATTTGAAAATAAGTTTATCCATTCAATACATTCAAATGTGTTGAATGGATGTTACATCTTCAAACAAACAAATTTATACCTTTGAAATTCCATTCAACACATTCCACATGTGTTGGAATTTTCACTTCTTGAAACAAAATCAAAATAAATTTTTCAAAAAGCACATATGAATCTCTCCATTCAATATACTGTCAGTATATTGAATGAATGTTTCATTTTCAAACAAAATCAAAAAAAAAAAAAAATCCAAATGCACATATGAACATCTCCATTCAATATACTCAAATTTATTAAATGAATATTTCATTTCCAAATAAAATGACATTATTTTGAAATCCTACTTGACATATTCCACATATGATTAGGTTGGGATTTTCTCTTTCAAAAAGCAATAATCACACACAAAATATACATCTTTGGAAAATGAAACATAATTGATTTCCATCTTATATACTCGAATGTGTTAAATGGAAATCTCTTTTAAAAATCAACACTGACAAAATTTTTGAAAAAACATATTTGGAACTTCATTCTAGCACATCCCATTTGCTAAAATGAAGTCTTCTTTTTCTAAAACAAAATCTGAAACATACCTTTGGAGTTTCATTTACCATACTCAAATTTGTTAAATGAAATCTCCCTTCCACAAAATTTTTTTTCAAAACATATTTGGGGCCTCAATTTAGCATACCTCATTTGCTAAAGTGTCCCCTTTTCAAAATCCAAAAACAAAAATTTGAAACACACTTTTTTGAAATTTCATTTAGCATACTCAAATTTGCTAAGTGAAATTTTCATTTCTAAAATTTCAAAAAAAACTTTTGGAACTTAAGCCTAGCATACCAAAAACTCCATTTTTTCAAAACACAAAATTTTGAACACATCTTTTGAATTTCATTTAGCATACTCAAATTTGCTAAGTGAAATTTTCATTTCACAAAATTAAGTGGAACTTCATTTTTTTTAGCATACCATATTTGCTAAAGTGAAGTCTCCACTTTTAATCAAAAATAAATCAAAATTTTTTTTTTTTTTTAAAAAGAGAAACACATTAAGGTTTCCTCAGCATACCCAAACTTACTAAGAATCCTATTTTCAAAAAAATTTCAAAATAAATAAAACGCACTTGGGTTCTTCACTTAGCATACCCAAATTTGCTAAGTGAGTGAATTCCAAAATATCAAAAAATAAAACAAAAGCAATTGACCCTTACTTTAACATACTCAAATTTGTTAAAGGATAACACCCACTCATTAGCACCCTCAAAGGGTAAGGCTCCTATGATCCCAGAGATTGTCTCCCCAGCTTTTGAGGTAGGGTTTAGTTCTTACTCCACTCACCCTACTAGGACTCATAGGAGGAACAAAAATTGCATGATAAAGCGGTACCATACACGCATCGCCAGGGAGATGGAGGCCACTACACGATTAGTTGTGGAGAAGTTGCCTACTCTGATTTTCTTGCTGGTTACAGCGAACCCATTTCATCCGCTCTCTGGATCTAACAAAGAAGATGCTAGGAGGATCCTTACTTCACCTCCACCAGCGGTTTAGTACCGGCCATGATTAGCTGCGGGGAGGGTGCATTATCAGCCGCCGTTCTAGGTTGGTGCGGAAGTGCAGCTCAATTTGACTTGAGATCTATTATCCCCCACAGTATGGGGAAGCATCTACGACATGAGAGGGCTAGGGAGGCTCGCACTACAGTTAATATCACTAGCCGAGAGAGGTGGAGGTTTGGTCAGCAGTCAGAGGCCTCTGCACTCCTTGATTTTCCCAATCGACGTGCTACCCTCGCCAATCACACAAACAATATTCTGCTTACTTGGATGACCCATCATAGGAGAAGGGTCCCTATTTCGAGGGAGTCGGTGGTGTCTCCACCACACCGCTCTACCCCTCGTCCACCGTCACTCATTCATGTTGAAGAATCTCCAGTTCCACCGAAGGCCATGAAGGCCACATCCGGAAAGAAGTGGACCCCTCTGGTGATCCGGCTATGGTCAAGGGATCCTATTCCATCTACACCGCCATCGAGGTGACCTCGCCAACCTTCTCGCCTTAGTTGTGGTGGAAGGAATGATGACCCCAAGCATGTGGTCATCCTTCATCAACACTACGAACAGGCATCAGATGGTTGCGGCGAGAGGAGGATATGATAGCGTTGCACCCATGATCATAGAGCCTCCTAGAGTGTCACCCTTTCGAGAGATAGAGAGTGCATTTCTTCTAGAGTACAATCCTCATAGATTGATTCTCCTACAAAGACGGAGGTCCGGCTCTCACATGACAGATCACGGTCCTAAAGACATTTATGCCTGTTCAGATTGATCGTTATTTAGAGGACATAGTTGCACATTATCTTATGAAAAAGAAAGAAATTTTGGGGTATGGTTGGTCTGATGAGGAGAAGGTTAGCTTTGATCCCAACGAAGATGATTTATTGGGAGACTCAGCAAGGGTTTGCATGGTAGATACCAAAGGATCCCTCCTCACATACCAGTGCCGTAGCCAGAGGTCGTATGCCGCCTTTGTTCGCTTCTACACCAGTTGGCTGAGCTACAACGCGAGTCTCAGAGCTCAATTTGACTTGAGATCTGTTATCCCCAGTAGCATAGGGAAGCATCTACAGTGGAGGGGGAGGCTGCACTACCTTATCAAGAAGAGAGAGGTGGAGGTTTGGCACAGCCTGGCCTCGACTCAATGATTTTTCCAATTGGCGCGCTACCCACGCCGATCACACAGATAATATTTTGCTTACTTGGATGACCCATATAGGAGAGGGGTCCCTGTTTCGAGAGAGTCGATAGTGTCTCCACCACACCGCTCTACCCCTCGTCCACCATCACTCGTTCTTGTTGAATAATCTCCAGTTTCGCCTAAGGCCATGAAGGCCACATCTGGGAAGAAGCGGGCCCCACTAGTGATCCGACTATGACCAAGGGATCCTATTCCATCCACACTGCCTACTGATGAGGTGAGCTCGCCGACCTTCCGCCAGGGCGGAATGACGACCTCGAAGCATAGTGGTCGTCCCTTCACCAACACTACCAGTTCAATAGGACATACAGATGGTTGCAGCTATTGCAGAGGGAGGAGATGATAGCTCAATTGCACCCATGATCATAGAGCCTCCTAGGAGTGTCACCCCTTTCAGAGTCAGTGACAGGCAGGAGTGCATTTCTTCTAGTGAGTGCAATCCTCATAGGATTGATTCTCCAGCAGCACAGGAGGTCCGGTGCCTCTCAGTACAGGATAGTGATCACACTGGTCAGCCAAAGACATTTATTTTTGTTCAGATTGATAGTTCTTTGGAGGACATAGTTGCACATTATCTTAGGGAAAAGAAAGAAATTCTAGGGTATGATTGGTCTGATGAGGAGAAGGTTAGCTTTGATCCCAACGAAGATGATTTATTGGGAAACTCGGTAGGGGTTTGCATGGTAGATACCAAAGAATCCCTCCTGAGAGGGCAGCAGGCTATGTAAGGTGATGAGGCCGAGTAGGAAGACACATCCCACTCACTCTAACACCTACTAGCATAAATAAAGCAGAAGGATGAAAAGATAGATAGGATGGCGAGGCAACTCAAGAACTTATTAGCAACAGTCTTAGTACTTCAGAGATAAGCCCCAGTAGTTCATCCTACCATAGCTGAGACCAGTCAGTCGGAGTTAGTACATGTCTTGGACCCAGCCAAGATCTTACCTCTCGTCGAGCAAGGTAGCACTAGCATGTATAGGAAGGTAGTGGAAAGTACCTCCATACAAGAAAAAGATATAAAGAGTATGGTTGAGTAGTAGGTGAAGGAAGCATTGGCTCAAGCCTGGGGAGGATCATCAGTTCCAAAAGGTAGACCCTACCTGGAGGAATTTGATATAATCCAATATCCCAAGGGTTCCTGCCACCTTCCTTCAAGAGTTTTGATGGTAGGAAAACCGACATTGCCCATTTTGCTAGTTGTTGCAACAGGGCACACTTTGCTTTTCCACCTCTTCATCAGTAGCTTAGCTGGGATAGTTTTTGATTAGTATGCTGAACTTCCCAATAGTTCAGTAAAGATATTTGCTGAGTTGGAGCAACTCTTCTTCAAGAGGTTTGTTAGAGCTCAGCAAATGGTTACTGTGGGCAATCTCATTGTAGCATAACAACACCCAGGCGAGTCCTTTGTTGACTACATTCTCAGATGGTATAACCTGAGTATGAAATACAAGCCGCAGCTGTCTAACCAGTATGTCATTGAGATTCTTCTAAAGAATATCCATAGCCCGATCGCCTTCATGCTTAAGGGCTTCACTATCAAAACTTTTGAGAAGTTAACTAATAAGGCGGCTAGTCTATAAAGAGAGACCAAACAGTTACCTTTTCAAGACTAGTTACCTAAGCCCAAGCCATAGAAGGTCTATGAGAAGAAGCTGGGAGCAATGATAATGGTAGATAAGGGGAAACAACCACAGATCGTCGAGAGACCACGACCTCGCGCACCCTCCTCTACCACCAGGCACTCTAACGCCAAAGACCACGCCGCCTCGCCACAGCAATGGTACACATATCCGCCACCAGGTAGCTATGGTCCACCTACTCTTTTCTATAAGCTTAATAAGCCTTATTCATTTAAGAGGGAGGTGATCAGAAAGATCTTTAAGAACCTCTTAAAGAAGTCTGATTTTCAGCTATCCGAACTTAGGAGACCGGAGGAAGTAGGCAAAAGCCATGATCCTAACTTTTGCCCCTACCATCGTATGTTAGGTCATGTTTTTGAAGATTTCTTCACCTTCAATGACTGGCTTGAACATAGTTTCAAGACCGATGTTATAATCATCTCGAAGGAATACCTTGTGGAACAACCATCCAGTTCCATTATGGTAATCTTTGGGGATACTTGCGATCTCTCCAAAACCAAAGATGGTTGGAATATCTCCTTATACAAAACCTCTAAAAAGATCATTTAAAAGATCAAGAAATTTTTCTTGCAGGTGCTTGAGTCAGCTCAAACCTCCAACATTAAGGAAGGTTTGCAAGTTGCCAGTGCTAACTCAAGGAAAGGGGAGCTCAAGAAGAAGCCACTGTTGTACCAGATAGTCCAAGAGTGCAACCACACCGAGTCCAACTTAGTAGTACCACATCAAAGACTTCTCCTACTTCAGCTCTTCTTCTTAGTAGAACTCTTATATTCGGATAAGGGCACCAAATTTACCCTCTTACTTTACTTGACTTCTACTTTGTACTTTCTATCAAATCCAAGAAATTGAAGAATAAAGCTAGCTTGAATTACATCTGTGTCACTTTTGATGGGTTGTCTACTTCTATCCCTAATGATAACTCTTCAAGTCAAAATAAGTATAATAATTTTGATCTCCCTCTTTCTGATTCAGAGTCAGACTTTTCTATTATGAATACTACGGGTTCTCCTCCTGAGATAGACTTGGAATCATCTAATTTTGACGGTCCCATAGGAGAAGCTGTAGGTGAGCTTGATGTGCAGGTAGAACCTTTCATTACCCTGTCACAAGAGATCACAAAAGTCAACCTCCGTAGTGAAAAGGTTCTACGTCCTAGAACACCACCTTAAGATAGAGAGAAACAAGTCATTGGTACAGAAGATCGAGAAGCCCCTCCACAAGATGCTCCACCTTTGGATATGCTTATGGAGGATCAACCTAAGGTGGACTATAATGTCCTCTCTCATCTAAGAAAATTACCATCTAAGCTAAGCATATACGATGCCCTCGTCTTATCCAAATAGATGAGGGAGTCATTAATCAAAGCTCTCCTTAATCCTGAGATATGCTTAGCTCAGCTGATCATTATTGGTGAGGAGGTGCATTACACAAAAGAAGCTCAGGGGATCACCTTCACAGATGAAGATCTTCTTCTGGGGGACATGGATCATACCGTCCCCTCTACATCACATATACGATAATGTCCTCTCTCATCTAAGAAAGTTACCATCTAAGCTAGGCATATACGATGCCCTCGTCTTATCCAAATAGATGAGGGAGTCATTAATCAAAGCTCTCCTTGATATTGAGATATGCTTAGCTCAGTTGACCGTTATTGGTGAGAAGGCACATTACACAAAAGAAGCTTAGGGGATCACCTTCACAGATGAAGATCTTCTTCTGGGGGACATGGAGCACAACCATCCCCTCTACATCACAATTGACATGGGCAGATTCAGACTTGCCAAAGTTCCCGTCGAACCAGGTGCATCGGTGAACATTATGAGTCTAAAGACTCTTGCTTATTTGAGGACCAACATCTCCACACTCTGAGGAGATCGGATGATATTGAGAGGATTCAATGAACAAGACAAGAGGGCTTTAGTTTCCATAGTGTTACCCTTGGAGATAGATGACTGGAATACTGAAGCCAAGTTTTATATAATTGATTTAAATACTTTGTTCAATGCTTTGCTCGGCAGGCCTTGGATACATCAGAACAAGATGATTCCATCCTCCCTCCATCAATACATTAAGTTCAGAAAGGATGGGATTGAATACTGTGTCAAAGGTGATAAAAAGTTATTTTCAGTTAGAGAAGTTGAGATTTATGAGGATGTGACCTACTATCTTTCTCAAAACACCCTTTCTCATGAACTTGGACAAAATTCATATACAAAATAAAAGGAAAATGAAGAAAAGAAAGAGCAAAAGAAAAAGAAAAGAAAAATAAAAATCCAAATGAACAAGAAAGGGGAATTGAAGAAGAAATAGAGCCACATATCACATTCCACCCATAATCCATTCCATCATATAGACATATGGGTAGGATGACTTAACCTCCACTAGGTAGAGGTAGAGAAGTGAGGCAGAGGTGGAAGATCCCCTGGCCATCAACAGGTTATATTTCAGCTTATAGTACCCCTACTATTCACAGACTTGGAATCCACGAGGATGAGTCTAATGTGATTAGCATACCAGCAACCCCTCTCAGGTTCCATTAGAGGTGAATTTGATCCGATAATGACAAAGACCGGCCTCACAAAGTAAAGTATTTGAATTTGTGAGACTATTAGAAAAGATGGGAACCTTAGCTCTAACCTCACTTTTATCTCAAAAGGTTTGGTAAGAAGTCCCTAAGTCTTCCAATGATATGAAGCTGAAGAGATTCTTTTTGGGATCATCATCCTCAAGTCTTGAAGTTGATGTAGAACTTGAGGTGGCAATACAATTCTTTTTGGCTAACATAATATTCTCTCTAATACAATTCTAAAGTCTTCAAAGTAATCCTCATGATTTAAGCTTTTCACCACCAAATCATCAACATAACATTCCACCTTCTGGTGGATCGGCTCATCAAAAATATGAGTCATGACACTTTGGTATGTAGCTCCAACATTTTTCAAGCCAAAGGGCATAATCAGATAAAGAATGATGCTAACAATTCAATGATGTCTTTCATCTTCAGGTGCCATTTTGATTTGGTTGTATCCCAATGATCCGTCCATAAATGAGAACATGTCGTAGTTGAAAGTATTATCAACTAGTAATTCTAATATCGAGAGTGGAAAGTCATCTTTTGGGCACGCCTTAATTAGATCCTGGAAGTTAATGCAGAGACAAATTTGGTCATTCTTCTTCCTAACAATCTGCATATTTCTCCTCCTTGATGAAGTCTGCTTCGGCCAACTTCTTAGTTTTTGCAATTACCTCTTCTTCAATCTCCAATCTCATTCTCCTAAGAGCTTGCTTAACAGGCGTCGCATCTGGTTTAATAGCCAGTTTGTGAACTGCTACAATAGGGGATAAGCCTGGCATTTCAGAATATGTCCACAAAAATCAATCTTTGAATTCACAAAGTAGCATTTTTAGCTCTCAACTTTCTCAAAGGAAGAACAAAAAGTTGACAGGATCATCTCTAGGTTGATTTCTTTGAGTTCATCCATAGTAGATGTTTGTCTTCCATCTTCGAGTTCTTCAGGTGCAGGCTTGGCTTCTATTTTTTCATCATTTATGAGAAGAAATTCATGAAGATCATCTTCTTCGTCACTCTTGGTTACGATCTCAGCTTCTATTATATTATAACAAGCTCTATTTTGATGAGATTTGTGGATGAACCCCAGACCTTTAGTGATAAACTTATCCCTTCTTCGCGACGCTTGAAGACTTCTTTGGCTCCACATTTTGTTAAATATTTGAGTTCTATGTTTAGTAGTTCCAATATGAATTCCAAGATTATGCATCATTCTTCGCAATTTTTGTGAATAGTATATTGGTATTCTTGTAGGCACTATATCATCAGAAATTTCTTGTTAAGTAGACTGATCAAAATTATGAGGTTGAGACTCTTCAGATTTGTAGAGTAGAGTTCCTATTCTGCCACTTTCTCTTAATGATGGTACATAGAATATTATCAATTCTCAAACATTAAAAACCTCCAGTGGAGTCGCCAGAAATCTATGGGCTCCAAAAATTTTACACTGACCTCTCGACAAATGAATTACTGTGTCGGTGTAATTTTTAGAAGGCAGATGAAATAGTAGATAAGACACTACCTAGAGATTTCATCCTCATTTGGTAGACTTTACGGTTCCAAGTTTCTATAAAGCCCTTATACAATTACCCCTCTCAATGAGAGAACTTTTGATCAAGTGCTTAAGCTAAAGCGCGTGAAAGAAAGTATATATAGAGTTTTAGAATTTAAGATTATGAAATTCATCATTTTAGCTTAAACTAAATAGTTAATGATGGCGTCATCTAGATCCCATGATTACATCACTGGGTCCGTGATCCCTAGTCTACTTAGTGAGATGACCAACATAACCAAGGATCCTTATTAACAACACACATGGGTTACATCGCCCAAGAAATTCTTGTAGACATGGGGAGTATTTGTCACGGAGATAAGGTTATATCTTCGATAGAGGTTGTTTTCCTATCAAGAACTCAAAGGGTAGAGCCATTAGAGAGCATCGGCTCTCCATGATCGTAATATATGGAACTGACCGCCAAACCATGATTAGAGGACTCTAGTCATAATTACAATATCTATGGAACTTATCGGCTAAGCCACACAGTCAGAGAAAATGAGCCACATCCTTACTGACAAGAGGTTGATTGAGAGTGAACATAGTAGAGCACTTGATTTGACATTAGCTTCTTTGTGAGCTATAGTTTTCTTAATTTGTCACCCCTAACAAATAATTATGGAAGGTGGATAGATTGAGTTTTGATTTAAGCTTTTAATGATTGAATTTTATTTAAGCAATTTTTTAGAGATTGATATTTAATTTGAGTTAATTTGATTTGGAAAAATTGATTAATTTAAATATATTTAAGAGCTTTAAATCCTATCAATTCTGTTTAACTGCTAATAGAGGATTAGATCTACTATGACCTGGCAGAATTAATTTCTTAGATATTTTACTGAGTTGAAATTTTTATAATATATTTTTAGGTTTTGTTAACAGCCCTAAGACTAAACCGCAGCAACTACAACATCCTTAGACACTTAAATTTAAGCATTCAGCATAGTGTTGGGGCCCATGCTGGTGTATTTGAGAATGCCTTAATTAACATCTTCTGTTCGCTTGTACGATGTGTTGCTAATTCGGTGATGTAGATGACTTTTTGATTTAGATCATAGTTTAAAATTCTACTTGCACTTAGTTTACTTGTTGAAATTTTCAATTCTCCTAGCTTGATTATGTTCAATTCAAATCACTCTGAATAAGTTATATCAATTTCAGTGTTTATTTGTTTAGAACATAGTTTAAAATTTTACTTGCACTTAGTTTACTTGTTGAAAATTTCAATTCTCCTAGCTTGATTATGTTCAATTCAAATCACTCTTAATAAGTTATATCAATTTCAATGTTTATTGCTTTAGCTCTACTCATACTTATTAGCTAATATTATAATCATCTCTATATTCATATAAGAGTTATTAAACCCAATTTAGATTCATCCTTAACTCTACATCAAGCTCTATGTTTATCTAAAAATTAGACTTTAATTTTATTTCAAATCTATTATGAGTTTAGGATTAGTCTCCCCAAATTTCAAATACAGCTTATTTAACTTTGAGGAATTTACAAGAATGTGAACTCACTTTATCAAGGAATTTACGTTTGTTGTTCTGCTTCAATTTAAACCATGGAAAGTTATACTTACAGGGAAAAATATTATCTCATACAATTTTTACTTGTGATAATTACCCATCTAATCTTGCCATCATATTTAATTTAAACAAAGATGGGTCTCGCATTGCTTCTTTCCATTTCTATAAATAGAGCTAATGGTGTCCCTTCCATTTCATATAGTTTGCTTAAGGTGCTTTGGAGTTTGAAAGGGGAGAAGGATCTAATTACATTCCAAGTAAGTGTTTTATTCTTTCAAAGTTCCTTTAAGCATTTCCTTTGATTTTGTGTTTGTTGTTTTTAATTTGAATTTAGCTTTAGGTTTCCTTGCCTAATATTACTAATCTGGTTCATTTTGTTCTCCCATTTTTTCTAAGTCAAAAGATTTGATTTTGTGCCTCTGTATCCGCTTAGCATCAGAGTGTGGCTTTCTGATTCCCTAAGAGTGAGTAGTTTCTTCCAAAGACCTCAACCTTTCACACTATGCTATGGGGCATTAGCGGTCTTAAACCCGATAAAGAGAAATATTAATATGTATATATATATATATATATATATATATATATATATATATATATATATATATATATATATATATATATATATATATATATATATATATATATGCATTTCTTTTTTTTTTTTTTCTAAGTTTAGAATTTTGAAAATTTTACAGATTTCATGGCAAGCAATATCTAACTGAGATGATGGGCTTTAAATGAGTATAAAGGCGGTCTTGTGTCATCGCACAATTTTTTTTCATCTGGGAAATGAGCATAATGAGGCCTTCAAACTTGCAAAAAAAAATATAAACATATATATCCACATCACACATTGATCCCACATGTTCTGACTCATTTTTCTGTGCGTTGCAATGATCGACAAAGAGATGGGGTTGGATATGCCAGAAACCAAGAGAGGAACCCGCCTAATCGGTTTCTCTCACTAAGAGAAAGGTCGAGAAAGTGATGTTGGAAACAAGAAGAACACTAATGATGATATTTTTTTCTCCACAAGAGAAATTGGAAATGAATGGAAATATGTCAAAACCAAGAGAAGAACTTACTATGATGTTCTTCTCTCGACACAAAGCATTTGGAAATTGATTGGGAAATGGGGAAATTTCATATTGAGAAAATGAGAAAATTTGATAGTAGATTTTTGATTTTGGTGAAAATACAAAAAAAAAAAAAAGAATTTCGAAAAGGTAAGAAGAAAATTCAGATTTGTGAGGGAAAAGGATTTTCTATTTTGCAGAGGAGAAAAAAATAAGGAAAAAAAAAAGGAAGAAGAGAGGAAGAAAGAGGAAGATGAAGAAACTTGCCTTGCTCTTTTTGGTTTGGAGGAGGACAGGAATCCAAAAAATGGAGAGGAAAAGGGGGGCTCTCAATTTTGAAGAAGGGAGATGAGTGTGTCCCACTTGTTGATGAGAAGAAGTTGGGGGGGAACGCTGAGGGCTTCATGCATGAAAAGGAGGAATGGTTGGAGGGTATGAACTCTTAAGAGAGAAGAGGGGTCAAAAAAAGCCTGACGACACATGAAGACATATTATAGGGTGAGGAAATTGGGTCAAGATTGTAAATGGGATTTAGGTTAGGTTTTATTTTTAAATTTATTTATTTTTTAGCTGATTAATTGACTTTAATGTGAAATATTAAATATATATCTATATATATATATATATATATATATATATATATATATATATATATATATATATATATATATATATATATATATATATATATATCATATATTAGCTTTTTTTTGTTGATGCAACAGTAGTCCGCTTTTAATGGAGGCCGCTCAAATTCATATCAAATTGAGTCCATTTTAGCTCAAAATGCATCACCGCTGACCGCTTCGATTTTGCATGACTTATCATTAAGTGCAAACAAATTATTTGATATATTTTGACATTTTGAAGCTAACAACACAATCAATTTTATGAACGGAGATCATTTGTTGGCAATTTTCGATATCGCGCATACACAATGATGACAAGCTGATCTTGATCATCAAGTTGTAAAATATTTATATCCAACCATGAACATGATGGCAAAGTCCTTCATCAATCAAAGGTCATTTAAGTTAATTTAGCAATATCTAGCATATTTCAAATTTCCCATGTGTTGTCACTTCCGTATTTCCTCCTGAATTGAGTGTAGATAGTCTCATTTGGTAATTTTCAGAATTTAAAAGCTAAAGGTGTGATCAATTTTATGAACGGAGGTCATTCGGACATCATCACAGCTTCCTGACTCTGATATGTGAGTCAGCACATTGATAGCTTGATCGCTCAATCGGTTGATCATTAGATTTTGTAATATTTTTTACTTTTGACCAATTTTGATATTGTGAATGCAACGGTAAAGTTTGTTCATCGATCGGGGGTCATTTTAAATATTTACGGTGACATCCAATTCATTTTGGGCCTCGATTTGCACACTGTCACTTTCGAAGTCCATTGAATTCGACTTGTGGGCTTGACTCGACTTATGACTCATGTGGTGGTCAACAAAGCACAATCAAGAGCAGGACTAGGATTCGATACAGTGGGTCCAATCGATGATGATGATTACTGCTTAGTTGTTACCAATCATTTGGAGTCTGATAGGTTCTTTTCACACAACACCAACTCTTATGAGAATGTGTGTTTAGAAACTTCAGATGATCCACATGATCTTCAAATCAAGGATGCACCTCCAGAATTTGAAGAGGAGATTCATTCAACAATAGACAAGCTAAAAGAAATCAACCTCGGGACAGAAGAAAATCCATGTCTGACGTGCATCAATTTGTTGATGAATAAAGAAGAAACCAATGACTTAGTTAGGCTATTGACTGAGTTTAAGGATTACTTTGCATGGAGTTATAAAAAAAATGCTCGGATTATCTCCTGACGTAGTAATCCACAAGCTAGTAATATATCATAACACTACCCCTATCAAGCAATCTCCTAGATGCATGTGATTAGAAATCGAACAACAAGTCATTTCTGAAGTCAAGAAATTGATCGATGCTGGTTTCATCAGGGAAGAAAAATACCCTACTTGGTTAGCCAGTGTCGTACTAGTTCAGAAGAAGAATGGCTAAATTCATATTTGCGTCAATTTTAGAGACTTAAATAAGGCATGTCATAAGGATGAGTTTCTTCTTCCTATACTAGAATTAATGGTGGACATCGCCTCATCTCATGCAGTGTTCTCTTTTATGGATGGGTCATCTGGCTACAACCAAATCAAGATGTCTTCTGGAGATGAAAGAAACATAACTTTTCAAACCCCGATTAGAATCTTGGTCATGCCTTTCACCTTAAAATCAAACATACCAATGCCATGACTGGATCTTCAATGAACTCATCCATCATCGTTGAGTGTTATATGATGATCTAGTAAGAGAGAAAAGGAAAACCATCTCTTTGACTTGAGAGTAATTTTTGAATGGTTAAGGAAATATAACCTCAAGAAGAATTCCTTGAAGTGTGCATTCGGAGTAGCTATAAGAAAATTACTTGGGTTTATTGTTCGACACTCGGGAATAGAGATAGATCCTGAAAAGGTCAAAGCTATCTTAGAAATTTCACCTCCTAAAAGCTTAACTCAACTCAAATCGTTCCAAGGATGGTTGGCATATCTGAGATGTTATTGGTGAAAAATTCCTATAAGGGAGTCACCTTTCAAATCTATGGGGGGAAATGAAAGAGGAGCCCTTACAAAAATTCATCTCTTTAGGATGACACGCAGATCCGCAGATGTACTTATTCAAGTTATCAGATCTGTCATCAAGAAAATAGTGTACTATCTCGAGAGATAGAAGTCACTACCCTTTAATGGAACCAATCACCTCAATAAGGACTCCTAAAGATGATGGGTCTACATATGTACCAAAGATTCTTCCCTATTTTACATAGAAAAGTAAAGCATGGTTTATTTTAAATTGGGTTCGTTAAGTTCCCTACAGGGGGCATAGTTAATTACATCCTAAGAGATGAGATCCCTTAGGAAAACTCTCGATTAAGGTAAATGATCATTATCTTTGAAGATTTCAATAGAAAGGACTATCAATCGATTAGTTGATGTTTTTGAAGATCAAAATGGGATTGATCAAAAGAGGGAGTTATTATTGAAGCCTAAAATGATAAATAAGTAGGAGGCACTCACGATGCTAGGAAACCTAGCGAGCATCTCAAACTATCCTATTGTTGGACTTTACATTTTAGAAATTGATTTAGTTTATATGAGTAACATTTTTCATTATAATTTTAGGACTTAAGATTCCTTAGCACAAGATTAAAGAAATGCCTAAGAGATGATGAATTATGCTTATGGCTCGTAAAGGGGAGAAGCAATCTTGAAACCTAAATCTATGGAGCTTTGACAAGGGTCGGAAGCACAACTTTTGGCTCCACAAGAGAGGGAAAACCACTCGATAGTTTGGACTTACAACCGCCTAGGGGTGGCCACCAACTAACTCCTCTTACGATTTTAAATACATGTAGGCAAGTTTTTATGCTTTTGCAAGATAGCTAGGCTGTTATTATTTAGAAGGAAGCTAAGTCCTTAAACTCACTCCCTAAAGAGACTAGATCATATAAAAGACATGCTTCAAATAACTTAAATCTAATGCAATTCAAATTTCATTTTATTTTTATTTTTGGACAATCATTTTGACTCAGGCTAATAGGATTTTTTTTATGACTAATGCATAAGAAATCAGATTATTGGCCAAAATTAGCAAGAAGGGAGGAGGTGAGTTTCCACCATGGCTCTCAAAGGTCAAGCAGGTTCTCTGGCAAAGGTGAAAGCCCTCCAATCAAGAGTGAAATAAGATGCATTTGTGCATGATATTATAAGAAAATGCTCATCTAGCTAAGGGGTTACTAATTCTTTTATCTTAATTTTAATTTTAAGCTTTAGGTGAGGTCATGAGTTATTTAGTTTTAATTTGAATTATTAAGTTGGGTAAAAGATTTATTTTTCCTTAAAGAGCCTAATCTACATCCAGACCATACATAAAGGAAAGAAGAAACTAGAAAAATCATGCCACCTAATGCAAAAGCTAAATAAATCATCAATCAATTTATAAAGTTAATCGCAAAAAGAATAAATGGTTGTTGTGGTCGGGCACCACCGCACAAATTCAAAAATATCAAATGTGGATAGCCGAGCTCTACCCTTATACAACCCGGATTACAAATGAATTAAATTACAATTAAGCAAGGAATTCATTGTTATGGGAGTCTTCAAGCTATTCTTTTTTCTTCTTTCTTCTCTTTCTTCTTTTTCTTTTCTTCTTTCTTCTTTTGGTTCCTTCCTTTGGATGGTTGAATGGTAGATACTCCAAGGCTTCACATAGTGCATAAGATAGGATCTTATGACCAATGCTCATCCTAATCCCCATAATAAATCATTCCAAAATTCTACTTATACAAATTTTTACATGAAAAGTAAAAGTAGAAATCTAACTAACACCTATAAAACAAAGGTTATTTAAATCACACCACACAAATCCTAAGCATGTATATTGGACTTATCATCCCACACATGATTGACTAAGTCCACCTGACCTATGAATTATGCTTAGGGGTATAAAGCACCTGCAAGTAAAAGTATTTATATTTTTATTTTTGATAACGCCCCTTAAGCACAATCCCTTGCAGAAAGGAATAGTTAAACTAAAAATATCCTACCATTCATTCTACGAGCATACACCCTAACATCCAGTCTAAAATATATATCATAAAATAAAACAAAACATCAAACCATGCACCAACCTAACCTAAGGCTAGAAGTGGTGACTTAGGCTAATGTGTGTTCTTTGAAGGTTTGTGTGGTATACTTAGCTTAGGACTTTAGGTTCAAATTTTCTAAGTGTGAAGAACATATTCAACTTAGAGGATAGTTTCATTTAAGTTGTTTAAGTATTTTTGGTTGGTTTTATTTCATGTTTTAATGTGGTTTAAGTGAAACCTATAATTAATTACTAAGTTATGAAGAGAGGGAAAGAGAAGATAACTTCTCTTTCCTTCCCTAACCTTAAGTAATTTCTAAAGTGGATTCACATTTTAGTTTTATTTAGGTGAATATTTTGATTACATCTTTTAATCAATCCTAAGTTTAGATAAACTCTAAACAAACCTATTAAAAATGAAATGAATTTTAAGATTAAATAAAATGAATCAAAATTCACATAACACACATTACTTAACTTCTTTCTCAACATATATAACATGCATATGGATGGACTCTAAGCATATTTATACATACAAATGAGAGTAGTTTGCATATGGATGGACCCTAAGCATATCTATACATGCAAATGAGAGTAGTTAACACACTTTATGATGTATGCCAAGTAATCTATTTAAGAAAATTTAGAAGTTGAATATGCATGGTTTTTTTTAAGTAGAAAAGATTTTTCTTATATAAATTTTCACATACATACATGAAAGTAAGAAAGACATAAGTGAGTACATCGCCATTGTTAACTAGATGTGTAAAGTACAAGATCTACTTAGGGCTACTTAAAGCCTCACAACCTCAGGGTTGTCCAGACTAATATACCACTTTTCTTAAATAAAAATATGCATATAAAGAAATGAAATAAAAAAGGAAGATGCAAAAGTTGTTTAATAGATTTATTTTGTTTATGCAATTTATGTATGTAAGTTTGGGTAACCCTTCTTAGATGGTAGCATAGGGATGAATAGGATATAAAATTAGGTGAGCATTAGGTCCTTTTCAAATGAACCTTATATCTCACCAAAATTCCTATTCAAGACTATACTCATATAGGAAAGAAAGGGAACCTATACTAAGCATACCTTTATAATATTTCACATGCAAGCTTATAATTAAAGCATAAGTAGCATACTTTCAGATTTGATATCTCATTTATAAGTTTTAAAAATAATTTGGATTTAGTAGTGATAATAGCCACTCATATTTTACTTTAGCCAATACATGCACATTTGACATAAAGTAAATAATTTTATTTTAAAATTTAAAACATGAAATTATAAATGCATGAAATCACATGGGATACAACTTAACATGTTGGGAAAGATCCAAAATAATGAAATCATGTAAACAAACTCACTTCACTTAAATCCTAAAGACATTCTTATAGAATAAGAAAATTTAGAATAAATCAAAGTGAATTCAAAATGATTTTTATTTAGTTTGAGGTTTGATTTAATTTTGAAAAGGTGAGATGAGTTTGCTTTTCCTAACCCATTCCCACATGTGTTTGATATTTTTGTTTAATTTTTACATAATTAGATCCATTTTTATGTGTTGATTAGGTTAATGTATGAATTAAGTAGCTTAATTAACCCTTGCCTACAACACTTTAGAAGAATTAACTAAGTAATTATGAGCCAATGAGATGACATAAAAATCACAAGGAATTTAAATTTGTAATGCACCTAATAATGAAAAGGCCTAACGTAATTTGGCTCACAATTAAAAGTTAATTAAGCTAAGGGATTTAGCTTAAGTAATTTCAAAATACCCTTTCACACTTATGAATGGGATTTTGATTTCCATAATTAAACTTAGGCTATTAAACACCGAAGCATCTATCCAATGTAGATTAGTTAAGTTCTGAAACTTTTTAGAATTTTTAAAAATTGATTAAGGGGATAATTAATGAATTAACCCTTAATTAAGAATAGATTAAGGATAGAAGAGGGGGCTTTAGGGAATAGCTTAGGGAAAATACCCCAAAATTATTTCATAAATCTCCCACTTACTAAATCTCACCTTAATCAACCCTAATCATAGGGTAAAACCACTAATCACCTTAATTATCCTTAATTACATGAAATAGATAATTAGGGAATGAAATAGCAATTTTCCCAATTGAGCTCTCAATAAATCTCAAGAAAATTAAGAGAGGCAGAGGTCATCCCCTAAAATGAACCCAAAAATTTTAAGATTAATTGATGACCTAATTATAGGATAATTAGCTAATTAAGATTCCCAAAGAAACCCAAATTCATAAAAAAGAGTAATTCAAAATCCATTAAAATCATTTTTAAAATATTCTAGATGTAATTATCTTTCCATAACATTTTTTTTCTTTTATTTTTTTTTGATTTTTCTAAAGGGAATTATGAATTTTAAAAGTTCTCTGAATTAATTAGGAATTAATTAATGTATTTAACTAACTAATCCCAGCTCACATGCGATGGCGGCGCGTTTACATGTTTTACACGTGAGAGGACAACTTAAGTTGTCACCTCACAAAGGCGACGGCGGCGTACGCGCTTATACCCTCTACCGTCCCATCAAAGATCGGTCGGCTAAGGATCCCCCCTCAGTTTATAAAGGATAAATTGATTTCAAACCATGTTAAATAATCTCAGCTGTCCATGTAAAATGCGCAGATGGACGGTTGAGATGAGCCAAGTTGTTCCCCTTGATCAATAGAGACCATCCATGATCAAGGGGAAGATCCAAGCTCGATCTAGCATGGAATCACACAAAAATTAACCCACACCATCTAGAAAAATAGAGCGGCAAATCCAACGGTCAAAATCTGATGAGGTGAAAATTTCTTTCACAAAGCTCCACACCATATTGAGTTTAGTGATTGAAAAATTCCATACCTCGCCGAAGGTGATCACCGACGCTCGAGATCGATGAGGTAGCTTCGTCTGGTAGAGACGAAGCCCTGTTGAAATTCTTAGGCCTTGGGATTGAGTGGATCAATGGGTGGACCAACTCCTCCTTGCTTGGGCTTTGGCTTTTATCCAATTTTCCTTCCGTGGGAACCCAATAAGCTTAGCAAGCTCAACTTAGCTCCTAGATGAAGTGTGTAAGTTGGAAGGAGATGAAGTGTGGAGGAAGTTAGCAATTCACTCTACCTCTCCTATTTTTGCACTACGCAAAATCGAGAAAGAAGAATTCTAATCCTCTCCAAGAAGCTTGGGAGTTTTCTCTGATGATTGCTCTGGGTTCCTAGGTTTCAATGGACAGAGGGTAAGTGAAAATTTCATTGAATTAGGGGGAGTATATCTCCCCCTATGGCAATCGGACGACCAAACCATGAGTTATCATTATGATCCAATTGCTCAAATTGGAGAGTTTGTTTAAACTATTTTGAGTGTACACATGGTCAGTTTGATCCAAGGAATAGATTGCCAACTTCCCATGTGCTTGAATTGAGCTTAAGAGGAAATTTGAAATTTTACTTTTGCTGTAAGTGGTCAGGTTTGGTCTAGGGGCCAAATGGGTTGACCCAAACTCATTAGGTTGGGTGCACCAGTCATCACTAAGTCTCCTTGAGCTTTTAGGAAAGCCTCAAGTGATTGTGAAGAGGGTATGACCAAAATACCCATGGGCTAGACCAAAATTTATTTTATGGCCTAGGGGTAGGATGGTCATTTTGTTATTTTCCCACTTTGGATATGTTGGATATGTGGAGAAACTAGGTTTGACCAAGTTTCATTAGATTTGGAATCCATTTGATAGGGATTTGGCTCATGGTGACCCATTTAGGTCAAAATGGGTCAACTTGGGTCAAGTTGACCAATAGGCCAAATTTGTTCAAACCAAAGGTTGGGTCAAGTCCATATGATCATTTGAAATATTTTGGTGGCTTTATTTGATTCAATTTTGTATATATTTGGTTTTGGCTCATATGACTTCACTTAGTTCAAATGGGTCAAGTTGACCTATTTGACCTATTTGGCCTATTTGAGCTAGGTCAAGGGTGGGTTTAGGTTAGGTTAGTCATATGGGGTGGATTGGTATCTTTGTTTCTAATCAATTTGGGTTAAGTTCAATTTTGGCTCAACATGACCCCTTTAGGTCATGTCGGGTCTAAAGTCAAATGGGCTAGGTTGGGTCTAGTTGGCCAATTAAGGCTTTGGTCAAGTTCCACAAGTGATTTGGGATGGACTTGACCCATTGGTTTTAATCAATTTGGCTTAGATCAAGTTTTGACATATTTTGACCCTTTAGGTCAAAATGGGTCAACTTCAAGTTAGCCAATTGGTTAGGCTCAAATGTTGGTTTGGTCAAGTTCAAACATAGGTCATGAGTGAACTTGGGTCAATGGTTTCAATCAATTTGGCCTACGGTGAAATTTGGATGTGTAAGGTTTCATTTTAGGTTAAGTGTTGACTTGGTCAACCCTTAGGTTTGACTTGGTTTGACCCAATTTGATTGATTGATCATCCCATGATGATTGTTGATCATGATGAGATGGATATATGAGTTTGGTTCAATCTAATTTAGTTAGGATCAAAAGTTGGTTCATAAGGGTACTTTAGGTCACTTTGGGTCAAGTGAGCCTAAGTGGGTCAAATGGCTTGGTCAAAGCTTGATTTGAAGTTGATCTTGTATATGGACTCATGATTGAAATATAAATCCATTTACAAGTGGTTTGAAGTCAAATGGGTTTTGATCCATTTGAAAATTTCATATTCAAAGGAAGAGTATGGGTCTTGGGTTTGATTTTGATTTGGGTTTTGATTGAATGATTGAAGTTTGGATTTATATATGAGCTCATGATTGTAGGTTTGATTGAACCATGAGAGACAATCAAGAGTTAGGCTTGATTTGAAAGTGATTTGGCTGAGTTCAAGATTTTGACTTGAAAGGCTAAGATTTGATTTTGAGTGGATTTGAGTTTGATTTTTGAAATTGATTTTGATTGTTTGAATTTATATTTCATTTATAAATGTGAATATAAATGAGAATATAAATGGATCATGAGAAAATTTCAAGGATTTGAAGTGGTTTAATCATGATTTAGGTTAAATCCATTAAAGGGAATTTTTAAATTGAAATTTAATTTTTGAATTGGATTTGATTGATTTATATTTATACTTCATACTTCATTTATATATAGAATATAAATGAGAATACAAATAAGTTTTGAGAAAATCCCATGAGTTTGAATAGGTTTGATCAAATTTAGGTTAAATCCATTAGTGGAAAATTAAGAGATTTAAGGAAATTTCAAAGATTTTAAATTTGGAATTTAATTTGAGAGTTTGATTTGATTGAGTTATATTTATATTTCATTTATATATGAGAATATAAATGAGAATGTAAATAAGTTTTGAGAAAATCCCATGAATTTGAATGAGTTTGATCATGATTTAGGATTGATTTTGGCTAAGTCCTTTAATGAAAAAATTAAAGGATTTAAAAAAAAAATCGTGGATTGATTTTAAATTTTGAATTTGATTTGATGGGTTTGAATTTATATTTCATTTATATATGTGAATATAAATGAGAATATAAATGGATTATGAGAAAATCTCAAATATTTGAATAGGTTTGAATCATGATTTTGAATAAGCCCTTAAGGGAAGATTAAGGACTTAGTCAAAATTTGAACTTAGGAATTTTTTGATGGATTTTGATCATAGGTTTCAATCATGAAGTTGATTTGAGAAAATCTAATAGAATTGATTTGGAGTTGACTTGAAAGAAGGAAAGTGAGGAATGGTTTAAGCTAAGGGTAGGCAATTTTCCTAACGCCCCTAAGGCATGACCTATTCCTATGGTTAACTCTTCTAAGTCTCTAGGGCTAGGTTGAGTGTCCACCTAATCACTAGATGTGTCTTAAGACTAAGGAACTCTTAACATCTAAGAGAAGTCCTATGTCTAAGATGGAGGGGTTGAGAGCTCATTCTAAAAATGAGTCAACAGACGCTTTATCTCCAACCTATCGAGGAGATGCAAGCCATTTTCATCACTTGTCAAAAAGGATGCCAAGTTCAAGTGGGATGACAAGTGTTAGCATGCATTTGAAGACATCAAGTAGTATTTGGTGAAGCCGCTAGTTCTAGTAGCTCTATCCCGTGCGTGCCACTCATCCTCTACACGCACATTGGATGAATCTCTCACCGGCCTGCCAAATGAAGGAAGGAAAGCACTCTATTACCTCACCATTGTCGATCCTACAAGTGAACTACCCACCTCTTGAGGAACATTATCTGGCTTTGATCTTTGCTTCTTAAAAGCTACGACATTATATTCTTTTTCATAAGGTGAACTTGATCTCCAGAATCAATCTACTGCAGTATCTCATGACACTGCCAATGCTATCGGGACGTTTGACATGATGGTCCATGATCCTCAGTTCGATATCATATTCGTACCCATCTGTGCGGTAAAAGGACAAGTACTAACAGATTTCTTAGTAGCACACCCACTTCCTGCTGATTCTCCGCTTAGTAACGATCTCCCTGATGAATAAATCATGAACTTAGGGGAGGTCGGCAACCACCGATGGGAGATGTATTTTGATGGTGCAGCTTCTTTTCACAAAGGGGAAGTACCATGATCTACTCTTCCAGGAAAGGCAGGGGTAAGAATAGATCTCCTAACTCCAAACTATGATGTGATGAGATTCTTATACTATCTTTTCAACCCCTGCACCAATAATGAAGCTGAGTATAAGGCTTTGATTATCGGTCTGGAGTTAGCCATCACAGTCAGTGTCAAAAGCATCAACATCTTTGGGGATTCTCAGCTAGTCATCAATTAGATTGCCAGGTCCTACAAGGTTTTCAAACCCAAGGTTCATCATTACCATGAGTATACCATGAAGCTGTTGGCCCAAATTCTTGAAGTCACCATCTGCAAGATTTCCTGAGTAGAGAACGCAGTGGCAGATACTTTGGGCAAACTTATTAAGGAGTTGGCATGTCCGGAAGGTGAGTCCATTTCAATAAGGGTCCAAAATAGACAAGTCCTGCCCCTTATTGATGTTGAACTCATTGAGAGACTTTCTCTTAAAGGGGAGGTTGTTGTTGCCAAAAAAGATGAAGAGCTGGATTGGCGGAAACTGTTCATAGACTATTTGAACACTAGAAAACTACATCAAGAAAAGTCACAAGCTCATCAGGTGAAATAGAGAGCTCTCGCCTATGCTCTCGTTGATGGCACCCTGTACCGCCGATCCTTTGACCAAATGTGGTTACATTGTTTAGACAAACACGAAGCCCATGGAATTGTAACCGAGGTATATTCAAGTCTATGTGGAGCACATCAATCTGGTCCGAAGATGAAGACGAAGATCAAGAGACTGGGATACTACTGGCCTTTGATGATTATAGATTGCATGGATGTAGCTAGAAGATGCCATCAGTGTCAGGTGCATGGTGTGGTCCTCCACCAACCACCCAATATTTTACACCCTACCTTGGCTTCATGGCCATTTGAATGTTGGGGTACCAACATTATGGGTCTGATCGATCCTCCTTCTTCCAAGGGTCACCGGTTCATCTTAGCTACTACCTACTACTTTTCCAAGTGGGTGGAGGCAATCCCACTTAGAGAGGTCATAATTTAGCATATGTTTCAATTTTTCAGGAACCATATCGTATATAAGTTCCAGGTGCCTCGACTAATTATATCTGATAATGGTACCACATTCAAAAGCACAAAGATCAACAGCTTCGCCAAAAGACACTGTATAGATTGAAGATACTCCATCATTTACTATCACAGAGCAAATGGCTTAGAAGAAGTATTCAACAAAACTCTTATCCAGATACTGAAAAAGACTCTTGAAGATAATAAGCGACAGTGGAATGAGTAGTTGGTTGAAGCCAAGTGGGCTTACCGCACCACATACCGAACTCTAACTCAATATACTCCATTTTTCTTAGTGTATGGGTCCGAAGTCATTCTACCTTTAGAAGTTCAACTCCCATCACTAAGGATAACATTGGGTAGCAAGATCACTTCATAGCAAATGCAAAGTTTCAGTCAGAAGAGTTCGAAGGTTTGGAGGAGAGTTGCCTACGGGCGAGCCAAAATCTCGAGTTGTACGAGAGAAAAATGATTCAAGCTCACAACAAGTTGGTCTGCCCTAAGTCTTTCCAAGTAGGAGAACTTGTGTTAGTCCTAAGGAGACCAATTGTTGCCTGTCAAAAGATGGGAGGTAAGGTTGAACCCACTTAGGAAGACCCCTATGTCATAGAGAATGCCTACCAAGGAGGATCATATCAGCTTATTGATTGTAAAGGGGAACACCCGATACTTCTAATTAATGGGCTCTACCTAAAGAAATATTACGCATGAAATAAATCATGTTTGAAAATAATCATTAATAAAAAGAACTAAAATTTAATTCCATTTCATCAAAATCTTCTCTTCTTTCGAAGCATTGTTTGCTTGTCTTGCGAATCCACCATAACGTGTTTGGGGTAGGTGTAAGAGTCTCCCAGCGACATCCTATTCCTCTATCACAAAACAAACACAATCTCTCAACGCTATTAAAATATGTGTGAGAAAACCTAAGTGGCATCCTATTTTGATTAACACAATTAAGTTATGTGTAAGAGAACTCGAGCGACATCCTTTCTTGGTCGGAATTCCCGGTTGCCATCCGTGGCATCATTTCATCAAACTCCCTAGTGTGTTTAGGATAGGTGTAAGAGAACCCAAGAGGCATCCTATACCTATTAACACATGCAGAAAAATAAACACATATCTTTTGTCTCAGGCTATTTTGATGTGGGAGCATGCCCCCTGTGGCACTCACTCATTAGCTGCTCTAGGCCGGGTCTACATGCTACCTTGCTAGTATGTCACCCTAGTGGTCATTTGTTAGAGGATGCGAGTCCCTTCACTTTTTTCCTAACTTGATCATTGCAAACCAATGAGAACCTTGTTAGTATGGTAGGCTTTACTGCCCAGCTAGTAAGCTACCTCATGTTAACTTTACTTAAGAAGATGTGAGTTTCTGTGCTTTCTTCTTGAACTAGCAATCATACACTAACTAGGTTGAGTATATTTGAGGTTTAGGGTAAGTCCCCCAGAGGCTCCTTTCCTCTTGACTATGTTTGAGCCGATATAAGTCCCTCAGTGGTATTCACTCAATCGCCTAGGATGGCACTTGTCGGCGCATAATCCCAGCAATCGTTCGCTTATCAGGATGTGAGTCCCAAAGCTTTCTTCCTAAGTTGATTGTTGCAAACCGATGGCACCATAAAGCTGGTTGATGTTCTGTCGATCGACTACCCAATGGATACACCACTCGCAAGTATGTGAGTCCTGGCTTTCTCGAGTTGGCCATCGAATACCTATGTGATATGTAACTAGCCATGTCATCTTCTCCAGAGTGTTGGAGTAAGCCCCTTTAGTGGCCCCTCTCCCTACTGACATTCTATTTGGATCACATTCTTTGCGATCCCATTTAGACACTACTCGGGTTACTTTTGGATTGGATAGTCCCCCTTTCCTAGTAGCCACCCCTGTGGTTAGAGAATTTGTTCAGTGGATGCACAGATTCTCCCTTGGTTTAATTAATCTGAGATAGGTTTAGGCTGATATAAGCTCCTTCTTAGTTTGATCTATAGCAAACCAACGGAATCCATCATAACAAACTAATAAATAAAATTAATCTTTGACTATCTTTGAGTTGATTTAAGTCCCCCAACGACATTCACTCAATAGTCAGCCTTAGGTCGGGTTCGATTTGTTGCCCAAAGCAACCGATAACCCCAGTGGTTCCTTGTTCTGGAAGATGTGAGTCCCCACGCTTTCTTCTTAACTTGACCATTGCAAATCGAAAGGCACCCCTTTGGTTGGATAGTCCTACCTTGTGGTTGGTAGACTACTCCCTTTGGATCGGTAAATCTGAGTTAGATCTAGGCCACCATGGCTCTTACTCAGTGCAGCCCATCGCAAAGGATCCATCATAATCAAAACCAATCTAAAAATGAAATATATCATTGACTATATTTGAGTTGATTTAAGTTCCCCAACGGCATTCACTTAATAGTCAACCTTAGGTTGGGTCCAATCTATTGCTTTGCCAATGGATCACCCCAACAACTGGTCCCTACTTTGGAGGATGTTAGCCTACTATGCTTTCTTCCTAGTACAGCTGCTGCACACCGAAAGGCATTCCCTTTGGTTGGCTAGTCCTACCTTATGTTTGGTAGACTACCCCTTTGGATTGGTAAACTTGAGTTAGGCTTAAGCCATCATGACTCCTACTAAGTGTGATCCATCGCAAACCAATAGAGTTCATCTAAATTCAAAATTTAAACAACAAACTGAAATAAATTCAATCTTTTCTCCCCTAGTGGAGCCTAAACAACAAATAATAAATTGAAACAAATTCAACCCTCTTCCTCAGCGAAACTTAATTAAACAAATCATTTTCTCTCCAGTGAGAATCATATCAAACCTCTCATCCCCTTGTGGATGACTTGAACATGCTTCTCTAGTGGAAGGTTCACCTACTCTATCCCTTAGTGGATTCCTCCCTCTCTCTTATGTCTTGGAAATAAGTAGAGACACATTGCACTAAGTTTTGGTTTCCTTCTAGAAGTAGATCATCTGAAGTGCTTGTGATCATTGTCGCTGATCATTTGATCAACACATCAATACGGTGTTCCATGTCCCACACCGCACTTTGTTGTTGACCTCATTTTTAGGATGAGCTCTCAACCCCTCCATCTTAGACATAGGACTTCTCTTATACTTTAGGAGTTTCTTAGTCTTAAGACACATCTAGTGATTAGGTGGATACTCAACTTAGCCCTAGAGACTTAGAAGAGTTAGCCATAGGAATAGGTTATGCCTTAGGGGTGTTAGGAAAATTTCCCTATCCTTAGCTTGAATCGCATTCCTCACTTCCTTCCTTCAAGTCAAACTTCAAATCAAATCAACATTTTGACTTCAAACCACTTACAAATGGATCTATATTTCAATCATAAGTATATATGTGAGTTCAAGCAAACTCAAATCAAGCTTTGACCAAACCATTTGACCCACTTAGGCTCACTTGACCCAAAGTGACCTAAAGTATCCTTAAGAGCTAAATTCTAATCCTAACCAAATTGGATTGAACTAAGCCCATCTAAACCTCTCATCATGATCAATCTCAAACACTCAACTTGGGTCAAACCAAGTCAAACCTAAGGGTTGACCAAGTCAACACTTAGCCAAAATGAAACCTAACATAGCCAAAATCCACCATAGGCCAAACTATTTAAAACCATAGATCAAAACTCATTCATGACCAATGTTTGAACTTGATCAAGTCAACATTTGAGCCTAACCTAGCCCAATTGGCCACTTGACCCAATTTGACCTAAAAGTCAAAATATGTCAAAACTTGATCTAAGCCAAATTAATTGAAACCAATGGGTCAAGTTCATTCCAAATCACTTATTGAACTTGACCAAAGCCTCAATTAGCCAAGTAGACCCAACCTAGCCCAATTGATCATAACCCAACTTGACCTAAAGGGTCATATTGAGCCAAACTCAAATATAAATTAAATTGATTGGAAACAAAGATACCAATCCATTTCATATGATCAACCAAACCTAAACCTACCCATGGCCTAACCCAAATAGGACAAATTGGTCAAATTGGTCAACTTGACCCATTTGACCTAAATGAAATCAAATGAGCCAAATCCAATATAAACCAAATTGATTGGAAACAAAGATACCAAATCAATTCATATGATCATATGAACATGACCCAATGCTTGTTTGACCAAATTTGACCATTTGGTCAACTTGACCCAAGTTGACCCATTTTGACCTAAATGGATCAACATGAGCCAAAGCACATCAAATCAACTCTAAATTTAATGAAACTTGGCCAAACCTATTTTCTCATCATATCAAATATACCCAAACTGAAATCAAAGTCAAATGACCATTTTATTCCTAGGTCAAAGGGTAAATTTTGGCTAAACTCACTTGAAATTTGGTCAAATTCTCTCCATAACCACTTGGCACCCTCTTAGTGGATCAAGTCAACACTAAAGAGTGTGGTGCACCCAAACCAATGGGTTTGGGTCAGCCCAACCTAACATAAGGATAAAATTGACCATATGCCTTGAAATGGAGCACATGGATTCCCTCATCCACTTGTTTTAAGCACATGGCAACCTCCTCCACTCCTTCCCTGGCCAAAACTGAATGCAATGACTCATCTAACAGCCTAACAAACCCACTCAAGGAGCTCAATTGGATTAAAAATGGCAAAGCTTTGATCGACTGCCCAATTGAAAAGGGGGAGATATACTCCCCCTAATTTGATTTCATTTCAACATTCTCTAATTCGATTGAGCCTAGGGAAGTCAGAGAAGCCATTCCTCAGCCTCCCCAAGCTCTCCCAATTAAGAACCAATTTCCCATTTCTCAGTTTCTAAAATCAAAAATAGCAGAAAAAAACCAAAATCCAATCTCACTCCACACTTCAAACTAGCCCAATTCTCTTTGCAAGCTCCATCAGTGTGCTCAATCGAGCTTGCCAAAAGCTTTATACAAGTTCTTGAAGTAAGGGAGGAGTCACCCTGATCAAGATCGAGCTCAAGGCAAAGGGGAGTTGGTCTCTAGAAGCATCCACCCAATCTCAAGGCCTCAAAATCTCAGCAAAGCTTCATCTCTACTAAACGAAGCTTCTCTAAGAGAATCGAGCGTTGGTGATCACCTCTAGTGAGGTTAGTTATTAAACCAATCTTAGATTAGGTGTGGTGTGGTCCTTTATGAAAGGAATTTTCATTGCATGATAAATTAGCCATTGGATGTGATCTGCATTGCATGATGATGGTGTGGGCTAAATTTTAGCCCAATCCAAGCTCAAACAAGCTCGGATCTCCCCATAGAAGGTTGATGGTAGCCATCTCTCACAAGGAAGAATAGAGATGAATCTCTGGCCGTCCATCCGCACATTTTGGATGGATGGCCATGATTAAGACGCGCAGAATTGACATTTTAACCCATTTGATCCGCAGCTTTAACCTTAGCTGTCCGATCTTTAATCGGACGGGTGAGGAGAATGCACGTAGCACTGTCACTGACGCGATGCTACGATGTGACTACTTTATCATCCAATCTCATCGTGTCATGTGAAAAGTGCATTCCGCGTCAGCAACCCACGTGGCACCGATGGGATTAACTATTTAATTAGGTTATTAAATCTCCTAATTAATCACCAAACCTTCCTAAATTTATATCTAAGGCTAGGAAAATAAAAAAAGATGAAATAAATTGCACTAGAAAGATAATTGAACATAAAATATTTTGAAATTGATTTTAATTGATTTTGAATAGTTCTTTTCTCTGAATTTGGATTTTATTGGGAATGTTATTTTACTAATTACCCTCTAATTACTCTACTGATTAATCCCAAACTTATTGTGCTTAATTAGTGGGATGACACCTACCTCCCCTAATTTTCTTGGGATTTATTAGTGGTTTAATTAGAGGAATTACTAGTTCATTCTTTAATCACTCCCTTAATATAATTAGGCTTAATTAAGGGTATAATTAGTCGTTTAACCCTCTGATTGAGTTAATTAAGTTTTGATTAAGTGAATATGAGGTTTAAGGAATAATTTTGGGATACTCTCCTTAAGATATTCTCTAAACCCCATTTTCTTCCTTAATCCATCCTTAATTAAGGGTTAATTCATTAATTATCTCCTTAATTAATTTCATAAAATTCTAAAACTTTTCAACAACAACAACAACAAGCCTTAATCCCACTAGGTGGGGTCGACTACATAAATCCTTCGTCTCCATTGTGTCCTATTATGTGTTAAATTCTCATTTAAATCAAGTATACTAAGATCATTTTTTATACATCTTAACCAAGTCTTTTTAGGTCTACCTCTACCTTTCTAACATAAGGCAAATCTAATGCATCTACTCTCCTAATGGTCATGACGTCGACGCTTTATGTGGCCAAACCATCTAAGGCTCTCCCAATCTTATCTACCACTAGAGCTACTTTTCCAACTTTATATACTCATTTTGCATTCTATCTCTAAGAGTAAAGCCACTCATCCACTTAAGCATCCTCATCTGACACTTAACTTAGTCTTATGCTTCTCTTTTATTGGCCAACATTAAACTATAAGTCATTGCGGTCTTACCACCATCTTATAAATTTTCCCTTAAGTTTAAGTGAAACTTTTCTATCACATAATAGACCAGATGCATTCCTCCACTTCAACCATCCAACTAGAATTCTACTAATAACATCTCCATTTATTTCACCATCATTTTGAACAATAGAGCCTAAATATCTAAAATGCTCACTCTTATTAACGACTTGTTCACCTAATGTCACAACACTACAGAACTTCTACAACTAAAATTACACTCCATATATTCAGGTTTTAGATCTACTTAAACAAAATCTTTAGACTCTAGAGTTGACCTCCATAATTCAAGTTTCTTGGACTCCCTCTCGGTCTTATCAACAAGAAGAATGTCATCAACAAAAAAGCATACACCAAGGTACATCTTCTTGTAAATGCCTAGTAAGAACATCCATAACTAAAGTAAAAAAAGATAAGGGCTTAAAGCTGATCCTTGATGTAATCCAACTAAAATAGGAAAATATTTTGTCAATCCTCTTTGTGTTTGGACACAAGTAACAGCTTTAGTATACATATCCTTAATGACTTGAATATAATCAATATTAACTCCTTTCTGTTCTAGCACTCTCCAAAGAACATCACTTGAAACTTTATCATAAGCTTTCTCTAAATCAATAAATATCATATGTAGATCCTCCTTACTTTCTCTATGCTTCTCCATCAAACCCCTTAACAAATGTATAGCATCCATAGTAGATCTACACGGCATGAAACCAAAGCGATTGTGAGAAACTTATGTATCACTGTAATCTATGCTCAATTACTCTCTCCCATAATTTTAATGTATGGCACATTAACTTAATTCCTCTATAATTTGCACACTCTTGTGCATCACCTTTATTCTTAAATATAGGAACCAACAAACTCTTTCTCCACTCATCTGGTATCTTTTTGGTCTTTAAAATGACATTAAAAAGATTTATAAACCAAGAAATTCCTTGATCTCCTAAACATTTCCACACTTCTATTGGAATATTATCGGTCTTCTTGCTTTTCCACATTTCATTTTCTTTAAAGCTTCACTAACTTGATTTACTAATACGATGATAAAAAAATGAAATTCTCTATTTTTTAGGGTATTAAGGTTGCTAAATCAATCATCTTTCGATCTTTCATTGAAAAGTTTATCAAAATACCTCATCCACCTATTTTTAATATCTTTTTCTAAAAAAAGCATTTTATTATTTTCATCCTTAATACACCTCACTTATATCTTTCCTTCTCCTATCTCTTTGGTTGGCTAACTTATACATACATCTTTCACCTTCTTTGGTATCTAATCTATTGTATAAATAACTAAAAGCTAAATTTTTTATATCATATATTGCTTTCTTAGAATCTCTATAGGCCACTTTATATATTTTCCAATTCTCTGAGTTTTTACATATAAACCAAGTTTTATAACAATACTTCTTATTTTTTATCTATTCTTGCACACTTTGACTCCACCACCAACTATTCTTATTAAAAGAAGCTTTTCCTTTTGATTCTCCAAGCACATCGTTAGCAACTTGCTTAATTTCACTTGTTATTTTTTTTACATAATGTTAGCTTATGAACATCCCAAATTCTAATCTCTTGCTTGCTCTTAAAATATTTTTTTATATTCTTTAAGTGTCCCCATCTAATTCTAAGATAATAATTTGGTTTATTTTTCTCTTACAACCTTTCATCTTAAAATCTAAAACTAACAATCGATGTTGGGTACTTAGATTTTCACTTGGAATGATCTTACAATCTTTACAATCTAAATGATCTATTTTTTTATCATAAAATAATCAATCTGTGTTTTACTAGATCCATTCTTATAAGTAATAATATATTTATCTCTTTTCTTAAATAAAGTGTTAGCAACTACAAAATCATAAGCTAAAGCAAAATCTAATATAGTCCTACCTTCTTCATTGGTTACTCCAAATCCAGAACCACCATAAATACTTTTAAAATCTTCTACTACTCTACCAGCATGTCCATTTAAATCACCTCTAATAAATACTTTTTCTTCAAGAGGTATCTTTTATATTAATCCCTCTAATTCATTCCAAAATTTTTCTTTTGTGCTTACCTCTAAACCTACTTGAGGAGCAAAAACACTTATAACATTGATAATCTTAGTATCAATAATAATCTTTAAAGCTATAATTCTATCTCCGCATCTATTAATATTTATAACATTATCCTTCAAACTTTTATCTATAATCACACCTACACCATTTATAGTTCGACTTCTACCTGAATACCAAAGTTTAAAACCTAAACTATCAATCTCCTTGGCTTTCTCCTCAACCCATTTAGTTTCTTGAACACATAAAATATTTATCTTTCTATGAACCATAATATCTATTAATTCCATTAATTTACCTATAAGAGTACCTATATTCTAAGATCCTAACCTATTTCTAGTTTCATGGACTAACTTCTTTGCCCGCATCCGTCCATAATGTGGGAACCCTTGCTTATTTAACACTACCATTAGCCATTTTCTAAAACTTTCCAGAACTTAATTAATCTATCTTGGGTAGATGCTTAGGTGTTCAAGAGCCTAAGTACAATTAAGAAAATTAAAACTCAACTCACATGTGTGAGAGGTATTATGAAATTACTTAAAATTAAACCCCTTAGCTTAATTAATCATTAATCATGAGCCAAATGCATTAGGCCCTTTTCTTACTAGGTGTATTACTGATTTAAATTCCTTGTGTGATTTTATGTCATCTCATTAGCTTATAATTATTTGATTAAGTATGCTAAGTTGGTGTAGGTAAGGGATAATTAACACACTTAATTCATTCCTTAACCTAATCAAAATATAAAATGGATCTAATCATCTAAAAATTGGACTTAAATATCATACACATGTGGGAATGGGTTAGGAACAACAAACTCACCTCACATTTCTCAAATTAAATCAAACTCAAAACAAAATCAAACCTTCTTTAAAAATAAATAGATTTGCTTTAACCTTTCTTATTTTATAAGACTACCTTTAGGAATTAATTAGGACGAGTGAATTTACTTTGCTTTCATCACTTTATTTCTTTCCTAGCATGCTAAATGTGTATGTCATGTGAATTTCAGGTATTTATGCTTTTCAAAAAAATCAAATTCAAAATGAAATATTTTCTTTATGTCAAATTGCATGTTTTGGCTAAATTAAAATATGAATAGCAATTATCACTATTAAATCTAAATTATTTACAAAATTTATGAATCAATTAGCAAAACTGAAGGTGTGCTATTTATAGTTTATTCATAAAGCTTGCATGTGAATATAAAAATGTGTCTTAAGTTTGCTTCATTTCTTTCCTCTTAACATGGACTTGGATAAGATTTGCAAAGTGTATAATTATTTTAAAGGAATATAACACTTGCTTAAAATCTATTCTTATCCTCTTCCATTTTATGACTTAAGAAAGATCCTTACACTTGCACATATAAATTGCATAACCAAGTCCAAACACAAATGCAAACATTTTTACATCTTTCTTTTCCATTCATTTATTTTGTACATATGCTTGTATTTAAGGAAAGTGGTATATTAATCTGGACAATCCCGGGGTTGCGAAGCTTTAAGTAGCCCTAAGTAAGTCTTGTACCTTATACCCCTGGTGCTATCAATGGCACCATACTTATGCCTTTCATACATACATGTGTGCATGTGAAAAATGGATAAGAAAACCTCTTTTCTACTTAATCAAAATCATGCATCATAAAGATTTCAAATTTTTTTATGTAACTCACTTAACATTCATCATAAAGTATGCTAAACATTTCCATTTGTATGTATAGATATGCTAAGGATTTATCCATGTGCATGTTATACATGTTTGTGATATTAATTCACCTTAATCTTAAAATATCTTTCTTTTAAATAGATTTGTTTAGAGTTCATCTAAACTTAGGATTAATTAAAACACATAATAAAATACTAAACAAATACTTTAGAAATTGAAAGGAGAAGTTTTCTTCTCTTTCTCTCTTAGTAATTAATTAATTCATTCAAACCTAAATAAAGCATCAAATAAAATCAACCCAAATTTTCACTTAAACACTTAAAACCACCCATCTAAGTTGAACATCTTCACACGAAAATCCAAAGCTATAAGTATGCCATGCCACAAAAGCACACACATTAGACTAAGTCACCACTTCTTGCTTTAGGTTAGGGCGGTGCATGGTTTGATGTTTACTTTTATTTTATGATGTAATATTTTAGACTTGATGTTAGGGTGTATATGCGTAGACTAAATGGTAGGGCGATCTTAGTCTAACCATTATCTTCTGCAAAAGATTGTGCTTAAGGGGTGCTATAATAAATAAAAATATAAATACTTTTGTTGCGCAGGTGCTTATACCCCTAAGCATAATCCAATAGGACAAGTGAACTTAGTCACCCATGTCTGGGGTGTTAGGTCCAATATACATGCTTAGGATTTGTATGGTTTGTTTTAGCTAATATCTATTTTGTAGGTGTTAGTTAGATTCCCATTTTTCTCTTTTCATATAAATTTTTACAATTAGGATTTTAGAATGATTGTTATGGGGATTAGGATAAGAATTGGTTATAAGGTCATACCTTATGTAACATGTGAAGCCTTTGGAGCATCCACATTTCAACCATCCAAAAGAAGGAACCAAAGAAGAAAGAAGAAAATAAGAAAATAAGAAGAAAGAGGAAAGAGGAAAGAAGAAAGAAGAAAAGAAGAATGAAAACCCCCATAATAATGAATTTCTTGCTTAATTATACTTAATTCATTTATAATTCGGGTTGTATAAGGGTAGAGCTCAGCTACCCAATTTATTTTTTGAGTTTGTTCGATGGTGCCCAACTACAAATGGCATTTTATTCTTTTGCGTTAGCTTTATAAAATGTGTGATATTTTGTTTAGCTTGTGCATTAAGATGACATCCTTTTCTTAGTTTCTTCTTTTCTTGATGTATGGAGTGGATGACAATTTGGCTCTTAGAAAAAAATAAATCTTTTACCAAATTTATCAACTCAAAATTAAAAATTAATAACTCATAACCTCACTTAAAGCCTAAGTTAAAAATCAAGATAATAAAATTAACAACCCCTTAGCTGGATGAGTATTTCTTTTATAACATTATGCATAAAAGCATCTTGTTTCACTCTTGAATAGAGGGCTTTCACCTTTGCTAGAGAAGCTTAGCTTGACCTGTGAGAGCCATGGTGGAAACACACCTCATCCCTTATCATTAATTTTGGCCCATAATCTCATTTCTCATGCATTAGGCATATGAATCCTATAAGCCTAAGTCAAAATGATTATCCAAAAATGAAAATAAAATATAATATGATTTGCATTAGATCTAGATCATTTTTCATGTCCTTACATGATCTAGTCTCTTAAGGAGTGAGTTTAAGGACTTAGTCTCTTTCTAAATAAATAACTGTCTAGCTATCTTGCATAAATCATATGACTTGCCTACATTAATTTAAAATTGTAGGAGGAGTTAGTTGGCGACCACCCCTAGGCAGTTGTAAGTCCAAATAGTCGGGTGATTTGTCCTCTCTTATGGAGGCAAACCAAATACCTATTTTCACCTTAGATTTAGGTTGTGCTTTTGGCCCTTGCCAAAGATTCCTAGATTTAGGTTCTGAGATCGCTTCTCTTCTTTGTGGGCCATAAGTGTAAATTCTCACCTCCTAGGCCTTTCCACAATCTTGTGTTGTGGAATCATAAGCCCTAAATTTCTAATGAAAAATTTAACTCAACTAAATTAAATCAATTTCAAAAATGTAAATCCCAATCACATGATTGTTTGAGATGCTCGCTAGGTTCTAGCATCATAAGCGTCTCCTACTTATTTTTCTTTGGCTTCAATAATAACTCTCTCTTTGATCAATCTCATTTGATCTTCTAAAATAAACTAATTGATTGATAGTCCTACCCTATTGAAATCTTTGGAGACAATGATCATTTACCTTAATCGAGTATTCTAAGAATCCCTTCCTTGGGATGTAATGCTATGGGGCTTGCCTTGTAGAACTTAACGAATTTAAAATAAATCCTACTTTACTTTTTTATGTAAATTAGGAGAAGAATCTCCGGTACACATGCAGACCCATTGTTCTTAGGAGTCCTTATTCAAGTGATTGGGTCTACTGTAGGGTAGTGACTTCTATCTTTCGAGATAGTACACTTCTTCTCAATATCATACCCGATCACCTTAATAAGAATATCTGCGGATCTACGTGGTGTCCAAAGGTATAAAAAAAGAAAAGTATATTTCTATCTTCATTTTATCCCGCATAGAGTGAAGATGGAAGTATATACTTTCTCTTTTAGAAAATGAAAAATTTTTACCACAGTCAGACTGTTGATGAACTAATGGAAAAGCAACACATCATTCCCTCCTGTGTTATCACAAGTAGCCTTAAATTAGGCTAGATGTTGTTTTGAGTTACCAATCCTACTGAAAGTATTAAATTTCAGACTTGAGTAACCTTCTGTGGTGATCATATTCAATGGGTAAGGCGACCACTTACTCACAACTAACTTTCAACTTATAAGCCTTTATCTTTTCATTAATTATTATTTCTAGCTAAGCAGCTGTATCGTTCCAGGTATGCTAGCTAAATTTTGAATTATCGGCTGAAGAGATAGTTGGTTAACTTCATTCATTATTTCAGGTGTAGCATGTACAATAGGAGCTTGAGGTACTAGAGCGACTGGTGGTATAGAGATTGTATTATTAGCTACCTATTGATTAGCAGAAAAAACAAGTGCTACATTTGATGTGATATTCTTCTGCAATATATCCATCATGATATTCATTTGTATTATCATATCATTCATTTTGGTACCAAGCTGTGCAATTTTCTTATCTTTGACTTCCATTTGATGCTGCGTTTGTTATTTCTCTCTAGTTAGTGCCACGGAGTCAACAAGTACATGCTCTTCTTCTTTCTCTATTTTTTATTGTTGTTCTGCTCCTTGTTCATCTTCAGGGTAAGAACTTAACTGTCCTTCTTCTTGTGCATTTGCAAGGGCAGTTATTGTTTGGGCTGAACGACGACGTTAATTATAAAAGCGTGTACCAGACTGATCATTTTTTGGTTCAACCATATAAACAGCTTCAACCCCATTAATCTCTTTCTCATTTTGATCTTCTTCTTCTTCCTCTTCAGCAGAGATTGAAGTTCTATCTTCTACTTGCTTCTGTGAAGACTCTTCTTCATAAACATCGAATTCAGGTTCAGGTTCCCCGGATCTATGTTATTGCTGATGGTGTTGAGCAAAAAGTTCATCTATATCCTTGACCATATAGACAATTTTCACTTCCATAGTGTCCTCTTCATCGCCTTCTTTTTGCACATGAATTTCTGATCAATATTTTCAGTGGATCTCTGGTTCAGTGTATCGAACAAACACTTCTTCCATTAAAGGACTGTGATCAAAGTCAACCTTCTCTTGTGGGGGTGAATCTGATCGATGATGGGATCCCCTAGAGGATTCTCTAGGGTATTGACCATCATGTCTTTCATTAGTGATATCTCTTCTTTTAGGTATCCACTTCTAATGGGTTATTTTTGAGGTAGATTTTTGAATATGTGTATCAGATGTCACACCTCTTTTTTTCTTCAAAATTTCATTACAGGGCCTTGGCCTCCATACCTGCTTATCCTTTCACCAAGACCTTTCGGCAGTGAATTATTGGACACGCGATCCAAGTGTCATGCTTCGATGCTCATTGCGCAAAGCATACTTATCTCGATAACTAGTTACCATAAGAGATGATAACCTCCTTGGTGGAGCTTCAGTATTTTCAATCACCACAGACCTTTAAAATTTTCTTTTCATCAAGCCTCTTTCCCTGGCTACTTTAAGAACTTTATGTATTATGGCAGACAGTGTTTCCAGTTGTCTCTTCTGCAATGATGGAGCTTAACGTTGTTGAGTCTAGAAAGACTGCTTTACCTCACCAGTAGAGCTATTCTTTTTTATCCATTTTACATTGTCAAAGTTGTTATGGGTAGGAATACTCGCTTCTTGTAGTAATATTGTTTATTCACTAGGTCATTTGAATAGGATCTGCTGAGCCCTCAGCTCAGCATTTTTTCTTCTTCTCTGTCTTCTGGTTAATTTACTTCCTGATGAGGAAACTTCATGATCATGCTTTCCATATACGAAAGGTTCAATCAGTGAAGCAATTATACAATGAGGGATTAAAGACATAGTTTGCCCACTTACGGTTCTTTTCATCACGGGGGCTTCGGATTAACCTAGTCTTTTAAAAACTGAAGTTCTTTGTCGGGAGAACTCCTTAACATTGGTTGGTTGTTGAACTGGCTGGCGAGCATGACTAGTAGGAGTTTCAGTAACCTGAGGCCTTCCAGCATGGCCTTGGACGAGTGTACTATGGGTGGATACTTCAGGAGTTGCAGCTATAATAGCTGGAAAATTCAAGCTACCAAATTGAGTAGTAGCCCCAACATCTCCTGTGTTGATGACAGCGTTGGCTAAGCAGATGTTTGCTCCACGCCCTAGTTGAATAGTGAAAGGGGTGCTCTGTAGATCCATTCTGCAAAAGTGAAAAATGGGGATTAGTAATCAGTAATTATTATTTCACCCTATACTTTCAAAATGCAGAGGTACTATAAAATAAAATAATAATGTAATAAAGATATACTCTATAGAATAATTCATTTGACATAGAGTCTCATACATTAGTAATTAGAATTTATTACACATTTAAATCACCATTTTTTATTTTTTTATTTTTTTATTTTTAAATATTTTGTTACTACTATAATATATATATATTTATAACTAGCCAAAGATGGAAAGAGAATCTTGTCTCCAACAGAGTCGCCAAAAATCTGTGGACTCTGAAAATTTGCCACCGACCTCTCGATAATATGAAGAGAGCATTGATTTAAGTGTCGGTGTAATTTTTAGAAGGAAGATGGAATAGTAGATAAGACACTACCTAGAGATTTCGTCCTCATTTGGTGAGAACTTTAGGTTTGGTTCCAGGTTTCCTATAGGCACAAGCCCCTATAGTTAATTATCCCTCCTAATAAGTGAGAGAGAACTTTCGATTAAGGCTAGTCATCAGATCTCTTAATGTATAGCGTATAGTAGCAGCATGTGGAGTTTCAAAATTTAAAATTTATAATTTATGAAATTCATCATTTTACTTAAAGCGGATGGTTGGGGGAATGATGACGTGCCCGATCTAGATCCCATGGTTTTCATCATCCGGCCGATCCCTGGTACTTAGTAGGAGAGATGACCAACCGAATGATCTTTGCTCAACACATGAGTTACGTCATCCAAGAAATCTTTGTAGACCTGGGATGGTGGTCATCTAAAGAGACAATCATGAGTCTACCTTAACTGACATAGGGCTTTTTTGCCCTATCAAGTATACCCTGTGATTCATAACTCAAAAGGTAGAGCCATGGGGAGCATATGGGCTACGACTGTGATCGTAATATAATGGAGTCTTGCTAGCCAAACCACCAGATCAGAGGACTTTGGTTATAACTATATCATCTGTGGAGCATACCGGCCAAGCCACGTAGTCAGAGGACACATGTCGCATCCTTACTAGCATGAGATTAATTGAGAGTGAATATAGTAAAATACTTGATTTGACGTTGGCTCCTTTGTGAGCTAGAGTTTTCTTAATTTGTCACCTTCAATAAACAGTTGTGGAAGGTGGGTAGATTGAGTTTTGTTTTAAGCTTTTAATGATTGAATTTCATTTAAACAATTTTTTAAATTGATATTTAATTTGAGTTAATTTGATTTGAAATTAGAATCACATTTTGATAGAAGTATCCTCTCTGGTTGAAATCACCAATCAACACAACCATCATCGGGGCAGTTGATTGATTGAATCGAATATATTTGAGAACTTTAGATCTTGTCAACTCAGTTTAGCTCCTAACGGAAGATCAGATCTACTATCATATGACATAATTAGCTTATCAGATATTTCACTAAGTTGAATTCTTATAATATATTTTTAGATTTTGTTAACGGACGTCTAATAAGAGAAATAACCCAGAACACCTTGAATATAAATATTCAGTATAGTGTCGGGGCCCATGCGGGTATTTATAACTTGGATAATTTTATTTCTAAATTATGAGATTGATTTTGTATTTTCATTTAATTCCAACTTAGCCTACGTAGCCTTTGCAGACATTAAAATTTACACTTTAAATCTCCATATCCGAGCACATGCAAGTATTTATAACTTAGATAATTTTATCTAATTAATGAAATCTTTAATTTTTGAAAATCATAATTAGAATAAAATTTCTTAATTTTTGATTGAAGGAAGCCCTATAATTTTTTGTAGAATTTAATTTAATATCGCCTTCTCTCTGCTTGTGCGAAGAGTTGCAGATCCGGTGGTGAGTGTGGCATTGTAAATTGATCAAATATCTTATTAGATCTTTTGGATTATTATTGAATTACTTTCTTTTATCCCAAGTTGATTAGTCTTTGAATATTTAATAGACTCTCGCTTATGACAATTCTCCCATTCATCACCAACCATACTCAATTTCTCCTTGACCTAATTCGAGTATTTAATAGGGTGACGAATATACTTCAAACATTTTCCTAGGATTCATCGCTTATGCTTATTAGCAATCATTCGATCTTATAAAAAATCTCTGATAAATTATTTAATTTTCTTCAATTTATTTGAGTATATTTGAAGAGTATATCTTCATTTCAAGAGGCTTTCTTATGCTTTGATTTGATGTTCAATCAAGATTCTTACTTCTTTCGATATCCTCTAATTTTCAATTGTTCAATTAGTTCTCTTATAAGTTTGATATCAGCCTCTCCAAATTTCAACTAAAGCTTGTTTAGTTTTGTAAAGTTTGAAGAAAAGAGAACCCATTTTATCGCTTCAATTTAAATCACTGAGGATTATAATTAAAGTTTGTGAGTTTAGTATCATCGCTCAAACTCCGTCATCACACATGATTATTAAATTTAGATAAGGATGAGTTCCATATTGTTTCCTTCAATTCCTATAAATAAGGCTAAGAGAGGGGACTTCTATTTCATTCCACTTGTTTAAGGAGTTGGAATGCTTGAAAGAGAAGGGATAATAATTTTTTTAGTGGGCTTTCAACTTTACTAAGATATATTCTGTAAGTGCTTTTTACCTATTTTCTCTTTGATTTAATGTTTTACCTTTATATTCATTGTATGTTCTTTCCCCTCCTCTCTTTTTTCTTATTTGATTCTTTTAATTTTAATTTAGCTTTAGATTTGTTTTTTAGTGCTTTTAAGGCATTTATATTTTTTATTCCTCCATTTTTTCTAAGTCAAGATTTGTGAAATTTTTGGCGACGTTTAGGTTGGAGCTGACGTCTAACAATTTTTGGAGATGCTTTTAACGTCAGCGCGATGAGCATGGTCGGTCTTCACCTCGTCAATTTTTATCTCATCAGCGCCATTAGGCATGTGGGCCTTAGTGTAAAAAACACATAACATACTAATCCATACCACTTCCTCTTTTACACATTCGAACTCAAATCTATTGTACTTTCAACCAAAGCTGAGCGAGACGGGAGGGAGATGCCGGCAACCAAGAGAAGAACCTGCCTGATGATGGTGTTCCTCTCCGGTCGTGGAAATGGGAAGTAGAAGGATAATTCAACGACTGTGCACTTGATTAGAGGAGGAAGCGAGGAGGTATACCTAGAGGAATCTCCCTAATGACGGAGTTGCCTCTAAGTTACCCTTGCTTGTAGAAGGAAAGGAGGTCGGCTAAGGGTGGATTCGGGAAAGGGGAATAAGGGAAGTAGGGAGTTCGATCAAGTGAAATTGAGAAAAATGGAGAAGAGTTATTTTCAGATTGGGAAAAAAATAAAAAATGGAAGAGGAGAAAGAGGGATTTTCAATTTTGTGAGGTTGAGAGAAATGGAGAAGGATTTTTGGATTGGAAGGGTGAGGAAAAGAGAGAAATTTTGGATTGGAAGGGTGAGAGAAAGAGAGAAATTTCGGATTGGAAGGGTGAGGGAAAGAAAGAAATTGAGAAGATGAAGAAGAGAAGAAGAGAAGAAGGAGAGAGAAGAGGAAGGAAAGAAAAGCTCTACTAGCAGTTTTGGGAGAATGGAAGAAGAAAGAATAAGAACCACCATTGCTTGCAGTTGGAAGAAGAAGAAGAAAACTATTTTCTTCCGTGCGGTTTGGACGAGAGAGAAGAAGAATTGAAGAAGAAGAAGAGAAAAACGAGCCTTGCCCTTTTGGTTGTGGTTTCCTTGAGGAGGAGGAGGGAGGGAACGGTTGAAGGGGGAGACGCGGGATTTGTTGAGGAAGAAGATCGAGCGGGATCGTCCACATGAAGGAGAACCGAGGAACGAACGAAGAGCTTGCGCGTGAAGAGGGAGCGTTCGGTCGAGCGAAGGGCGAGATCGTGCGTTCGGTCGGGCTGAGCTGAGGGAAACGAGGGGATTTAGGGATTTAAGTTAGGTTAGTTTGAGAGATTTTGGTTATAAATGGGTTTAGCAAATTAATAATTTCTTGTTTAAACACTTAATCGATTTTATCCGTTCGCGATCGGAGGCCATTTGATTGAAATCAACATCAAATTGGATCAATTTCAGCTCAAAATGCGCGTTACCATTTCCGACCGCTCGATTTTCGCACAGACTCATCCGAATTGTGTACGAACACTCTTACTTGATAGATTTCGATATTTCAAAACTAACGGAACAATCAATTTCACAAACAGAGGTCATTTGATTTATGTCAGTGCCTCCTGACCTCGATATGCGTGTAGGCGTGTTGACTTCGATCGCATCGAGGCCATTTGATTGTTTCATATAACGTCGTTTCGCGATCGGAATTTGATTTCATCAAATTGGATCAATTTCAGCTCAAAATGCGCGTTATCATTTCCGACCGCTCAATTTTCGCACAGACTTATCCGAATTGAGTACGAACACTCTTAGTTGATAGATTTCGATATTTCAAAACTAACGGAACAATCAATTTCACAAACAGAGGTCATTTGATTTATGTTAGTGCCTCCTGACCTCGATATGCGTGTAGGCGTGTTGACGACTCGATCGCTTGATCGGTTGATCATCAGGTTATCCAATATTTATATTCTGACCAGTTTCGACATTCTGAACGCAATGGAGAAGTCTGTTTGTCGATCGGAAGTCATTTCGATTGATTTTGTTGACATACAGTGTATTTTAGCTTTGATTTGCGCAGTGTCACTTCCAATAATTTGACATTTGCAAAGACTCGTCCGAATTGAGTGTGGATAGTCTCATTTGGTATTTTTTGACGTTTTGAAGATAATGACGTAATCAATTTCATGATTGGAGGTCGTTTGGACATCGTTGCAGATTTCCGACTTCGATATGCATGTTAGCACATTGATAGCTCGATCGTTTGATCGGTTGATATTTAGATTATGCAATATTTATATTTTGATCAATTTCGATGTTTTGAACAAGATGGAAAAATTCGTTCGTCAATCGGAGGTCATTTGGATTGATTCTGACAATGTTTGGCGCATCTAAGCTCTGATTTGCGAGCTGTAACATCAAAGGTCCATCGAATTTGGATTTTGAGCTTGGCTCGACTGATGTATCACGCATGGAGGTCAACAATTTGCTTAGTATGGAATGAAACGGTTGTGACAACATTGATGTTTTTCTTTCTATCAGTAAGGGCAGTAGCATTTTATGTGATTGTAACTCTTATTTTAGAAGTTTGGATGCTCACATATATTGCTGCTCCTTCGGATGGATTCTAATTGAGCCCGAGCCATCCTTATTTTTTTTAACGCGTCTTTCTACATTTGCTTATGTATTTTCTGAGCTTCTTGCAGGTATGCGTACAGGGTGGAATCTTGCAGTGGTTATGTGTTTTTCTTAAGAAGGGACTGGTACCTTTCTGCTGATTTTTACTTTACTTTTTTCTGTAATCTATTCTTATTTTAGTTAGGGGAATTTTTTCAATAGGTTTATTGTAGCTCTTAGGAGCATTAGCATTGAGATTTTTTTTCCTATGAAGACTGTGTATATTCTATTTATGTTAATAAAATTTCTATCATTTTTTTGGAAAATAGTTTCCTTGTGTTGTTTAATTTTCATTTCTAAATATTCTGCAGTGTCACCTGTCCTCGTATTAATAATTCTATTGTTTATACATGTTTTTTTATCAGGAAATATAAGTTCAAGGATCTCTACTGAGTCCAGAGAGCGTATCCTCGTGGTTTCGAATGTTATGTTTCACTTCATGAGAAGGAAATTATGAGAGGAGATTTTTAGGTGTCAAGAAATGAGCGAGATTATTCACTGATGGGTTGATGAATATAAAGGTGACACATTAAACAGTGAACATGCTAGGAGGATAGCAATGAAAAATTTTATTTTAAAAAGATTTGATCAACAAGATCGTAAGCTTAATATTTTGATCTTACTAGTTGTTGTACTTATAATTTTAATATTACTGCTATGTATTAAGTAATATTATTTATTAAGTGATGTATAATCTGTTAATATAATTTAATTGACTTATGATTATATATGAGTATCACTTATTTTATTTTTTTTCATTCTGTTTATAATTTCTCAGCTCATATGCTCACAAGGGGCATTTTAGTAATTTCTACACAAATAGTTCGAAGCGATTCGAAACTGAAACGTAATCTCGCTTCGATAATAGCTCTTCCTACCAGAACTCTTCAGCAATTTCCGGTTCTTAAAAGCTGCGCCTAAACGGACCTAAAGATGATTAAAAGGATTGAATTTGGACTGGACAGTTTTAAAACATTGAGACTTGTTCGCAGCTTCATTGGTCGAATTAATGGTTTAAATCGATTTTCATTAGTTCGATGTGAAAATGATTTTTAAGGTTAATTAGGTTGGTCTTATGTCCGATTCACGGTCGAATAGGTTGAATCAATTAGTTTGATCAGATTTTTAAAACAGTCATAAATATAGAACTACTTGTGATTAACTCTTATCCTTGAGCTTTAATTTTTCAGTTAAAATCAGACTTTATCATCAGTGTAACACGCACAAGTTTAATTCCCTTTAATGCAGACTTTCTAAAACGACAAAAATATTGATAATTGCAGTTTCATTAATTTATGGGGTTTGAGAAGCATTATTTGCTTTTGACTCCCCTTGATAGCAATATCACAGAATATTGATAGACAAATAATTTTTTATTATTTGTGTTGAATACATAGACTTGAAAATAGTGTTAATTGAGAGTTTTTGAAGAAAGATTGCCTCAATATTTTTATCAAAATGTATATTGCACTGTCTTATTTACTGTATAGTTTTCTTTTTATTTTTTTCCCCGCTTAAGTTCAGATGATGTGACTTTATTATGATGTAAGCAACACTTAATTTCAAAATCTTGATAATAATTTTCAAGATTCTTACAAATCAGTCAATCGACACACAAATTTTCTTATTTTGCTGTGTAGTAATTGACTTGAACTTCTGCAGTTGATTCTGTAGCCTGATAAAGTTCCTGAAGTTGTGATCATTACCTGCTTGAGCCAAGCAGTTAGTTATCCTGTAAGTTTCAGCTAACCTGTTAAAAGTATTATGGAGTTTTTGTCAAGAGAAATTACTATATCGAGTCCGGATATAACTTTTATGTCTGAACTTTAAAAATATAGTGACATATAAATTATTATGTATTATTGTATATTAATGGATGTACAGATGTATATTACAGTGGGCAGATTTTTAAATAAAGTATCATTAAAACTTTAATTATGTAATTAAGTATTACTAAAAAAATTTAAATATAGATATAGTGCTCAATTGGTGGCTAACTCGGATCTGGCGTGCCACTTACGTTAAACTAAGGCCATCGCATTGGGGACTCAATCGGCCGTCACTGGATCTAAAATGGGGCCGATCCCGATCGGCCTTTTCCTCCTCCCTCTCACTGCGTTCAATTCACCCCGACCGAGGATTACGCCAGAGCACCCAGTTTGCCCTCCAGAACGCTCTTTCCATCTCGAAGCTTCCGGCGTCGGTGTATCAACCTGCATTGTCGTCTTCTCGTATCCGAAGAAACTTTCTTTCTTCCCGAGAGGCACTTGTTTGATGACTTCCTCTCTCAGATAGCGAAGCCAACATTAGCTTTCGGCGACGATTCTGGCAACTCCATTTTGTTCGGGGAAGTTTTCTGCGGCGAATTCTACCCTAAACACACGATAAATCCCTATTTCTATTCCATTTATAAATTAATAGAGAAATTATAGAGTTTTTGTCAAGAGAAATTACTATATCAAGTCCGGATATAGCTTTTATGTCTGAACTTTAAAAATATAGCGACATATGGCGGTGCTCGTCAATACAATGCTACTGTGTATTGATTGTAAATTATTATATACTATTGTGTATTAATGGATGTACAGATGTATATTACGATAGTTAATATTATATCAATACATATTAATACATAGTAGTTCATAGTCAATATATAATTTTGTGTACTAATTAAGCGTCATATAATATTATGTTGCTAGAGTTCAGATATAAATTATTTAGACTCTGCATCTAATAATTTCTCTTTTGTCAATGATCTAGAGTCTATTTGTCTTACATATTTCGACACTTAACTTTTCCTTAGAGCCTATTTTGGGATCAATTTATTTTTTATTTTTATATTATTTTTAAAATTATATTTACCAAGTGTATTTTTAAAGTATTTTTATTTTTTATTTTTAAAACAAAAAACTTTATTTTAAAATTTTGAAAAATAAATTAAGATATTTTGATGGTTTTTAAATAGTAATTATTATCATAAATTATATTTTATTTTGAAACAAAATTAAATAAAATAAAAATATAAAACAAAAAATTAAAAAGTAAAATTGATCCAAACAGCCACTTAATACAAATACTTAAATTCGCCTAATCATGCTTCTGCTTGCATGCGCAAAGTTGCGAGCTGTTGCTCTTTATAAGTAATATATGGATCGAGCGTCGAGTAAGATTTCACAATTTCAGATACCTTAGATCGATGGGTGTAATGTAAATTTAAATTAATTTTTTATATATATATATTTATCTCAAATTAATTCAATAGTTTTGTCTAATAGAATCTTGTACTCAAAACTTATTTTTATATTCAATATTTTACAATGTTTTAGTGATCATTTTGGGTGTTGTTTTATTCTATAAATCAAAAACTTAACAATATAAGCTTTTGAAATGTATTTTTTTTTTTTTTGCATAAAATTGTAATTTGTGAAATATTCTTAAGTAGAAATGTATATCAAATGTATATCATATTATAAATTAAAATTATATTAATATATTTAAACTTTTAAGGAACGTTAAGGGGTTGTTTTGGGTTATTTTTGTTTTTTATTTTATATTTTATATTTTTATTTTAATTTGCTTATATATTTTTTTTCAAAGTAAAATATGTGCGGTGATAATTGTTATTTTTAAAAATATTTAAGATATATAAAAACTATTTTGAATATTTTTAAAATAATATTATTTATTTTTAAAAATAAAAATATATCAAATATATATATTTTTAAAAATAATTATTATGTTTGTAGTCTCGATGATTCAAATTATTATGTATTATTATATACACAATAATCTAGATGATTCTAACTCGGCATGTAATAATCTCTCTATTATTTATAATTAATTTTTAGTTTAAATTCTTTTTTGTCAAAAAAAATAATGTAATACATAATTTTTTGTCTTATGTGAGTCTTGAGAATAAGAATAATTCATAAAAATTTTAAAGTTATCATAATTAAAAAAAAAATTGAGAGATTTGTGCCGATTTAATGACAAAATCATATATATATATATAATATGTGTAAGTTTTAAACTTAATATTTCTTGATTGACAGTCTAAGTTCTCAATCATTAAATTAAAATTTTTTGTATGATCATAATTTTAAAATCAAAATTATAAAATAATGCCTTGAATTTCTCACTAAAAATATTTGATTACAAATATAATTTTGTACTTAATGTCTTTGTTAAATGTATTCCGTGTCAAATATATTTACTATAAAATACATCTTTTTGTAACTCTATAATTATCTCATGCATGTCATGAGTTTTGACAAAGAGAAAAACAAATAAGCAAGGGGGTTTTTGAGAGAGGGGTGATAGATTTGAAAAAATTTATATTATGAGAATTGTAAGAGATTTTTTTGTATTCAGTGTTGTCACCAACTAACTTCTTTTATTAGTATTTTTTCGCTCTGACTCTGATGACTCTCACATGATTTTTCTAGTTTACAAGTTTTTCACAAATCTTATGTTCTTTTATTTTTGTTAGATTTATTTTATTTGATGACGATCAATGCTATCTTTAACAAATATCACTTATATTAAATTTAAGTATATAAATCCCCCTAAATTATATTAAGAAAGATGGAGAATCTGCTGTAGATAGGGAAAGTATTTAAATCTTATGAACAGAGTTTGTTGTCTAATCAATAATCATTTGATTGATAGTCTTAGTAATAGTTGTTTATGAATATATGTTCACTAAGAGGCTATTTGATTGATTGCATTTTATAAATTAAATACAGAGATTTTATTTTTTTTTCTATTTGATTTAAAATAAAATAAATTTTCAATGTAATGTAATATATTAATCATAAATATCATTTTCGTATTTAAAATTAAAAATTTGCAAATTCACCCAATAAAATGATGTAATATATTGTACCCGCTGATCGCCATCACAATCATCATCGAGCGTCAAAATCTTCAAAATATTTTAAATTATATTTTTTCAATTAAACAAAATAAAATCATGAATTTATAAAACTCTCAATCAAATAAAAGATAAAATAATACTTTTATATTAAATTCTTTTTAAACTATATTCTTTTTATATTATATTCTAACTACATGCAACCAAACAGCCCCTGGCTGATAACTAATACCGTTATAGTTTCTAGCAGCCAAAAAAAAAAAAACTCAAAAAGGATATATATATATATATATATATATATTCTGACAACCGATTTACTGAAAAATTATTGATATAGTTTCCGTGTAAAACCAGCAAGAGGATGGATGTGGTGGTTTACCAAACAAACAAACTACTCTCAATAAATCATCACAATAAAATAAGTAGTAAGATCTACCCAAAGAAAGACAGCATACTTTCTTGTCCAGTGTTCTATCTACTGAATAAATTCATCCATAGCATTTCAGAAGACAAACATATGAATGATCAAAAAGCATCAGAGTTATGATAACATTCCTGCGAGCAATTTTTTTTTTTTTTAAGATATAACCGAGTTATAAAGTGTCACTAAGTCCTGTTGATGAGAAAAATTAGCTTCAAAAGCTCAGAAAAATGCTCTGCTACCATAGAAAACTCTGGATCCATCCTTATTTGAATCCAATTTCTTGTTTCCTTTCTGGCTCAGGATCACATCTCCATCATCCGCCTGTTTGGGGTTATCGAGGTCCATGGGAAGCTTCATCTTGGCTAATGACTCTGTGAATTGATGCATGCTTCTCATATACATGTCAACTATTTGCTGTTGCATTGCACTCTGCTCGGCCTCTATGTTGATATTTCCAAGTGGATACTTGAATACAGAACCCAAATCTACTTCTTCTCCTCCGCAGGTGCCGCGGTTGCCTTCTTCTTCTTCCTTGGTTGAGCTCTTAGTACTCCCCTTCCCTGATTTGGAAGTGGGAGTGTCAGGAGAAGCCCCTTTGAAACCAGAGCAGCTCACTGTGTTTAGAACTTGCCTGTCATCACTAATGCTTGTGATGGTTGAAGTGCTGAACAGAGCAGAATTCTGAATGCTGCTTCCATCTGGAGACTCATTTGAATTCATAGTCATTTCACAGTCCTCCATGGACTCCGACGATCCACCAAGATGAACAAAAGGAACTGCGGCACCCACTGAGAAGTACTCAGAAACCATCTGCTGATTCTCCTTATCAACATTGATTTCAGGAAACTCAATCCTCGCCGGATCAAGAATGACAAACTCGGAGCTTATGGAAGACGAATTGCTGATGCTTGATTCTACATACGGTTTGTCGTCAAATGAGAGGGTGAGCTGGACGATGCCGGCTGGGGAGTGGAAGAGGTCGGTGGAGGAAAGAGAGAAGTCCTGTGTCAAAGGCCCGCCGCCGGCTTCCGCGACGGCGGAGAGCGGGACGAGCGCGAAGCCGAGGAGCTGGTCTTCGAGAAAGTTGCGTGCGCGACTCAGCATCCAGATTTCACACTTCAGGACTGCAGCGGATGGGTTTGTGACCTTGAGCTGGAGCTGGAGTCGCTCGTTGAACTGTGGGTTCTTGCCGCCGCCGTCAATGATCCGGGTGGAGACGGCGTCGTCGGGATTGCAGGTGAGGGAGAACTTGGCGTATACGTCTTGGTTTGCGTAGATGCAGATGTTATGAATGTTGCGCGCGTGGTGGATGTATATGTCGAGCGCGCCGCCTGCAGCGCCGCTGGCGCCACCGCCTCCGTCAGTCTCCGGCTCGAAGCTGAAGCCTGGGGGTACTAAGTCGCTCTTGAAGGGCTCCATCCTGAAAGCAGAAACAGTTTTATTACATAAAAAGCTGCAATTTTTACAAAGAGTTATGCTTTAAAAGATATCTTCTTTCTTCTTCCTGATTCAATCCGACCAGGTGCTGAAGAGTTCTTCGCAAGAGGCGAAGGAGATTGTCGGAAAGCTACAATCTTTAAAAGAGGTATTGTAAGAAAGATTTCTTCTTTCTTCTTCCTGCCTCTCTTCGGCTACACATGGTGATGAAATCTATCGTGTCCTTTTCTGTAAATTTGTTGCCTTTAGGAAGGGAATTGGGGGCGATGGTGGTCTTGGTGGTTGGATGATGGATGACTGAAGTGCTCGGCACTGCAGCTTGCGAAAGACAGAGAGAGAGAGAGACGTGTCAGATCCACTAAAGAGGAAATAAAGGGTCCCGCGCGCGCACTGTTTCAAGTGAGGACGATATGATTTCAGCGGTGGTTGTCTCTTCGTAATTTAATGGCTGCACCCACCAGGTGTTAAGCTCCGTCGAATAAGCAGTTTCTGCGAAAGATTTTAATTGTGTGATCATAACTTCAAATAAAAAAAGGGTTTTTTTATATAGACTGTCATCTTATTTTTTTATATTTATAAATTAGTCATTTTTAATTTTCAATTTTTAAAATTAATTTTAAAATATTGAAATTCATAATAAAAATCAAATTCATATTTTTTTTATTTTTTTAAATTTTTTAACAATTTAATCATGACAAATACAAATACATAAATTTGTTAACTCAAATATAATTATATATATATATATATATATATATATATATATATATATATATATATATATATATATATATATATATATATATATATATATATATGATAGATGTGACATTTAAAATTAACTTCTTTTTGTTAGTTGAATTTAGGGTTATAATTGAAGGGAGCTTAGTAAATTATTTATCAGGCTTAGCTTGATCATTTCAGTTGTTCAAGTTTGTTTAGTTGATACTTTCAAAAGTGTTCATACTAACTTGTTTAGAATATTTAAATGAATTTTCTTGTGATTATTGTATTAAGAAATCAATGTATAATTGTAAATGAGCAAGTAATTCAATAAACTTGATATTCATATCTACCTTTTGACAAGAATTAAACAAGTAATAATTAAATAAGATAATAAGAGGATTCAAAAAGAATTGAATATTGAAAATAAATATTAAATTACTAAGTAGAAAAATAACGCATAATTAGTAGGCTAGTAAATAATACAAGAGTGTAATGAATTTTGATGGGTTGATGACATCATAAATACTTTTTTAACTAATTATCAAAATTTTAAACAAAAATTATTATTATTATTTATTAATTTTTAGGGTGGGCAAATTAATAAAATGAAAAAAAATTTATCTTTATTGGGCAAGATTTTTTATTAAGGAGGGAAAAATTATTATTTTTTTTTAAAAACCTATAATATAAAAAAAATTGAGGATGGGTAATTGCCCACCCTCACTTCTACGTTGGTCCGCCCATGGATGACATGCTAGAGAAGATGTGTCAAAGAGCTAAGATAATATCGATTGAAGATGTAATCACGATGTGCACTCTAATTCAGCTGTAGGCATGTTGGATAAGATGCATTGAAGGTTAATGCATAAAACTCATGGATTGCGTTCACAAGATGTCGACTATATGTAGACTAAACAATGTGTTTATCTCCTAAGGCATAGATTCTTTTTTTTGGAATGGTCTCACACCTCCATCTTGGGTGGGATATCGTGATAATCTCTGAACTCTACATTCATCACTGCATTGGTCCTACTTACTTTCCCATTATATAAGTGTCTTAGATCAACTGGTTGGAGGGTTCACGCCGCCAACTGAGCTAGAACGGTCAGCTTAGATTCTTGATGTAGTTGTGATGGTGAGCTCACATAGATGCACTTTTCTGTGACTTCAGATAGAGATTGAAAGCGACAAGAGTGTAGAATGTATGTGAAGAATAAAAATAAAAAGACAAAGTAATCTAGCCTAATAAATAAATATATGATATATTAATATGAAATAACTAATAAGAAATTTTTTTAATAATAGCTTAACTGAGCATCATACGAATCATCATCAAGTTTAATATTAAGTCTTTAGTAAGTAATTTGTTAAACAATATATAAGCTATTTCATGAACATAAATAAATGAGTTGGATTGTGTTTAAGTTTGATCCATTTAATTTTTGATATTTCTAATCATCTAATGTTCGTTAATGTCTAATGTCTATTAGTCGCATATGCTTAGCGGTCATTTCCTTAGTCGAATGCTTTTAAAATAAATTTATTAAAATTTTGATTAAAATAAAATTTAAATGAACTCAAAAGTAAAAGTTCAACATTTCTACTTCAATCATTCATGTGATTTGAGATCTAAAAGTTGAACAATTTTTTAGGCAAAGTGCCAATACATTGTAACAATTTTCAACTTAGAATATTCTAAACTTAGTGCACGCGGATTCAATTGCATATCATCACTGGTTTTGTGGGCGGTATGAGATCCACGATGGCGAGGGCTAATATAATTATTTAATTTAATGAGGAGGTTATGAAATCGATATTCTTGACAATGAGACATTATATATGTAGGCTGAGTTAATAATAATAATAATAATAATAATAAAATAAATATAATGATGTTCTTCATTGATATATTAACAACTTTATAAATATAATCATATATATATATATATATATATATATATATATATATATATATATATATATAGTTATATAGTTATATAGTTATATAGTTATATTGATTTAAACAATAACTTGGTCAAAATACTACTTAAAATGTGTCTGTCACACCATATTATTTTTAAACTATTAAATTAATATTTTATTATATATTCATATATATCGTATATTTTTTATGAATTTATATATCTAATATTTAAAGTTTGATATTGACTAAATATTTATTTTTTATTGATAAAAATTATGTTATATTTTTAAAAAATAAGTGGTAGCAATATTTTTTGATGTGATATTAAAAATTTAATTATTATTTGTGCAAATATTAAAGTTTTTGTATTAAATATATAAATATATAATAATTTATATATTTGTATTCTATAAGCTTTCATATAAATTCTATTTGTGTTTGTGTTTATATATATATATATATATATATTAAATTTGACTCAATAAAATGAAGTTGATCTGGGATTAATGAATATTTATATACATGAATGTATCCACTATTTCATAGGTTAATGAAAAGTATTGTTTTTGATGAATTGCAAGATTTTTTATTTTTTTATTTATATTATTGTCCAAACATCATTATTGAAGTTGATTTGGGATTAAAGAAATAAATAATTAGTGAGCTTTCTCTTGAATTCTTTACTAGATGCTTAATTATGAGGTGTTATAGGTTTAAAGGATGGAAGATATGTGCCTAAATTTAAAAATTTTCTAATTTAGCACTTTATAAGATTAAATAATATTTTAGTATTTATTTTATTGAAAGAATGATGATTAAATTTGAATATATGAATCTATTCTAAATTATGATTTTCTTTTTATAAGATTGGACAGAAAGGAATTATTGAGAGAATATATATAAAATTTGAAGACGTAATGAATGAAAATAATGAAAATTATTGTCTAAATATTTTTAAATATGTCAAATTTCAAGTCAAGTCTTCTTAATTATTAAGAGTCCTTTTTACCTTCTCCTTCTTTTCCCTTGCCTTCATAATCTCTCTTATTAGATGTTTTTTTTTCTTTTTCTAAATTAATTTTAAAAAGGGGGGAGAAAAAGAAAATTTTAGTGTTTAGAGAGAGTGGATTGGACAAGTGGAGTTAAAGAGAAATTGCTTGGGGGTCAATTTGGATAGAGAGAGAGAGCCTATAGGGCTACCTAGAGAGAGAAAGAGGGAGAGGGAGACAAAGACTTCTTTGGATTCATAATTTAATGAATGCCAAACCTCAAAATGGAATGAATGCAGAATCTAATGCATAAAAAAGATATTTTAATCCTTAAAAATTAAAAATTAGGATATATATAATCAACTTATTATAAAAAGTTTTATTTTTATGCTTGAGCTTAGTGAACTCTCATGAATTAAATATCATATATTTAGATAAAAGCTATATAATAAAAAAGATGACATTTACATCTAATCAAATTAATCATAATTCATATCTTAAGTTTAATATTATCTTAAATTTTTTATTTTAAAATTTTCATTTTTTTCTAGAAAATAATGAATAATGTTCCTCATAAAAAAAATATTAGCATGAACTATGCTTATAATTGATATGACGCTAAAAATTCTACTAGTCGAAGCACGAATCTTGATGTCAAAAGCAAGTTGATCCTCAGTTGAAACTAGTCAAAATCAAGCACTTAAAATATCATTTGAAACTTTGGGTTATCAGTTAAATCCATAAATAGCTCTTAAGCATGGAGTGTTTATAGTCAAATCGAGCGTCTCGACGAGCCGGATCCAACAAGCTCAAGATCTTACAATTCCTACTTCATTTGAGCATTCAAATACTTAGAATACATCAAATGATCAAGGAAATCATTCTGAGTCGTCCGATGAAGTGAAGTGGTTCGGATTTTGCATGTATTTACAGAGATATCACTCCTCCATTCTATAAATAATCCATCATTCCTCATATGAAGGGAGAGCAAGAGAGAGAGCTCTAAAGCAGAAGATCCTCAAAGCAATCGTACCTGCTCGGCGTTTCAATCACCACGCCGCCGTATTCATGATCCCTCATCGTGGTCTCCCGGTCTCACGTGGCACGCCTTCATGGTCGATGTCACCACATCACCATTCGCTACCAAGCATTCTCTTGAGCACTATAGTTGTTGTTCCCTTCTATATACAATTCTGTAATCCGTTATCGGAAAATTTTTTTACCACGAAATAGATACATAGTGGAAGATTTTTTTCTTTGGACTAGGATGATTTTTCCTCTTTTCGAGATTTTTTCATGTAAAAATTTCTGGAGTTTTCTTGTTCACTCTTTAAATACTTGTGTGTGTACTGGATTTTATAACAAAGCTAAGACATAAACTTTCACTCTATCACAACTGGTTTTATAGCACGCAACAGTTTGGCACCGTCTGTGGGAAAAGAACCCTTCAATCATAATTTCTATGAACACTCTCGTTATGGCCAATAGGTGTAACACTCGTAACAACGGAGCCTCCCGCTCCAACTCCCATCACTCTCGAAATCAATCCTTGAACCAAGGACGCCAAGCTTCTTCCTCACCCCCCTGATAGGCGTGACCCTGTCGGTGAAGGCACGATAGGAATCTCTTTAGAAGATCGTGTCCGCCGAATGGAAGAGTCTCAAAATGAGATGATTTGACTTTTGTGAAGAACACAACAGCCACTACCACGGCAAACACATCCCCCCAAGATCGATCGTTAGCAGTGGGAGGTCAAAATGCTAATCACCTTGACACTGAAGTTCCTCCGCGTAGAGACCGTGATGCTGATCTCCTTGACATTGCTAGTTCAACTCATTCATCATGTGCAGCTCAACCAACTGCTAATCCATCAATTATTGTTGGTAGCTTGACATTCGTCTGTTAACCCACTCGTCATATGTATGCGTGTAACGAATGCAAGAAGAATTTCACCTTCAAAGGCAATCATCTTCCCCCTCACCGTGGTTATGAGGAATCCTCACCTTTAGCTGAAGTCATTCTTCAACATCCTATTCAGTGGGTTTCAAGCTTCGAGCATTGATTCTATGATGGCGGCCACATGAACACATCGACATTATGACTATCATGCATATCAAATGAGCTCGTGACACACTACTTTGTCAGGTCTTTCTCGTTACCCTCAAGAGACAAACTCGCACTTGGTTCTACTCCCTTCCAAGGGGATCCATCCATACCTATGACGAACTCACCAAGATTATTGTGGAACAGTTCATTGCAAACAGGAAGATCATTAAAGATTCCTCCCATCTCTCCGGCATTCATCAAAATGAGGGTGAATCACTAAAGGAATACTTCTAGAGGTTCTCTTTAGAAGCTAGCCAAATACCTGGAGTAGACCCTGAACTATTAAGAGAAGGTTTCCTTGGAGGACTCCGTCTAGGGCTTTTTTACATCCTTGTCAGACGGTCCGCTCATATCATTAGTTCATCCATGTGGAAGCACAAATCTCTGCTAATGAGGCTATTAATGTCCATAAATAATTTGAACAATCTATAGAAAATGTAAAATACAGGAATGTAGGCCAGTCTCAAAAGTAACAAAGCCTGATCTCCCTCCGACCCCATATCAACAGCGTGAACCACGATGAGAAAGGAATGCAGAACATGTCTCATGTCAACCTCGATGGCTATTGAGATGAAGAAAATATCAAGTGACGCATCCTCAAATTCAAGAAATCAGGAACAATATTGTTATTTCTATCGAAGTCGTGGACATACTACTGAGGCATGCAAATAACTCAAAGAAGAAATTGAGAGGCTCATTCAACAAGGATATCTACATCAATTTATGAAGAATCAATCGAATCAAATAAACATACCTCCAATTGGGGGGCAACCAGGATAGTCATCACAAAAATAATAAAATTATCATCAAACAATTGGGAAAATTTAAAGAATCGCAGGAGGACCAATACTATCTAATCAAGTTTTCATTACCACCTCTAAAGAGCCAGAGTTAAAGAAGTCTCGTATTGATCATTCCATCACTTTTAATGACTCAGACTTAGAAGGAGTCCATGTTCCTCATCAAGATCCACTTGTCATCAGCGCAGGGATCGGTGACCCATGCTATAATGTTAAGATAATTTTAATTGACAATGGGAGTTCTATTGATGTCTTGTTTTACTCCACATTTCTTAGCATGGGCCTGGTTAGGGAAAAGCTCTAACCTACTGCAGGATCATTATACGAGTTTGATAATTGCCCTGTGCGAGTAGAGGGGACAATCACCCTTCCTGTTATTCTTGGTGAATTTTCTCAGCAAGTGACTCATTTAATCCAATTCATGATGGTCAAGTCAGATTCTGCATATAATGCTATCTTTGGAAAGCCCCTCCAATCAATTTTTGGTGCACTCACTTCAGTATCTCATCTCAAGATGAAATTTTTAACCCCCGTTGGAGTTGGGGTGTGCAGAAAATCAGCAGATAAGCGTAATCATGCTTTTCGACAAATCAACGCTTTTACGTGACCTTGACATCAAAGATTTTGATTTTTGAGATGAAGGAGTACCCCATAAAGCTTCCCCTATCGAAGGCTTGCTCTGTTGCATTATCATATGACCAACCATTACAAGCGATTAAGTTGGATCTGCTCTCCGAACAAGGAAAAATACATAGACTTCTTGCACAGAAATCAATACATCTTTGCTTGGAGTCTGACGGACATGCCGGGGGTCAACCCCAATGTGATCATGCACTTTCTCAAGATTGATTTGACATTCAAACCGATCATCTAGAAGAAGCAAAGTTTTGCACCTAATCGCCTCCAGGCTATTGCGCAAGAAGTTAACAAGCTTCTAGAAGCGGGATTCATACGAGAGGTACATTACCCTACATGGCTAGCAAATATTATCATGGTTAAGAAAATAAATGGAACATGGAGAATGTGTATTGATTCCACTGACCTCAACAAAGCTTGCGAAAGATAGTTTTCTCTTTCTTGAATTGATCAATTGGTTGATCTACGTCACGGACATCAAATGCTCAAGTTTTGGATGCTTACTCGTTACAATCAAATAAAAATGTACCCCGGATGAAGAAGCTACAACATTTCAAACATATAAAGGTTTATCTTGTTACCAAGTTATGTCGTTTGGGTTAAAAAATCGGTACTTATCAGTCTTATGAATAAGGTTTTTAAAGACCTATTAGGCCGCACAATGGAAGTATATGTGGATGACATGTTAGTAAAAAGCTTAGAAGAATCACAATATATTTCTGACTTAGAAATATGCTTTAATCTTCTTCGACATTATAACATGCGATTTAACCCAACCAAGTGTGCTTTTAGGGTTACGTCGGAAAAATTTCTTAGATTTATGGTAACCCACCGTAGGATAGAGGCCAACCTAGAGAAAATCAAAGCTCTCAAAGATATGACTCCTCTGAAGAATATCAAGGAAGTTCAACATTTGAATGGATGAATTGCTACGTTATCTCCAGCCCATTATGGGGATAAATACTTGTCATTCTTTAAAATATTAAAGGGAACTAAAAATAATAATTTTTGTGGTGATGAATGTCGATCTTTTGAGCAACTAAGGGAGTATTTAGCATCTCCACCCCTACTATCCAAGCCTATTCAAGAGGAGATGTTATACTTATATCTCGTAGTCTCTTTCCACGTGATAAGCTCAATTTTAGTGGGAGAAGAAAATGGAATACAACAATAAATTTACTACGTCAGCAAAATTTTCTCTAATATAGAAAGTCGTTATCCACTTGTAGATTAGGTGGCTTTGGCTTTAGTTTTCTCAGTGCGAAAATTGTGTACATACTTCCAAGCTCATACTATCAGCATTTACACTCATTTACCATTAAGGGTCATCCTACAAAAACCAGAAGCATCTGGGAGGTTAATTAACTGGTCTGTAGAATTGGGAGAGTTTGATATAAATTTTTTATCTCGACCTGCTATAAAGTCTCAAGTACTCGCAGACTTCATAGTGGAATACCTGCCAACTCTAAAAAGCTATCGCTACACCTTTTCGTCTCCTCAATGGACCCTATGTTGATGGAGCTTAATATCTTGGTCTTTGGTCTTGAATCTTACTTATTTTCCCTCAGCATAATACCTTAGAGTATGGACTTACTTATAATCCTCAGCTGGCACAATACCTCCACTTGGTAAAGTTTCTTCTTGCCCATTTCAGGACACATCAAATCATTCACATATTGCGAGAGAAGAATACTCAGTCGGCTCTCACTAAGCTTGCTACATCACTCTTAGATCTCTAAAAGAAGGCATGTTGAAGAAATATATTTTCTAGTATCCAAGGGTGGGTAATCCAAATAATTAATGAGATAAAGGAACCTTAGGTGGATGGACCTCATCCCATCTTTTCTACAAGAAGGACCCTTCACGAAGAACCAACTACTACAACTCATCTCAGACAAGCTTCAAACTTTATTATCATGGTGAACTATACAAAGGAGCTTTTTTAGGTCATACCTCATATCTCACCATCGAGGCCGATTATGCATTATGAGAGGTTCACTCGGGGATATGTGGAGAACACATAGGAGGAAGGGTGTTAGCCCTTAAAATTATAAGGCAAGGGTTCTATTGGCCTACGATGAAACGAGATGCCTTGGAATTCACAAAAATTGTGCAAGTTGTCAGTTGCACTCTAACCTCCTCACATGCCGCATATTGAGCTCTCATCCATTCAAAACCCGTGGCCCTTTGCTTAGTGGGGAATCGATATCATGGGACCTTTTTCGATAACATCAGGACAATGAAAGTTTATCATTTTAGTCGTCGACTACTTCACTAAATGGGTGGATGCATAACCACTCGCTAAAATCACGGAGGCAAATACTAAATAATTTGTTTGGAAAAATATAGTATGTCGATTCGGTCTTCCTGCAAAGATCATCACTAATGGAACCCAATTTGGAAAAAATCTTTATGTCCTTTTGCAAAGATCTTCACATTTAAATTACGGTAGCAGCACATCCTCAAATAGAATGAGGCTACCAACATGGTATACTCAAAGGACTAAAAACACGTCTTGAGAAAGCTGGGGGGCAATGGGTTGATGAGCTTTCTAATGTTCTTTGGGCTTACCGCACTACATACGACTGGTGAGACACCATATAACTTGTGTTTTACGAAGCTATTATACCTGGGTAGATATCGAGTTCCAAGTCCAAGAGTTCAATTATTGATCATGATGTAATGAAGAAAAACTCACACGGACTTACTTTCTTCATGGACACTTGAACTTCCTATCACCAAAGGGTAGCTCGTCACTTCAACGAAGAGTAAAACTCGTCCATATGCCGGTGACTTGGTCTTGAAGTCTCGAAGGCTGCAAAGACCCTCAATAAACTCTCACTTACCTCTTTGGGATGGCCCATATGTGGTTATAGTTATGGTAAAGCATTCAAGCTCAAGGATCGGAGGAAAAACTTTACCTCGAACTTGGAAATCGAGAATCTCAGAAAATATTATCGTAATTCCTCATAATTATTGCAACTTTTATTTTGTCTCGCTTGTCGTTTCCTCTTCATGTAGCCAACCCCACTTAGTGGGATAAAGACTTGTTGTTGTTGTTGTTGTTATTTCCTCTTGAAATTCATATCCATGTTAAAATTGTCTTATGATTGTATCGTCGAACTTATCAGAGTAAAGAATTTATAGATTTTTCTTACAAGCTTATTTCTTCATAATTTAATCCTCCCACTTGAGAAATATACAACTCATGTTGTATCTCAATCGGGGCATAATCAATCCCAAGGGGACTTGATCGGACCTCTTCCATACAGGTAAGAAGTTAAGTAACACTTTGGCTGATACCTAGGATAGGTCAAAAGGTTCTTGGTGGACATCCTGCGACCTCTTCCATACATATTAACATCATCAAGTAACACTTTGGCTGATACCTAGGATAGGTCAAAAGGTCCTTGGTGGACATCTCGCGACCTATTCCATACAGATTAACATCATCAAGTAACACTTTGACAAATAACCTCGGATTCAATCAAAATTCTCGATTATTCAATTCAACCCCATCACATGAGGTTAACATCGTCGAATAATATTCCGACCAATTACCGGATAGGTAAAAAAATAAAACAAGGCGTATCATCTAAAAAAAATTTCATTGTGACGGCATGATGATATAAGAAAGAATCAAGATTCGATACACACTAATAACAATACATAAAAAAATGCATCCTCAAGTGACTACATCATATTAGTTGGTGATATCATCCTCCCTCCTCTAGGAGATGCTCCCTTGGACTCACTCTCAACTCCTTCATCTCACGAATCGACGAGTCTTGGATACTTGGGCGGGAGATAGACCTCAATATTAGCCGGTATTGCGATGTTAAGATTCCTTTTAGGAACCCTGGATGAAGCCCTCCTCTAAACATTGATGCTCCAAGTCCTTCACTTCAACATCAAGAATATGATTACGAGCTTCCTGGACATGGTCTTCAATTGTACTGCGATAAGCCAGGGAGCTCTTAAACTCTTCCACTGCCTTCAAGAAGATTTCACTTACTTTTGCTTCTGACATTATATGCTCCTTCTCAGAAAGACGATCTTGTAATCCTTTCTTCTCCAGTTCGAGAGCTCTCTTCTCCACAGCAAGTGCCTTGAGTCTTTTTTCTTTTTGATGAGTCTCTGTCCTCACCTCAATCAGCTCATCACGAGTGCACTCCATCTCCTGACACTGAAGAGAAAGAGAAGTTGACATGTTCGCTAGCTTAGTTCTGCACCCGGTCAGCTGATCCTCCAAAGTTGCCACTTCTTTGGCCTTGATACTCATCTTTTGCTCATACTCACCTTCCAGATATTTTATCTTCACAAATTCAGTATTCTACTCATCTAAAGTGACACCCAAATGATCCATCTGCCATAATATTTGAGTTATCTATAAAAAAATATCACAAATATTACACAAAGGAAAAGAAGAAAAGAAGGAGGAGAGGACAACGTACCAATTCATGTGCTCGTTGATGTCCAGTGCATTTATGATTTAACACCTCTTCAGGAATGTGCGGCTTCAAGAAACTAACTCCCCCATCATGAGTTGAAACAACTAAATTCTCAGAGGCCAACTGGGGGTGAACATTTCTTCGTAGATATCTGATGTAGTCACTTCAGCACATGTCTTCTTTTTCTGTAAAGATGAAACATCGCTACCACCGTGATTCCGTAACGGGCTTCTTGAGAGAACCCTATGAGTATGAGGAGACCTTTCATCACCTCTACTTGACCTCTTCAGTGGAAAAGCATGAGATCTTTCTGCCTGGATGGAAAGGCCAACCTTGAACATCCTATCTTCATCTATATATTTTCCAATGTAAACTCATGTTGCAAAGCTTTCTACATCGTGAATATTAAGAGTTGTTAGATCTCATTCTCCATCATCAACGATGGAGGAAGGTCATTCAATCTTCTATCTCTCAAGGCCCCACTTATTTTTCACAAAAAGAATCCATTAGCCAATTTACGGATCCCATGCTAAAATTCTATCCAATTTATATAGCTAAAACACATCCCTGAGCATCACATGTGGATCTACACATTTAGCACAAGTATTTGATATTAAAAGTAACACCACGCTCTCTGAAGAAGACAGTCAAACCGACGATGACCACTAAAGCCCGAAATAAAAATTGTGACAAAGCTACACCACATGTTTTGAAGATCTCAATCACGAGCCAAAGGGAATTAGTCGCATGAAGAATCATCTCGAAACAAAGTACCCGGTGGAGGTGAACGCTCGATAGACTTTTAGCAACAATGGCCACCAACTCATCAGGAAAGTGAAATTTTCTGTGGAATACTATTAAACTATCTGATGTGATAGTGGATGATATATCATCTGTAGCCGTCATGTTATGGGTTTTCTTCTGGCCATCACCTTATGAAAATACATAATAAATAAAGAGGAAGAAATGATAAAAATCTAGAAATTTTGTGAAGCAGCTTACTTACCCCAAGCATATCCTTTTGACTCTCGTCACGGATAGCTTGGGATAAAATTTTTCACCTACGATCTGACGAAAAAGATACACATACATATGAGAAAAAAAAGGGAGTGAGAAGATACTCCCCTCTAATGATGCTCACAAATTACCTGCCAAACTTTTTGAGTCATTCGAATGATGGTTCCTAGCTAACGCTTCTCCACCACCTTGGTGGTTATCAACTGTTGAACCATCCATTGAAGTTTCAAGAAATCAAATTTCCTACAACAAGAAGTAAGAACTACGAGCCTTGATTGCCTCCAAACCCGGTTGGTCCGACAAAGGCAGTCAACGCCTCTTTCGAGGGAAAATTGGAGCCTCGTCATATGAACTACGGGTCTTGATCGCCTCCAAACCCGGTCGGTCGGACAAAGGCAGTCAATGCCTCTTTCAAGGGAAAATCGAGTCTGATGAACTACGATTCTTCAAACCCTCTCCGGTCGACGAGGTCGACACCACTTTCGAGGGAAAACTAGAGCTCTGCATGAACTACGGTCTTGATCGCCACAAACCCGGTCCCTGAGGTCACTTGACACTCTTTCGAGGGAAAACTGAGCATTACTGATGAACTACGTCTTGATCGCCCAACCCGGTCCGACGAGGTCGACACCTATTTCGAAAAATTGGAGCTGTATGAACTACGGGTCTTGATCACCTCAACCCGGCCCTGACGAGATCACGACACCTATTTCAAGGAAAAGGAGCCTTATCATATGAACTGGTTTGATCGCTCCAACGACCTTCACTCAAGAAGAGAAGACAAAGTGAGAAGTGTGCCTTCTCTCTTGGCCCTAAGGGTATTTTTATAGACCCCCTCTAGGGGAAAAAAGGTCAAAAATCCAAAAAAAATGGCTTAAAATCGCTCAAAACTATGGAAAACCATGGAAAACGGACAAAAATGGACAAAAATACCCTCATCGATTGCATAGCGCAGAACCCGGGCCACTCTTTCCACCTACCACGCCGCTCGCTCGGCCGCCTGATCACCCACGCACTTTGTTGACGCCGTCTCGGGTCTCACCCGCTTCTCGACGACTGCGGCTGGGCCATCGCAGACGGCGCCTCGGATGCTCAAGCACTGTAAGTGCCCGTGATGGATCCATAACCCCAAAATCAAGGTCCGTGCACAAGATACACATTTCGCCCTACACCCGCTTCCACGATCATAATTTTGTACTCACATGAAGATCTGCTTTCTCAAAATGTATGGTTAATGGACCCATAAATTTCATTGAATTTGCTATTTTCATAGAGATAAATATTTTTGGATGATTGAGATAATGTCATCCAAAAATATGAAGATGATATGAAAATTCTACTAAATAAGAATCTTTATGTCAAAAGTAAAAGTTGATCCTCTTGAAACTAGAGATCAAGCACTTAAAATATCATTTAAAACTTTGGGATATCGTTAAATCCATAAATAGCTCTTAAGCATGGAGTGTTTATAGTCAAATCGAGCATCTCGATGAGCCGGATCTAACAAGCCCAAGATCTTACAATTCTGACTTCATTTGAGCATTCAAATACTTAAAATACATAAAATGATCAAAGGAATCATTATGAGCCGTCCGATGAAGTGGAGTGGTTCGGATTTTGCATGTATTTACAGAGATGTCACTCTTCCATTCTATAAATAGCCCCTCATTCTTCATATGAAGGGACCGGAAGTAAGAGAGAGGAGAGAGCTCTAAAGCTTGAAGATCCTCCAAGCACAATCGTGCCACCACTCGACGGTCCAACCACCACCACGGCGCCGCCGCCATCTCGCCATGCCGCCTCGTTTGCCTCCATCATGACGAATTTCATCGTCACCGATGTCCCTCGCCGTTCACCATCATCTCTACCACTAGAACTATTACCACGAACGCGTGACAACATAGTTGTTGTTCTCTCATATACAATTTTGTAATCCCGTTATCGAGAAAATTTTGTACTCAAAGATATAGTGGAAGTGGAGATTAGCGATTTTTCCCTCTTTTTGAGGTTTTTTCACGTAAAAATTTCTGGAGTTTTCTTGTTCACTCTTTAAATATATGTATGTGTGCTGGATTTTATAACAAAGCTAATGTGTAAACTTTCACTCTACCACAACTAATTTTCTAGCACGCAACAATAATAAATGCACGTGTTATTTTTATGAGCGAATGATTTTATATCATAATCCTATTATGATTTATGCCACAAATTTTTATTTAAAAAGGAAAAAAAACTTAGGTCTAAGAGAATCTTATGTAAATTTTGGTGGACATTAATTTGATAGGGATTTATATTCACAAAATATTATTAAATGAGTGATATTTTTTTTTTTGACAAATATAAACTTTACCTTTAAGACCTTCTAATGTTTCTAAGAAGTACAATCATAGCTATTAATGCTCACGTAAAAAATTAATCTTGACATCAGATCACCTCCTTTACCATGGAACCTTCTATAGAACAATTTGTTCATAATTATTTGATTAATTAATTAATTGAGATTGAATATTTCTATAAATATTTAATTGCTAAATGAACAAATTAGAACAACTTATCTTTCAACTCATTTATGTTCATAAACAATATCACATAAAACTAATGAGCAAGCTTAATTATGACTCTATTTAGGCTTATTCTTGAACAATATTATTTAAATATTATTTTTTCAGGCCTGATAAGCTTTAATTGATATATGTTATGTATATTTCTTAACAAACTGCTCACGAATAAGCACCATTAAGGTTTGATTAAAGTTCTTTTATTTCACTATGTTGGCCCCGAAAATTTGACATCGACCTCTCGACAAATTATTGAAATTAAAGAGAGTATGATTTGAAGTGTCGGTATAATTTTCAGAAGGAAGATGGAATAGTAGATAAGACACTACACAAATATTTTTCCCTCATTTGGTGAGGACTTTAGATCTAGTTTCAGATTTCTTATAGGTGCAAGCCCCTATAGTTAATTATCCCTCCCAATAAGTGAGAGATAACTTTCGATTAAGGCTAATCGTTAGATCGCTTAATGCGTAGCATATAGTACCATCATGTAGAGTTTATAATTTATTATTATGAAATTAACCATTTTAGCTTAAACCAGATGGTCAGGGGAATGATGACATGCCCGATCTAGATCCCATGGTTCCATCATCCTGCGTCACCTTACTAATGTAGGAGAGAATTAACCCCACCAAGGATCCTTATTAGCAACACATGATTTACGTTGTCCAAGAAATCCTTGTAGACATGAGGTGGTGTTTATCTAAGGAGACAATCTTAAGTCTATCTTAGCTGACAAAGGGTTATTTACTCCATCAAGTATACCCTATGATTCACAACTCAAAGAGCCATCGGGGAGATACTCACGAATCGCGTGATCGTAATATAATGGAATGACCGCCAAACCACCATCGAGGCCATGGTCATAACTACTTCATCTATGAGCCTCTTGGCCAAGAATGTAGTCGAGGACACGCCACGCCCTTGTGGTGTGAGATTAATTGAGAGTGAACATAGCATAACACTTGATTTGATATTAGCTCCTTTATAGAGTTTTCTTAATTTATCACTCCCGAAAAATTATTACGAAAGATGGATGGATTGAGTTTGATTTAAGTTTTTAATGATAGAGTTTCATTTAAGCAATTTCAGATTGATATTTGATTTGAGTTAATTTGATTAGAAAAATTGATTAATTTGAATATGTTTAAGAGCTTTAGATCATGTCAACTCCGTTTAGATGCTAACAGAGGATTAGATCTATTGTCATCTGACAGAATCAATTTCTCAGATATTTCACAGATTTGAAACTCTTATTATAGGTTTTTAGGTTTTTTTTAAATCAGACTCAATCCTAAGACTAAATCGGAAAGCAACCCACGCAGTATTCTCAGACACTTGAATTTTAGTATTTAGCATAGTATCGGGGTCAATGCGGGTGTATTTAAGACTTTATGTAGTGTTTATTTCTTAATTAAAAGATTGATTTTGTATTTTCATTTAATTCCAATTTAGTCCACACAGTATTTTTAGACATTAAAATTTGCACTTAAAACCCTGTCAAACAGTGCGTTATAGTTTTAGATAATTTCACTTAATTAGTGGTTTCATTGATTTTAAAATTCATAATTAGAATGAAATCCCTCAATTTTTGATTAAAGGAAGCCCTATAATTTTTGTAGAATTGGATTTAGTATTGCTTTCTGTCTACTTGTACAAAGAGTTGCAGATCCGGTGGTGAAAAAAATATTTTGATTTAGATTATAGTTTAAAACATTACTTGCACTTAGTTTACTTGTTGAGTTTTTGTAATTCTCCCAACTTCATTATGTTTAATTTACATCACTTTTGATAAGTTATGATGATTTTAATGTTTATTGCTTTAATCCTACTCATGCTTATTAGCTCGCATGGTAATCACCTCCATATTCGTATAAGAGTTAACACTTGATTTGACATTAGCTTCTTTATAGAGTTTTCTTAATTTGTCACCCCACACAAACTGTTGCGAAAGATTGATGGATTGAGTTTGATTTTAAGTTTTTAATGATAGAGTTTCATTTAAGCAATTTCAAATTGATATTTGATTTGAGTTAATTTGATTAGAAAAATTGATTAATTTGAATATGTTTAAGAGCTTTAGATCCTATCAACTCGCTAATGTTAACAAGATTAGATCACAAATTTCAATGTATTTGAATTTTTTTTTAACCGCACCAATCCTAAGACTAAACTGAAGCAACTCGCATATCCTCAAACACTCAATTTCATCATTCAAAGATAGTGTCCATGCGTAATTAAGACTTTATGTAATGTATATTTCTTAATTATAAGATTGATTTTATATTTTCATTTAATTCCAATTTAGTCCACGCAGTCTTTTTAGACATTAAAATTTGCACTTAAAACCTCTATGTCCGAGCACATATAAGTGTTTATAGTTTTAGATAATTTTACTTAATTAGTGGTTTCATTTATTTTAAAATTCATAATTAGAATGAAATCCCTCAATTTTTGATTAAAGGGAGCCATATGATTTTTGTAGAATTGAATTTAGTATTGCTTTCTGTCTACTTGTACAAAGAGTTGCAGATCCGGTGGTGAAAAAAGCATTTTGATTTAGATTGTAGTTTAAAACATTACTTGCACTTAGTTTACTTGTTGAGTTTTTGTAATTCTCCCAACTTGATTATGTTTAATTTACATCACTTTTGATAAGTTATGACGATTTCAATGTTTATTGCTTTAATCCTACTCATTCTTATTAGCTCGCATGGTAATCACCTCCATATTCGTATGACTTATTAAACCCAATTTGGATTCATCCTTAACTCCATATCAAATTTTATAGGTTTTAAGTTTATTGTCAGTTTGTTATAAGTTTAGTATTTGTCTCCCCAAGCTTTAATGAAGGCTTATTTAATTTTGAGAAATTTACAATAAAAGATAACTCACTCATTATTTCAATTGAAGTCATAGAGAGTCGCTATTAGAGTTTGTGAGTTTAATATTAGCCTCCCCAAATTTTACTTGCCTTTTAAATTAGTGTTCCTTTTTTTTCAAATTTTCTTTAAAAGCTCACCCCTATTTCTCCTTGATTTAACATTTATCTTCATATTTATCATATATTCTTCTGTTTAATTTAAGTTTAGGTAATTTCCATTTGAATTTGTTTAAGTCCTGAATTTTAGTCTAAATTTTAGAAGATCGTCATTCATCCCAGATATGGGCTACATCGGGTGTTTTGTTTACTCTGATGTCCTCGAGTGTATGATTTCTTACACCACCAGATATTATCGTGTCTTGAGACTAAAGTTTTCAAACCCGAAGAAGAAATGCAATATATATTCATTCCCTTTTTAAGTCAGAAATTAATAAAATTTTGACAAAGATTTCAGGGAGAGATATCTAACTGATTTACTGACACGCCTCTCGAAGGTTGAAGGTGCGACACCACATCCAATTTTTTCATTTCGTCACGTCCTCTTGAGCATGATGAAGCCTTCAAACCTGCAAAGAAACACAAGCATGTATATATATCCACATTCACAAATCCCATATATTTTGACTCATTTTTTTTCGACGTGCTGTAATGCTCGGCAACAGAACAAGATTGGGTATGCCGAAAATTAAGAGAAGAACGCCTTGACGTGTTTCTTCTTGCCGCAATGAGATGAATTTGGAGGAATGCGAACGCGAAAATGAAAAATTTTAATCTTGACCATATTCTTCCTAGTTCGAAAAAAAAGAAGAATAAGCGCGACGCCAAAACTAGAAGAATTCTACCTCGACGATATTCTTCCCGACTGCAAAAAAAAATGGTCGAATGGGCGGACAGGTTGGCGGGATGGGATGGCTGGTTCGGAACGGGCTCGGAGATGCGGATGGGATGCGGGTGCGGCAGGATGCGCCGGAGTGGGACGGCGGGTCGCGGGACTGCGCGGGCTGCGGGTGCTTGCGGCGGAACGGAACGTGCACTTGCCCAGTTTTGCGCCGGCGGGACGGCGCTTACGGCGGAACAGGATGCGCGCTTGCGCGGTTTTGCGCCGGCGGGACGACGCTTGCGAAACGGCGGAGTGGGCCTGCGGGCCGGGTTTGTGCGGAACGGTAGGTCATGCGGGATGTGCGGCTAGAGCGGGTTGAACGGCGGAACGGGAAGGTGCGGCGGAGCGGTCCGCGGCCGGATGCTGAGGTAGTGGGACGTGCGGGATGGAGGAGATTGAGAGGGGAGAAAGAATTACCTGTGCAAAGGAGTTTTGAATGTGGGAAATGGAGGAAGCTTGCAGTTGAGGGAGTGGAAGAAGCGCAAAGAAAAGAAGTGGAAAATGGAGAGAGAGAGAGAGGGAGAGGAACCGTTTTTTTTTTTTTTTTAAAACCACCCAAACCAAAAATAGGGGGAAAAGATTGAGCATGGGGAGGGTAATTTAGGGATTTTAAATAAATTTTAAATTGATTAAATGATTTTACTTTGAATTTTGCGCCAGTAAACTCATATATATATATATATATATATATATATATATATATATATATATATATATATATATATATATAAGATAATTATGTTGTTTCAACACAACGATGCTTACCCGATTTACGCCGTCAAGTCGATGTCAAATTTGTCCATCACCAAAATATGTCGTCGCTTTGACGCTCAATTTTCGCGGCCCAAATTAAGTGTTTACTGATAGATTTTAACGCTTGTCAATGACACGATCATTTTCAACTGAGCGTCGTTGATCGCCGCTCGATACATCGCTCAGTATTTTACGACTGAGACTGATTTGATCAAGGCAAGAATATTTATATCGAATTTCGACGTTTCAACGCTAAGCTCGTCGTATCTGAGGTCATTTTAATTAATTTTGGTGACATCATGCGATTTCTCGGCGCCGTATTTCAAATCATTCGCCATTTGCACAGACTTGTCTAAATTTAGCGCGGACGGTCTCATTTTTTTGAGTTTTAAGCTAACGATATCAATTTCATGAAGAGGTTGTTCATTATCATAGTTGCTTCCTACCAAGCGATCGAATCACATTTGGAGTGCGAATCGATTGATCATTAGATTTTGTAATATTTATATTTCAATCAATTTCGATGTTATGAACGTGACGGAAAAATCCGTTCGTCGATCGGAGGTCGTTTCGATCATTTTTGGTGACGTTGAGTGCATTTTGAGACTTAATTTCGACGTCACATCCTCAAGTCACAAATTTGATTTGGCTGACTTGGAATTTATGACACATATGGTGGTCAACACACAACTCCTTAACAAGTTTGATAATCCTAATTCAAACCGAGCTCGTGAACAAACTCGAGCTGAGCTCGAACAAAATCTTTTTAAACTATCTCGAGCTTGAACATCATGCTTAAAACTTGAATCGAGCTTAATAATGATAAACTAGCTTTGACTCGGACAAGCTCTCGCTCGACCCGATTCATTTGAAGCACAATGCAATCCATTTTTGCCATTTTTTACATTGAAAAAGGGAACAATAGAAGAAAATGTGATAAATGAGTAACTTGGTGAGGACTATCAATCAAGACAACAAACATTGTTACCTTCAAGTAGATACATGGCTGAAACAAATGCTATCCTTTCACGAAGAAGGGGATAATTAGTCATCTGCACTTTAATAATTTTTAATGTATTAAGTAATGTTTTAAATGTACATTTATTTGTTAGTTTATTTATGTGACAAAAGTTGTATACTAAAAGAGAATCATACAAGTTTGAGAATTTTTAGGAAGTTATAAGAAATAAACAAAAATATAATAAAATTACAGTAATGTTGGCAAATTACAGATTAATTTATCAAAAAAAAACTTAATAAAATTCATAAATTATATAATAACTATCAAATTAAAAATTTAGAATTAAAATAAGAATTTTAATAATTTCATTATAAAGATAAAAATTATAAAATATTAAATGAAAGTTTTAAAATAAACTATGAAACATTAAATTATCATAACTACCTCACTTACAATAAAAATTAAGTTATAATTTGTTAATAATTATAAATTAAAATAAAATATGTTTAATAATTTTAAAATAACAATATAGAATGTAAGAAATAAAAATAATTAATTGTATAAATATTAATTAACAAAGAAAGAAAGAATGTGGTAAAATTAAGCTTGTTAGGAAAACATGTATTGAATACAAAGTTATAAATTTATAAAGTTAGAAGATGAAAAATTACAAAATGATATATATCAACTTAAAAGATTTATATATATATATATATATATATATATATATATATATATATATATATACACTTTTTATGTTTTACATAATCTCTTATGCTTCATAACATTATTTTTTTAAAAAAGAAAAAGTAAGTTTTACGAATTTTTCACGCGATATCAAGATCACTATATAGAAAATTAAAATTTAGATGTTTGATATAAATATATTAAAACTATGATATATATATATATATATATATATATATATATATATATATATATATATATATATATATATATATATATATATATATATATATATATATATGTAAATCCCCAATAAAAAATAATGAAGAAACTTCCTCGAAAATTTGAGAAATTTTATATTTATATGAATAATTGCATGTTATTTTATAAAGAAAATATTTGCTATAAGCAAAAATAAAATAAAATAAAATCATATGATCGAAAAAAATAATATTTTATAAATAACTAGCAGAAATTCTATTGAAGATTTCTTGTCTTTCTCAGCTACCAATTCATATTCTTTATATGAATTTAATTGATGATCTATTTTGCATCATATCTTAATGATTATTATTTAAAATTTTAAAATCATTAAATTATTTTTGAAATGACTATATATTTATTTCATGTATGTGAGGAATGTGATAAATTTGGCTAAGCTAGAGCACATTCTATTTCCAATAATAATTTTATAATTATCAATGTAATAATCAATGACTTGAACCATTTATAGTGGAAATCAATTTTGAAGTATGAAAATAAAGAATTAATTGAAATTATATATTTAAACAATTAATTTTGCATATTTAGTGTATAATGTTGAATTAATGTATATATGATTGTTATGTATTTCAAGTTCATTTCAAGTGTAGGTATTGTTAATGATTTCTTGCACATTATTTTGTGCCATAGTGTAGACAATGAAATAAAATTAAGAATATACATACCACACAATTCTTATGTATTTACATATCTTATAGCTAAAGTTAGATTTATTTTTTCATTTTTTATTATTTTTTTACTTATCTAATGCTTTCCTATGCTTAAAAAGGTGCATTTTATTTTTAGAAAATGAGTGATGATATTTTTTTATGTGATATTGAAGATTTAGGTGTTATATATGTAAAAATTGAAGTTTAAGTATTAGATTTATATATAAATACATGAGAATTGTGTGATATGTATGTAAATCCTCCTAAAATTAAATCATTTTTAGAGGAAAGAGTAGGTCATCATTTAAATTAGCTATGTTGGAAATATATTATTTGGTTTAGCTTAGGAAGGAGCATATTAAACAAAAATATTCAAAATTATATGGCAACAACATAAAATTAAAAAGACACTTAAACATGGATAAAAATAACTATGAATTAATTTTTATCTTAAAAATAATTTAAATGCCATAAAATTTTTGAGTATTTATCTTATAATTTTGAATATTTTATCTTATCATTTTGATACAAATTAAACTAGGATATTCTAATACAACTTTTATTCATTTTAAAATATCTAATGTTTTAGAAATGCTTAAATTTAGAAATAAAAAAGATCATTTATACAAACCAATGGGATCCTATAATATTTAACAAGAAAAGTTAATGCCTTGTGACTCTTGAGTGAGTGAAACTATGCAATATGCCACTATGCTAAAATTAAAGGGCATAACACAAATCAAGGTTTACTAACATAGAAGCCATCCAAATTTTGATTATTTATGAAGTTATCAAATAATTTAAGAAAAAAAATAAAGTATCAAATTCTTATATTTATATATGCCACAAATTCATTGAGGATTTATTAAAAGTGAAAACCATTATATATAACATGAAATTTTCAAATTTAAATTTTTTTTTTAAAGCTATATGTACATTAGAATTTTTATCCTTCTAAATTTATTTATTTATTAACTTCTTAATTTAAATCTTGATTATATTACTTTAAATCTTGATTATAATACTAGTCATATTAAAAAAAACGAGATAATTGAAAGTTAATTTTATAAATAATTAAAATTTGAGCCCCTACATAGAAAATAATATCCTTTCCTTTTTCCAAGAATCCCATTTCTAAATGCTATAATAAGTAAAATTTATGGGCTTCACAAGAGCAGCCAGTACTAAAGCCCAATTAATATCCAGAAGAATCAATTTTAATAAAGCCCAGACAATTTAATGGGTTCCGGTCCATTTTATATTTAACGTCCAATTTGAAACCCCGCAGTTACATGAGTGGAAGATGACGAAATGCACAATTTAAATAAAAATTCCAGTTCTAATTAGTAAGGGGATTTACATATTTTACATCTAAATTTTAATTTTTACTTAAATAACATTTATATCTTTATTATTACATTAAAAATATCATCTTATTATTTTTTCTAAGTAAAATATATTTTTTATGTATAAAAAAAATATTAATTTTGTAAATATTAAAATTTAAATGTAAAATATATAAATATATAAAAATTGCGTGATATGTATGTAAATTTTCCTAATAATTATCGTCTCATCTACCACAAGACTGTCCTGTACGAAATTCGCGTGGACATCTTCTGTCGTTCTCTCCGATCGCTGCACTTCGCCGCCTCTCTACTGGTGTAGTCTTCATCTTCCTCCGCCTCCCCTTCTGCTCGTCGTTCGCCCCTGCCGGTTTGGATCTTCCCGTCCTGTCCTATCTAAGCGTTGGCCATGGAAGCGAAGATGGGAAGTGATCTAAGCACCGACTTTGGGAAGATGGTAACTGTTCATTCTCCGGTCTATGCTTCGAGAACGTTCTTCTTGTTTATATGTTGATTGATTTTAATTTTTTTGGGATTTTGGAAGTTTTTGGTGCTGATCTGATTGTTTATGGCGTGTTTTCCCTATGCTGCTTTGTTTCGTTAGGTCGCCGGGGAGGATGCTAAGTGGACGGATTCCGGGGGCTTGGTTGAAGGCCATGTGGTCTGCGCCATTTGTTTGGAGAAGATATTGATCCAGGAAACGGCACTTGTAAAAGGTTGCGAGCACGCTTACTGGTTTGTCTTTTTCTTTTCATTTTAGGGTTTTTAAAGTTTTATTTTATTTTATTTCTTCTGGGTTATTCGGTTAGCTGCAAGTTTTGATGCGAATACGAGTGTAAGAGCAGTAATTGAGTAGTTTTTTTGTAGTTGTTTCTTGGATGCACTTTTGGTTCGAGACGAAATAAAGAATTATTAGCTAACTTTGCATTCGAAGTGGTGTGTGTACAAGGGAGAAATCAAGAATTTGTTTTGAGTAGGTGCACCATTATAAAATTAAGTTGTATTATCTTAAACTGTATTCTACATTGCAAACTACAACAACAACAAGCCTTTATCCCACTAAGTGGGGTTGGCTACATGAATCCTTCGTCTTCATTGTGTCATATTATGTGTCAAATTCTCATTTAATTCAAGTATACTAAGGTCATTTTGTATACATCTTAACTAAGTCTTTTTAGGTCTACCTCTACCTTTCTTAACATAAGCCAAATTTAATACATCTACTTTCCTAACTCTTCTGACGACTTTTATGTGGTCAAACCATCTCGCTCTCTAATCTTATCTATGGAGCTACTCCAACTTTTCTAACATACTCATTTTGCATTTTATCTCTAAGAGTAAAGCCACTCATCCACCAGCATCCTCATCTCGTAACACTTAACTTTGTCTTATGCTTCTCTTTATTGCCAACATTCTCACCATAAGTTATTGCAAGTCTTACCACCATCTTATAAAATTTTCTCTTAAGTTTAAGTGAAACTTTTCTATCACACAATATGCCAGATGCATTCCTCCACCTCAACCATCCAACTTGAATTCTACTAATAACATCTCCATCTATTTCACCATCATTTTGAACAATAGAGCCTAAAAATCTAAATCGTTCACTCTTATTAATGACTTATTCACCTAATGTCACAACACTACTACTAGAACTTCTACAACTAAAATTACACTTAATAAATTCAGTTTTAGATCTACTTAAGCGAAAATTTTTAGACTCTAATGTTGACCTCCATAATTCAAGTTTCTCTTTGACTCCCTCTCTAGTCTTATCAACAAGAAGAATGTCATCAGCAAAAAGCATACACCAAGGTACATTTTCCTGTAAATGCCTAGTAAGAACATCCATAACTAAAGCAAAAAGATAAGGGCTTAAAGCTGATCCTTGATGTAATCCAAGAAATAGGAAAATATTTTATCAATCCTCTTGTGTTTGGACACAAGTAGCAATGTCTAGTATACATATCCTTAATGACTTGAATATAATCAATATTAACTCCTTTCTGTTCTAGAATTCTACAAAGAACATATCTTGAAACTTTATCATAAGCTTTTTCTAAATCAAAAAAAATATCATATGTAGATCCTCCTTACTTTCTCTATACTTCTCCATCAAACCTCTTAACAAATGTATAGCATCCATAGTAGATCTACCTGGCATAAAACCAAACTGATTGTGAGAAACTTTTGTATCACATCGTAACCTATGCTCAATTACTCTCTCTCATAATTTTAATTCCTCTATAATTTGCACACTCTTGTGCATCACCTTTATTCTTAAATATAGAAATCAACAAACTCTTTCTCCACTCATCGATCTTTTAGTCTCTAAAATAACATTAAAAGATTTGTTAAGAAATTTCTTGATCTCCTAAATATTTTCACACTTCTATTGGAATATCATCAGGTCCTACTGCTTTTTTATATTTCATTTTCTTTAAAGCTTCTCTAACTTCAGATTTACTAATACAACGATAAAAATAAAATTCTCTATTTTTGTTTAGAATATTAAGGTTGCTAAAATCAATCGTATTTTCATATCCTTCATTGAAAAGTTTATCAAAATACCTCATCCACATATTTTCAATATCCTTTTCTGAGAAAAATACTTTATTATTTGGTAAAATATAGATGGCGAGCTGAAATGTCTTCAGTGGTCTCTCTAAGATTGCGCCACTTAGTTTCAAGCTCCATCTTATAATATCTTTAGAGAAACAATCTCATTTTGCCCTCCTTCTCCATCTATGCCCCTTACCATCCCGCCAAGACTCCATATACACTATCCACAATGTCCTTCTCTATAATGCCACCATGCACATCATTTATTCCAAACCACCACACAATTTTCTCTTATCTCCCTCCGCAATAAACACGATACCCTCTTCCTCAACTGCAACTGCCAAACACTCATACCCATCCCAATAGTCATTTGAGCCAGAAAAAAAAAATACAAATCCATCGAAAAATTCACTCTCATAGCAAAATTAAACAAGTTATCTAACCTTGAACCCACTATTATAACCCATGAACTCAATGATTATCATTGTCATTAAGCTATGTCAAATAAATATGATGCGCTTGTTCAAAATGGAACATGAGATTCTGTTCCCCTACTTTCACACAAAATTTGGTTGTTCAGAAGTGGATTTTTTGGATCAGAAGTAACTTTGGGTCTATTAACAAATATGAATTTTGTGTGGTGGCTATATGTTCTCACAAATTGTTAGAAATTGACTATGAGAACAACTTCAGTCCGATTGTCAAGCCTAGCATTCTATGAATCGTTCTTAGCATTGTTATCAAGGTGGTCTCTTCCACAAGTTAATGAAAATAATATTTTTCTTCGAGGTCATCTCATCGAGAATGTCTTCATGGTCTAACCCCTAGGTTCCATTGACATAGATCATCTTACATGTGTGTAAAAGCTTCCTAAAGCTTGTATGAGCTTTTGTTTAAAATTGTGCAATAGAAACCCACCTCAATGCTTTTTTTGAAAAATCGTAATGAGGCTTACACCTCAATGGTGTTATGTCAGGCTTACGCCTCACATGATATGAGTCTCGCCTCGCCTCATTTTTGGTGAGACTTACACTTTTAGATTTAGGGTTAAAAAATCAAATATAAATTTTAATTACACAAACAATACACATTCCCAAATATACAAGCAAGTATGCAAGCATTCTCGAGATAAACATTACACAAGTGTTTCTCTTCTCGTGCCTTGTTTGCTCCTCATGCATAGTGCTGGCCACCATTGCCATCATCGTTACTTGTGATGCACTTATTGTAAGGGGTTGTTTGGTTGGCTGAAAAAGGAATACAGAAGGAAAAAGAAATGGATTACTTTCTGGTTGAGAGTTTTACAAATTCACGACTGTTGTTGAAAAAATGTAATGTAAAGTATTTTGAAGGTTTTAACGTCCGGCTAGGCGATAGACCGCTGCGGTGGTCATCATGCAGTGGTGGCGGCGACGCCAGGCGGCGGCCAGGGGTGGGCGGCGAACACGCGCATCACTTTACATTGGCACCGTATTTGGAATTCGCTCAAATTGGGAGAATTCCAAATACACCAAAAATAATTTTTGTAATGTATTTGGAATACATTACGTTACATTGGAAATTGACTTTACTTCTAGCCAAACACTAAAAAAGTTAAAATCCCTGCATTTACTTTACAGTGCATTTCAAATTCTTCCAACCAAACATCCCCTAATATGGGATAATTAGAGTGGGAGAGAAAAACTCATTGTTTTAAACTAATTTTGAATATCATTAGTTCTTAATTTGATATCTTATATTACTTTTGATGTCAACATAACACTTTTTATTTTATGGTTCGGTGTCAAGATATTAATATATTACTTTATATTTTGTGTAATTTATTACTTTCTATTATTTTAAGATATTAATATATTATATTTTAATATGTTAATATGTTAATATGTTAGAATAATAATTTACTACTTCTTACTTCTAACTTTGATGTGTATATAATTTTTTTTTTTTACTTTACACAATTTATTAATTTTGAGCTTTATGCCTTGCCTCACCCTATGGCTAGCACCATAAGACACAATAATTTCTAGCTGCTTATGGTTTCACAAACTTTTTGGCTAGAGTATCTTTTTTCATCCTCAACATTGGTGGTATATTTATCTATATTTTAGTCTGTGCTGATGTCATTATCATAGTTAATTTAGTCGTGCAACATTGTCATTTTTTTGTGATTTTCTGTCGAGGTTTTTAGACCATCGCATTATTTTTTTCATCATTAAGCACATGGACTTTTCTCATAGTTTCGATGCATTCTTGACCATGTACTCAAGGAATGTTAGTTTGATTAATAGAATTACTTTATTATTTTCATACTTCTCGTTGAACAGCTTGACATGTATTTTAAGATGGGCAACATACAAGAAGAATCCCTCATGCCCCCAGTGCAAGCATCCATTTGATTTCCTGAACGTGCATCGTTCCCTTGATGGCTGGTATTATCATTTTTTTCTTCTTTTCTTGAGCTTGATTGTTTGTTCAATACCAACCATTGATCTTTTCCTTGATACAGTATCCATGATTACATGTTTGAGGAAAGTGTCTGCCTTCTTCTTAGAGCCACCTGGTTCACTCCCCTTGTGATAGAAACCAAAGAAGATACTTATGAAGAGGAAGATCTTTCTTATTACTATTTTGACGAGCACATTGAAAACGAAGAAGATGATGGAGAAGATGAAACTTATTTTACCAGAGGTTCATCAGGAATCCGAATTGGCAATAGGAGATGGGGAAACAATGGCTTTATAAGGGATGGGCGGAAGGAGGCAATACCTGTGAGCCGGCGATTATCCGAAGACTTTGAAGCTGGTCCATCACGCCAGCCAAAGATGAAAGAAGTCGCAAGTAAGGCGCCACCAATTGGCAGACGGGCGAAGAGAGCCCTGAAGAGAGAAGCTGAAGATAAGGCTGCTGCTACCAAACAACAGCAACATCTAGAGAGGCTAGACCCGAAGTAATCTTCCACATGAAGATTAATTGGCTACCTTCTTGGTGGCTTTGTATCATCAGGTCATGGCCTATCAGTTGAACCCACTGTACAGTATATCGACCTTGTTGAATAATCTATCCTAAGTGGTATGTCTTAATATTATATAGTTAAAATAAAATTTAGTAGTAATCTTTCTATTCCTGCTGAAAATTGTATCGGATTAAACATTTTGTTTTCATTTATGTTAATTTATGCAGTTCCTTAAAATTATTCTATGTGATTTAGTGTCTTGTGCAGATGTTTGAATGTGGTTTCTGATAATTTCTGCAATTGTTTCGTCATCTGTGGGATTTGTTGGATATCCAATTGTTAATGAAAATGGCTCAACTGTATACCGTGTGACATTACTCTTTGCTTTTTTCCTAGCAGGATTTTACTTGACTGTCTGATATTTGTTTTCTGTGAAATTTATATACGTAGCATATAATTCTTATGTATTTATATATCTGATAGCTAAACTTTCATATTTATATAAATAGTATTCAAATCTTTAATATTATCTTGAAAATTACACCATTATTAATTTTTTAATGTGAATTGCAACTTTTCATGTATAGGAAAAATGTTATTATTTATAAATATCAAACTTTAGGCATTAGATATGTAAATGTATAAGAATTGTGTGCTATGTAGGTGAATATCCCTTGGTTTTTACATAGCAGTTGCACTTGAAGCTATTTTTCTTCAAGAAGTAGCAGTCTAGTATTTCTGTTGAATTTATCTACTTTGTGGTCAGCTAGTGTTTGCCAGTACTATTATATTTATTAGCCCATATTGATAATTATGGAGAAGGAATGCAGTAGGTAATGCATTTAGACATTTCCATATTGGTGGCCACATTATTTGTAATTGTTGGTGTGAAATTCACTTTGTCGATTTTTTTATTTATTGTTAGTTTTATTTGTATTCCAAAATATTTTTATTATTTGCCGACATTTAATAGTATGGCAGATTGATAAGATAACATAACATTATTTTTCATGGTTCTTGCTTTCAACTCAAAGTAAATTCTCTGGGATAGCAGGTTATCATCGCCCATGTCATAAAATCTTGAGATTTGATCTTGTGTTTCAAAGTACGTTTCAATTTGTAGGCTCATTGTTTTACCTTATTTTGCAGTGGTTTGCTTTTAGTTAGATTAGTGTTTATAGGCTCAGTTATTTAACTAGCCATACATGAGCAAGTCATAGTTTGTGTATTTGTGCATGTGTGCATGTATAATTAGATGTGTTTTTTGTGTATATATGGGCATGTATATGTATAGATTATGTATATTTTTGTTCATATATTCATATTGATTGATGTGTATGCATGGAAAGTAGTAAACTAGTTGAATCAAGCTCGAGTCATAAGTAACTTGGGCTTAGATATTCTATTCAATGGTAGGCTCGAACTCGATCTTGAGCTCGAGTTGAACTCATACAATGAGGTTGAGCTTGATTTTCATAACAACAATAGACTCGAGTCTGACTTGTGAGTTCAAGTCAAAATCTCAAAATTCTCATGACGTGAGGTTGTTGCCATTGATGGATGTTGTTGGAATTGACATCACGTAAATCAGAGGGAGAAGCAAGGAAGTGACATGACCTTGTGGAAGATGGCATCCACGTCAGCTTGCCAACTCATGATAGGAGCTTGTTGAGAATGCATTCATGGCGATGGCTGACATAAAAGACATCGAATAGACCAATGGTGTTTGAACAAGAGGAGTTTGTGAGGCATAAGGATTTAAATTCAATGCCCTAAATTCAAATAACGGGGAAGAAATGAGAGTTAAAAATCTTGATCGAACACTACATCTCTCGTTTACGTGCGCACGTACACACGCACACACCCTCTTCTCTCCCTCGACTTTTATCATCAACACATCTCCCTTGCGCTCAACACTCCCTTGCACGATCTTCGCTCTCACCCTCCATCATTATATCTAATCATTCTCTTTCAAGTCCAACTCCCCACCTCTTTGTTCTTTTGGCTAAAGTTGGCTTATGAAGTGGCCTAAAAGATGTTTCTTGTAATAACAAACCGATCATATGATAAATGCTTCAAAGTATTGGAGGAATAAGTTAGCACGTCTGAATGTAAATTAGGTTTAAGTATATTCGAGTTATTTATAGTAAATCTTGAAGCACAAAGAAGATGGATGATGAACCAAATAAAGAAATCGAGCACGAAAAAAAAAAATCAATATAAGAGAAGAGATTATGATTAATGATGAAGATGAAATGAATGATGTTGAATGTTAGATTATGTTTTTCAAGTTGTATATGCTTCAAAATTTTGTAGTTCACGTTTGAGAAGATTTTTAAACTTTAGAATGCATTAGAGCTTGAAAAGATTCATTTCTTATTTGATGATTATTATGCTATATTTTTTCAAAAAAAATTAATTTATAATTAAAATAAGTTTATATATAGCAAAGTTATTTATTTATTTAGAGTGACAAATTATTTCGTGTTAGTGTATGGTATCATCATCATTGGCAAAAAAATCATCGCATAAATAGTATCTTTTAGTGGACATTTTATTTAATGAAATAATCGAGCTTGTTGAGCTTAAAAAATAAGCTTCTAAATGATAATATTTATGTGTGAATTTTAGGGAAGTCCTAATCAAATTTTAATTGAGCTTCTAAATAAATTTATTCGTGCGCTTTAAATAATAATGTTTATGAATATATATGAAATAAATGATTAGTTGTTTAAGCTCGTTTATTTAGCTATTGAATAGTAATGAAAATGTTCAAATTCGCTCGATTTATTAATCGAATGATCTAATTGAGTCAAGGTTCAAGTAACATTGTAGAATAGAATGCTATGTTCATTTATAGCCTTAATTATATTGGATTCTTATTTCATTGTTTCAGTACTGTAGCTATTCTTGGGTGTGCTTTGATTTGATTTGAGAGCAATAAATGTTAATGCTTCTATTTTATGAAGTTTGATTTTGTTATTAAACTTGTAATTAGTTCTTTGTAGTAACACAATTTGTAAATAGGAGTGTTAATAATTTGTTAACTGTCATGCAATATTCAGGTTAGATTGAGTCAAAATCATATCTAATTGAGTCAACTTGAATAATAAATATTTAAGTATTTAATATATTTTAATGAAAATTTTAAAATAAATGCAAAGCTCCATTAAAAAAAATATTATAAGGAAAAATGCAAAAGCAAATTGTTTGATGATTTTCTTGACTTTTTTTTCCTCTCTCTAAAATAATTAATTAAAAAAGTTCTCTTTTATTAGGACACAATTTAGGATCTATTTGTGGCAGCTGAAAGTATTTGAAAAAGCAGTAATAAGATTATTACAGAAGAAGTTATTATTTAAAAAATTATAATAAATATTATAATTTTTTAATATTAAAAAAAATACATAACTTTTTTTTGGCAGCCACCGTTCTATATTAGGTCTAATTGAAAAACTAAACCTAATATAATTTTTTATATGAATTCTTTTTGTGATTCATCGATGATTAATTTTTCATATTTCATTTCATTTCTAACGATGCGATAATTATCATTCGTTATCTTCATTTTAATTAAGTATTTGAGATATTAAGCTTATTCTTCATTAATTATTTTGAATAATTTTTATTCTACTAATTTTTCTTATTAATTTTTTTTTTACACTAAAATTATCTACTCTTCTAACAAAGCATTTTTCTACTCATTACTTATACCATTTTCCTACAACTCCTTATAACTAAATAAAAAATCCATAGATACATCCCCCAAAATACTCAGCATAAGGGAATATATGTTTCCATCCACACTCATGCTGACCAAATATGTGAATATATTACTTCTAATAAGCTACAAAAATAAGCCAAAGTGGGAAAATCCATCCCCCTTAATGACATCATAATAGTTGATTAACGTTTAACTTGTGTTGCCTAGGAGGCTAAGTAAAACTCATATTGTCTAGCTTTAATAATAATAATAATAATAATAATAATAATAATAAAGAATAAATAAAGATAATGATTTTAATTTATTGATTAGTATTCTTATTATTATGTTCTAAATATTATTTTAATATTTAATATTATCCTTAAACATTTAATTGCACTAAAAATATATACTTTGTTTAGTATGAGATATTAACACATTTGTCACGCAATTAAGAAGTATTCATATTTCAAACTAAACTATAGTGAGACAATTATCCAAAATATAATTAAAAAAATAATGATGTGTTAAAGAAGTAGTTTTGTTTAATACTTTTATTGTATATCCCCACGTGTTTTATTTCAAAATGTTTTGAGTAAACCTAGATTAATGATAATGATGATTTTGATTGTAGGATTAATTAATTAATTAATTAATATTACTTTGAAAATGTCAAAAAATTGAATTTTTTTTTTAGAAAAATACAGGTAATTATGTGTTCTCAGCACTAAATTCTATTTATATTAAATTTATTAATATAGATAAATTTTTATTTTAGTTTTATTATTATTATTATTATTATTATTATTATTTTAATCCATTTAAGTGATTTCGATTAGTCTTTTCAGTCCAATATCTAAATATGATCTGTATCACTTAACTGTAGCTACATGGGCTTTATTATCTGTTGGTTCTCATTTGTATTTTTATTATTTAATTTGGCCCCATGCTTCAATTCTAAATTTATTGTAATTTTATATTTTGGTCAATGTTAAAAGTTTTAAATTTCAAAATTATCCCTAGGTTATTTATTTTATAAGTAGTTAATATACAAAATGGATCCAAAATATCATGTATATTGAAATTGTGACACAAATTTAATTTCAATTTAGTCCCCCAATTACACCAAAATTGATCCCACATTTAATCTTGAGAAATAATTTTGGATCAATTTTATATAGTTGAATGATCAAATTAGAACAAAAAAAAAAAAAAAAATGAAACACTCTTAGATTAAATTGGGAAAATATGAATAATTGGAGAATTATTTTGAAATGTGACCATTCTTGACCTTCAATAAATTTTAGATATAGATATTTGTAAAAAAATAATAATAATAAATTTACCAATTTTTTTTTATGAGATACCTCATTATATTTTATGGATTGTAATTTAACATTAATAGTAAAAGTAATTAAAGTAATCTTTCATTAAAAAAAAATGAAATTACAAAATCTAAAAAAAAATGAAAGGACATTTACATTCATAACACACAATCTTATATATTTATATATCTGATATCTAAACTTCTATATACATAAATAATACTTAAATTAATTAATTTTTTAGAATGAAATGCAGCTCTTTTTTATATGAAAAGTATTATATTTATAAATATTAAATTTTAAATATTAGATATATAAATATATATATAAATTATATACTATGTATATAAATTTTCTAGAAATGAAAGATTTAATGATGATAATGAAATTTGAATCGAATATTAAAAGCTTTTTTCCCCACTCGACAGGCAAATATCAATGTATGAATTTCATTAAATAAAAAGATAAGTATAGGTCTCTTCCATTGGGGACATACTACATCGCTTATTCAATTTTTTCTAGGTCAAAAAGGCTCACATTTTGATGACCTAAATGATTATCAGCTTATATAAATTGACAACTAGTGAGTGTAAGATTGTAAATCTAGAAAAATATAAAGCGTATTTCATCGAGCATATATATACATTGATCGATGATTGTAGTTGAGTATCATTTGTATACATATTTAATAAGAATAACTTTTTAATATATTAAATAATTTTATATATATAAAGGATCAATATATTTTATATATGTCATGATAAAATATTTACTAAATTTTTTTTTCAAAATTTGAGGTATATACATATGATAATTATAGCATATTTTAAATAAAAGTGTTGAAGCTAAACTTATGAAGAGGATTACATATTTAATTTATATGGAAGCAGTATTGTAGTGATGCATGTGCTCCCTACTGAAAAGAAAAAGAGTGTGTGTGTCCCCTCGTCAGATTAAACGCATAAAATCACACTAATGGTGGAATTAGGTGGACACCTCCCCATCTTTATGAGGATTACATATTTAATTTATATGATAAAAAAGTACATTAGTCATGTGCTGAAGAAGAAGGATGAGTGTTTGTTGTGTGTTGTCCCCTCTTCCAACTTAGGCAATTAAACGCACTAAAACCCACCAAATCAACTATGGTAGGTCCACTTGATGCTGTTGCCCATCCCTTGCCATCTTATCACTTGCCCTTACTTGCCATCCTATGATAAAGACTCCATACTCTTTATACTAATTCTATTTTACCACATTATATATATATTGTGTGTCATTTTCACGAGTGTTTTTAGAATTTAGAAGTTCATATCAATATCATGGAGAGAAATAAGTTTATATTAAATAGGATTTTAAAATTATATATATATATATATATATATACTCATATTCTATAAATTAAATAATTTTTAAGTAGACTTTATGATTGCAAATAGTTCATATTTGTCTAGATGAACTAATGAGTCGAACACAAATAAACTATTTTGATTTATTTATTTAATAAATCAAGTCCAACAATACTTAAACTCACTCATGTTTTAACCTATTAAATCTATCTATCTATATTTTGACTCATTAACTTCCCTATGACATATTTTGCTTTAATATATTTTTAGAATTTATTTAGTTGGATAAAAAAAAATACCTATCTTTAGGTAATACCATAACTAAAGCATGCAGCCTTAAGGGTGGCAGATGGGAAGGAATTAATAAGACCAGGCCCTACCTTTTAATAAAGCATTTATCTCTCTATTATGAAGGAATGGCTAAGCAATTTGTCTTTTGTAAGAATAAGGAGACAAAAGAAAATGGTGGTCTCCATACTCTTGCTTGCAGGTGAATTAAGTCCTTGGACTAGTGAATACAATTGTATTGAAGAATAATTAATATTTATGTCTGATATATCTTCCAATTTCATTACTGTTGACTTGGTTTTCATTACATATGTTTGTATTCTTCTTGAGTCTTGATTTGGATTTATAGTTTTGGAATTATTGTCCATTTGCATTAGAAGAAGGTTATTGTCAACTGTTTCAATTGTGATTAGAAGGAATTTAATGTTATTTATTGCTTTGATGATGATCCATGCTTTAGTTTATGAACCATGTTTCATAATTAAAGAAACAATCATGTACATTGAACTATTTACCATGTAAATATTGTTATAAGAAAGAATCCATTAAAGAACATTGTTAAGCTTTGAAGGTGATTAGTAGCATGGTCTTAACCCTAATGAGGATACATTAGTATGTTCATATCATGTGCCCTTAAATTATATTATTTTTCACTTGCAAGCCTTATATTATTGTCCAATTTTACATGGTAAATAGTTCAATGTACATGATTGTTGGTTCTAACAAAATGAATTTAAAAATATATGATCAAGTCAACCAGACATTGAATGGAGTCAAGCATATGCAAGGCTTTATAAAGAATCTTGTTTATTTAAGAGCTCATTGTGAAGTAGGATGCAAGGTTCAAAATATCATAAAGTGCTTAAACTTTATTGAGTTTTCTATATATCACTGAATTTATACTTTAGTTTTATTATCATTTTGATCAAAGTATTATAGTTTGAGAAGAAAAAATGTTAGCTTTTGATTGTATGTAGGGTTGTCAAAAAAGCTCATAATTCGTTAAGCAGTTTGTGTTTGAATCATTCGTTAATAAAATAAGCGGAGCATAAACAGCTCTCTGTTCGATCATGTTCGACTCGTTTTAGCTCGAAAGAAGAAAATTATATATATATGCAATATATTCATTACATAAAATGTGGTATAGTGACTATATAGAATGAAGCTTGAGGTTTTGAAATGGCAAAGGTTTGAATCTTGCTCCAAATATTTTATAGTTTAATTTAGTTGGTTTTGTTCAGCGAATTGAGCCGAACACGATTTGAACAATTCAAATAAATCGGTCAATATCAAGCCGAACATGAACAAATCTTTTACGAGTCTAATTCAAACACGAGCTAATAAATGAGCCAAACAAAAAATAATTTTAGCTTATTCAAGCTCGGCTCATTTACACCCCTAATTGTACGTCAGTCAAATTTCAGAATAACTAATTACAAAAATTTTATGAACGTGTACATAACATCTTTTTTTTCTGTTCTATTCTTCTTTTTTTTTAATACATATTTATGATATTTAATGAAGTAAAAAAATCTCTGAAAATTTTTTATTGGCAAAATCAATGTAGGTCATCCTCATGGAGATCGCCATCTAATATTATTGCATATGTATGATTTACAATCCCATGCTACGTAGCCATCAATCCTACTCAAGCAGCTAATACTTACATTTATGATCTACGAAAATAAAAATAAAAAATTGTAATTTTTTATTTATATTGGCCCTAATAACCGTACTCGTAAGGTATATTAGTAATGAGTTGTTATTAGAATATTATTTAATAAATCTGTGCTCATTCTTTGTATCTTTAGAAGAGATTAAGATCCCGAAAATGGCATAATGACATAATTATAATTATATAATATATATAGATGAGATCATGAGCTTAAGCATTTGTCTCTTTCTGCTGTATAGACAGGTGATTATTTGGGTAATCTTTCATTTAATGTATGATACGCCCGAAAATTAATCGATCGACGAATCTCGCCGATTTTAAATTTTGATCTAATCACCGATTTCAGAACTTACAAACCGAGCCTCGATGACGAACATAGCAACATCAGATAGGATCCGGTCGAATCATCGGATCAGTATCAACGTGAAAATGGATCCCCGATCGCCAAATGGTCACCAAAACCGACATATTTATAGTCAAATCGAGGCCAAGACGAATCCAACGAATCCAAGATCACCCACCCGACATTAAGGCACTGATCATCAAAATACACCGTCGTCGGGGGATCGATGCAGTCTGGGAGTGGTTGGAGTTTTCACAAATTTGGCCGCCACTCCCAAAAAATCTATAAATAGCTTCATTCTCACCTTGGAGGAATTGAAGACTAGAGAGCGAGAACCACCAGACGCCGACAGGGCGGGACCTTTTGTTGAGGGTGGGCAAATGCCCACCCTCAATTTTTTTTTTCTATTAAAAAAATACTTTTAACTTTTTGCTCACCATCAATTTACAATTTATACAATCAACCCCTCTTCATAAAAATCAATTTAACTTATTACTCTCCAATGACTATATAATTAATTAAAATAAATTTAATAATCTTGCTCACATATATTTTTTTCTTATAAATTTAGTGATATTATTTTATTAATTATATATATATATATATATATATATATTTTTTTCAAAATATTAAATTTAAGTATTATTTATTTATGTAATTATTATATTATTTAAATATTTAAAATTTTGCCCACCCTGAAATAATGAGCTGGCTCACCGTGACGATCTATCACCGCCACCACCAGTGTCAAGATCGAGAGCTCTGGAGATCGCCTGAGGACTGAAAAGCTGGTGCCGCTCCTTTCTCCCCAAGATAAAGGTTGCGGAAGATCGCCTCGCCGCTTTGGGAAACTTCTCCCTTGGGTTGGAGTTGACCGATATGTATTTTTCTACACTCGAATATTGTTTCCGCCTCAGAACACCTTCTTCTAACTAACGAGGCGACACGTATCTTTGAACACATAGTGAAAGTTCTGAGCAAGGCGTAGTTTTTTCCTTAACGGGTTTTCCACGATAACCCCTGTTCATATCCCTCGTGTGTTGGATAATTTTTGGCTGAAGATCTCGCATCTACCGGAATAAAATTCTCTAGCACGCAATAATGTATTTAATATTTCTTTATTTATTTATATTTTTAATTAACTATTTACATAATTGCATTTTACAATATATATATATATATATATATATATATATATATATATATATATATATATATATATATAATTTGTTATTGATGCTGGAATCTGAGTTGGAGTAATTGATGATTAAAACTAGTTTTAGGATGTGTTTAGGGCAGTTGTAATTTTTTGAAAAGTTGATCGTAAAACTGTTGCGAATAAAATAGTTTTTTGAAAAAATTGATGTATGTGTTAAAAAAATGCTTCTTTTAAAAAAATTTAAAAATTAACTTTCTGAGAGTCACTCACTCTAACAGCTATGATTCTCAAAATAATTTTTTTACCATAAATTTTTTTGAAAAATAACGAAAAAGCTAGTAGCTAAACGAAGCTGTTTTTTTAAAAAAATAAAGCAGCTATAAAACTATCCCAAATATTATAAAATATTATAATAAGTACAACTTTTTCATAAATAAATTTATAAGAGTATGAAACTGTAAGAAAGTTCTTATTCAATAATTTTATTTTATTTAAGGAAATATAATATTCATTAAAAATTTTAAAAAATAAAGAAATATAAAAAGTTATCAAATTAGAAACTAATTAATCAATTTATGCTATGATTTAATGAATATAGATGGATATCTTACTTTTTTAATGCAATTGAAATAAGTTGATAAACTTATTAATATTAACATGAATCTTACAACCTATGTTTTAATTATATATATATATATATATATATATATATATATATATATATATATATATTAATTTTTTTAATGGTGACGAGTTTATAAAATTTTTTAAATTATTGATCCACTTACAATAATGATAGATATATAACAAAGTTGATTTTATTCCATTCCCCTCTATGATTGACAAGTGCGTAACAGGATTCAACACATGATGCTGTCTTCAGCCTATTCTTGCATTGTCCTATGAACGAATTTTCATTAATTCAATATATATGTATATATATATATATATATATATATATATATATATATATATATATATATATATATATATATATATATATATATAATATATATAAACAATTACTTGTCTTTTTGCTTCATTTTATAAAATTCATATATATTTTTCAATGGCATTAAGAATATATATATTTTTAATTCACAATTACCTTTTTATTGTGGTTACATTATAATTAGTATGTCTTTTTGAAAAAAAAAAGTAATGGGTTTTTTTTTTCATAAGGTCATATGGTTTTATTCATCATAAAAATTGCATAATTATATAAAATTTATGACTAATGAAGCATTATTTACACAATATTACTATTATCACATATAATAAGGATCTTATATACTTTATTATTATTGTAATCTTAACTTATCTTTTATATGCAGTTTTATAGCACTATATTATATAGTGAAATACCATAATAATAGAAATGTAAAAAAAAATTAAAATTCTCTAAAGATGTATCTGTTAGGCTTGAGGTGCGCTCTTGTGATTGTTCATGAAGAGTGATTGTTCATGAGGGGGAGACCTATGGAGAAAGAGGCAACCTTCAAAATCAAGTATATTAGTGATATAACACTTAAAATATTACTAGTCGAAGCACGAATCTTGATGCTAAAAGTAAGCTAATCCGAAGTTGAAACTGGTCGAGATCAAGCACTTAAAATATCCTTGGAAACTCTGGGATGTCAGTTAAATCCATAAATAACTCTCAAACATGGAAGATTTGTAGTCAAATCAAGCGTCTCGACGAGCCGGATCTAACGAGCCCAAGATCTCATAATTCTGACTTCTTTTGAGCATTCAAATACACAAAATATATCATATGATCAAGAGAATCATTATGAGTCCCGAGATAGAGAGGAGTGGTTCAAATTTTGCATGTATTGAGACGCCACTCCTCCATAAATAGCCTCATTCCTCATATGGGGGAGGCCAAGCAAGAGAGAGGAGAGAGCTCTAAAGCTTGAAAATCCTCCAAGACAATCGCCACCACTGACGGTTGTCAACGCCCACCGTCACCGTCACCGCCACCGATCCTTGCCGTGTCTCTCGGTCACCATCATGACGAGCTTCATCGTCATGCTTCATTGTCACCATCATCTCGCTACTGAACTATTACAACTTGAACGTGACTATACAGCTGTTGTTATTTGATTTTGGGATTCCCATTGTCTTCCCTTCTCATATATAATTATGTAATCCCGTTATCGGGAAAACTTGTACTCCAAAATAAATATATAGTGGAAGCTTTTTACTGGGCTAGGCCCCGTGATTTTTTTCCTCTTTTTGAGGTTTTCCACGTTAAAATTTCTAGAGTTTTCTTGTTCACTCTTTAAATACCTATGTGTGTACTGGATTTCACAACAAGGCGTAAACTTTACTCTACCGAACCGATTTTCTAGCAACAGCTTACCATTTGTGGAACTGATTCTCATTATTTTATCTTGTATACCAAGTTTTTCAACAAGATCAAAACCACCATCGAGTGGAGCATTTCAAGCAAGCGTTTAATAATGAAGATTCATCAAACTTAGTTTCGATTTTGGAAACTAAACTCTTAATCTTAGAAGATCGCCCATGTTAAGCATCTAATCGATTACCATCCCAAGAAACAAATCAAAGTTGGAGGATATTTCAACTCAACATTGAGAAGAGATATAGCTTTGCAAATTATCATTTTCCAATCATACTCATGGAAAAATAAGATCAAGGTTAAGGAGCAACTTTGGCTACAACCACAAACAGATATTTTGATTCGACCTCTTCCATACAGGTTAACGTCATTGAGCAAAGAGTCTGACAAACAACCTAGGATAGGTCAAAAGATCGTTGGTGGACTTCCCACAACCTCTTCCATACAGGTTAACGTCATCGGGTTACACCTTGACAAACAACCTCTGATAGGTCAAAAATCCTCAGTGGATTCAATTCGACCTCATCCATACATGTTATCATCGTAACACCTCGACAAACAAGCTCGAGATAGTCAAAATCCTCCGATTCAATTTGACTTCTTCCATGAGTTAACGCCATCTGCAACAACCTCGACAAACAACCTGGATAGGTCCCTCCGATTCAATTCAACCTCTTCTACACAGGTTAACGTCATCGAGCAATGACTCTGACAAACAACCTAAGATAGGTCAAAAGGTCCTTAGTGGACTTCCCACAGCCTCTCCCACATAAGTTAACGTCATCAAGCAAAGACTCTGACAAACAACCTAGGATAGGTCAAAAGGTCATTGGTAGACTTCCCACGATCTCTTCCATACAAGTTAACGTCATCAGGTAACACCCTGACAAACAACCTCGGATAGGTCAAAAATCCTCAGCAGATTCAATTCAACCTCTTCCATACGTTGGTTTAGTCACACTCGACAAATAACCTGGATAGGTCAAAATTCTCCAGATTCAATTCAACCTCTTCCACACAGGTTAACGTCATCGGGTAACACTCTGATAAACAACCTCGGATGGGTCAAAATTCTCAGCGGATTTAATTCGACCTCATCCATACAGGTTAACGTCATCGAGCAAGACTCTGACAAATAACCTAGGATAGGTCAAAAGGTCCTTGGTGGACTTCCCACAACCTCTTCCATAGCCGCCGGTAACACCCGATAAATAACCTCGATAGGTCAAAATCCTGGATTTAATTTGACCTCATCCATGGTTAACATCATGTAACACCGATAAACAACCTCGGATAGGTCAAAAATCCTTAGCGGATTCAATTCGATCTCTTCCATACAGGTTAACGTCATCGAGTAACACCCTGACAAACAACCTCGGATAGGTCAAAAATTCTCAGTGGATTCAATCCAACCTCTTCTACACAGGTTAACGCATCGAGCAAAGACTCTAACAAATAACCTAAGATAGGTCAAAAGGTCCTTAGTGGACTTCCCACTACCTCTTCCACACAAGTTAACATCATCGAGCAAAGACTCTAAGAAACAACCTAGGATAGGTCAAAAGGTCCTTGGTGGACTTCCCACGACCTCTTCCATAAAGGTTAACGTCATCGAGTAACACCCTGACAAACAACCTCGGATAGGTCAAAAATCCTCAGCAGATTTAATTTGACCTCTTCCATACAGGTTAGCGTCATTGAGTCACACTCTAACAAACAATCTCGGATAGGTCAAAAATTCTCAGCGAATTCAATTTAACCTCTTTCCAAGTTAACATCATGGTAACACTCGATAAATAACCTCAGAATGGGTCAAAATTCTCGGATTCACCCGGTCTCTTCCATACAGCCATTAGTCATATATACTCGACAAACAACCTAGGTCAAAATCCTCGATTTAATTCAACCTCTTCCATACAGATTAACGTCATCGGGTAACACTCTGAGAAATAACCTAAGATAGGTCAAAAGATCATTGGTGGACTTCCCACGATCTCTTCCATACAGGTTAATAAAATCGGGTAACACCCTGACAAACAACCTCGGATAGGTCAAAAATCCTCAGCGGATTCAATTCAACCTCTTCCATATAGCCATCTGTCACTCGACAAACAACCTGGATAGGTCAAAAGGTCCTTGGTGGACTTCCCACGACCTCTTCCATACAGGTCAATAAAATCGGGTAACACCCTGACAAACAACCTCGGATAGGTCAAAAATCTTCAGCGGATTCAATTCGACCTCTTCCATATAGGTTAATGTCATCAGATAACACTCTGACAAACAACCTCGGATGGGTCAAAATCCTCAACGGATTCAATTCAACTTCTTTCACATAGGTTAACGTCAGCGGGTAATACTCTAACAAACAACCTCGGATGGGTCAAAATCTCGCTAATTCAACCTCTTCCACACACGCTAACGCCATCGTAATACACAACAAACAACCTCGGATGGGTCAAAAATTCTTAGCGGATTCAATTCAACCTCTTCCATACAGGTTAACATCATTGAGCAAACACTCTGACAAACTACCTTGGATAGGTCAAAAATCCTCAGTGGATTCAATGCAACATCTTCCACACAGGTTAAGGTCATCGAGTAACACTCAAACAACCATGATAGTCAAAATCTCAACAGATAATTCAACCTCTTCCATACAGCACGTTAGTCACACTCGACAAACAACCTCGATAGTCATCACCCGGTCAAGACTGGCTGAATTATCACAATTATCGCTCCATCTCCAGCCGACCATCGTTGCCGGCCACCGGCCCAATTATCGCTGATAATTTTGCGAACCACCATCGCTGCGGTCATCCCCACCTACTACGCTGGCCACTCCGACTACTGCTGCCGCTGGTTGCCGACCACTGCCGCCGCCTCCACCGCTGACACTATCGACGCAATCACCACTGCTGAATCGCTGTTGCCGCTGACCACTCTCGGGCGCAACCATAATTGCTGACACTCTCACACTACTGTTGCATACCGCTGTATTATCATCGGTAATTGCTGGCCACTAACATTGCCGCCGGCCATCTCACCGATATCGATCCTGCCGCACCGCTGACTATCGCACAGTTGCTTATCGATTACCCGTTTGGCCAACCAACCATCGCCGACAATCCGGTACCATCATCGTCTCCCCGGTTTTCCTGCCGACCACCATCGCAGGTCAGCTGACCATCGGGGCCACCATCGCCGGCATCGTGCCAACCTCGCTTCCGGCGCCGCTTGATCGCTTCCAAACCCGTCGGTCGGCGCGTAATGCCTCTTTCGCGGAAAACTGGAGCCTCATGAAACTATGGGTCTTGATCGCCTCAACCCGGCCCCAAGGGCTAACGCTTTCGAGGGAAAATGGAGCTCGCCATATGAACTAGGTCTTGATCACCTCCAAACCCGTCCGGTGCGGTCCAACGCCTCTTCGAGGGAAAATCGAGCTCTCAGATGAACTACGGACCTTGATCACCTCCAAACCTGGTCGGTCCGACAAGGGCAGTCAATGCCTCTTTCGAGGGAAAACTGGAGCCTCGCCATATGAACTATGGGTCTTGATCGCCTCCAAACCCGGTCAGTCCAACAAGAGAAGTCAACGCCTCTTTCGAGGGAAAACAGGAGCCTCGCCGTATGAACTACGGGTCTTGATCGCCTCCAAACCCGGTCGGTCCAAGGCGGCGCAACGCCTTCAAGGAAAACCGAGCTATGATGGTCCTACTTGTCTTGATCTCCTCCAAACCCGGCCGGTCCGGCGCGCTCTTTCGAGGGAAAATCGGAGCCTCGCCATATGAACTACGGGCCTTGATCGCCTCCGAACGACCCTCACTTAAAAAGAAGAGAAGTACTAGAGTATTGAAGAAGTGTGCCTTCTCCCTTGGCCCTAGAGGGGTTTTTATAGACCCCTTCTAGGGACAAAAGGGTAAAAAATCATCAAAAACCCCCAAAATCGCTAAAACCGCCAAACCGTCAAAATTGTTGTTTAGCGCGAGCGACGTTCGCTGCCGCTTCCACTGCCGTGACGCGACCTGCCGCTCAACCGCGGCGACTGTCAACCACGCGACGCCCCGTCACCTCCGTCACCGACCCAGACTATCAGACACCGACCATCGCCAGCTCCCACGACTCGAGGCCCGCCGTTGACCGCCGCTCGGCCACGACGCGTGCGCCGCCTTCACGCTCTATCGGCGCTGGCGCCGCCCATGTGCGCTGCAAGACGCTGCGTTCGCGACACTATTGGCCAACATGCTCGATCGCTCGCAGTGGAGCGCCGTCAGATCCGGATGGGTCCATAACCTCAAATCTCGCACTACTACTACACACATCTCATGCTCAGATATGCTTAGTCATAATCTTGTGCTTACATGAAGATCTATTCTCTCAAAATGTGTGGTTAATTGACCCTCAAATTTCATTAAAGAATTTGCTATTTTCAAGTATTTGACATATATATTTTTGGATGATTGAGATAATGTCATCCAAAAATAAAGGGCAATTGATATGTCACTTAAAATACTACTAGTCAAAGCACGAATCTTGATTCTAAAAGCAAGCTGATCCGAAGTTGAAACTGGTCGAGATCAAGCACTTAAAATATCTTTGGAAACTCTGGGATGTCAATTAAATTTCTAAATAACCCTCAAACATGGAGTGTTTATAGTCAAATCGAGCGTCTTGATGAGCCGGATCTAACGAGCCCAAGATCTCATAATTCTGACTTCATTTGAGCATTCAAATACACAAAATACATTATATGATCAAGAGAATCATTATGAGCCGTCCGATAGAGAGGAGTGGTTCAAATTTTGCATGTATTTACAGAGATGCCACTCCTCCAATCTATAAATAGCCTCTCATTCCTCATATGAGGGGAGGCCAAGCAAGAGAGAGGAGAGAGCTCTAAAGCTTGAAAATCCTCCAAGCACATCGTTACCACCGACGGTTGTCAACCCCACCGTCACCACCGCCGTTGATCCCGTCGCCAATCTCCATCGGCCACCATCATGATGACCTTCGTTGCCGCGGTTCTCACGTTCACCATCATCTGCTACCACTAGCAACTGTTACAACCTGAACGTGACTATGTAGCTGTTGTTGTCTGATTTTGGGATTCCCATTGTCAACCCTTCTCATATATAATTATGTAATCCCGTTATCCGAAAAACTTGTATTCCAAAATAAATATATAGTGGAAGCTTTTTACTGTGCTAGGCCCCATGGTTTTTTCTCTCTTTTCGAGATTTTTCACGTTAAAATTTTTGGAGTTTTCTTGTTCACTCTTTAAATACCTGTGTGTGTGTTGGATTTCGCAACAAGGCTAAGGCGTAAACTTTTACTCTACCGCAACTGGTTTTCTAGCACGCAACAATTAGTATGAGCAAAAGTAATATTATTATTAGAAGCAAGTGTGACAACTATCATCTGGATATGATAACATGTGCAAACATAGTTACAATGATAGTGTTATTCTTTCTATGACTTTATGTTATCGTTACATGAATTGACAAACACTTGACTCAATATAATCTTTAGATATACATAATAATAATTCATTTTCTTAGTTTTAAATGGCATGATGGACATCCATATCTTGGCATCTTATATGTTATGCTGATTAAACCTATTGTGATGGAACTTACATGTTAATTCCAAGATTATACTAGACACTCTAAATGCCAAGAATTCAAGTAGCATCAGATTTTAGATACTGAAGCCAAACATATCCAGACCCAATTCTAGAAGCTCCATATTTCAGTGCTAAGACATGCCCATTATGTAATATGATGTCATAAGGGGTTATTCCATAACGATATCATGTAAGTCCCTGTGAAAGGTTATCATAATATCATCTTTATGCATCTTAAGAAGATGCCTTCTCTAATAAGAAAGATATAGTAAGTACATATGTTAGTTGATCATAACTTAACCAATTAACTAGTTTATGTCATACATATTTGTTGTCCTTCGTCATCGTAATAATTAACAATAAGTTAGTTCCCATTAGTGCAAATGCTAGCAAAGGATCCTCCACGACTTTCTTTTCAATAATGCTTCAAACTCTGGGTGTAAATGAATCAACTTAAGCTTGAAGCATAGCTAACTCAAGCTCTACTAGCTTATTGTATAGTTCACACAAGCTTGAGTTAGACTTAAGATCATATGTTGAGCTCAAACATCACTTGATATTTTAAGCTTATTGTCACATAATAGTTTTTTTTTAAAAAAAAAGGAAAGTGTGGGCTCCAAAAATTTGCCACTGATCTCTCGATGAAGAAAGTGATTTAAAGTGTTGGTGTAATTTTCAGAAGGCAGGTGGAATAGTAGATAAGACACTACCCAAAGATTTCACCATCATTTTATGAAGACTTTAAATCTGGTTCCAGGTTTTCTATAGGCGCAAACACCTATAGTTAATTACCCCTCTCAATGCTGAGATAGAACTTTCGATTAAGGCTAGTCGTTAGGCCGCTTAGTGCGTAGTGTATAATAGCAGCATGTGGAGTTTTAAAATGATGAATTTATGAAATTTATCATTTTGACTTAAAGTGGATGGTTGGGGGAACGATGATGCTCCCGATCTGGATCTCATGATTTCGTCATCCCGGGCTATCGTGGTCCCTAGTCTACTTAGTAGTAAGGAGGTAATGACCCAACGAAGGAAGGATCCCGTTAGCCATCCACAATCCTTATAAACCTGGGATGGAGTTTGTCTAAGGAGACAAGCTTAGGTCCACCTTAGCTGACAGAGGGATTTTTGCCCAACCAAATACATTCTATAATTCAATGCTCAAAGTGCAAAGCCATTGGGGAACATAGGGGCTGCGGTCGTGGCCATAATTTAGTAGCGTCATATCGCGGCAAACCACTCGGTCAAAGGGCTCTGGTCGTAACCGCTATTTATGTGGTGTCATTTTGTGACAAAACTACGCAGACAGAAGATACGGGCCACATCATTACCGGTTTAAGATTATTTGAGGGTAAAAATAGTTATATATTTGATTTGACATTGGCTCTTTGTAAGCAAAAGTTTTTTTTAATTTGTCACTCTCGACAAACGATTGCGGATGGGTGGATGAATTTTACTTTAAATTTAAATAATCAATTTCATTTAATTTATCTATTTTCTTTGTTTGAATATTTGATCATTTAATAATGATTTGACATTAGAATTTAATTAGATTTTTTATTATTATGAAAACCCCTTCAATTGAAATATTTAGTTAATAAGGCCACTATCGGGGTGTTGATCACTTAGTTTATTATTTCAGATCCTGTCAACTCTATTAATTTAATAATAGATGATTAGGTTTACTGTCATATGATAAAATTACCCTCTCAGAGATTTTATTAGATTAAAAATATTATAATATAACTATTAGATTTTTAGGTTTTGTTAACTCGGACCAGGTCCTAAGACCACACCTTGAATCAGCCCGCGCAGCATTCTCAAACACTAAGTTTAAGTATTCAGCATAGTCTCAGGGCCCATGCGGGTGTATTTGATTTAGCATTAATTTAAACTTAAGAGATTTGTATAATATTACTTATTTTAATTGAATTTCATTGCACGTACAAATTTTTAGATTAAATTTTGATAGTATTTCGGCAGCCTCCCAGCATCGTCCCAACGTAGGAGGCTACATTAAAGGCTGGGCTTACCCACCATGACAAGAAAGGCATGTATGGGTGATATAAATACCACGATTAAATGTGTCATCTCACCATATTAAGAAATATATGTATGGGTCTCTGAAGTATTTGTATGAAGCGCATATTCTCTACCACGCTAAGAAAGGCGTGTACAAGCACTTATATAATTGCAATGTCAAGTTAAAACATTAATTTTAGCGTTATTATTGAATTTTCATTAAGCGGTTTATGAATCATGTTAGTGTGAAAATTTGGTAGCATTTCAACGACATTTGTGGTGCTCCGTATTTGAATGCGCCTTCCCACCATGTTAAGAAAGACATGTATGTGGTCTTCGTGAAGCAGATTTCCACCGCCAAAGAAAGTACTGGTTATATACGCACGCAATGTTAGTTTAAATAACAATTTTATATCACAGCATAGTTTACTATCAAGTTATGTAGGTCTCCATGTCGGTGTGAAGTTTGGCAATATTTCGGCAATATTCTGGTGTCGTCCCTGTATAGGGGGCTACTTTGGGTATGAGGGCCACCATGCCATAGAATGGGTGGTATAAACGACTGAATCCACCATGCAAGCATGCATGGCACCTCTTAAAATAGATTTCTCGTCACATAAAGTGTATGGTAGTTATACACATGCAAGAAAGTACAGATTTGTTTGTCATGCCAAGAAAGGCATGTCTGGTGCTGGTCAACCACGGGCGGTGAGAACGCAGTGCGAGGGGCATGTGAGGCTCGCGCTTCGTATGTCAGCAAGCCTGCGCGCCAGTGCGTCTTATTCGACATTGGCGGCGGCTTAGCAAGAAATGGCATACCTCCGCGGGCACGCGTGCTTGGAGCTAAATTCGATGACCTACGGGCAACACTGCACCAGCGCTGGCGATGCAGCTGATATATGTTTATAGATGATGGGTTTCATGCAAAAAATCTCCGTCGGGCACTGTAGCATAGTGAACGGATAGGGAGAGAGAGAGAGAGAGAGAGAGAGAGGGAGAAGGAGGTGTCAGCTAAGGCTTAGGAGGAGAATAAAAAAAATAGGTTTAGGGTTTTAGAGGGGGGGGTATTTATAGGATTTTTTTATTATTATTTTATTCACCCTAATTTGGATTTTTGCATCGACATCATCACATAAATAATATATATGTTGATTTTAGGTTACTCTAATATTTCGGACGTAATGACGCAGTCCGTTCCACGATCAGAGGCTGTTCGGTTCAAGTCGGCATCAAATCGGGGTCAATTTCAATTCAAATTTGTGCGTCGTTGCTTCTGCTCACTCGATATTTATGTAGACTCATCCGAATTGAGTGTGGATAGTCTTATTTAATAAGTTTTGATATTTTTGACACTAACAGTACAATTAATTTTATGAACGGAGGTTATTTGGGCATCCTCGTGATTTTTCGATCTCGATATATGTGTCAGCGCATTGGCGACCCTCCTTAATCGGTCGACAGTCAAATTATGCAAGATACCTATTCTAATCAATTTTAATGTTCTAAAAGCGATGGCAGAGTTCGTTTGTCAATCGAAGGTCATTTCATTTGATTTTCGGTGCTGTTGAATGTATTTTAGCTTCGATTTACGTGTTGTTGTATCTGATTGCTTGATATTCACAGATACTCTTCTGAATTGAGCATGAATAGTCTCATTTGGTAGGTTTTGATATTTTGATTCTAGCAACATGATTAATTTTGTGAACGGAGATTGTTTGGGCATCATTGTAGCTTCTCGACCTCAATATGCATGTCAGCGCTTCAATGACCTCCTTCTTGATCAATCGACTGTTGAATTATGCAAATGCATATTCTGATCAATTTCAATATTCTGAATGCGATGGCAGAGTCCGTTCATTGATCGGAGATCATTTTGACTGATTTTTGATATCATCGAGTGCATTGCAGCTCTGATTTACATGTTGAAGGTCGTCGAATTCACCTTGTGAGCTTGACTTGACTTATGGCGCATTCATTGAAAAGCTGGTTGACCCTTTAGGCTGGCCCTGGATCATGGATCACTTAAGCTTTCAACTTTGATGTGTTCACTGAAGTGCTTCTTCCACCATCTACTCTCTACTTCGATGGGTTTGTTGAAAGTCTCCTTCTCTTGTGCTTTCACAGATTTAGCTTTCCTCTGACCCTAGCTTTATGCTTGATCAGGTTGGATGGAGGAACCAATTTGTTTGCTTTGAGATTCAAAATTCCTTGTGTCTTATCTTTAAGCATGACGGACTTTAATGAAGGATTGACATGATTTGTCTATATTTACTTGTCAGGAAGTATATGTATGCCTTAAGTTTTGTGCTTGCTACTTTGACCGTTGACTGCTCTGATGACTAGCCTTAGGCTCATATTAGGTCAATGTTTAATTATCAATCTAGCACTATGTGGTTTAACATACTGAATAGCCATGAAATTTCTTTAGCTCGGCTATTGCCTTTGTGTGAATTATGGAATCGCTTCCTTGGTCCTATGCTTTCTGCTTTTGTGGACTTGATGAGGGAATTGGCTTTAATATGTGATTTGTGCTTGATCAGATCATTTGAAAAGAGATTGAAATATCACATTGTAGGCAATATATCGCTTGATTTAAGACAGCTCTGAATTGAGAGTTTCCTTAGATTATCTTGGTTCGTCGATCAAGTGGAAAGATCTCTTGGATTTTGGTTTCTTATAGTCACTAAGCTAGATCTGGTTTGAGATTGAAAAGCTATCATCATTGGACTGATGAATAGGGGCTCTTTCACTACGGTATTTTCTTGCGGCTTGTTGAGTGAGGAGAGCGTCAGCAACTCGGCCACCTGTGGGCTTGTTGAGTTTTACCTTTAGAACCCATTCATGTCCTAGACTTGAAAATGTAAAGGTTGATGTCTTTTCCAACTTAGTTGATTGAAGCTTCCAAAATTAGAAGTTTTTCTGACTTGATCTTCGACATTTGACGAATCTTGGTGGGAAACTTTTGATATTTAGGACTGTCATTTTATGCATTGAAGTAGATTCTTTTTATTCTTATAAGACCTGCAACTTTAATAATAACAGTTATAAATATATTCAGGGATCTCAGCATAAAGCTCGATGTCAACCTGAATGTATATACAAGAAGATCTCTTGTTTCACAGGGAAGGATTGAACAGCTCTGATTTATAAAAACTAAAAAAATACCACCTATCTAACAGGGGAATTGCAGACTATTCTAAAATGCATTACAGAGTTTGAACTTCTATAATATAAATAAATGGAGCTCTTTATGATTATATATATATATATATATATATATATATATATATATATATATATATATATATATATATATATATATATATATATATAAGGATTTCATCTTAAAGCATGATGTCAACTTAGCTAAATATGTAAAATTCCCTCTGTCTAATAGGGGGAGGCTTTCGTAGTAATTTGAAAATACGTTCTCATTTTATGAGAGAATCTTCAAGTGACATTACATATGTATTTAATATGAAAACCTTACTAGTGCAAGATTCATTTAAGTATTTATATACTTATCCATAGTCAATTGTGATATTTCTTGAGATATCGACCGTTGATTGGTAGCATCAGCCGTTGACCATTCTTGTCAATAAGGCGGTAGGCTCTGCCTTTGTACACCTTCTCTATGATGTAAGAACATTCCCATTTAACTTCAAATTTATCATCTATCTTGCGATGAAGGATGATTAATCTTCTCAGCACCATAATCAATTCACCTTTCTAAAATGTCCGAGGATATACTGAACTATTGAATGCTTTAGACATCCTCGCTCGATAAATTTCTAAACTTTGTTGAGCTTGGAGTCTAACTCTGTAAAGAGCATCCAACTCTTCCATTCGTAGGCGAGTGTTCTCATCTTGAGTAAGATTGAATTGAGCCTACTCAAGTGATGCCAACTTCTAGGTAATGCTTAAATAAGGAGTGACTTTGATTAGAATTTTATAAGTTATTCTGTATGCCCATAGTGCTTCCATCATTTTAGTGTGCCACTCTCTTTTATTCTTCGTGAGAATGTTTTTATGAAATTTCACTAAGATTTTATTGAAAGCCTCTGCCAAACCATTGGCCCTTGGATTGTAGATTGATGAGTACCGCCAATCAATTTTGTGTCAATCCGAAAATCTGTATATCTTTGCACTATTGAAAGTTGGATCGTTGTCTGAAATGATTCGTCATGGCACCCCGAATCTATAGACAATATTATTGGTGAAAAAGTCAACGACTCGATCAGTAGTGACTTCCTTAAACGAAGCAGCTTCAGCCCATTTGGAGAAGTAGTCAGAAGCTGCTAAAATGAAGATGTCCTGCTGATGATGGAGGATCAATCAGTCCAATTATATCTGTGTGCCAACTCTCGAACGGCAAGGACGCTATTGTTGGCTGTAGAGAATTCATAGGTTGATGAATGAGATCCCCGTGGACTTGGCATTCATGATATTTTCTAGCATGATCTATACAGTCTTTCACCATTGAAGGCTAATAGTAACCCATCCTTTTAATTTTTGTTGCCATTTTAGGACCTGACTGATGCGCCCCGCAAAGTCCTTCATAAATTTCGGACATAACTTTTTTGGCTTCATCCGTCCCTAAGCATCGCAGCCACATTTGTTCAAAGGATCTATGGTACAATGTATCATTAACATAAGCATAACATAGGATTCTTTTTCTAATTTGCGTGGCTAGTGATTTATTGCTCAAAATTTTTCTTTCCTTGAAATAATTGATGAATGGTTGTCTCCAATCATCAGGCTCTTCCACTGTGAAAGCTTCGCATGATTTGTTCATAGTATTTTTGAGTTTTTTTGTCTCTTGTATTTGTCTTTCTTTAGGAGAGTGAGGAGCAATTTGAATTGCTTCCTACTGGCTAGAGTTTGATGTCCCCTCTACCCACGGGGAATATGGATTTACTAGTTGTAGAACTCACGAGTGGACACTTCAATTAACACATTATCATCGTCCGTGTTCGTCATCTCTTTTGCCAGCTTGGCTAGGCAATCTACTTTACTATTCCTCGATCGAGAAACTCGAGCTAGTTTAATGTTTGGAATTTGGTTCATGAGCTCAAGCACTCACTTATGATAGTACGTCAATTCAAACTTGTTAATCTTATAGAGACCCAATACTTGGTTGGTTACCAATTGAGAGTCTCCAAATATTCTTAAAATTTGAATGCCGATAATAACAGCTTCTTTGAGACCTACCACCAATGCCTCGTATTCAGCTTCATTATTAGTTCTTGGCTCAGTCAGCCTATATGAATGTCTCATTATACCACCTTTCGATATTATAAAGATGAGGCCAATGCCACCTCTTGCTTTTGGTAAATTTGGGGGCTGAACATGCTTAATAGATGATGCACCATCGAAATACATTTCCCAGATCTACAACTCCTCCCTTTTTTAAATTAGCAGGATCTATTCATTGGATAAATAATCGTTGACTGCTGAATCTGCTCGAATAGGATGCGTAGTGAGAAAATCTGCTAGTATTTATCCCTTAACAGCTTTCTGAGATACATATGTAATATCGAACTGTGACAAGAGTACTGCCCATCATGCCAAATGACCTGTCAATGCTGGTCATATCATTAGGAACTTCAGTGAATCAATCTTTGATATGAGTGTTATCTTATGTGACAACATATAATGTCAAAACTTTTAGGCGGCGAAGATCAGTGCAAGATAGTGCTTCTAGATCAGAGAGTACTTTGCCTCAGCTCCTATCAATCTTCGACTGATATAGTACAATGCATTTTTCTTTCCTTCTTCATTGTGATGTGCAAGCAATGCTCTGAGGGATTCTTCTAATGCAGTTGTATACAAAATGAGTGGCTTTTTCGGGATTGGAGCCGTCAGGATTGGTAGATTCAATAGGTATCTTTTGATGCTATCGTACGCTTCTTGACACTCATCGTCCCACTTATATAGTGCATTCTTCTTTATCAATTTAACAAATGGTTGATACTTGCCCGACAGATTTAATATGAAGCGTCAGATGAATTCCAAATGTATATGCATAGAACGAAGCTAAAGAAGATTCTTCGCGGTGGCATATTTACTATCGCTTCGATTTTATTAGATCGATCTCAATTCCTCTATTCAGTACCACATAGCTAAGAAACTTTCCAAACAAAACTCTAAATGCACATTTGAGAGAGTTCATCTTGAGATCGTATTGCCTAATTCTTTCAAAGATCATCCTCAGTTCACCAAAATGATCTCTTTGATCTATGCTCTTGATGATGAGGTCATCCACACAGCATTCTACTTTATGATGAATGAACTCATCGAGATGCATGTCATGACGCTCTGATATGCAGCTCTAGTATTCTTCAATCCAAAGGGTATGATTATGTAGCAGTATATACTAATTGGCATCTTAAATAATGTGTGCTTTTCATCTTCTGGAGTCATCTTGATTTGATTATATCCCAATGATCCATCCATAAATGAGAACATGTCATAGTTGGAGATATTGTCTACTAGTAGTTCTGATATTGGAAGCAAAAAATCATCTTTTATGCATGCTTTGTTCAAATCTCGAAAATCAATGCAGATACAAATTTGATCATTCTTCTTTCTCACTGGAACAACGTTGGCTATCCAATCTGTATACTTTTCTTCTTGGATAAAGACTGCTTCGATCAGCTTCTTAGTTTCTGCAATTAACTGCTCTTCAATCTCCAATCTCATTCACTTAGGAGCTTGCTTAACAGGCCTTGCATCTGATTTAATGGCAAGTTTATGAACTGCCACCTCAAGAGATAAGCTTGGTATTTCAGAGTATGTCCAGGCAAAGCAGTCCCTGAGTTCACATAGTAGAGCTTTTATTTCTTCAACTTTTTCATCAGGCAGAAGAGCATTGATGAAAGTTGGGCGAGGATCATCCTCTATTCCTAAGTTGATTTCCTTCAACTCATCCATGCATTCCCAAGCTCTTGCCGCTTGCCTTTGACCTCCTCATTGTTGGTCAGATAAACCTCATAAAGATTATCTTCATTTTCAATTTCAATGTCAATTTCTTCTTCTGTTATCGCTTAACAAATTTTTCGTTGATGGTGTTAAATCGGATGTATCCAAGACCTTTAAATGTATGATTATCACACTTTCGTGAGGTCTATGGACTTTTTAGACCCCAGAGGGTATCAAAGAAGTGGACTCGCCATTTTTCTAGTCCAATATCAACTCCCAATTTTTGTATCATCTTGCAAATCCTTGGAGGATAATATTTTAGCATTCTTGAGAACCATATCATTAGATTCATCAAATTACATGAGTCAATCAGAATCCTGGTGATAGCATTCAGTTGACTTATAAAATAAAATTCCACGTTCATTACTTCCAGACAAAGGAGGCACATAGAAAGTCTTTAACTCTTCAACAATATGGACTTCACGTGGAGTGATTTCTTTGAAGTATTGAAAAGGAACTGGCATGATCACTAATGATTCTTCTGGTATCAACAGGTCTACCATCCTTCTTGAAGAGATACATTGAACTTCACCTTCATAGGTAAGTTCAGAATCATACTCAGGATTTGAGTATTTCATAATTTCTTTTCTTTCACCAGAGACTTGTTTACTCTCTTAGGTCCGATATAAGGATCATCATCTTCTACTTTTGTGTCACTGCCCAGATGAGGGACTAGCCTTTTCAACTTATATGATTCACTAGCTTCTTTAGGAAGAGTCGGCATTGCTTTCTTTCTTCTTTTTTCCTTCTTCACTTCTTTGTGTTATTTTGTAATCTTTGAGGTAGAAGCTTTGAATTGTTGAGGCTTGGGCTCCTTCAACAAATAGTATTTTGCATCTTCGTAGATTTTAGCTTCATGGATTGTAAATGGCTAAAGATTGCTAGAAATTATATGTTCTTCCTCATCTCTTATGTATTTCATACATTGGTGCAAAGTAGACGAAACTATTTTGTACTCATGTAGCCAAGGATGACCCAACAAGGCCCTTAACGTGGTGTCAGCATCAATGACATGGAATTTAGCTTCTGTGTAAAGCTCCCTGAATCTTAGTGGCAAGGTAAAAGATCCAAGAGTCTTTTGTCATTTTTCATTAAAGTTATGAATCATCAATTTACCCCATTCTAGATGTTGAACGTCGAGAGATAATCCCTTCAATGTTTTCAAACTCATGAGATTGATAGATGAACCTGGATCAATTAAAATTCTATTGATTATGATACTATCACTTCTCCGTGAGACATATAGAAAATTATGTTTTGATGTCCTGGCATAAGATCTTCCTCAAAGAAGGTGATTATCCGAAGGTATTGAGATTGTAATACTTTAGTCATATAATGCTCGGTGAAGTACGCTTCATATTTCTCTAGATTCTTAAGAGCCTGAATTAAGGTTTCACGGAGATCCTGTGATATCATGAGGGCCTCATACACACTTAGTTATGCAGGGATCTTCAAGTGTAATAAGATGTTGTAATCGATTCATTTATCCAAGTTAGACTTCTTCTTTGGATCTTTGGGAATGATATTTTCATTAACTTCTATGTTCTTGCCATTGCCTTCATTTGGCGTTCCTTTCTTCTGTGATGGCGGCAGCACCTTGCAACTTCTTAGCTGTACCGGGGCTGCTCTATCTGGCTCAGATTCTTCTAAAGAAGTCTCCTCTTCCAACCACTATTTATGCCTAAGGATCGGATGGAGCCTTCAGAATCATTTCGCAGTTTTATGCCCTTTATCAATGGTGATATTGAAGACTCTGACTCATCTTCCTCCGGAAAGTACAAGTCTTCTTCCGAGCTATCTTATGTTTGCTTCACCATCTAACAAGGCTTGAATGCCACATCATTGGTGGTTCTTCTTCTTGGATTATCTCGAAGAAGCAGATTCTATCCGGGGAGTATCCCAGGATGTTAAGATAACCCGACAGACTTCTCTAGAAAGAGATTCTTTGTCATCATCTTCTTCATTATTTATTTCAATGATTTAGAGTCTTGACATGAAATTAACAAGCTTAATTGATTGTCTTAATGATCGTTGATTTTCTTCAAGATTATTAATAATCTTTTAGGTAGTAGATTTCTTCTTTATCTTCTTTTATTTGGCTGGCCTTTTAAGAGTTTTTGGTGAACTCTGAATAGGTTGTTTCTTAGGGTGAGGAACATCAAACACCATGAACTGCTTCTAAAGAGCAGAACCTTTTGATGTAGATTATACCTTGGTTCCAACACTGGTTCAAGTGAAGATTTCCATCTAATACCCGGAACGTCTTCTAATTGCTTCAGCATCTTCATAGTTTTCTTTGAGACCGCGATCTCCTATTTGTCATCCTCAACTGTCTTTTCTTTTGCCTTATCTTGTTGTGGGAGCACGGAAGAGGACGTAACTACCCTTGTAGATTCTTTCTTTGGGCGAAGAAGAATACTATTGAATAGTGTGAATTAACCTCTCCTATATTTTCTTTCTAGCCAGTCCTTGAATACATAACAATCTTCTATAGGGTGGCTAACTACCCGATGATATGGATAGTAATTTGGGTTGTCAGTTCGTCCTGACTCTTTAGGTCTTTTACATTTTGGCAACTCCAACCCTACCTTGAGTGCTTGCTGAAATAGTTTGGCCACACTTTCCCATTTGAATGAATATTCCTTGTTCATCTTCTCCTTAAGAGATGGACACATTCAATCATTATCTCCTAATGATTGTCTTGGGTGGTCACTACTACTCGGGAAAGTCCTAGGTTTGTCATTACTTCCAAGAACTAACCTCAGTTGAGAATTGAAGGGTAGTTTAACTTTCTCTTCAAAATAGATAGGTTGTTTCCCCTTATCTACATTATGATTTTCCCTCCTTCCTCTATTTGAATCATATGAAGTAGTGTCAGATTCACTCCCCCTTGACTTTGAGAACTTCTCTTTCTTTGTTCTATCTGAATGACTTTCAATTTTAGAAAGATTCAACTTTTCAAATTTTGCCACCCGATCCAGTAGTTCTTGAAATATGGTAATGGAAACCATTAATAAATAGGATGTCATTTTATCATCAATGTTGCTCATTAGCAGTTGAATTGCATGTTTCTCTTCCAGCTGTTGCTTGCACTTCATGCTCATGTTGCGCTAGTGAGTTATGTATTTAGTGACTGACTCATCATTCTTTCTCTTCTCTAGGGCGAGGTCAGCTATTGTAGCCTTTCTAACTGCACTAGCAAATCTTTTGATAAACATTGCCTCCATCTTGACGAATGTCTTAAATGAGTCATTTGGAAACTCTGCATACCACTCGAAAGCAGTTGAAGTTAAGCTGCTAACAAACTGACGAAATAACAGTGCGTCATTATCCCCCAATATTACCATAAGTTTCTTTGAATTATGCTAAGTGTTGCCTGGGGTTATCGTTGCCATCACATGAATGAAATTTCAGCACTGAGTAACCTTTAGGATACGGCACCTGGTCATATTCTGCAGGATATGAGGGACCTCTATTCACCAGTTTCTCCACCTATTATATAGCTATGACAGTTTTAATCTTTTTTACTTATAATAGTTTCAAGTTGTACACCTGTCACTGGCTAAGATGTGCTTAGTATTTGCTAGAGAATGGGTGAAGCAATTAATTGATTGACTTCATTTCTACTATTATGAGCACTTTGTGCTCCAGAGGTTTGTGGCGCTTGCTCAACTAGTGAATTGATGGTCGTAGTGTTGGTTGTTTGATGATTGACTGGAGGAATTAGTGTCGGCACTACGACAGAGTTCCTATGCATCATTTGTATCATGAGATTTATCTGCGTCATCATCTGATTCATCTTTGAATTCAGTTAAGAGATCTCATGATCCTTCGCTTTCATCTGCCATCGCATTTTCCTTTGCACATGAGCAAGTGTAGCAGTGTCGATGAATAGTGTATTATCTTCTTCTTCTAGTTCCTTTTCTTGCTTGTGACTTGAGGAGGAACTAAAAGGTTCTGCTTACGTTTGACCTAGTGCCGGTTCTTTGATGTGGATATGAGGTGTGGCTCCATGACTCCTGGATCGGTACTGTCATACACTAGATTATTCTCCAATGTGTTGAACCATATACACCACCTCTACCCCCATGGTGTCTTCTTCTTCTTCTTATAGTCTTATCTCTGATCGACATCTCCATCTGATTTCAGGCTCAAAGTGTGGGACGAACATCTTCTCAATCGGAGGGCTACGATCAAAATCAAGAGAAGATCATTTATATTGGTGATGGAATTCTCTAGAGGATTCTCTAGGGTGTCGACCACCACGAGCCTCATTAATTATAACATTCTTTTTAGGAACCCATTCCTGCTGGACCCTGTCATCGACGGATCTCCGAATATGCAAACTGGATGGCATGCCTTTTTTCCTTTTAGTGGCAGTTTCTTCTTGAGGCTTTGGCCTCCAGACTTATTTTCCCTTCTACCGGAACCTTTCGACAGTGAATTCCCGAACGCGTGGTTTAGATGTCACGCCCCGATGTTCACTATGTAGGGCTTGTTTGTAACGCTCCTGAGTTCTTACTACCTTGATGGTAGATTTTGCAGTGGAGCATTATTTACTTCTCTAATAATTGGCCTTTGATATCTCTTCTTCATAAGGTATTGTTCTTCTACAACTTTTAGCACCTTGTGCACTCTAGAGGATAGAGTCTCAGGATGCCTCTTTTGTGGGGTTGGAGCTAGGTACCATTTCTCCCAAAATGATTGCTTAATATCACCAGTAGAGGTGTTCCTTTTCACCCACTTGACATTTTCAAATTTATTGTGGGTGGGAACACTCGCTTCTAGTTCCACAGCTAGTCATGTAATAGAGGGGCTAGGTGAGATTTGTTAGGCTCGCAACTCGGCATTCCTTCTTCTCCTTTGTCTTCTAATTAGCTTTCCTCCAAATGAGGAAGCTTCAACATCATATTGTCCTTGCGCAAAGGGCAAGATCGACAGAGAAGTGGTGTTCGGATGCACTTCTAAAATTGTTTGCCCAATCATCATTCTCTTTATGGCTGAAGCTTCAGTGTGTCCCAACATTTTAAATACAAAAGCTCTCTTTCAAGGGACCTCAACAGCAGTAGCGACAGGAGTTTTAGTGAATTTGGCATGTTGCACGGGCTGATATGCAAGTTGTGCATGATTATCTTGTGTAGGCCTAGCAGTAGTTTGAGCAGCGATCATTGAAAAATCTATGCTACCAAATTGTATAATAGCTCCAGCGTCCCCGATGTTGATAGCAGCATTAACCAGATGGATGTTGGCTCCACGGCCAGCTACACAATGAAGGGTGTGTTCTGAAGATCCATATGTGAAATGAAAGATGAGGATTTGTAATCAGTAATTGATATATCATCTCATACTTTCTTGATGTAGAGATATAACAGAAAAGATTTTCAAAAACTTCAAAATTATGCTCATTATAAAAATAATTTTGAGTTTCAATCAATTTAATTTTATAAATAACTTTAAGTTTTTATTTTACTATACTCTGCTGCTATCATAACTTTGATTCGACTAGTTAAAGATGGAAAGAGAAATATTTCCCCAGCGGAGTCACTAGAAATCAGTGGGCTCCGAAAATTTGCCATCGACCTCTCGTTGAAGAGAGTGATTTAAAGTGTCGGTATAATTTTCAGAAGGCAGATGGAATAGTAGATAAGACACTACCCAGAGATTTCTCCCTCATTTTATGAGGACTTTAGATTTGATTCCAGGTTTCCTATAAGTGCAAGCACCTATAGTTAATTACCCCTCTCAATGCTGAGAGAGAATTTTTGATTAAGACTAGTCATTAGGTCGCTTAGTGTGTAGTGTATAATAGCAGCATATGGAGTTTTAAAATGGTGAATTTATGAAATTTATCATTTTGACTTAAGCGGATGGTTGGGGGAACGATGACGTGCCCGATCTAGATCCCATGGTTTCGTCATCTCGGGTTGTCGTGGTCCCTAGTCTACTTAGTCAGAGGAGGTAGTTGACCCAACCTGACAGAAGGATCCTTGTCAACAACCATGGGTTACGTCATCCAAGCCATCCTTGTAGACTTGGGGTAGAATTTGTCTAAGAAAACAAGCTCAGGTCCACCTTAGCTAACAGAGAGCTTTTTGCTCAACCAAATGCATTATATAATTCACAGATCAAAGAGCAAAGCCATTGGGGAATATACGATGCGGAGTAATTTATAGTGTCATCACGGCAAAACCACCCGAGGCTCGTAATCGCTATTTATGTGGTGTCATTTTGTGGAAAACTATGAACGTAAGAGTGTCACATGCCTTTAGCTTAAGATTATTTGAGTGTGAAAATAATTATGTATTTGATTTGAAATTAGCTCTTTGTGAACAAAAGTTTTCTTAATTTATCACCCTCGACAAACGGTTGTGGATGGGTGGATGGATTTTACTTTAAATTTAAATAATCAATTTCATTTAATTTATCTATTTTCTTTGTTTAAATATTTGATCATTTAATAATTATTTGACATTAGAATTTAAATAGATTTTTTTTATTATTATGAAAACCCCTTCAATTGAAATATTCAATCAATACGACCACTATCGCGATGTTGATCACTTAGTTTATTGTTTCAGATCATATCGACACTATTAATTTAATAATAGAGGATCAGATTTATTGCCATATGATAGAATTACATTCTCAAAGATTTTATTAGATTAAAAATATTGTAATATAATTATTGAATTTTTAGGTTTTGTTAACCATGACCCGGTCCTAAGGCCAAATGCGGAATAACCCGCTCAGCATCCTTAGACACTAAGTTTAAGCATTCAACATAGTGTCAGGGCCCATGCGGGTATATTTGATTCAACATTAATTTAAACTTAAGGGATTTGTATAATATTACTTATTTTAACTGAATTTCATTGCAAGTATAAATTTTTAGATAAATTTTGACAACATTTCGGCATCTAGATCCCCTCACATGGCTATATATACAAGGGCTGCCAATGCATGTATGGGTGGTATAAATACCATGACTGAATGCGTCATCCCACCATATCAATAAAGATATGTATGGGTCTGAATTTGTATGAAACGATATTTCACCAAAGAAAGGCGTATACTTATATATTTGCAATGTCAAGTTAAAACATTAATTTTAGCTTTATTGTTGAATTTTTATTAAGCAGTTTATGAATCATGTTAGTGTACAAATTTGGCAGTATTTCGGCAACATCCTGGTGTCGTCCCCATGGAGGGGCTACTTCAAGTATGTTGGGCCTGCCTACCACGCCAAAAAAGGTGTGTATATATGGTATAAATCACGGCCAGAATGTGTCTTCCCACCATGCCAAGAAAGACATGTATGGAGCCCTAAGGTACCTGGTGAAACAGATTTTCCCTCCACGCCAAGAAAGACGTGTACGGGTACTTATATACCTGTAATGTTAGTTCAAATAATAATTTTATATCGCAGCATAGTTTATTATCAAGCTATGTAGGTCCCCTTATCAGTGTGAAGTTTAACGATTTCGAACATCGATCATCCCGGTATATGGCTATTTCCGTATGTCTACACGCCAAAATGACATGTATGAGTGGTATAAACCACGGCTTGAATGCGCCTTCTCACCATGCCAAGAAATGTATGTATGGGGCTCTAAGGTACCTATTGAAAAAGATTTTCTTGTCACACCAAGAAAAATGTGTACAAGTACTTATACACATGCAAGCAAATACAGATTTTTCTGTCATGCCAAGAAAAGCGATATGTACTTATGGTCAAGACAAGGGGCGAACCTGGTGTAACTGAGGCCGACGGTGCGCATGAATCATGCGTGCGGGCGCCACGAAGGCGGCAGCTGAGTTAGCATAACGTCCGCGGGACACTTATGAGTCTGGGCGCGCAGGTGTGATGTGAACATGTCGAACTGCTGACAAAGATTGAGCGTCATGAATTTCATGAAAATCTCCGCCAAGCAATGTAGCATGGTGAACATACAAGGGAGAGAGAGAGAGAGAGAGAGAGAGAGAGAGAGAGAGAGAGAGAGAGGGAGAAGGGAGAGACCTTACAGGAGAGGGAGAAGGAGGTGTCGACTGAGGGTTGTGAGGAGAATGAAAAAAAATTAGGTTTAGGATTTTAAAGAGGGTATTTATAGGATTTATTTTTATTTTATTTTATTTTCCCTAATTTGGATTTTCACGCCAACATCATCACATAGACAATATATATGTCAATTTTAGGTTACTCTAATGTTCCAAATGCAATGACGCAGTCCGTTTCGCAATCGAATGCCGTTTGGTTCAAGTCTGTGTCAAATCAGGGTCAATTTCAGTTCAAATTTGCGCATCGTTGCTTCCGCTCGCTCGATATTCATATAGACTCATTCAAACAGAGCGTGGATAATCTTATTTAATAAGTTTTGATATTTTGACACTAACGGCGTAATCAATTTCACAAACGGAAGTCATTTGGGCATCGTCACGGTTTTCTGACCTCGATATATGTGTCAGTACATCGGCAACCCTCCTTCTTGATTGGTCGACCGTTGAATTATAAAATATGCCTATTTTGATCAATTTTAATATTCTCAATATGATGGCAGAGTCTGTTTGTTGATCGAAGGTTTTTTTGATTGATTTTCGGTGTCGTCGAGTGTATTTCAGCTCCTATTTGCATGTTATTGTATCCGATTGCTCGATATTCATGCATACTCATTTGAATTGAGCGCGAATAGTCTCATTTGATAGGTTTTGATATTTTGACGCTAACGGCATGATTAATTTTGTGAACAGAGATAGTTTGGGTATCATCGCAACTTTTCGACCTTGATATGTGTATCAGCGCTTCGACGACCCCCATTCTTGATCAGTCGACCGTCGAATTATGCAAGATACCTATTCTGATTAATTTTGACGTTATGAATATGATGGCAAAGTTCGTTCATCGATCGGAGATCATTTTGACTAATTTTCGATGCTATCGAGTGCGTTGCAACTCCGATTTGCACACTAAAGCTCGTTGAATTCACCTTGTGAGCTTGACTTAACTTATGGCGCATGCATGGAGGTCAACAAAAAGAAAAGAAAAGAATGGAATCAAACAAGCACAAACGAATAAACAAATGAATGAAATTAAGAGTTCTCCACTCAAATGAAGGTACAAATTAATTACTCCATTTAGAGAAAAAGCTTCATTCCTCCTTGCCATATGCATCAATCATACACTCTTAGAGAGCATGAAGCCCCCCTTCCTCCTTGCCATTGTTGTTAGTCATAGATTATGTACCTAGGACAAGTTTGATTTTAGGATTGTATATGGAGTGGCTAAATATAGCTCAATATTCGAACTTAAGATATATTTATGTAGTTGATCAATAAGTCAATGATAGTGCCTTCTCAACCTTATACTTAAGCTCATAAATATATAAATAGTAATATAAGCTCAAACTTTAACTTATGAATTAAAAAAAAATACTAACTAACTCATAAGCTCTAGAGTTCAAGCCAACTAGCAAGAAAACTTAATTATCGTATATCTCTACCTAAGGTCATGAACTCAAAAAAAAATTCATTAGGACTCCCTACCTGATCTTAGCGGCTTCTTTCATCAGCATCTGAGCCTTATTAGGGATTAGTCAGAGATAATCAAGAAACAACTCGAAGGCCTTAAAAGGTCATAATAATGAAGGGAAAGACTATGATAGTGTTGTGCTTAAATGTAGAAATTTTAAAAAATAGATACAATTTTTTGATGAGATAAACCCATAAAATAAAAGCTTAAAAATAACTATGATTTACCATCTTCTTGACCAATGCCCATAATTGCTTATATCTTTATTTCTTCTTACAAAGACCCTATTATATTATCATAGCCTTATCCATCCCCTCTACTAAGAAGGCCTTAGAAGGGGGATTTAAGGCTTTTTCAAGATAGCTTTAGAGGCTAATCATAATTTATTCAATAGCAATAAAGTGGAGGAAATTATCGACATCTCTATGAACTCAACAATTATACTATATTTTAAGCATTTGTTATAAGTGTTTTAGACTCCCTCTCAGTAATTTAAGTTGAGAAGCGAAGTTTTACCTTAGAATGGTCAACACTATCATGGTACTATATATTTAGCTTGAGGTTATCAATGTCTTCTAGGGACAACATAACATTGGCACTGATGCCCCAACTACCTATAATATTTTTCAAATCTAAGAACTCATTTCTAGGATTCCTGAATATCCATCCTTTAAAGATATGAAACTTTCACTCATTCTGAGACATTATGATAAGTTATTTGTTTTTTCAACTTTTATTGGAAGAAAACAACAAACACACACACACACACACACACATAAGTATGACACATCATGAAGTAACATTTGTCCTCATGACACTTCACTATAAAAGAAACTAAATAGCTACAGCATTGTCCAAGTCACCTCATATTGGCCCAAGAACCATATTGATCCTTCAAAGATGGTAAAAGTGTTTAATGAGAGTTATGATAGGACTATGTTTAGAATTATCACTAGAGGTAATATCTCATCTCCAAAGGGAACTTTCAACCCCAAATCAAAGTAATAAAAAATTAATGATCTTCTTTATCTCCATACTATAAGTCAAAAAGACTATCTTCTAAGGAACTCAAAAATCAAAGCCATATACACCATCAAAATTGATGTAGTATTATTAAGAAAAAGTTCAAAGTGATGAAGTCAAGAAAATAAAAATAGATGTCATCTTCATTTATGGATTATAAGACCAACAACTTCATAATAAAACTTGGAAATCAAATGTCATGTATGAAAATAAATTATTTTAGAGACAAATATGAGACTGTAGTTAAAGCTCCATCATATCCTAAGTGGCATGTAAGATACTAAGACTAAAATAACATCTAATGCGACCCCTCTATCATTGCCATAAATTTGTATTTCTCTCTCAATCCATACTAACAAATTAAGATAAGAATTTCTTACTCTTTAACAATGTCATTATTTTATTTATGCATACATTAACATTAAATTAATAAATAATTATGATAAAGGCCATGAGTTTTAAAACTTATTTCATCACAAGCACCATTCTTATAATTATTCAAGGACTATAATTTATGTCATTATCCCAACAAACATAGAGTTGATATGCAATAATAATATGAAGTACAAAAAAGTACACAACATAAAAAACATTTAAACATTAATAATGGATAATTTTAGTCATAAAATAAGTTTTGCATAATCATTATGCCATAAAATATTTATCTCTAATCATTTAATTTATGAAAATAAAATAAAGTAAAACTTATTGATCACATTGCCAATAACTCCATAGATTGGACAATTTCGAATGTCTTTCTACATATTTTCCTTTAGGGTTGGCGAATGATGAACTCTTATGAAGGCATCATCATCTCTATTATTCTCTTTCTTACCCTCTTATGGTGAACCATCTATGGTGGTTGACAACTTGTAATAAGCTAATATTGAGTGCAGTAATGAGAGTTCTCAATATGAGGATTAAAGGTTTGTCTAATGGGATAGGATAGTTATATATATATATATATATATATATATATATATATATATATATATATATATATATATATATATATATATATATATATATATATATATTATTCATGATGTTTGACATCGTTGCAATCATCTTAGGGTTAGTCTATGCTGAGAGAATTAAATATTTGAGGAATTCAATAAATATGGTTCCTTACTTGGTGTATTATACCTTGACATTCTTGAAGTAGTAGAACTCATTAGGGGTTCATAAAGCTTAACCAAGTTGGCCAAGAGAGGTTTTTCCAAAGAATATGCACTCTTAGACATCACCTACTCTCCCATTCACTTGAGAGACCTCCTCTTATATTCTCATAATCTTCTTTAGATAATGGAGCATATTGTCACTCATCACCATCATATTCTTATTATTTTTATTAAGAACATTGAAATCCTCTCACTTTTCTTTCAACTCTTTGGATGGAAGATCAAACTATTTTCTCAAATCCTTTATAGCCACCCAGAGACACGCATTGATACTTCTACAATGGTCTTACTTGAGCTGCATTTTTAGCTATTTGCCTCCTCAAGAGCTTATTTATATTAGCCAAAAGAGTCCTAATCTACACATCTCACATGTTTTTGTTAATAATATGTCATAGTTTTCATCATAGCAACAAAAATAAACAAGTTAATATAAAAGTGTAATAAATAAAATCAATTTAACAACCTATTAAAATAAAGGAATGTCTACATGCATAATGCTTAAAATTATTTTATCTATATATATGGTTTATAAATAATTTATAATCTCTTTAGATTCCGCTATAGGACCATGAAACATCCATGCTAATAATAATAAATTAATTAAAAAGCAAATAAATAAAGCCAATATAACAAATAATAAAAAATATATTTAAATTACTCTATTGTTGAAAAGAGGCCCATCACCATTTCTCACCGTGTAACGATTGGACAAAAATAGAAAAAAAAATTCCTTCTGAAATAATATATAAAACTTTTATTTTTTGCATAAAATATTAAAATTATACATATTTATATGCTCAATAAAAATGCATTTATAAGTATTATAATCAGATCGTGTGGCTATTTGACGGAAGTGAAAATTTTGATTAAGTGATATTATTTTTAAATATAAAATATTAAATATTATACACGAAATTACTACTTAATTATTTTCAATAAATATTAATCTCACAAAATAAATATCAAAAGCTTATAAATCGGACGGCAGCCGCTTTCCACCCGCCAAATGTCGGGCCCGTTATCGCTGACACGGTTCGGACCGCCAAACTCGGCCCGCCAACGGAAACTAACTCCCGCTTCCCCACCCCCAATTCAGGCAAAAGGGAAGATAAAAAAAATCATTTTTTCCTCCTAAAAAAAGAAAATTTAAGCGAGAAGGAGAACCGAACTTTTCACAGAGAAGCTCGGGAACATCTCAAATCCCATGATTCTTCAATCCGAAAGCCAAAACAAACAAACAAGCAATCACCACAGAAAAAGAAATTCACAACTTTCCATTCCCTCTACCTACATTGATGGCGAAGAACAAACCCGAGGAGGAATCTGAGCCCCAGCTCTGACCAGAGAATGTACAAGGAGAGCAACAACCAGCGCGTGAAGGCGTGGGAGTCGACAGTCAGGCGAGCCCAGTTCTTAAACCAGCAACAATTCGGCCGCCGCCGCCGCGGGTTTCTCTTCTCCCCTATGTCCGTTGCCCCCGACGACGACGATTCCTCTGAACCCAACACCACGACCACAACCACCACTCCCGAGTCCACCTCCTCGTCTTCCTCTGACCTTATCGGCGACCTCTACTACGCCGAGCGCCTGCTCCCAAATGGCGATTTTTACACCGGCCAATGGTCCTCCACCGGAGTCCCCCACGGTATCGGAAAGTATCTCTGGACCGACGGATGCATGTACGAAGGAGAGTGGCGACGAGGCGTTACGACTGGTCAGGGCAAGTTCTCGTGGCCTTCTGGTTCGACTTACGAAGGCGAGTTCAAAGCTGGGTACATGGATGGTTACGGCACTTACATAGGTTCATTTGGGGACACTTATAAGGGAGCTTGGTCGATGAATCATCGCCATGGTTTTGGGACAAAATCGTACTCCAATGGCGATTACTATGACGGGGAATGGCGTTCTGGTTTGCCTGACGGGCACGGGCGGTATCTTTGGACAAACGGGAATGAATATTCAGGGCAATGGCAAGAAGGAGTTATTAATGGAAAGGGTTCGTTTACTTGGGCCGACGGAAACAGGTTCGACGGCGGGTGGGAAGCCGGTAGACCCGTCGGTTCGGGTAGGTTCCGGTGGGCGGACGGCAGTCTTTACATCGGATTATGGAATAACGATTCAGAGGAAGAACAGGAAGGTTTATACTACCCTTCAGTGACTGCAGCTGCTTCTTCTCGCCGCAGCCCAAAGGAGTTCTTTTCAACGGCGTTGAAAGAATGCAAGATCTCCCCTGCCGAAACCGTCTCTATTCTTCCATCGCAGAAATTGCTCTACTTTTCCATCTGCAAACCGCCAGCGCCCGCACGGCGCCGGGTTTCTGTGGATACGGCGGCAGCAGGGCAGAAAAAGGTGAATGGGAGGAAGCATACCGTGATTGGGATTAATGGCCATGGGGAAATATGGGACTCAGATGAGGGCGGGGAGGAGGCGGGAGGCGAGGGAAGGTCGTCTTCATCGTCATCTTCTAAGAATCAATTACCGGCGAGGTTGTCGCCGAGGCCGGCAAGGAAGCAGGGGATGACCATAACGAAGGGACATAAGAATTACGAGCTTATGCTTAATCTGCAGCTCGGAATACGGTAGGTAATGTTTGTATATTACGTTGTTGTAAAGATTGTATTTTTGAATTTGGTTTTGGTTTGAAATTCGTGAGGAAAATATGAAATGGTGCAGCTTTTGTTTTGTGCTTTTTGTAAATGAGATTTTTCATTTTGGTGGTGGATACAGATGAGGAGGAGAAGGTTGTATAGGGATTGAATGAATTGGTTTTAATTCCATGTTAATTTTGTTTTAAACTTATGAAATAAGAAATTGTTGTAATGCAATTTTTTTGATGGAAGCTCGAATGTTTTGAAGATTGAATTTTTCTAATACATTCAAATTGCTAGATTAGGTCAAAGCATCAGAAAGAAATTAAAATCTCATTAGCTTCTTCGAATTCATCTCATTGTTGTATTTTTGCCACATGCAGTACGTTGTAATTTTTCTTCAATTAGTATCCGTAGGGAAGCATTCCTCACATTGGCATTTTCGATAGAATGGTTAAAAGATCAGCAAGTAGCGAATTGCCTGAATCAAAGCGTTTTTTACAAATTATAACTATTCATTTCTATCAAAAGTAGATGCTTATCTTGTTCAAGCTCTGAGCTTTTTGTAATGAAATGCATGATTCTTCTGTGTTCTTCTGATCTTAGCTTAATACCTTATCTTCTGGAATGGCACAGACATGCTGTAGGAAGGCATCCAGGACAACTGACAACACTTGATTTGAAAGCCTCGGCTTTCGATCCTAAAGAGAAAGTATGGACAAAGTTCCCTCCCGAAGGAACTAAGCACACACCTCCACACCAGTCGTGTGATTTCAGATGGAAGGATTACTGCCCGTTAGTTTTCAGGTCAGTGCTTCTGATAGCTTCCAGCCACTTTCCGATGTACAATGTGGTCTATGATCTTATCATTGATAATGCTTTTAGCTTCTTTATAAACCCAAGTCATTAAATTCCAATATGCAGAACACTGAGAATGCTTTTCAAGGTTGATGCAGCTGATTATATGATTTCAATATGCGGAAATGACGCTCTTCGAGAGCTCTCGTCCCCAGGAAAGAGCGGAAGCTTCTTTTATTTGACGAACGATGATCGGTACATGATTAAGACCATCAAGAAGTCTGAAGCTAAGGTGGGTTAGCTTTGTAATGATGCATTTTACTAAGAAGTTTAAAGCTTTCTCTCTTTTGACTGTTATCAGTTGATTCCATGATACAGGTGCTCATTAGAATGCTTCCAGCCTACTATAACCATGTTCGAGCTTTTGAGAATACTCTAGTGACAAGATTTTTCGGCCTGCATTGTGTCAAATTAACTGGCGCTGCACAGAAGAAGGTTAGAATGGCTTGATAACAGCTCCTCAATGAGTTTTAATGCCAGGACCTCCTACAGTGATTCTTAAAACTTGTTCATTTCTTGTGCTTCAATGAATCAGGTGCGTTTTGTCATCATGGGTAATCTGTTCTGCTCTGAACACACCATTCACAGGCGTTTCGATCTTAAAGGATCTTCCCATGGCCGTATAACCGACAAACCTGAGTCTGAAATCGACGGCACCACGACATTAAAGGACCTCGACTTAAATTTCTTATTCAGATTGAAAAAACCATGGTCACATGAATTCCAGAGGTGAGCAGGCCATTCTCTTTTCATCCATATGTACAAATTAATAAGGAGTGTTTTCTGAATCTGTTTATTTTCTTTATGTACAGGCAAGTAGTCAGGGATTGTCAGTTCCTAGAACAGGAAAGGATCATGGATTACAGTCTACTGGTTGGTATTCATTTTAGAGATTTAGCAACAGACGTGGGATATCAAAGTCCTTCAATATTTGACTCGAATCATCGTGTTACATCGCGGTAATTATCTTGTTACTTATCTAATGTTTCTCTTCTGAATTTATCCACTTTAATGATCATCTTGTAAACCTATGTAATAAGCAGAATATTTATCAATGGCAAGTTAAATTTTGACCACTTTCATCTTGTTAAGCCTGCTTTTGTTTTCAGTAACAGTCAATACTGTATTGAACATATAACTGATATGATCCTTCATGTCACAATATGCATATGATTAAACTGCCTATGTACATCAATCAGGTTAGGTATCAACCATCAAGCCAGAGTCGAGAGGACGATAAGGAGGAATGACTGCGAGACACAATTGATCTGTGAGCCAACAGGAGAGTGCTACGATGTCGTCTTGTTCTTCGGCATCATAGACATTCTTCAGGACTATGATATCAGCAAAAAGCTCGAGCATGCATACAAGTCCATTCAGCATGACCCGACCTCGATATCGGCGGTCGATCCCAAGCAATATGCGAAGCGTTTCAGGGATTTCATATGCAGAGCTTTCATAGAAGACACCTGAAGCACATATACATTAACATCTGTGGCATGTGCTTCTGAAATCTGGTTCATGTCTGAACTGCAGTGAAGAAGATTCGGAGCCATCATCATCAACAGAGCTGATCAGGCAGGCTGCCTTCTGTCTCTCAGCTTCTCCGCCGTCTGTAAATTATCACCATGAGCAGCGATCGAAGCTTAGAGAGCAGCCGGAGCACGTTGCTTGAGTCTTTCAGTAACTGCTCAGCTGGTGATTCAACATGTCTATCTCATCAACATGCATGCATAAATGATTTTGTTGCATATTTATTCTTACAAATATATGTTTCATTGAGATTACAGCTGAAAATTGTAACAGTGAGCGCTCAAGCCAACTAGTGTTGATTGATTATACAACACAGGGTAAGCTTCTGTTAGATTAATCAATTCTTTTTGTAGTTAGCTTTGTTTCTTCTCCTCATTACCTCAGAAAGGAAACACTGAAGTTTTGTGGAAAAATGGAGAAATAAACGTGTACAGGAGATTCATTATTTCATTTACTGTTACTACTGTCTCCACTTTTGTAGCTATGAATACAAACAGTCCGTTTCAGCCTTTTTCATGCTTGAACTTCTGTCAAATATTTTTGATTTATATGAGAAATATATGTCAAAATTCATCCTTTTTTGCTCGTATGCCTTTTTTATTATAACTTCAACTCACGTGGTTATAGTTTTAGGTTCATGCAGTAGCTGATACTTTTTTTTTTCTCGTTCATTGTTTCAGAATAGTAGGTTAATTAGCTTTATACAGAGAAGAAACAATGGAGGAGAGAGAGGGGGGGTTCTTGTAGTTGGTGAATAGCAAATTTATGAAAAAACAGTTGGTATTGGTGTCTTCGTCTGCTGTGAAATGGACATGGAACAAATCAGTAAACAGCAACGTGCATCGTTGTGAGAGCTTAAGCTGCTGCTGACAGTTTGGATTTCACAATTTCATGAGAATAAAATGATTTGGCTTCATTATAACTTCTTAGATTTAAATAAAATCTTTAGTCTTGTGACATATTTTAAATAGGCAGCCATATCATTATGCTTTATACATTTAATTCTTTTTTAGCATATCTATGAATGGAATAATCTCCTTATTAAACTTGGGATGTTATGGGTATTTATCATAATTTAATTCAGCTCAAATTCAAATTGATTTCTCACAAAAAATGTAAATATAACATGCAATAGTGTAAGCATCATGTAAATATATGGGAATTCATGGTGTTTCTAATTAAGAAGGATGATACTACCTCTTTGTGAGTGAACATAAAGTAAAAACAAACATACAAACAATACCTTAGCTTTAATTTCATCTCATATCGTGATGTTATTGGCGAAATTGACACTGTTGGACGTGATCATAAATCCAAATTAGCCTAAGTTGAGTTTGGTGAGTCTCACTAATCAAAATAAATTAGATTCAAATCAAGTCATATGTTATAAGAGAGTCGAATTCGAGTCCAAAAGTCATCAAAGAATATGATGAACTCACAACGAGTCAATCAAAGCTACTCGACCAATGCATATCAGCCCTTAGGCTAAAGAGAGGAAAGTCACCCCAACTTTTCAAATCTACTTTTTCAAACATCAATGCTTTCTACAATGAGGTTAGCAAAAGTCTTTACGTTAATCCAACCCATACTAAGCAATCATTATTGTTGCGTGCTAGAAAACCAGCCAAGAAAAATTTTCTTTTTTAGTGAAATCCAAAGACACACAGTATTTAAAGAGTGAACAATAAAACTGCAATTTTACGTGAAAAATCTCGAAAAGAGGGAAAAACTACTTAGCCCAAGAAAAGCTTCCACTATGTATCCGTGAGTACAAGTTTTCCGATAATGGGATCACATAATCATATGAGAAGGGTTGACAATGGGAATCCCAAAATCGACAACAATACATATAATGCTCAGTTGTAACTAATAGTAGCGTGAGATGATGAACCGTATGGTAAATCACCTAGAATGCGAATAATTACTAAATGCGGAACAATCACCGCAGAACGCGAACAATCACCGGTGGTAGAAGTCATCATGATGGAGACCGACGAGATTGACACGCAAGGATCAATGGCTACGGCGACGGCGGCGCAGCACGGCGGCTTGACAACCCCAAGTGGTGGTAACGACAGTGCTTGGAGGATTTTCAAGCTTTAGAGCTCTCCCCTCTCTCTTGCTTGGCCCCCCCCTCACATGAGGAATGATGGGCTATTTATAGATTGGAGGAGTGACGTCTCTGTAAATACATGCAAAACCCGTACCACTCCACTTCATCGGACGGCTCACAATGATCCCTTTGATCATTTGATGTATTTTAAATATTTGAATGCTCAAATAAAGTCAGAATTTTGAGATCTTAGACTTGTTAGATCCGGCTCGTCGAGACGCTCGATTTGACTATAAACACTCCATGTTTAAAAGTTTTTTAGGGATTTAACTAATATCCCAAAGTTTCTAGTGATATTTTAAGTGCTGGGATCTACCGCTTCAACTTCTGATCGGGCTTTTAGCATCAAGATTCGTGTTTAGTAGTATTTTAAGTATCATATGCCCTCTATTTTTGGATATCATTATTTCAATCATCCAAAAATATATATATGTTAAATACAAAGATAGAAATTCTTCAAAAATTTGAGGCCCATTAACCACATATTTTAGAGAACGATCTTCTGGGAGCACAATATTATGACCATAAAGCGTGATGTAAGGCAACTGATGAGTATAAGGCGCGGCACGAGATTTCGAGGTTACGGAGCTTTCGGCCCTCTGAGCCAGGGTGTCCGCTGCTCTCAGGGCTCATGGGCGCAGGGGCCAAGGCCGCTAATCGCCATGGCACTCGCGCCTACCTGCTCACCCCAGGTGTGGGCAATTGGTCGGCTGGTCACAACAATGGCGGGTCGCGAACGGACGGCGGTCTGCGCCATGAAGTCGGCTGGGCGGTCGACGGTCGGCTGAAGCCGACGGTACGCGACGCTACGGTGCGCAGAAGAGGCGCTGCGAAGTCGGCGGTTACGCTGGCCAATGCTCGAGCGGCACCGCGGGCGACGAAGGGTTCGGCGCCTGCGACCAAACGGCGGCTTTTGACCGCTTCGGTTTTGGCGGGCGATTTTGACGATTTTTTACCCTTTTATCCCTAAAAGGGAGAAGGCACACTACTTCAATGCTCTAATGCTTTCTTCGAGTGGTCGTCGAGTCGATCATGCAGATTACGCCGTTGTTCCGCTTTCCTTCGAAGAGGCCAACCTCCACCTGGACCGTCCGATTGGATTGTGCTCGGATTTTATTGTTCCGTTTTCCTCGAAGAGGCATCAACCGCCTGCTGACCGTCTGGTTTGAGGCGATCAAGCGCCAGTATACGTTGTTCCGGCTTTTCCCTCAAAGAAGCGCCAACCGCCACGGACCGTCTGGTTGAGGCGACGCGCCCGCAGCATATACGCCGCGTTCCCTCGAAGAGGCGTTAAGCCTCGCTGACCGTCCGGCTCGAGGCACCGCGCCCGCAGATTACGCCGCCAGGTTTCCTCGAAGAGGCGCAATCATTTCGCCGGACCGTCCGGGTTCGGAGGCGATCGAGACGATAACCGGGGTTGGCATTAATGACGATGGTGGTCACCATGGTCGGCGGCGGACTCGCAACGGTGGTCATGGGATAACCAAGAACGATGGTGGTGACCGGCGAGATCGCGATGGTCGGCGGCAGGATCGCGGCGGTGGTGCCATGCTGGTTGGCGGCCGACGGGTGGTCGGCTGAATCGACGACGCAGAATTTGGCATCGGTACCGAATCGGCGGATGACCGGCGACGAAGGTGGCGAGCGAAATTGCCGGCGTGGCGCTGGTGGTGACCGGCGACGGTTACCGACGGTGGTCGGAATGGCAATCGGCGGTAATGACGATGGCGACCGCATCAGAGTACCGAGATGACCGCGACGATGGTGGTGACCGGCGATGGTCAAGCAGAAGGACCGGCGATGGTACGGCGGACCGCACAAGGGTCGGCAAAATGGTGCGGGAAAGAATCGCTTACGTGTGACCTGGCAGACCAGCCTGATGGGCGGGGATGACCGTACCGCTTGCGATGGTCGGCATGCGGACCGGCATGGTGCGGGCCGACGGTATTGGCCCGACGAGTGGTCGAACCGAATCGGAGACCAGAATCAATCTGCATATTAATGGTGAATGGCCGGGATGACCGGCGACGATGGTGGTGACCGACGAAAATTGCCGGCAATGGTCGGTGGTGGTGACCGCGATGAATCGATGGGATCGCGATGTGGGTGGTCGGCAACGAATCGGCGACCGTGAATCGGGTAATCGCACCCAGAAGCTGGTCGATGATGGCGACGATGGTGGTGACCGAAAATTGCCGCAATGGTCTACGGAGTGACCTACGACCTGAATGGCGGCGGACCACATGTTGGCTACACGGTGGTCGATAGGCGAATGCCAGAATGACGGGATGACCTACGACCGGTGGTGACCGGAAAAATTGCGGCTGGTGGTATGGCGGCACGTGGGGTGGTCGCAACAACTAGACCAGAGTCGACGGTGGCGACCGCGCCAGAATGGCGGATGACGGCGACGATGGACCGACGAAAATTGTGGCGATGGTCTGGTGGTGATCGGCGACGGTATTACGACGGGTGGACGGGAACCATTAACCGGCTACTAGTCGACGGTGACGGCGCCCAGAATGGCGATGAGCGACGCATGACGATGGTGACCGAATTTAAAATTGCCGATGGTCTGGTGGATCGGGCGACAAGAATGCGACGGGTTGGCGTCCGACGGGGGTGGTCGGCAACGGCAAGTGGAGATGGGCCGACAGCGGCGACCGGCGCGGGCCGGATGACCGACGATGGTGGTGACCGACTAAAATTGCCATGGCGGTGCGGCGGATCGGGCGACAGAGCCTAACGCGGTTGGCGCCGTGAGGGTGGTGGCAACGCGAATCCACGAATTTACCGGCGACTGCCTGTAATGGCCGATGACCGCAACGGCGAGGATTTTGACATATCCGGAGTTGTTGAGAGTGACTCATGGCATTAATCAGGAAGAGGTTGAATGAATCCGAGATTTTGACCCATCCGGGTTGTTTATCGAGTGTTACTCACGACGTTAACTATGGAAGAGGTTAATTGAATCCGAGATTTTGACTCATCCGGTTGTTTATCGAGTGTTACCCGATGATGTTAACCTGTATGGAATCAATCCGAGCGATTTTGACCCATCCGGTTGTTTATCGAGTGTTACCCGGCGATGTTAACCCGCGAGGCCGGGAAGTCCGCCAAGACATTTTGACCTATCTAGTTGTTTGTCGAAGTCTTTGCTCGATAACGTTAACCTATATGGAAGAGGTTGAATCAACTGGCCGATTTTGATCTATCCGAGGTTATTTGTTGGGTGTTACCCATGACGCTAACCCGCGTGGAAGAGGTTGAATTGAATCCGAAGATTTTGACCCATCCGGAGCTTGTTTGTCGTGCCGGATGACGTTAACTGTGGAAGAAGAGGCCGAAGTCCACTAAGGACCTTTGACTTATCCTGCAGGTTCGTCTTGTCTGCTAACCTCGTATAAAGAGTCGATTAAAACATCTTGTTGTCAAAGTTGCTCCTTAACCTTGGCCTTTTCATTATAAGATACCGACTTGCTTTCAATTGATAATCAATTAGATATCTAGAATATCAATTTGGATAATCTTTGAGATTAAGATTCGCCCCTCGCCAACAAAATCAAGAAACTAAGCGATGAATCTTCATTTTTCGCCAGGTTCTTAAAGCTTGAAATAGTACATCTCGATGGTGGTTTTGATCTTGTTGGGGAACTTGGTCGCCATACAATATGATATAATGGGAATCAATTTCCACGTGACGCCAAAGCATGCTAGAAACCGGGTAGAGTGAAAGTTTTAGCTTTTGTGAAATCCAGCACACACACAGGTATTTAAAGAGTGAACAATAAAACTCCAGAATTTTTACGTGAAAAATCTCGAAAAGAGGGAAAAACTACGGGGTCTAGCCCAGTAAAAAGCTTCCACTATGTATCTGTTTTAGAGTACAAGTTTTCTCGATAACGGGATTACATAATTGTAAATGAGAACCAATGGAATCCCAAAATCGACAACAATAGCAATATATAGTCAGTTGTCAGTTGCTAAGAAGTAGAGATGATGGTGAACTGTGCGGAGCAATCACCGGTAGAAATGCGAGGAACAATTACTAGCATAAAGGAAGGGAACAATCACTGGCAGAAATGCAGGGAACAATCATTAGTAGAAGTTATCATAATGAAGACCGACAGAGATTGACGACAAGGATCAATGAATCAACCGGATGGTGACACGATTTGTTTGAGGATTTTTCAAGCTTTAGAGCTCTCCTCTCTCTTACTTGACCCTCATATGAGAAATGAGCTATTTAGGGATGGAGAGCGTCTCAGAAATACATCCAAAGTTTCCAATGAAATTTTAAGTGCTCGATCTCGACCAGTTTCAACTTCGGATCAGTTTGCTTTTAGCATCAAGATTCGTGCTTCGTCTAGTAGTATTTTAAGTGTCATATCAATTATATATTTAAATTTACTTTTGGCTATAAACTAAACTCATTCATTTCACAACAAGCACTTTCAAGTCTTGCTATGCAAATATATCTATCTGCAGTGCCTAAATGTAGCATTTTTTATAAAAATATATCTCAACCAACATCTATATTAGGGTCAGTGGGTGAGTCTAATGCATTCAATCATATGCTCAAATATTATACTTTTAAACATTATAATGAAATCTCATATCTTTCCAATCTAGAGTTCTCACTCTCTCTTCCTTTCTCTTGTTTCTTAATCATTCTTGTCTGTAAGAATCTGTTGTTGACTATGGATTAACTTTTGAATCCAACAGTGGCACTCACTCAAATCAAGTTCAGTATACATACATACATACATCTCTCTCTCTCTCTCTCTCTTTCTCTCTCCCTCTCTCTCTCTCTATCTCTCTCTCTCTCTCTATATGTATATAATGAAAATATGGCAGATATAACATCAATGAAAAGGTAGAAGAAAAGAGAATACTGAAATATCAAATGGTGGATCCGACTCCCCCGCACTGGCTGCCATTTTTGCAAAGCAAAGTCCCAATCTTAGTGAAATAAATGGAGGTTTGGTTTTGGTCTAAAGCAGCAAAACAAAGAGCCGGCCATCCATCTCTGCATAATTGCTGAGCCCCCATTGTTCCCTTCGTCCTAGGTGACAACTTTGTCCACTTTTACATGTTCTGTGCTTTTCCTATTGGAGACCACCTCTAATGGTGGGGCTAAGGAACAATAAAGATGTCTAAAAAAAATAATAATAATTTAAAGCTTTTGAAAGGATCAAAATGGAAAAAAAAAATTTATTAAAAGCTTAATTAGATTTTAGAGAGGTTAGAGGTGAAAGTTTTTTTTTTTTTTTTTTTTTTTTCATGCAATAGAGGACAATACATGAGGCTTTTGTTGGCAAAAACAACAAAGAAGATAAGAGTGAGTCCTAACCCACTTTCTTTGGGCTGAAGGGAACCCCTGACCAGTTGAATCCTCTAGGCTTTATACCTAACAAAGTAAGTGAGGACACGTGGGTGATGAATGCTACAGATGGGGATATACATGATATCCCACCCATAAGATGGGTGGGGTGTTTGGTGGATACCCATTGCAAAAAAAAAAAAAAAGAGTGAGTCCTAAGTTTTTGTTGGTAGGTGGAATTATGGGTAGGTGGAGCTTTAAACATGAATGATATTTAAAGCTAAAATGGCAGACTAAATTGGCCATTTATCTTTTGTCATCATGATTTCATAATTGGAAATTTTACATACATACCCCAAGATTTTTATGCATTTACATATCTAACATGTAAAGTTTCATCTTTACCTATATAATAATTTACTATATAAAAAAAAAATGTATATTTTAGCTTAAAAGAATTATCGAGAGTGATATTTTTGATATAATATTAAATATTTGAGTACTATGTAAATATAAATATTTAAGTTTAGATGTTAGATATGTAAATACATAAGAATTATGTTTTTTACAATGGTAGAGTTTGTTTGAGATCATTTTCATTTTTTTTAAAATTTTTAGTTTTTTTTACTTTTGGTTTTAAAAATATATTTATTCAGTACATTTTTAAAAAATTTAAATTTTTAAAATTTAATTAACTTATTTTTAAAAACTCAAAATAATTTTAAAATATTTTGAGTATTTTAAATTATATTGAAGTTCTGAGATTTCAATTGTGGGGTGTAGAGATATATTAATTAAAAATAAAAAGAAGTTAGTGAAAGTAAAATTCTCTTTTTAATATTATACTTTTTATGAGTGTTCCTATTTTGAGCCTATAGATTAAATTAAAATTCTATTTTTTTTTATTTTTTAAAATATATTTATTATTTTATTATATGATTCTATTTTTCTTAATTCTCATTTATTGGAACCGATCTTTTTGGGCCCATTCAGCCCACCGGTAATGAATTTGGCAGCGTAACCCAATTCGACCATGGGATGGACCAGGTTAACAGCGGCCCACTATTGCAAAATATAATGGAAATATTAGAGAGAATAAGTAGATTATTAGTTATTTATAAAGATATTAAAAAATAATATCATAAATATTTAATAATTTTTATGTATTCTCTGATAAGTTACTTCCTGCAAATATAATTTTATTAGCTCATAATTTAATTATATTAAGGATGATATATTATATGTAAATTTTAAAAATATCAATGTAACAAAATAAAAATTTTAATTGAACATATCTTTATTAAAAGTTACTTAAAATATGTTTTTTAATTAATCGTAGTCATATTATGCTAGTGTTAATTTTAAAATAAATTTATATTTAAAAATTATAAATTTCATGTAAGCCTAATATTTCTCAAATATTGATAATTCCCTTATGGGCCGTTTTCAACATTGTCCAGACAGCCTAGAACCAAGGCCCATTTCGATTATATATCAAAATTTAATGAAAACTAAACAACAATGAGTCTTTATCCCACCACTTGTGTTCGACTTTATGAATCTTTCTCCATTATATTTTATTAAGTGTCAAAATCTCATTTTTATACTCTAATCAAGTCTTTTAAGGTTAAGTCTTTCTTAACGTAGGTCAAATCTAATACATCTACTCTTCTAAATGAGTCATCAGATGGTCGACATTTAACTCGACCAAATCATCTAACGGGGCTCTCTCAAATCTTATCTGTCAGTATAGCCACTTCAACCTTTTCACGTAAAGAATCGATTAACATTTTTGTCTCTAAGTGTAAAGTCACTTATCCACCTAAGTAAGCATCCTCATCTGTTGAACACTTAACTTATTTTATGATTCTATTTTATTGATCATCATTCTGCTCCATAAGTTATTGTAGTTCCTTCCATCATCTTATAGAATTTTTTTCTTAAATATAAGTGGTACTTTTGTATCACACAACAGCCCAGATACATTCCTCCACTTCAACTATCAAATTTAAATTCTACTAATAACATTCCCATCAATCGCGCCATGATTTTGAATAATCGACACATAATATTTAAAGCTTTCACTTTTTTTAATCACTTGATCAGTTAATGTCATTTAAACAAAAAAAAATTATAAGCAATGATATATATTTGAATTATTAGAAATAATTAATCACATTGAATTATTCATAATAATATATGAACCTATTTAAATTTTATTAAGAAAATTTAAAACTTAGGATACATTGGCGAAAATAAATAATTATAATAAAATTTTAAATTTCAATTGAAAATATCTTTTCGATTAGTTTTACAAGAAAAAAATTTGAATATGGATATTTGGCTTTAAAATATTGAGAATTATCAAACTTATTTTGAGAGTCATGAACTATGATATTGATTAATTAATTTATTATGTACAATTTTAAATTAATCTAATAATTATTAAATTTATTTATAATCATATCTAAATTAGAATCCAAATTGTTTTCAACGTTCATGATTTCTGATTTTTTTTTTGGATGACATTGAATAAAATTAAAATAAGCATACATATCTTTTTTATGTATAATAATATATCCAGTATTTTAGGTTATTTTTATTAAATTTATCATTCAATATGAATTTATAAATAAAATTTAATCAAGAAAAAAAATTGAATAATTACTTTATCATTAAAATTTAATTATGATAACTTTTACAATTTTGTAATTTATTTTAAAAATGAGTGAAATAAAGTCATTCCCATTTACCTATTGCATTATGGTTATTTTAAAATATTGAATAATTAAATTTTATTTTAAAAAATTTCTATCAAAACCCTATTTTTATATAATTTTATTCCAATTCCCTATTCGCGAGAACCTTCGATTGCTTTTTTGAACTTTTGTTTACCACTATGATCACTATTATTGCTGATTATTTATGATTATCATTTATTATTATCTTGAGCACAAATGCATTTATGGAATTGTTAATAAATATTATTTAAGATCTATTTGGGATAATTATAGTTTTTTAAAGCTAATTATAAAGTACTGTAGAGAAAATAGTTTTTTTTAAAAAGATGTGTGTTAAAAATATATAAATATTTTTTTTTTTTTAAAATTCAAAAAATAATTTTCTTACGGTCATCACACTCTAATAGCTATGATTTTAAAAATAACTTTTTCACGATAAAATTTTCTAAAAATAACTAAAAAGTTGATAGTTAAATGAAGTTGCTCTGCTTTTTAGCTGCTTTTAAAGCAGCCATAAAACTATCTCGAACCCACTTAGACTTGCAGACTTCTTTGCAAGTTAATTTTCACAAAGGACAAGCATTTGGTATAATTTAATCTAACTCTTTGACTAATTGTAATTTCATCTATCATCTCTTTCAAAAATATTTTAAACTAAAAATAATAATTTTTGTAAACAAATTTAATTAATGTTATTTTTGAAGAATTTTTTTCAAAAATATTTCATCTATATTTTTTTCAAGAACAAATTTTTTTTGATATTTTGATTTTTTATGATCTTTATTATCTTAGTTTAAAAATTAATTTCCTCTAATTAATAGCCTCTGGCCCTCCAATAGCATCTAGAATGATTCCTAAATTTATATGAGGATGAAACTTCACTAATTAATAAATTTATATTTATTCTTTAATATAATTAAAATTTGAGGAATTATTTACCCAGGATAATAGAAAAGAGTATAATATAGCCATATTAATCAATATAAAAATAATTTAATATTTTGTTATATATTATATAATATTTTATTTATAAATCAAAATTTTATATTATTTAAATATATTAAAATATTATATTCTAACATTTTAAATTTATTTTAATTAATGTTATTTTCTTAAATAAATTCTTCTCATTTGATCTCATCTAAACAACAACAATAACTACAACAACAACAAGCCTTAATCCCACTAAGTGGGGTCGGCTATATGAATCCTTCATCTCCATTGTGTCCTATTATGTGTCAAATTCTCATTTAAATCAAGTATATTAAGATCATTTTGTATACATCTTAACCAAGTCTTTTTAGGTCTACCTCTACCTTTCTTAACATAAGGCAAATCTAATACATCTACTCCCTAATTGTCATCGACACGACGCTTTATGTGGCCAAACCATCTAAGGCGACTCTCCCTACTCTTATCTACCACCGGAGCTACTCCAACTTTTTTCCTAATATACTCATTTTGCATTCTATCTCTAAGAGTAAAGTCACTCATCCACCTAAGCATCCTCATCTCTATAACACTTAACTTAGTCTTATGCTTCTCTTTTATTGGCCAACATTCTGCACCATAAGTCATTGCAGGTCTTACCACCATCTTATAAAATTTTCCCTTAATTTAAGTGAAACTTTTCTATTACATAATAGGTCAGATGCATTCCTCCACTTCAACCATCCAACTTGAATTCTACTAATAACATCTCCATCTATTTCACCATCATTTTGAACAATAGAGTCTAAATATTTGAAATGCTCACTCTTATTAATGACTTGTTCACCTAATGTCACAACACTACCACTAGAACTTCTACAACTAAAATTACACTCCATATATTCAGTTTTAGATCTACTTAAATGAAATCCTTTAGATTCTAGAGTTGACCTCCATAATTCAAGTTTCTCTTGGACTCTCTCTCTAGTCTTATCAACAAGAAGAATGTCATCAACAAAAAGCATACACTAAGGTACATCTTCTTGTAAATGCCTAGTAAGAACATCCATAACTAAAATAAAAAAGAGGGCTTAAAGTTGATCCTTGATGTAATCCAACTGAAATAGAAAAATATTTTGTCAATCCTCCTTGTGTTTGGACACAAGTAATGCCTCTAGTATACATATCCTTAATGACTTGAATATAACCAATATTAACTCTTTTCTATTCTAGAACTCTCAAAGAATATCTCTTGAAACTTTATCATAAGCTTTCTAAATCAATAAATATCATATGTAGATCCTCCTTACTTTCTCAATGCTTCTCCATCAAACCCCTTAACAAATGTATAGCATCCATAGTAGATCTACTGCATGAAACCAAACTGACATTGTGAGAAACTTCAGTAACATCGTAACCTATGCACAATTACTCTCTCCCATAATTTTAATGTATGGCACATTAACTTAATTCCTCTATAATTTGCACACTCTTGTGCATCACCTTTATTCTTAAACATAGGAACTAACAAACTCTTTTTCCACTCATCTCGCATCTTTTTAGTCTTTAAAATGGCATTAAAAAGATTTGTAAGCTAAGAAATTCCTTGATCTCCTAAACATTTCTACACTTCTATTAGAATATTATCCGGTCCTACTACTTTTCCACATTTCATTTTCTTTAAAGCTTCACTAACTTCATATTTTCTAATGCAACGATAAAAATGAAATTCTCTATTTTTGCTCAGGGTATTAAGGTTGCTAAAATCAATCGTACTTTCAGATCCTTCATTGAAAAGTTTATCAAAATACCTCATCCACCTATTTTCAATATCCTTTTCGAAAAAAAGCATTTTATTATTTTCATCTTTAATACACATCACTTGAACTATATCTTTACTTCTCCTATCTCTTTAGTTGGCTAACTTATATATACATCTTTCACCTTCTTTGCTATCTAATCTATTATATAAATCACCAAAAGCTAAATTTTTTGCATCATATATTGCTTTCTTAGAATCTCTACAGGTCACTTTATATATTTCCCAATTCTCCAAGTTTTTACATATAAACAAAATTTTATAATAATATTTCTTATTTTTTATCTTTTCTTGCACACTATAACTCTACCACCAACTATTCTTATTAAAAGAAGCTTTTCCTTTTGATTCTCCAAGCACATCTTTAAGAACTTGCTTAATTTCACTCTATTTTTCTCACATAAAGTTAGCTTCCTCATGAACATCCCAAATTCTAATCTCTTATAGCTTGCTCTTAAAATATTTTATTTGTGTTCTTTAAGTATCCCCATCTAATTCTAGGATAATAATTTAGTCTATTTTTCTCTTACAATATTTCATCTTAAAATCTAAACTAACAATCGATGGGGACTTAGATTTTCACTTGAATCTTATAATCTTTACAATCTAAACGATCTTTTTTTCTTATCGAAAATAATCAATGTGTTTTACTAGATCCATTTTATAAGTAATAATATGTTCATCTCTTTTCTTAAATAAAATGTTAGCAACTACAATCTACAAAATCTAAATAAAAAAAAATCCAATAAATCCTACCTTCTTTAAAATCTTCTACATACCATTTAAATCTCCTCCAATAAAAACTTTTTTTTCAAGAGGTATATTTTGTATTAATCCCTCTAATTCATTCCAAAATTTTTCTTTTGCGCTTACCTCCAAACTTACTTGAGGAGCATAAACACTTATAATATTGATAATCTTAATATCAACAATAATCTTTAAAGCTATAATTTTATCTCCACATCTATTAATATTTATAACATTGTCCTTCAAATTTTTATCTATAATCATACCTATATAATTTCTAGTTTGACTTTTACCTGAATACCATTGTTTAAAATCTAAACTATCAATCTACTTGGCTTTCTCCCCAACCCATTTAGTTTTTTGAACACATAAAATATTTATCTTTCTACAACCATAATATCTATTAATTCCATTAATTTATCAGTATTATATTCCAAGATCCTAATCTAATTCTAGTTTCATGGACTAACTTCTTTACCCGCATTCATCTATAATGTGGGAATATTTGTTTATTTAATACTGTATCCGGATGCCAATATAGTGGCTCTAGCACATTTGATATTGCGGCTCTAGCACATTTGATCTCATCTCATTCTCCCTTAAATCAATTCATTTATTACAATAATTTTTTATTAATATTTTTTCATCTCTCGCTCAGTCCTTCCCCTTCCCTCTCTCTCTCTATCTATCTCTATACGTAACCTATATGCTAAAAAATTTAATTAATTAAACAGAATCATCAATATTAATCTATTACAACAAATTAAACATAAATATTTATTTATTTTTCAATAAATAAATAAATATTTAATTTCCCTCGTTCATGCATCGCATGGGTTACGGTCGTGTCAGAAGGAAGCACAGAATAAGAAATCGCCGCTCGCCTTTCTCTTTCTACTGTGGCTGCAGAAGACTTTTCTCGTCGCAGCAGTGGCAGGTGGACCCCACTTCATTCTTTTCTCTTTTATTTATTTTTAAAATTTTTTTATTAATATTATTTCTCTGTTTTCTATGTCTTATTTATTTGCTTTTTAAAGTGGGCGTTGAAGGGCTCGAGGAGCAAGAAGCTTTGAGGAGAGAGAGAGAGGGGAAGGCTGAAGCGCCGTTTTCTATTTTTGGGGAGAGTATTTATTGGATCTTCTGTATGGGAAATAACAGTTTTGGGTCATTTTTTGAAAATAGATAAATAATCATTTTTTCTGTCGATAAAATCTGTTTTTAAATAATAAATTTTTTTTGGGAGAATAAAATAATAAATTTAAATATTCAAAAAAGAAATTATAATTTTATATCATAATTAAATAGTTTTTTGATAATATATATACAAATCATAGAATTTGTATATATTTATATATCTATATCAAAATTTTAATATTTATATTCTTAATTTTAAAAATACTATTATTATTATTATTATTATTATTATTTTCAAATATAAAAAAATGTATGTACATTTAAAAAAATTGAAATATTTATATAAATAGCACATATTTCTTATATAATTATATATATATAACTATTAATATTTTTATTTCTTTTGTATGAACTTAAAAAAAATAGATTTTCCTTAATAAACTAAATTATTTATTTTATCAAATTAATTTTATTTGATCAAAGATGCTTGAACTCCGATAAGTTTTAAAGGAATGACTACAAGAAATAGTAATGGCTACCTATGAAATTTGGGAAGGTTCTTCTCTCTCTCTCTCTCTCTCACTCACTCTCTCTCTAATCTATATTTTGGGTAATATATATTATGAAAATTTTGGGGTTAAAATGCAATAATATTTTAAATCAATTTTATTCTCTTGAGTTCTATAATTGAGGATGATGGGTTGAAAGTTATAATTCCCTAACAAGGATAAATATATGTTTATTGGGAATGAGTTAAAAATTTTCTCCAATGCCTTAGCAGAGCAAGCTCTATTTGAGGGTTTCCCAAATGTTGATTGGTTTCAACACATTTGGTTAAAATGTTATTTACTTTATTAATAGTGCCTTGTATTGAAAGATACTTATCTTGAGGATTTTAAAGCTACATATAATTCACAGAGGGTATTTCTAATTTTGTTTGCAATCCTTGTAATGATGCATGAGAATATCATTTGCATCTATTTTTAGGAGTCTCTTCTAACTTACATCTACGTGACAATTTTTCTCTATTTGAATCTATTTTGTCAGTTGGTTCTTCACTACTTTCTTTGAATAGTGATAAATTTGTGAGAAAAATTTCTTCATATCTCTCTTATGTATTGCTCTATTAGAAATGGAAGGCAATAAAAGGAAGACCCTTTAATAACAATTGTTATAGCAATAAATGGATTTTGGTGCTTTGGATATTCACCTTTTTTTTTGTTTCATTGATTTCCTTATTTGCTACTTTTACATGATTTTATTGAGTTGAATATTTCATTTGCTAAAGCTTTTTTTTTTTTTTTCAATCAATTGGAGATTGAGTCCTTGTTATGTTACCTTAGTTTTGATTTTCTTGATCTTTTTTTTTTCAGACTAAGTGAGTGCTAGACCCGACACTTTGGGATTCATCACTTTATTTCCAACCAATATGCTACGTGTTTGAGTGTTATCGTTTCAATAGTTGCATACACATGAACTTTTAGCAATGATGACTTTGTTCAACCCAGTTGCACTAGAATCCCGCTTTAAGTTGAATACTTCACTTGGTCATGTGGTTATGACAATGTGGATCTCTTATTATTTTCTTTAAGCTCCTTAGGACATTTTTTTTTCAAATCTTCTCTTTATGCTACATTTATGTCGTATTTAGATTTTGATTTTTCGCTGATGAGCTACTATAATTTTAAAGTTTTTTCTTTTGTCTAATGACACATCTATGCTCTTTCTTGTTATATATTAAAATTTTGCTCTTTATTTTTCCATCAGTTCATTTGTTTATCTTTTAAAGCTATCATTTATTGAGTGTCAATGTATAATTTTTACCTGTTCTTGATCTTCATAAGTTTTGTGGAATATTCAATTGAAAATCAAGCTCCATCCTTAATGTTGCATAAAGTATATGCAAATATTTATGAGTATGGAGTAAAATATGAAAAAAAAATGAAAAATATATATAATAAATATAAAGAATTTTGAAAACAAAATGATTTAAATCGAAGACTTCTTTTTCAATGGCATCAAGAATGTTAAAAATTTTACTAGCCTAATATCTCAATGAATTTTTTTATGATGCAATATAGTGTAGAAACTCTTGATCAATTGATGCTCAAGATTTTTTAGAAAATTTCTTATAAAATTCTCTAAGTTTTTTTCTATTGTAATAGCACATTAAAGAGTTTATTTAAAAAAAAATTGGTTAATTTTGCCAAATTTATAATAATAAGAATATTTTTAAGGTTTTCAATTAAGAAAATTAATGTCAACCAATTCTATCGCCTACCATTAATAATAATTCAACACCCATCATCTCTAATAATATTGATATCTGTTATAGACATCAACTCTAATACATGCTATTAACATCAATTCGAACACCCGTTCTTTCTAATAAGATCAATGTATATCATTGAAACTAATGTCAATTAACATTATTATCAATATGGTTGATACTAGCTATCGACATTAACTTTTAACATCAATTGTTACCCATAAGTAGGGGTGAGCATTCGGTTGATTCGGTCGGTTCGGTTGAATTTTTTGTTAAACCGAACAAATCGAATCAAATAATTTAAAATAACCGAACCATCCAAATAACAATTAAAACCGAACTAAGCAAACCGAATTATAATTCGATTTATTCGGTTCGGTTTTCGATTAAATCGAATAGCATATAAAAATAAAAATAAAAATATTTTTAATGAACTAATAATTAAAACAATCTAATAAATTTTATATATTAAAAATTTCTTAGTCGATTAAAAATCTAAAAATCTATACAAATAATTTAGCATTTACAATTGAAATTACATATTTATATTTGACTTTTTAACTAATTTTGATTTATTCGATTTATTCGGTTTATCCAATCTTTTTTTAAAAAAAAAAACGAACCAAAAACCGAAAACCGAATAACTAGACATTTACAATCAAAAACCGAACAGTAAGATTTAAAACCGAACCAAACCGATCAAATAACATCGGTTCTGTACCCATAAGAATGATGCATGCTATAAATACCAGTATTAACTGACGTTATTGCCAGTAAGGTCGACACTCGCCATCAAATTAACTACCACTCATTATCACTAATGAAATTGATATATGCCATCAAGATTAATGTCAACACGAGACATTACAAATAAAACTAATGCTTATTACCAAGATTAATATTAATACATGTCATTATCAACAAGATCAATGTGTGTGTGTGTATATATATATATATATATATATATATATATATATATATATATATATATATATATTTGGGATATTATCCACCCAACACCCCACCCATCTTGTGGGTGGGGATGTCGTTGTGACTAATCCCACGGGAGCTATAAGCGACATATTCATCACCCACTCGTATCGGTCCCCACTTGATGTTCCATGGCGGCCTCAAGAGGAATCAACTCTCAGGGGTTCTAGCGCTACCAACCGAAGCTAAGAGTGGGTGAGATCAATGTATATTATTGACACATACATTGATACACGTTATCATTTATAAAATCATGACATATTTTTGACACTAATGTTGATGCTTGCCTTTACCTCTAATTTCAAAGCACGCTTTAACTAAGATGGTTGATGCATATCAACAGAACAAACTCTAATGCATGAATTCACCCAAAACATCAAGGCTCTCCATAACTAACAAAGTTGTTGCATACAACAAAAACTAATGTCATCACTAGTAAGATTAACGTTTGTCATTAATACAAATGTTCATAAGATTGATACCCATCACCAATAACATCCCTAATGCCTATTATTGTCACTAAAGTCTATGTCCATTTTCTTGATCAATAATCTCTGTGCTTATCAGAAAAATGATTAAATAAATTGTAACCAATCTCTTGGAGATAACTCTAACACCTTAAACTCCTCCAACTTCTATCATAAAAGTTATCCTCTATAATATATGTCAACTACATTGTAGTAATATCTTTTCAAATATAAAAAAATGCATCATTTATAATCGTTGACACACATTAGTGAATCATTTCAATTGTGCCAATCCCCATTATTTTTCTCTATCCATGTTTCTATATAAAGTGCATGTGTGCAAGATCTTCGAACAATACTAAAATGTTAAATTATTTATACTATCTTTAATATTCAAACAAACACAAATCAATAAATGTGATCTATTTCTTCAATATATTTATCAAACTTAAACTTGTAATATTATAAATAGTTATGAAAGTACATACTATATAAAAAAATTTAATATAACAACATAAAAGTTTTGAAAACACTAAATCACATTCAATGGATCAATAACTATTTGCTAAATAATAAATGAACTAACATGATAGTATTCAAATTTATTCATTTATAGATAATACTTTTAAAACTTTAGTTCAACTTTATTCAATTATCTAAATAAATGTATATAAACTAGCTTGCTCATTGAGTGTACCAATTCTTTTATTTCTTTGAGTAACATATTATCACACAAATTAATAAGCTTTAAACTCCCTTTATATCTCTTTAATATTAAAATATATAAAAAATAGGCATATAAGTGAGAAAGGCGTAATATTTTCTTAATAAAATTTTATGAGCATAAGCATTCAACTAAAACTAATTATTTATGTTGAAAATTCATCATATATAGGTCTTAATATGTTTGATCTATATGAAACAGTGAAAGGTAAAGATTTGTGTGTCCAGATTCCATGCTTTCCCTTCACAAACCTACCAACCAATTATGAGAGTAGACTTCTCATCAGAAGTCATTAATCAGAACTTGCCTTCGGTTGTCTTTGCTCACGCCAAGTCGTTAACCTGCCAACACTTTCTTCTTTCTCCTTCCACACGCCATTGCCACTCTCTCTCTCTCTCTCTCTCTCTCTTTCGTGGGGATACTGAAAATCCTGAGAATCAATGTACCGAGTATTTAACATCACCAAATAAAGTTTACTTTTATTGGAGCTGCATAATTTTTGATACTATATATAAGTGATATAAAATAATTAACTGTAATATAAATTTATTTAAAAAAACTGTAATATAAAATCATTCGAGTTTAGTTATCTATTTATCTCTTTATCTCCAATTTTTTTTCTTAATGCTGATGTATGAAAAATCATTTTAAACTCTGAAGCCTGAATAGGAAGTAGGAACGTAAAATTTTTCAGAAAGATGCTGACAGAAAAGTCTCGGCTGCCTCATTCATGGAGTATGAAACTTCCAATTGCACGTGTTGTTTAATATCGCAAGCAATTTCGAGAAGTCGGGGATGAAGAAACAGAATGATTATTACAAAAGAGTCAGTATTTCACATAAAAAAGGCTAATGAGGATACAATGCCAAAATAAATATTCAAGTCTTTTTGGGATCTATTTTATTTTATATTCACTTTTTTTTTATACTTTTATATATATATATTAAAATAAATCACATTATTTTAAAATCATTGATTTTCTTTGAAATTAAAATATAAACAAAATAAAATTAAAAAAGTGTCCAAATACTTAGGTACGTGGTCATGAGTTATATGTTGAGAATGAGATAATCTGAGGTAGAATTCAATTTGACATGATTTTGTGATTAGTTCATAAGGTTATTACTGGGTAGTTTGCGAGTATATTTTGAATATTTTGAAAGAGCGAGTTATTCCAAGCAATTAAGTGACTCTAGTTGCCAAGTTCCTTGATGATTAGGTCCTCTATTATAATAGAGAAATTATGTGTAAAGTTTGGATGTAACTATACATCTGGATTCTAATAGCATAGTGTTATATGACGCCCAGTCAATACATAATTGTTATGTATTGATTGTGAATTATTATATATTATCGTGTATTGATGCAATATTAACTATACGATAATATGCATCATCTGTATACACATCAATACACAGTAATTCACAACCGATACATAATATTATTGGAGTTCAGATATATAAGTTATATCTAGATTCTACACGTAATTTTTTACTTTTGATTTATGGTGAGTTAATTTACTGACTTTAATATAATGCGTCGTCAATTGGCATAAGGCTTTTAGAGAACTAGCTAAAATGCATAAATATATGCTAAAATTAGTTCGTAATAATCATATGACTTCATTAACATCACTCATGACATTGGATGTAATTTAATTTTTCAATTCTATTATCTTTTAAGAAATCAAGAAAATAAGAATAAAGTTTGCTTAAAATAGAATTAGGCCTTAGTAAGCTGACTTATTGACTACAATTAATTATGTGGATTTAATTATTCAGTCTCATACACAAGTCAGCATCACTAAAAATAGTGTCATCATAATTCTTGAGAATCACTTAAATATCATACTTTTGCTCTCTTCTTCTTTCTTTATCCTCTATATGTATACTATTTTTTTGCTTCCTATGAAGATGACGAAATTCAGTGACCTCAAGCTTCATGGCATCTCTAGCTAAGAGATCTTTTTTATCTTATTGTGAAAACATTAAAAAAAAAAAAGGTTTACAAAAAGTTTGAATACATAAAACCAATGATAGATCTGTTAGAATCAATGTTATAAGTACAATCACTTCTTCTAAATAAATGGAAGATTGGGTAAGTAAAAAAGGTTGTTGATCATCTCAGTGGATCTTGTGGGATCTTTAAATTTTCCCCAATATTTATAGGTGATTATCCCTAGCCAAAAAAATTATTTTGCAAATTTTATCAAAAGAAAGAAGGTGAAAGTACCTTTAATTGAATATCATAATATTATCATTGTGCTTGCCATGAATAAACAATTATGTAATGCCAATGGAGTTATAATTGAGGTTAAATTTTCTCATTGAGTTCACTCATACATAAATTGATATGATTTTTTTTATAGCCAAATCACTACTTAAATGTGCATTTAGTTAGTAATTTTCATGAGAAGTCACGAGTGACTAATTTTTGGTGATCTATTTGAGTTCCAAGACTTATTCTACTATTGATTTCATTCTACTAGAGATTCTTTGACAAGGTTCAAACTAGTTTCAAGAAAGAATATTTCAAGACTTTTAAGAAGAAAGCTAGTGTTGGAAGTTAAGACTAACAACAATAACAACAACAACAACAACAACAACAACAACAAAATCTAAATTACTTCCCATCATAATAGTTGCATGAGAATTAAAAAGAGAGCCTAGATTAACCGTGAGAGAAACTCTTATGCTCCAATTTCCTTGAGAGAAGAGAATGGCGTGATGATCTCAACCACAAGGTTTGAAGATCTACTTGTCATGGTTAAAAAATAACATGACTTTAAATCAAACTCATTCTTAGGTCTAAAAGTTGAATTTATTGAGCAATTGGTTGTGCTCAAGAACACTTTTGAAGAAGATGCTCAAAAGATGTACTAAGAAATTTATAGTTTAAAAAATAAAATTATATTAATGAAAAAAATTATAAGAAAATCTTAATAAAACTAATTTCTTATTGGGAGATAGTTTATTATACAGTAATTGATTTTGTTCTTCACTAGTTGAAAGATTGCCATGGATCGAACACTTCATATTATCTTTAGTGTTGGAGATTTTGAAAATGAGAATTGAGGCACACTACTTCTTCAAGTCCTTCTTATTAAATTAAACATGTAATGCACCCTATGAAAAAAAAAAAAGAATTATTTACAAAGTTTACTTCAAGCTATATTGTTTCATATATAATTCACCAAGTTGTAGCATAATACAAAATAATGTATTGAGTTTATATCTCATTTTATTACTACATTTCTTTTATACTTTACCTTTTTTATAAAAATATTATTGTCATCCTTCATCCTAAGTTTACCCTTTTGTTGAAAAGTCAATTTTTGTTATAGTTTTGCCTAATCAATAACGTGTTTTACTTAATCTTCTTATAATAATAAGATACGCTTTGATAATATCCATAGTTATTTTTACTTTTGACTAAACATTTAAGGTGGCAATGTGACTCATAGATATGCCCACGATAAAATTAGAGATATATTTTTTTTACTTTCTTTATGAAAGGGAGCCTATAAGGCTTAGAGTAGTATCAACATGTTCGTAAACTTTTGATTTATTTTCATCTTCTTTGCTCTTATTCTTTTCAAATAAAATTTAAGTTGATTGAGTCATTGATGAAGAGCTTAAAATTTGTATGAGTTTTTGAGCTCAAGTATGACTATAATATGATGCATAATGTAATGATTGTTATTGAGAATCTAATATTTTGAAGTATAAGAACTTTACTATCAGGGTCACTAATGTCATAATTTCACCAACTTGTTTTATATTAACAAGATGTGATTTTGTTGCAACTAATTTTGTTTTAGCCCCTAAGTTCTTGTTTATCAAAAGATCTTTGCCATCTTTGATTTCTATGATGTTATTCATGTTAAAATTATGTCAAATACATTATGAACATAATTTTTTGTTGTAACTTTTACATAAGAAGAGAATACAAAAAGGAAAAAAAATAAAATAAAAATAAAATAGAGAATACACAAAGGAGTATCATCTTTTGATATATGTTGTATATTAAGGCCTTCAAGGTTATTTTATGTCCACAAATCATGTGATATTAAGAACCACGTGTCAAAAAATGGGACATTTTGTTTAAGGAAGACTTAATTTAAGCAAATCAAAATCGGCGATCAAAATCAACCTCAAATTTCAAATAATTAATATGATGCATTCCCATCCCTAAATATGTTCCCACTCCTTATAAAATTTATACTAAAATTAGTGTTGAGTTTATTTTTATTAATGTTGTTTAAATATTCATATATAACACTAACATTGGTAAATAAAAAATGAGAATCAGGAAAAGATAAATCCTAAATAATATTTAATAAACAAAATTATCCCACATTATTCTATCATTAAGATTAAGGACCTTCTAGTTTATCCATTTTTAGGAGGATTATTTTCAATTATTCTTTATTAACACATTCAAATTAATTTATCATAGCTCAAGTATTTTGCATTGTATGCCAATTATAATTTCATAATACAACAAGTATTTTTTTTAATAATCTAGTTCCCATGCATTTTCTTTTTGAATTTCCCAAATAAACAAAAATAATAATATTCTTCTCTTTTTTTTTTTTTAAAATTGAGTGTAGATCTTCATCAAGATTAATAAAAAATATAATAAAAAAAAAACAAAATGGCCCAAATAATCTATCTTCCTATCGTTCAATTTCAATATTGCTTAGTGGGGTTGGGGGGCCTTATTAAATGCGACGACAGCAACCTCATAAAGGCAGAATTATCCCACATTATTCTATCATTAAGATTAAGGACCTTCTAGTTTATCCATTTTTAGGAGGTTTATTTTCAATTATTCTTTATTAACACATTCAAATTACTTTATCATAGCTCAAGTATTTTGCATTGTATGCCAATTATAATTTCATAATACAATAAGTATTTTTTTTAATAATCTAGTTCCCATGCATTTTCTTTTGAATTTCCCAAATAAACAAAAATAATAATATTCTTCTCATTTTTTTTTTAAATTGAGTGTAGATCTTCATCAAGATTAATAAAATATAATAAAAAAAAATAACAAAATATGGCCCAAATAATCTATCTTCCTATCGTTCAATTTCAGTATTGCTTAGTGGGGTTGGGGGGCCTTATTAAATGCGACGACAGCAACCTCATAAAGGCAGAGAAATGGGAGCAACCAAATCTACATTTCAAAGAATCAGAAGCTACATTTGAACTAAAAAAGAACGTATAGACCTCCACTAAAATAGAACCCTAAACATTAAACATTGCTGCATCACAAAGATTCCATTATATTATTGGCTAAAGGTTAAAACCAGCACAATTATTGGTTCTCCCATCTTCCATCTAAATAGGTCTCCTCCTCCATCCCCATCAGATCACTATGTTTTTAAATCAAAGTTTGCATCAAATTATCATTTATAATTTTCAAAAAAATATTATAATTTATATATTAAAATTTAAAATTATATATATATATATATATATATATATATATATATATATATATATATATATATATATATATATATATATATATATGGAGAGAGAGAGTTGCATGCAATGAAAAAAATAGAGAGAGTGAAGAGAGTTATAATTTTTATGTGATAAGTCATGGCAACATATTCTAACATGTGGGAGCATTCTCATGTAGGCATCTCAAGCTAATTTTCTAGATCGATAGAGCGACTATAGACTAAATTATCTTCTTTAATTTGGAATTATATTTATGTATAAGTTATGGTGTATTTGCATGATTTTTTTGTAGTTCCTTTGATACATGTATTGATTTTTAAAAGAAAATATATAATATTATTGCATACTAAAATTTTTTGGGGTTTTTCACATAAAAATCTTGGAGTTTTTTGTCATCTCTTCAAATATCTGTGTGTGTGTGCTAGATTTCTCAACAAGGTTATGACGTAAAGTTTTATTCAACTGTAACTGATCTTCTAGTACACAACAAATATAATAAAGAATATTTTATTACTTTTTATATCTTTTGGCATGTAATAGCTATAAATAACATATTATTCAATTTGATATGCATAAAGATATTTGTAATTTTAATTTAAAAAGAAAATAAAATTTAATAATTTTCCTCAATTTAATATCTTCTAGCACAAAATTGTTGAATAATATGATTGAGAAAGCTTATGAACAACTTATTATTATTAAAAAAAACCCCTATAATCTAGGTTCATTTAGTTGTAATGAATAAATCATCTTTAATTGAGACTTGCCCATACTATAATCATAATTAGCCCCGTTCAAAGCTAATATTTATTAACATCGGGCTTACTTAAGTTGAGGTTGGATCAACTTCATATTAGATCACTAAAAGTCAACATATTTTAAGCATGTTTATCTCAAGTTTGATCTCTTTGACTATGCCAAAATTTGCTTCTAATTAAATTAGAATTTTTCATGATAAAAAAAATGCAATGAGAAGAGAACTATAAAAAAAAAAATACATTTATTTTCTTATTTAACATTGATATTTATTATGCCTAATTATAGGGTTTAAAAGAACAAATACTATATTATTATAATATTTTAAAAGAATAAATATTATTTTGTTATAATAATTATTATGCCCAATTTTTTTTATGATAATATATTAAAATATTTTATCTAATAACTTTAAAAGTTAATTTTAAGCTCAAATATAATCGAACCAAAATTAATTTGTTAAAAATTTTAAAAAAACTTAAAATGCCAATAAAAAAAATTATGTCTTGCCTCTAAATTGTTTGTCATATAGCACATAATTTTATTAATATATTTATTTTCTTGAAAATTTTAATTGATTCATTTATAAAAATAAAATCTAAATAATAATTATTTAATAGCATTACTCTGCCTTTATACGGAAGCGCGGCGCGGTGGCTATCGCAGGGGTCGCTGCAAAATTTATGGAGAAAGTGACGGCCATCATCAAGCTCCCGTACGGTGCGGAGGGACCTTCTTGTTTTCTACTCGGCCCCTCTTAAAAATCATTTTCATTTTTTTATCCGCTATCTTTAATCTTAAATTACATAAACACCGACTTCCTTTACCAATTACCCCTTTTCAAATCTGAAAATTTTATATATTACATTTATTTTCAAATATATATAAATTTATTAAATTTATCTTAATAAATAAAAGGATTTTGACTCAGTTTTTTTTTTCATATATTTATACTTCTTGCATCATCGGTCCATTTAATATATAGTTTTTAAAATTAATAATAATTTTTAAAATAAAAAATATGTACATAATCAGATAATTATATTAGAGTCACGCGTCCTATAATTATTTATAAAAAAAATATTATAATCATTCTAATAATTTAGTAAATTAATCTTATTTATGCCAATTTTAGAACCCAAAATCTCACTTGAGGGCATGGAGACAAGCGGCATGGTTCTAAAATTCCATTTCAGTTGATTTAGAAAGCTTTGTCGGTTTCAAATTTTCCGTTTTAATTGTAATTTTGACTCATTTTTATTATAAAATATTATAATAATATATTTTTATATATGAAGTGAAAATAATTATTTAATTTGATTCAAGTTATATTAACATAAAATTGTTGTTTGACAATTATTCATTAATCATAATAAATACAATAATATTTTGAGAGATTTACATACATACCACACAATTCTTATATATTTACGTATCTAAAATCTAAATTTTAATTTATATATATATATAACACTCAAATCTTCAATATCATATCAAAAATATCAAAATCACTCATTTTTTTTAAAGTGAAACACGCCTTTATTAAGTATAGTAAAGTTTTAGATTAGTAAATATCAAATTTTATGTATTAGATATGTAAATATATAAGAATTGTGTGATATGTATGTAAATCTTCCTATTATTTTTCATAAATATGCTTCATGTGATAAAGATTATGATGATTTTTTAAATACTCTTAGGATAAGCTTGCATAAGTGAAAATACTAAATAGGGGTGGAGAGGGATATAGTGCATTATGAAGTCGTTATCTTAAAGAAGAGTGCACTAACTTGTATACTATAAAGTTATATGCCATGCCATTACAATATTTGGCTTATAAACTTATCCCAAAGGTGGGGGGAAGATTCGTTGAGTTTATTAGGAACAAAATATCGAGGATGTTGAGCTAGAAGAGTAATAAAGCGATCACGTGAAAAACAGAGATGTAACCCTATTGTTTTATTTAAGAATTGCCAAATGATTGTTGTAATTTTACTTACAAGCATCTCTTACTTATTCTTTTCAAATAATTACTTATCACACATTTATTTAGTCTATTGTCTATAGTTTTACTTGTTTATCCTAATTAAAGCTATAAAAGAAGAAAATAAGCATCATCATTTTTTTGAAGAGAATGCAAAGGAGACATTGAAAGGAGAAAAAAAAAATGATTGAAGTAACATTTTGTTAGTGTTCAAGAGTTAAAGAGGAGCTAAGAAGATTTGAGAATAAGTGAATAAGGTTCGAGCAAACAATTGATGATTTAATCAAACCTTTATCTTAATTTATTTTGGGGATGTGGTACAAAGAGAAATATAGAGTATTAGATTTTATGAGAACTGTGGAGTAAATTTAGTAAAGAATATCAACCCATCTCTTGCTCTTGTGAATAAAACTAACATATAATTAGAAGTGTTAGAAAGAATATTATTAAAGTACTAGAATTTATGCCTAAATATTATATATATTTGTAAAAGAAAAAAAAAAGGACCTTCATTGTCAATTCAGTGAAACTTGTTACAAAACTTACTCTTATAAGTTATTATTCTTAAACTTTGGAGAAAGGATAATAATTATAACAAAAATTGATATAATGAAATTATTTCTAAATTTGTGATTTTTTAAATGTAAAAATCCGTTATACTCTTTGTATTTGCGAGCTTTTTTTGTGTAACAAGACATCGAATTTTCTCTGCACACAACACTCCTATATTATGTTATTGATGTGTTATAATTTTTTTTTTTTGGCTTTAAACTAATGTATATCATAACTATTATAATAGCTCTTGCTGTGTTACACTATTTTTATATTTTACTCTTTTATATAAATAACTATATCAACCAGTATTATAATTGTTGGTATGCACCCTTTTATATATACTAAGATAAAATCTTGTTAGAGTCTTATTCAAATGTTATTTAAACACTAATTGAGCCATGCTCTAATATTGCTCGAATCTTTATCAAAGAGCATTGATTTTTGTTCGAATTTTTGTCAAGATTTGTTCAATTCATACTTGAATTTAGTTTAATCTTTGCTTAAATAAAGTTAAAAAATAGTAATAGATTATAATTTGAATAACTTTTAATGAGATTTTATTATGTTTGGAGCATGATTCATATAATGGATTTAAACCTTATTACTATACCATTTGAACCTTATTCCAGTGTTATGCAAATTAATGTTGGTTAGGGAGGACTGTCAAAAAATTTGTAATTAAAATAAAATTTTAAATATATTTCTTTTAAGAAATAAAAAATATATATAAAAGATAAACATCTTTTAACTAATTTTTATTTTAATTATAAAATTTTTTTTATTAAAATTATATATTTTTTACACTTAATATTTAATAAAATAGATCTATTACTTCTTATTATAAAGTGATAAATTTACTTTCGAATTTTTTGTTAATTTAGTTTCTATCATAAGGAAAAATATATTGCATTAATCCTCTGCATCTGTGTAGGTTTTCCCACCAGCGCCCAATAAACACTGCCTTCCGCAAAAATCCTCTGCCGAGAAGTCACAGCCGAACCCCTCCGGAGCAATAAAAGTGAGAGCTTTGCCTTACACGTGTCGCCATAAACCTCGCATTCCTCTGAGCTCAACAGACCTTCTATATCTCATTTAACCATTTGCGACACTCTTGCCTTTACCAATCCATCACGTGACCGCTGGGAAGAATAATAGAAAGCCCACCACCAGTAAAGCAGAGGAAGGGAGTGAGACAGCAGACAGAGATAGAGGGTAGAGAGAGAAAGGGATAAGATGCCAATGAAAGCCATTGGAGATATCAAATAAGCGGGGAGCTTCGAGACGAAGGAGATAGAAAGAGAAAGAGAGAGACTAGGGTCGCCTTGGTGTTGAAAGGTTCAGAGCTTCTGCTTTTAACAACAGCAGAAGGGGCCAGGCAGGGCAGGAGAAGCAGAAACCGCAGCAGCAGCTAGCGGCAGTAGAAGCAGCGTGCGCCAGTGACAGCACAAAAAAGAAAGGAAAAACTGGTTAGCAGACCAGTAGAGAGAGAAATCGCCAAAGTTAGTGAGAGAAGAAGAAAGAAACCAAGGCAGGAAAAAACAGATCGCGAGTGATCGAGAAAACAACCATCAGAGGGAATTTCAGAGTCCCCACCCGTCTCTATACCTCTCTCACCGACTTCTAACCCCCCCCAAAAAAAAAAATCTTTTTTAACCGACCAGAAATCTTTTTCTTCTGCATTTTCATCTACAGAGCAGTAGCCATTGACAGGCAATTATAGGTTTTTAGTGAGAGAAGAGTATATAAGTCGTAGTGGCTTCTGGAAGGCGATTTCCTTCCGACACCGGAGCATTTGCAGATTGGGTTGCTTCCTCCTCTACCGCCAGAGCCGACGATCTTTCACTCGGATTTAATGCCGGCGGCGGCGCTGTCGCTGCCGCCGCCGGATTTTGGGCCCCGAATTCATCAGCTTCTGGCCGCCACCAACTCAATTATGGCATCGCAGACATGGGCATGGTCGGTGTACGCGACGTCTTCGTCGTGGCTCCGGCGGTGCCCCCATCACATCACGAATCCATGCTTTGCTCCGGCGAGCACCCCATCATTCCTCTCCTCGCCGCTGCCCCATGTCTAGCCCAGCCCCCACCGAACCAAAACCTTAACCCTAATTGCTCCGGTATCCTTTCCGTTGCCAGCGGCACCTCCACCTGCCAGGACTGCGGCAACCAAGCTAAAAAGGATTGCACCCACCGGCGATGCAGAACGTGCTGTAAAAGCCGTGGTTTTGAATGCTCCACGCACATAAAAAGCACGTGGGTCCCCGCCGCTCGCCGCCGGGAGCGCCAGCTCTCTGGCATCGCTGCGGCCGCCGCCACTGTCGCCTTCGTTGGATCTTCCACCTCAACATCTGCTCCCAAAAAGCCCCGCCTTATTTCCTCCCAAACCACCACCACTTCTCACACTTCCACTTCCAACACCCCTCCTCGCAGCTTCGACACGAGCTCCAGCCACCAGGGTAAGACCTTCATCTCCTCTCCCTTTCTTTATTCCTCCTGTTATCCCCACGTAAGCAAATTTGGAATTTTTCAGAAGCCAGCTTCCGCGAGAATCTCCCAGGCCACGTACGAGCTCCGGCGGTATTTAAGTGCGTGAGAGTAACATCTGTTGATGACGGGGAAGACGAGTACGCTTACCAAGCTATTGTGAACATCGGCGGGCATGTGTTCAAGGGCTTTCTGTATGACCAAGGCATCGACGACGGGCGCGGTGATCTCACAGAAACTTCTCCCATGACCGGCAGGAATAACAATAACGCTGTTCCTAACATATCGGAGCTTCATCTCGGTGCTGGTCGGAGCGGTGGGCCTTCGTCGTCCTCGCCCATGCTACCCTCCGATGTCTACGGCGGTGGCAGTGGGATGCTCGGCGGTGCAACTTATGGTAATACAATAAACTGAGCTTTAGCTTCAACTAGAATTCCTCTCTTCTCACTGTTCGACATTCTCCTTCGGTTTACTATTTATCTGTTGTATTAGCTATTGAAATGCAAGGCGGACAACGCAAGTTTGCGACTTTTTTATAGTATTATTTTTGTTGTATACTGATAATTAAATGATTTCCCTTCGCTACTTCTGCCTGCCACCATAATCTCAAGTTGTTCTCTCTTTCAGCCGAAAAACTGCTATCTTTTCAAAGTTGAAAGCGGAAGATCGCAACTTTGCAACTCAATATTGTTGTGTACTGATAAATGATCTTGGATTGCCGCTACTTTTTTTCTTCTACTATCAAAATTTTTAAGGTTATTTCGTCTTTCTCTCTACAAACTACTCTCTTACCTCCGGTCGTTCACGATCTGTTATTTGATGCAAAGCGACCAACGCAATATTGCAACTTTTCGTCTCGATATTGTTGAATGTTGATAAATGGCTTTGATTCTGCTGCCGCTACCTAATTTTTTTTCTTCTTGTACTATTATTTTTTCAATCTTATCCTTTCGATATAACTTCTATCTTCATGGATCTTGATGTTCTTATAAAAGCTGCAAGTGTCCTTTAATTTTCTGTGTACTTTGCTATACTGGTTCTATGATTTTCTTGTCTAGGAAGAATGGTAGGGTGTGGTGCATTTCACATCCCGTGCACGGTATTTTGACGCTGCATCTAAAGAACAATTTATGATGACTTTTATCTCGCCTTCAAGTTTTCACACACTAACTGTTCAGAAATACCAGAATCACGCTTCTTCAGCTCACCACTTAAAAAAAAGACAGTTTCTGATAGATTAATATATTTGTATATTCGAGAGCGCATTCAGTGGCAGAACTCTTTGCTATACCTTCTACGCTTCCTCACCACGTGATATCGCTATTTCTTTTTGACTGATGGGCAGTCTTTTTTGAATGTTTGCTGTATGGGTTATCTTTGTATATCTTTTCAACCTCGGGTCTTGTCTGCGCTGTAGAACATGACATGACATTGGAACTTGTATCCATTGACACCTTTATGTAGCGAAGAATTGGAGTACCTGCGGTAGATGAGAGTTTTTTTATTTAATTCAATCACAATTATTGTTGCCAACTTTACTCCAAAGTCCAAATTAAGGGAAGTATTTCTCCGTTATTTCTTGTGCGTTATGCTAGGATTTGTAGTTTATAAATGGAATGGCGGATCATGGCTTGCTTTGACATTTATTACTGTTTTTAGTTTAGTTTTGTACTGTTTTGCTTATTTCCTTTCCTGTTTTGGCTTAGTTTTAATTCTCATCCATTTTAAGGAAATTTGCAGTTCAAAAGATTGTGCTGTTATTTGTGTGATTGCCCGTTTATAAACACCTTGCTTTTGGAAGGAGTTGAGGCACTGATGGTTATCCAGGCTATATTACTAATGTTATTGATATTCAAGTTTTCTTTTTTTTTTTCTTCTTCTCTTAAGGGGCATTCATTATGATATGATATACATAGTTGTCAATTTTGTCATTATTTATGTGTTCTTAAAGATTTCAATTTTGTGATCTATTCTCAATTCTCAGTTGCTTTTAGTGGTTGTTTTTTGAGCAGCTACCATGCCATTTCGCCTTAAGATCTCTCCCGAAGGAAGTGATGTGCCTATTTTCTTTTGCTGCTTTTTGTTCTTATTCTTATTTTTAAAATTCCATTTAGGTATCTTACCATATTTTAGATTCATTTATGATAAAATGCATTTAAGGAATAGAGCTTATGTACTATTTTGTTTTATGATAGGTGTGGTTTACATAGTTTGGCATTTTTAATGTGTTATAAATCAAGAGATTAATTCGTCGATTGATGTCTTTTTTTTAATTTGACTATCATGCATCATGCGGGTGTGCAAATGCTAGTCATTTAATTGTTAAGAAATTTTATTTGTTCGTTCAAACCAAAAAATGATAAAATCTTTATGTTATATTATTTCGAAACATCAAGGCATTTTTAAATAGTTTATGTGACATTGTGACGGTTCATATTTTCCATAACATTATATATAATACATTAATATCTTTTATTCGTTATTTAGCATTAAATGTTAACATAGTTAAGTAAAGATGAGGAATTATGGTTATGCTTTATTGCTTGATTTAATGCATTCAATATATTGATCTTTTCAATTGTAAATGGTTTTTTAAATTATTTGCATTTGTTATCATAAGATTGACTAAATCTTTTTTCGCATGCAATACTTGCTTTTTATTCCTTTTTAAATTATATTCTATTGTTGCATTTGTTTTGGTTATATCATAACTTTTTATTATTATTCATATCTTGTTTTCTTATATTCTTAATATAGTTATCATATTTTCTTACTTATTAACAAATCAATTTCATTTTGTTATAGATATTATACCATGTGCATCTCAAGCTTCTTTAGATTTGTTGGTTGAACTACTCTTATTTTGTCATTATATTCCTTAATATTTGAACAATTTGTTTTGTTGTGCTTAACTTAGTATCCAAGTAAAATGTGGATTCTATTGGGACCTTAATTTTTTGTGTTATATGTTAAATAAATAACATTTACTTTATAAGTTGTATTTTTATGGTAATAGATTGTTGATTTATTTTCTTATATAAAGTTGAAATGTTTGTAGGTTGTAGGTTCACATGGCTATGCATATTTTAAATATTCTTATTTCGTTGTTTCAACCATTCTTGTTCGTTCATTCTTAACTTTTAGAATTAATTAAAATCTTTGAAAAGATAATAATTCTTATGAGTGTTATAGTAAACAAAGTTTGATTGGGAAGTTGCAGAGATGCATACAGTTGGATCAAAAACAAAAGAGAGAATTTTAATTTATTGAGATATTTCATTACTTATAATTAATCTAAGTTTTAGTGATTCATGCTTATTATGGATAGCACTTCAAGATTAAATAAGCATTTATTTCATGATGGAATACCTTTATAGGAGTGCCTTATTCATTTCTATTATTTTTAAAAGCTTTTAATCTTTTTATTCTTGCACCTTAATGTTTGTATTGATTTTAGATATGTGAGAGAGAGAGAGAGAAATGTTGATGAAATATCATTTGATTAGACAAAATATCATGCAAACAATTTAGGTTTATTAAATTATGTTATTTGAATATTAGTGCAATATAAAGTTTCTAACATAATATTTGAAGTTATTGTATATTTTAAGTAACAAGTAGGAGTGTCAGTTCAATCTTAAGTTTGTTATAAATATAATTAACTTGAATTTAACTCATTTATTAAATAGATAAAAATTTTCAATTGTAGGTAGGGGTGTCAATTCCTATTATGTGATGGAAAAGTTCCACTTAAACTTAAGGGAAATTTTTATAAGATGGTGGTAAAACTTGCAATGACTTATGGTGCAGAATGTTGGCCAATAAAAGAGAAGCATAAGACTAAGTTAAGTGTTACAAAGATGAGGATGCTGTGGATGAGTGGCTTTACTCTTAGAGATAGAATGCAAAATGAGTATGTTGGAAAAGTTGGAGTCGCCCTGGTAGATAAGATTAGTGAGTCGTCTTAGATGGTTTGGCCACATAAAGCGTCGGCCGTCCGATGACCCAGTTAGGAGAGTAGATGCATTAGATTTGTCTTATGTTAAGAAAGGTAGAGGTAGACCTAAAAAGATTTGGTTAAGATGTATAAAAAATGATCTTAGTATACTTGAATTAAATGAGAATTTGACACATAATAGGACACAATGGAGATGAAGGATTCATGTAGCCAACCCCACCTAGTGGGATTAAGGCTTGTTGTTGTTGTTGTAGGTAGGGGTGTCAATTTGGGTCGACGGGTCGGGTTCGGGTCCGACACGAAATTGACCCGACCCGATTAGAGTTGACTCGAACTCGACCCGTTTATTAAAGGGGTCAAAAACTTCAACCCTAACCCGGCTCGACTTCAACCTGATTGACCCGACACGACCCGAATGATCTATTTATATATTTTTTAAAAGTCAAAATCGAGTCAAATTCGAGTCAAATTTGAGTTTGTGTAAAAATTTGGTCAATTTCTGGTTCGCGGGTCAATTTCAGAGTCAAATTCGAGTTGGCGTGTCAAAATTGAGTCAATTTTGGGTTGGAGAGTCAACCCGAACCCGACCCGAAAATTTTTTGGGTCAACTCGAACCCGGATTTTTAGAGTCGGGTTCGTGTCGAGTTGTCGTATTGGGTCAATTTTTAACACCTCTAATTGTAGGAGTGCCAAATTCAATCTTAAGCATTAAATGTTAACATCTTTAAGTAAAGATATAAAGTTTCTAACATAATATTTGAATTTATTGTATACTTTAAGCAACAAGTAGGAGTGTCAATTCAATCTTAAGTTTGTTATAAATATAGTTAACTTGAATTTAACTCATTTATTAAATAGATCAAAATTTTCAATTGTAGGAGTGCCAATTCAATCGTAAGCATTAAATGTTAGCATCTTTTAGTAAAGATGAGGAATTATGGTTTTGTTTTATTGCTTGATGTAATGCATTCAATATATTGATCTTTTCAATTGTAATTGGTTTTTTAAATTATTTGCATTTGTTATCATAAGATTGACTAAATCTTTTTTCGCTTGCAATATTTGCTTTTTATTCCTTTTTAAATTATATTCTATTGTTGCATTTGTTTTGGTTATATCATGAACTTTTTTTATTATGATTCATGTCTTGTTTTCTTATATTCTTAATATAGTTATCATATTTTCTTACTTATTAACAAATCAATTTCATTTTGTTATAGATATTATACCATGTGCATCTCAAGCTTCTTTAGATTTGTTGGTTGAACTACTCTTATTTTGTCATTATATTCCTTAATATCTGAACAATTTGTTTTGTTGTGCTTAACTTAGTATCCAAGTAAAATGTGGATTCTATTGGGACCTTAATTTTTTGTGTTATATGTTAAATAAATAACTTTTTAAGTTGTATTTTTATGGTAATAGATTGTTGATTTATTTTTTTATATGAACTTGAAATGTTTGTAGGCTGTAGGTTCACATGGCTATGCATATTTTAAATATTCTTATTTTGTTGTTTCAACCATTCTTGTTCATTCATTCTTAACTTTTAGAAAAAAAAAAAAAAACAAAACAAAAAAAATTCTTAACTTTTAGAATTAATTGAAATCTTCGAAAAGATAATAATTCTTATGAGCGTTATAGTAAACAAAGTTTGATTGGGAAGTTGCATAGATGCATACACCTGGATAAAAAAAGAGAGAATTGTAATTTATTGAGATATTTCATTAATTATAATTAATATAAGTTTTAGTGATTCATACTTAATATTGGTAGCACTTCAAGATTAAATAAGCATTTATTTCATGATGGAATACCTTTATATGATTTCCTTATTCATTTTTATTATTTTTAAAAGCTTTTAATATTTTTATTCTTGCACCTTAATGTTTGTATTGATTTTAGATATAACTATTGTAGGAGCTAGCATCTCAACTGAGAGAGAGTGAAAGAGTTTACCTTAAATTTTAAGAGAGAGAGAGAGAGAGAGAGAGAGAGAGAGAGAGAGAGAGAGGTGCCTGTTATTTATATAGTTGCATAATGATTTAAGTTTTTAGTGAGAGAGAGATAGAGAGGTACTAAGGATCTTGTTATTATATGGTTGCATAATGATTTAGGTTTTAAGTGTAAAACTTTTATAATATACATATAAATATATAAGATTTTTTTAAAATCTAGGGGGCAAGAGCCACCCTCCAACCCATCCCTGATTCCAACATTAAATATAAATCTTTTAGTCATGCATTGGATAAAGTTGATTTAGATATACTAATTTTTAGAATTTATTATGAGTCTTTAAAGTTATTGAAATATATCTAGTCTTCTCACTATTCTTTTTAACTTGAGCTTTTTAGTTGGGCTCAATGTTCATGGATGAGTACAACATATCAAATTAGATTATTCTATTCTAAGTGTACTTGCAACCAACCTAATTGTGGGATGCTTGGTTTTATGGGAGCATAGGAGTGATTTTTTAGCTAATGAATCTATATAGTGCAATGTGATTGGTTGGAAATTTGACGCACTTGGTGTACTTGTGAATTATGAGATCTAAGGACTGATGATGGCGAGTAGCTCATATTTGAGGGAGGGATTATAGAGGTTAAATGATCGTCTTGATGTGTCTATATTGTGCTATGCAATAGGAAATTTTTTATCGCAAATAGGTAACATACCATTTAAATGGCATACTATGTTGTAAATGCAATTGTCAATGGAAATTTTGAAATTGATTATATCAATTATAAAATAATAGAAGTGTCGATGGAATTAATTTGATTAATAGAAGTGTCAATGAAATATCATTTGATTAGACAAAATATCATGTAGACAATTTAGTTTTATTAAATTATGTTATTTGAATATTAGTGCAATATATAGTTTCTAACAATCAATTTGATTGTTGAAAAATTAAGAATGTTAAGGTTTGGTTCCTAATTTACTTTACATCATATTTGAAGTGATTGTATATTTAAAGCAACATGTAGGAGTGTCAATTCAATCTTAAGTTTGCTATGAATATAGTTAACTTGAATTTAACTCATTTATTAAATAGATCAAAAATTTCAGCTTGAACTCGACCAAACATACCTTATTCAACACCACTTAAAAAACATTAATGTACTGATGGTGTAGTGTCAATTTTGCCCAAAATAAACATGATTACTCAATGTGAACATCACAATAATAAAATATAATTTTAAAAATATAATTTAATATTTCTTTTTCATTAAAATTTTTTAGAAAAATTAAATAATTATGTTATTTTTTTAGGTTGACTCAAATTGATGCAACCACATGCCTTATTTGGATTATTTAAGCTGACCCAAATCCATCCTAATGCATGACTAAAAACTATTGATTGACTTAGGCTTGAAATAACAAGTTGGAGTTGGGTTTTTGTGTTATGTCTCATATTGAGAATACCATGAAGTTTAAGGATATATTAAATTGAAATATTTGGATAATGCTAAATTGATGTTGCATATAAATTAATTATTATAATTATTTTGGTTAAATACAAATTCATTTTTTTTATTAATCAAACTAATTTGTAATTAACTTTTGGTTGGGGTGTTAATCTAGTGCATAGTCATGATATAAGTTAATGATTGATTATTGGGGGTTCATTAGTATTTTATTAGATCAACAAGTTAAAACATTATTCATTAATATTTTAATTTACTTAAATGATCAATTAATTTATGATTATGATTTTAACTTAGGATAATTAGATTTACCTAGGCTAATATTTTTTAATTGAACTAATCTGGGAGTGAATAGTTTTAAATTATGGCATTTAAGAAAATTTATCCTAGATTATGTTTGGTTCTTTTATTTTTTAAAAGGAATAAATGTGTTATTTATTTTATACATTTTTTTTATCAAAAGTAATTTCGTTTTTAATAAACATGATCATGAATGTTGCAATTGGTCACTAGTTCTTATCTTTAGTTGAGATGTGGGAAGAAGGAATGAAAATTCCTTATTTAAAGATATAATGCTGCAAAGAGAGCAATAATTTTTTGTGTTTGCATGTATGTATATTGAATTATCCAGCATGTTTAATAAAGATCAATGAACCGGTTTTAAGATTTGAAGAAGTGTTAATCAAAGGGATAAACTTTGATACAAAAGCCAAATGGAAATGCACGCTTGATGTTTTTTTAAGAAATGAGTAGTAATGTGAGGAAGAGGAATTGAGTTAATAGCCTCGTGGTTAGGTGTTGGGATATGAACGACTTGGTTAATGCTTGGTTCATGTATTAAATGAATGGTTGGAGAAACATGTTTTGTAGATAAGAAAGTCAAAATAAAATTGTGGTTGTTCATACACAATTAAGAATAGGAATCAATATTAGACAAAATAAATGATATTAAATGCAGAAAGAGCAACACCAAGGGATACAAATGAATTAATCATTTGAAATACTACTTATGACATAGCTCAATTAAAGGTTGTTCATGATTGTTTGATTAAGTAATTGAACAAGTTTGAACACTTTTATAAATACTCGGTTGCAAATGATCAAGATCGAACAACTTGTTTTTGGATTCATTTATGATCATAAATGGCATCACTTTTAAGCTTTTTAAGATGCTCAATTATAGCTTGATATAATACCCAATATATAACACAATTAAGACTCTGTTTATTGTAGATGTTTTATATTTTTTAAAGGATAATAATTTTCCCCCATGTATTTAATCTTTAGAGGGCCCTAGGCTAATCACATAGAACTATAGAAGTGGACAAATCATTTGGTATAAGAGATCATAAACAACAATTCTAAGTATTTTTTCAAAAAAATTAGCATCCAAATGGAGAAATAGGGGCTTGAACCCATGACCTCTAGAAGTGCAGGTATGAACTATTAGGCCAAGGCCTATTTTGCACATTTAACACTTCATTAATTAACTTTTTCTGAATTGAGATAAAACCCGATGTAACATTCTAATTTAAAGAAATTTTGTTAAATAAGATATAACTAAAAATTAATTTTAAACTAAATTATTTTATCAAAATATATATAACATAAAAATATTATTAACTAAATAGTCGTGTTTATCAACACACACATAATAAAATTTTTTTTAATAGAAATTCTATTTGAAGATGCTTCTAGATTTTTTGTGTGAAATAATTTGGGCTTTAAAATCTTATGTTGCCTTTATATTGATCAAGTATTTTGTCTTGTATCATGAAGAGATACAAGTTAGTAACATTTAAATAGAATGAAAGAAGTAAGTTGCTTGAAATTGAATAATGACTCGAGATATTCCAAATGAATAATGCCTTTATGTAGAAAGAATTAATGCGAGTGTGGGTGCCAGAAGCAAGTTAAGATTGAAACTGAGCGACACTATTCTGTTGCATACCCTGAATTAAGGCTCGACTTGAATAAGGATCAATAAGAGGCTCATTTATGCTTCCAAACTTACTGCTCGTTTAAATGTTGATAACCATAATTAAGCTAAACTTGAGTTGAGCTCAAATCATGCTCAAACAAGTATGAATTTAAATGAATGAAGCCTGAACATCATTATGAAGATCAAATTGAGCTCGATTCATATTTGAACTGGCTTTTGGTAAAACGAGTCTGAGTGTGATAGATTCTAGCTTAGCTTCACATGGTTCATTTCTAGCCTTAGCAACACCTTTGGTAGTGATAGAGCTATGACTTGTTGGTAGGAGGAAAAATGTAAGCATATAATATTGTTTCTTTATGTAGTATAATAAAGGATATTAGATAATTAATATTAATAGCAAAATACTATAAAAGGGTAAAAAATAATGATATATCTTTTCAATTAATGTGTAATACAAAAAATTAAGGTGCACGAAATAAATATTATAATTGACCTTGAAAGATATTTATTTTACAAATGCATTGAAAATTTTCTTTTTATCAAGTTGATTAAACTATGTGTTTTCTTTTACAAGACAACATATATTATAATGTAAAAAAAATTATGCGTGAAGACGTTAATTTGTTAATAAGTCGGATTTAGTTGAGGTAGAGAAGAGGTGTAAACTTTACACTCCAAAAATGGCGGGAGATCAAGCATAATGTTTATTTTGTTGCTAATGATTATTTTATCATAATTTGCATTTGAAATTAATTAAAACTTCAAATTTATATGTTAGAGAAGAGAACATGAAGTTGATGTTATATAAACTATAGTATATTATTATCATTATGATAATTGTTAAAATAATATGAATGTTCATTTTTATTTACTAATGTTTGATTGCATATTTCATACCAATAAAGTGTGGTTGGTGCTCTAATACCTGAAACTAGAGTGAGGACTTAAAATTTGGCTGGAAAGGAAGGTGGGGGTTACATTAATGAGTGATGATGAATTCAAAGAGCATGAGATTTGAGCTTAAAAGCACCTTATTTGTGGAGAAAAGATCATTTTTGACAAGAAGGGTATAGAATTGTATTTTGAAAAAAAAAAAGAGGGCAACTGAGCTAGAAAGTAAACTATATTTGAAAGGGCAAAGAGGTGAACTAGGTAATAAACCATGTTTGAAATAGGAGACAGTGGGAAAGCAAGGAGAGCAACTGAGGAATCAATTTGGTTCTAACAAAAAATTCACCAGAAATGGATTTTTCATAAAAAATTCTTGTTAGATTTTTGTGAAAATTCATTAACTGTTAAAATCCCATTAAATTTGTCCCCAAAATCCTCCAAAAATTTACTTCGATCATATTTTTGGTAGCAACTACTTACAAATGTTACATTAGTAACCCTATCATTCAACAAATAAGATTTGCAAGTACTTGGTTTATTTTTTAGCAGTCTTTTCCTAAAGAGTCAATCATGTATTACATTATCCATCAATCATATTGTTGCTTACTTAGTTAACAATAATAGAATTACAGCTCCTGACTTGGCATGGCAACATGCAGGCGTGAATAATTGCAGAATTAAGCAGTAAAAATAAAATTTACTTAAAAATAAGTTATTGCAAAATATGTGATATTTGTTTTTAAATATTAGCAAGTATAATCTCATTCATATCCCTCCTAACATCTCTCTAACTCTTCCTCATCTTCATCTTGTCAATTCCCAAGTAATTTGAACTGTGGCACCAACATTTGCATATATTTACATATTTATATTAGCATGTGGATCTACAATCATAATAGCTACCTCCACCTTACCATCTCTTGTATCTCTAAATCCTCTTTTTTTTTTTTTAATTTATACCTCCTTAGTCCTTAAATTGACTATTTGTATGATCCATTTGACCATCCGTCTCAATCGAGTATACTCATAATACAAAAAGATTAGTATTAATGAGAATTTTTACATATTAAGTAATTAATATTCATATTATAAATGTTCTACAATCTATTATCCACTCTTTGTTGGTTTGCATGTTCATGATGGGTATGTGAGTGCATTTGATAAGGTCTCTTCCAATTAACATCCTCTTATATTTCATGTGTGAATTTGGTCCTTGTATGTAGAGAGGTGCTTGTATCACTATAGTAGAAGCATGATTTTGTTGATATTGTGATTTTGAAAAAATTATTAGTAAAACTACATTAAAATATTATTAAAAAAATTAGACTGTTGACACTGTAGTCGGGGGTTTACATACATACGACACAATTCCTATGTATTTACATATTTAATATCTAAATTTCAATTTTTACCTATGTAACACTTCAATTTTCAATATCATCATCACTCACTTTTTAAAAGTGAAATGTACTTTTTTAAACATAGGATAATGTTAGGTAACTAAATGTCTAATTTTAGATGTTAGATATGTAAATGCATAAGAATTGTGTGGTATGTACGTAAATCTTCCTAAAATTAAACACAATATTATATGCTAGCTGGTGTGATGTGATGTAGCAATGTGTATGAAAGCATGCTATGAGTGTGGAATACACATAGGATTCATTATTTTTTCAAGGGAATTGCTACTTTTTCTACACCCCACATCAACACTAGGATGAAATCTATAACTCTTAACCTCGCCATCTTCATCCAAACGGTGAGGCTTTCAATCTCTTAATCCTTTTGCAACTACCTCTCCTCTTAATTCTAAAGCTTAAACTCTAATTCCCGTTCATAACTTCGTCCACTTCCGTATCATTACTCCTCAAGCCACATTGGAGGAGTTAATGGAGAAGATCCTGAAAATGGGGGGCCTGCTTTAATTTGGGGAATTTATTTTGATTTTTTACTGATAAAATTCACTAGTATGAAGCCAAATTTGGCTTACATTCTGTTGGAAAGTTGAATTATTATTAAATTTTCTTTCAGAATTTTATTTGGGTACTGATATTGATGGAATTGTGGTGGCACTAAGAACCAGCAAAAAGGTTATTAGAAATCTGTCAGTATTACTGGTGAAATTTTTTAGCCAATTTAGACTGTTTATCCATATTGCTAACTTTTAATGAGAGTTTTGGCATTCAAAATTTGGTTAAGTGGATTTGAAGTCTGTCCGTTCCTGATAACATGCAATTTGGATTAAAATTGTGCTGATATGTTGCCAAACTGGAGTCAAGACATTATATGGAATTGAATCGGAAGGGTTGGAATAAAAATTATAAAGTTGACTAAAAATAGTTGGAATAAGACTAATGTTGTTGTCTTTGATGATGATGATGATGATGATGAATCATGTTTGGCTCTGATTCTTTCCCTTCACCGTTTAAGAATGTCGACCAACTTATTCAAGCGTTCTTATACTTGCGTGAGTCTGTTGTCTCCCACCGTATCTGTTGATTGGACTTGGAATGCGCACAGGAACCAGCTTCTAAACAGATTTAACACTTGAATCTCCTTATTAGCCGCATAGCAAGAGTGTTAGGTTTGGGCAAGGTATCATTCATGCATTATGCCTTAATTTATCTTGTATAAATAGTTCGGTCCTACATGACGTGACTTAACCTTTAATCATCGGAGCTCTAGTCTCAGTTGAATTGTCTTCTTTTTACCTACCTTCCAGTTTCATCACGATCACTTTTCATCCCCTCCCTCTCGCCCATCTTCCCCATCCTTTCTTACCATCTGTGCTCTAACTTCTTATTCACTGGCCCCATTATCACTTGTCAAATCAATCCTAGAAACAAGGCAACCTAGACCACGAGGCCTGTGTCTTGCAGTTCCATGACTATAATGCATATTAAAGAATTCAAATGTTATGCTGTCTTTCTTCAAGCTTTTTTTTTTCTTCATCAGAAACCATAGGGGGCTCTTAATCAGAAACCTTAAGAGCTCAAGGACTTGATTTGTTTTGTTATAACGCTCTTTTAATGATGTTTAGGTAGCCATTAGGATTCTTCCTGTCAAGTTGCAATTCTATTATTGGAGATACTGTGTTTTAGTTGAACTGATGCTTTCATATTACTGTTTGCATGTGCTCGTGCTCTATTCTTTTCAATCCGTTTCCCATGCAGACTGTTCCCTGATTAGAAGCGTATTTGTTTTACTGCCCTATGGGCTCCTTTCCATGATTTCTACTTTTTGAGAGCCCTTTGTTGATTGGTAGGTCACATTAGGACAAGATTTGTCATGTCTCTTTGATTTTTTTTTTCTTGAAGATTTGACTATTAGAAATTGTTTTTGTATTCATAGAAAATTATTTATTTACTGCATAAACTTGCTTAATATTTTGGTAATAATTCTGGGAAAGTATGGCTGTACTATATTTTTAAGTCTCTAATGACATTGTTCTAATAACTTAACCATGTTGGTTAGTTTTGGGTGACTTCACTTCAAGGTTTTCTTTATGAATGCTTGTTAAAAACAACTTTCTGCTGTTATGCCATTCTCACCTCTACCAAATTTTCTTGTTTTATTGTTATGTTTTATAATCTACTTTAACATCCTCATCACCATTACATTGAAATTTTATTCAAAGTTTTAGGATCACAACTCTTCTCCTATTATGAAAATATGCTAGTATTTTATTCTTTATAGTTTATAAATAGATATTTGGAGGACAGTATCTATAAAAACTAATTTAAATTTTTTTTCTGTAAGGAATTATCTTTGAAATCTTTCGACATATATAATTTTGCTATTTTCTTTTCATGATGATCGTTGCAGATTTATAACTATTCATCCTCTCTTTGGTTTCAGTCTTTCATAGAATATGAATAGTTTTTGACAGGTGCTTGTTTCAGTCTGTTTTGTTTTCATCAGTGTCTTGGTTCATCAACCTGTTGATTTCTTAATGAATTTGGCAGCGTAACTGAGAAGGGTCTCTTTTTTAAATGTGATTTGACCGTTTTTTTTTTTAAACTTAGGTTCATCTGCTTGTTAAACGGTCTAAATCCTTTAACACAGCGTAAGTTTAAATGCTTAAAAAAATTAAAACTTTGATTCTTCTGCTGTTTAACGGTCTAAATAAATACACGTTTTTGAAAGGCCTGTACTACACGTTTTGTTTTTGTTTTTGTTTTGTGAAATCGAGCGTAAGTAATCTTATAAGAGAAGAAGATTTATGTAGATGTCCTCCAAGTCTTATATATTTATGTATTTAACATTTAAATTTAAATTTTTACCTTTCTAGTATTTTGATCGCTTAGGTAATAAATTGTATTTTAGATGTAATTATTGATCTCCACATGTGTTATAAGGTGAGTTAAACCCATAAGTTGAATCCGACATATTTCGGAAGACAGTGCGTAAATCGAGGTTGAAATGCACTGTACATCATAAAAAATAATTGAAATGATTTTTGATCGATGAATGGATTTCCGCGTTGAATATAAATTGTAGAATATAAATAATCATGCGCGATAATCCATCGGCGGTCGTCATTCGATAATGTCTGCGTATGTCGGGAGGTGTCGATCGTAAAATGCGCGTTCGCGATTGCGTAGTTATTTGAAATGTCGAAATCTATCGAATAAGAATTGTACGATAAATTCGAATGTCGGCTCGAAGAGCCACGTATTTTTGAAATTGATCAATTTGGCGTCGATTTAACGATTTAAATGATTGAAACGATCTGATATTGAATATCTTAAATTAATATATATATATATATATATATATATATATATATATATATATATATATATATCATGTGATTTTATCGATGTACAATTCATATTAAAGATAATCAATTAATTTAAAAATCAATTTAGAAAAAAATTTAAATTTAATCTTAAGTGAATCAGCCGCCCTAATCTCCTTCTCGCGCGACTCCCCCTCCCTCACGCGATCGCACCCGAGCTGAACCTTCCTCCTTCACGCGCGATCCGACGCTACACGAAAGGCCTTTCTCGCACGTCTCTCCTCTCGGTCGAAAGAAGGCCACGCACGCAGCCCTCACGCTCGGCCTCCTAACCGCTCTCGCGCAAGCCTCTCCAACTTTTCCCTCTTCCAGCTTTCTGCTTCCCTCAACTGAAAGAGAAGGTAAAGGGCTACTTTCATTTTTCCCTTTCTCTTTTCTCCAAAAGATAGTAAGGGCTTCTCCCATTTTCTCTCCTCTTCAAAATCGAAGAAAAGGTAAGGTGAACTTGCTTCCTTTTCTATCTTCTTTCTTCTCCCTTCTCCATTTCACTTCTTCCCTCTTTTCCCAAAAAAAAAAAAAAAAAAAAAGAAATTTATTTGTTTTCTCTCCACATCCTTCGCCTTCTTTCGTCTCTCCGATTTTTCTCTTTTTTCACCAAAATCCAAAATCCATCTTTGTTTTTCCCTCTTTTTCATAAAAATTCATAATCAACTTTTAAATTCTCATTTTCTCAATCTAAAATTCTCCCATTTTTCAAATTCAAATTTCCTACTTCATTTATTAATCTTTTTTTGTCGAGGAAAAAAAAACGTCGTATTTCTTTTTTTCATCATTTTCTCCCATTATTCTTTTCACTTCAAATGGGAAGCAACACTTAACGAGTTCTTTTCGATTTTGGCGTCGCCTCCCCATCACTTCTCTTCATCTGTCGGAAGCAACACCGTCAGCGGGTTTTCGATTTTGTCGTCCTTACATTTCTTCAAATTCGTATTGCTGCAGGAGAAGCAACACCGTCAAGAGGCGGGTTCTTCTCTTGGTTTTCGGCATATCCAACCCCATCTCTTTGCCGATCTTTGTAGCGTGCAGAAAAATGAGTCAGAATATGTGAGATTTATGAATGTGGATATATATTCATTTATTTGTTTCTTTGCATGTTCGAAGGTCCGTCGCTCTTAAGAGTCGCGAGAGATGAAAAATCGAATGTGGGTATCATATCGCGACGATATGCTCATAGAGTGTATAGTAAGTTTTTCGGTTAAATGTTGCTCTTAGATAAAATGTCGAAATTTTTGTATAATTCTAAACTTGAAAAAAAATTAAAATGAATACTTTTCAATTATATTTCTCTTCTAGAGGTTTCAAGACTTAATGTGAGGCATGTAGTAAGAAAACGGTTGTGGTGTGACACTCGTTCTCATGAGGGCGTGTCGAAATCTAAATACTCTCGACCCCTATTGGGCATGATGTTGGGAGGCTGTCAAATTTTTTGGCTTAGAAAAAATGGGAGTGTGAAACGAACTGGTTTAAGAACATTAAGTAAGAAAACTTACTGTTAATTTCAAATTAAAAGCGTCACAAAAAAAATGGGAAAGTAAAATGATATTCAACAAACATAAAAGTAAAACAAAAAAAAGGAGGGGGGAAATGAAAGTTATTATGAGGGGTAAATCTTCTTTTAAAATTAAAATTAAAGTCTATAATTTCAAATTTCAATAATCAGAATTCTGTCTGAAAAGAGAAGATGACTTAAATTTAATTCTACAAAATCATGGTCTTTCAATCAAAATTATGGAAATTTATTATAATTATGATTTTAAAATAAATGATTTTATTAAATAGATGAAATTAGCTATAAACTTTTAATGTTATAGAGATTTTAAATGTAATTTTAATCACGAAAAGGCGCACATGTTAAGTTGAAATTAAATAAAAAAAATATGAAATCAATCTCTTAATTGAAAAATAAACACTATATAATGTCTTAATATCACCCGCATGAGCTTCGACATTATACTGAATGCTTAAATTAAAGTGTCTGAGTATGCTGCGTGGTTGTTTCTCGGTTTAGTCTTACGATTGAGTCCGGGTTAACAAAATCTAAAAATCTATAATAAGAGTTTCAAATAAGTGAAATATTTGAGAAATTGATTTTGTCTGGTGATTGTAGATGTAATCTCCTGTTAGCAGTTAAATAGTGTTGACATGATCTAAAGCTTTTAAATATATTCAAATTAATCAATTTTCAAATTAAATTAAGTAACAATTTGAAACTGTTTAAATAAAATTTTATCATTAAAAATTTTAATCCATCTTCTGCAACCGTTTGTCGGGAGTGACAAATTAAGAAAACTCTAGCTCACAAAAAAGTCAATGTCAAATTAAGTGTTTTTTATGTCTTCACTCTGTCTAGTAAGGATGACCGTGTCCTTTGGTTGCGTGCTTGGTCAATGAAAGCGATAGCATTCGATCGAGTTCTACGATAACCATGCTTATATTATATTACGATCCGTAGTTATGTTCTCAATGGCATGTCCTTTGAGTTGTGAATCATGATACTTGATAGATGAAACAAATAAAAAGATACTTAAGATTGTCTCTTTCAATACCATCTCGAGTCTACAAGGATTTTTTTTGTGCGATGTAATTCATTGTTTGATAAGGATCTTGATTAGGTTGAGTTACCTTCTCACGACTAAGTAAATTAGGGATCTATAGTGAAATCATAGATCTCGAGCATGTCATCATTAACCATCGGCTAAGATGAAATGATAAATTTTATAATTTAAATTATGAAACTCCATATGATGCTACTATACGTCATGCATTAAGTGATCCAGCGACTAGTCTTGATCGAAAGTTCTCTTACTTGTGAGTAATTGCTAAACTTGCTTTATAGAAAATCTATAACCAGATCTAAAGTTCTGGTCAAATGAGGACGAAATCTTTAGGTAGTGTCTTATTTACTATTTCATATGCCTTCTGAAAATTACATCACTCTTTTCATCGAGAGATCGATGGTGAATTTTTGGAGTCCACAATAATATTAAAAATTTGAGTGTTATGTATTTAAATGTAAAATTTTTGATATTTAAATGGATAAGATTTGTGTGATATGTATGTAAATGACTCAAAAAAATAAAATATTGCATGTAATCATAGTATAATTGTTTCAATAGATTAGGGGTGTGATTTAAGTGACTTGTGAGTTGGTTTAAGCTTTGTTTGATAAAGGGCTTGTGAGTTCAGCTCGATATGCCAACAAATTAAGCTTAAGCTAGTCTTGACTAGATCATTAGCTCACTAGTTGGTTCGTGAGTTGATTTAAATTTGTAAAATGAATGCGCATGCTTGAGCATGATAAATCATTTAAGTTTAAGATCAAGTTGAGGGTAATTTGAGTTTCGCTTGACTCGGTTATACTTTTATAATTGGCACAACATGATGTTAAGTGCCTTCTATTCTTGTTATGAAGTGCTGAATATTGAGGTTTATGTGGATGGTCTTGAATTAATCAACTCTTGATATTTTTAAGTAGGTATTAATTAGTTTTGTTGGTAAGATTTTTGGAAGTTGGTGAGATCTTGAGTTTAATTTTTTGCTTATATAATAACAATTTTTTTATTTTGTTGATTTTTGGGTGTGCAAAAATCTAAGTTTATTAATGTGACATTTTCGTTAAGAAGAGCATAAACAATATTGAACAACTTGCTTGAATTTTAGAAAGCTAATAAGGGTGTTATAGTGATAGCACACAAAAGGAAGATTTTTCCATTTATATGGCAAAGTATTATATTATAAAACGTATTGTTCATTTTGGAGAAGCAACGCAAGATAAAAATTATGACATAAAAATCTCTATAATAGGGTGATATTAAGTAAATAATGTTTTCAGGATGAAACAATATGGCGATATGTTAAACATCTATGTGAAGGCTAATTGATTGGCCACTAATATATATATATATATATTGGCTTGCTTAGATTCAAATTTATTATAGTAGGTTTTTATTGTCCTGTTTTATAAAAATAGTAATTTAAAATTATCTCTTATCTTATAAGAATTACAATCACATATCTCTTTTTACCCCTCGATGCACTTTGTAAATATGGTTTTTGTTGTTGTGTAGGGAAGGCTTACAACGGTCAATAGAAATTTGAATTGATGAAAGCATTATGAGGTTGTAAAAAAATTAAAAGATCTGTCTATATAATATCATTAAAGAGTAAGACCAACGCATTCTTTAAAATATTTGTGTCATAATTTGGCTTCTTATTCAAAAATTTTGCTCTAAATTATTAAATTGAAGGGTTGTTTGGTTGGTGAATTAGGACAGTAAAGGGAATGTAGGGATTTTAATGCTTTGGGGTGCTTAGAATGTTACAAATTAAATATCTAAAATATGTGTTGTATTTAGGATGTTTTGAAAGAGTGATTTGTGTTGTATTTAGAATTCAGTTAATTTGAGTGAATCTTAAATAGATCGGTTGGTGTTCACCTATAAGATCCCATCGACGTAGCTACTCACAAGGGCCCATCGTCCATCGATGCATTTCCACTGTCCCTCAACGGTCTAGCGGCTTTGGCCCACCACCACCAGCTAGCCGTTCATGTTGGCAACAACGTCACCACTTGTGGGACCCCAAAGGGTGCTAACATTGTTGTTCCTTGACCCCATCGTTGTGCCATCGTCGTTGCCATCTATTGGCAGCTGACCACTCTTATTGTTAATCACTATTAATGTCTGCCAGATTCCTCTAACTCCCATCACATCAAAAAATATTATTTATAGGATTTTCAATCAAACAATATAAAATAACTCAATTATATTATATATATATTTTTGCATTGTATTCTTTTTTAAGAGTTGAGGAGGCCTCGAGCATGCCAACTAAAGGTTTAAACAAGCCATACATGGAGGATGTGATCATTAGATAGAAGTTAGGTTAGGGGAGGATTTTTGTCTTTGGAATGAACCTTTTCGTATGCTATGAAGTATCTCTGACATTTATAATGGACGAGACAATAACAAAGGAGTTCAAAATTGGAATATTTTTATATCTTTGGTATAGATGCATTGTTGGTACCAAGAGTCATCAATATCGAGGAAGAAAGGAAGACCTTAAGAGATTAACGAGCCTTAGAGAAAAAAAGGTAGAGGAAAACTGGACTCTCTAGGGTTAGCCTCTTCTCCTCCCCGTGGTTCCTCTACCCTGCCGCCGCCCTCCTCCTCTCCAGCTCTTCTTCACTGTAAGCCCCTCGAGCCACCCTGACCTCTCTGCCAGGTCGATTCCACTATGGCTGGGATGAACTCCAATTCATTCAATCGTGCCTTTCCTCCGCTTTCCAGCTCCTCCCCTCTACCTTCTCTTCTCGGGCAACCGAATAACTCCTCTTCCCGTCCAAGCATTTGGAAAGACCTTCTCTTAGCCCAGAACAATAAAAGTCATAACCTACCCCTTTCGTTTATCCCCTCAGATTCTCCGGTAGTCTCTTTCTCTGAAGAGGAACTTGCAGAAGGGCAAAAAGAGTGGAACCTCTCATTGATAGGTCATGCAATTGGAAAACGACCTTACTATGGATCACTACTAGCAGTTGTTAGGAAGAAATAGAAGTTCAAGGAAAATCTTGAGCTCCTTATTCTAGAAGGTGACTTCTTTCTATTCAAGTTCACTTGCATTGAAGATTATAATCAGGTTTGAGATTATGGACCGTGCTTCCTTAACGGTCTACCATTCATTTTCCAAAAATGGAAGTGGAACTTTCGTCCATCCAAGGAGCTAATCTCTGAACTCCCGATTTAGATTAAACTCCCTAATTTCCCGTTATGCCTCTGGAATGAAGCAGGCTTCTCCAAAGTCGCAAGCAAGATCGGGATTCCCTTGGCAGTTGACAATCTTACAGCAACTAAAGCTAGGATAACCTTCGCTCGGATTTGTGTTCAAATCAACACTTCATCACCTCTCCCGGATTCCATCCCTATTAACTTAAATGGTTTGGAATTTCATCAGAGCATGCTCTATGATTGGAAACCTTCATGCTGCTCTAAATGTAAGACATTCTCCCATGATGATAACAGCTGCCCTTCTAATCCTCCCTTCCGTGTGGTTAACAGAGGTAGAAGCAGAAGTCGTGCCCCTCTTGGGAGGAACAAACAGGATCCTCCATCCAATACACCTACTCTACAGCAAACTATAAACCAGCATCAGGATCTAATGCCATCATCTCCTCACGGCTAAACCCTCGGGGTTACAAGAGGAACTTTCTAATCTCCCTCCTCCTCTAATACTATTGCTGATCTCAATCAGCTACCAATTCAATCCCCACCACTCGACAATGTCAATGTCCAGGACGAAGATACTCCTCTACTTCTGGATCAGGATTTATTTGTTTCCCCCTTAGCTGATGGTAGAGAAACCTCCACGATCGGAGTAATCACTAGATCAGCATCCACTTCTCTAGTGCTAATCAACGCGGCACAAGGTGCCAAACTCAGGAAAAAATCCCAAGAGGAGAATTCAACAAAATCCCCTAATCCTACCCCAACACCTCACAAGGTAACAAAAAAGGGCAAAAAGCCCTCCTCTTTCTCCTCTTAATGAATAAGGCGATAATTTTGGAGCGTCGTGGTCTCTCTGCCGATGGGAGAAAGCTTGACTGCCTCAGAATCATCAAAGACCACAGTTTAGACCTTATGTGCCTTATGGAGACTAAACTCCAGTGTGTTTCCTCCCAACCTCCCCCTCTCTACAATAATCTCTCACTCTTTCAATCAGAATCTAGCATCTCCAATTTCGAATGCTCACCAGGTGGTCGTATATGGATCAAGTGGAACTTTGAAAAACTTTCATTTGATTTGATCACTAAGAATGAGCAGATTCTTCATGGATGTCTCTACTTCGGGTAGTACTCCCTTTCTTCTTACTTGTGTTTATGCTGATAATGACGCTAAAGTTAGGATTGCTCTGTGGAATGCTCTAAGCTCCATCATCGACCATGGATCCTCATGGGGACTTCAATCTCTTTACAAGATAAAGTTGGGGGAATCCCAGTCTCTCTGAACAATTCTCTTGCTTTCAAAAGTTGTATAAACAATTGTGAGCTCATGGAACTCCCAAGCTCTGGATTATTCTATACATGGTCGAATCAGCAGTCAAACAAGCCTATCCTATCCAAGCTAGATCGGGTTTTTTGTAACTCTTGTTGGCTGGATCTCTACCCCTCATCCCACTATAAAGTCCTCCCCCTTCTTTCCTTAGATCACTCTCCCTTAGTGACTTTCACTTAGTCTTTCCTTAATCCTCTTCACAGATTTCTCTTCAGGAATTATTGGGTTGAAAATGCTGGATTTCTGGACCTCATCACTAATGCTTGGCAAAGTTATATACAAGGAGATCCTCTTTTTGTTCTATCCTACAAACTAAAATAAGTTAAGTGTGCCCTTACCAGTATGTTCAGAGATCCCCTTTCTCTAAAGAAGCAAATTGACTCTCTACGGATGGATCAAGAACAAATCATGAGTAAATTAGATAAAGATCCTCACAATGCTTCTCTTCTACTTGATGCTAAGGATATTAAAACTAGATATATTGACCTTCTTCATAAGGAGAGTAAGTGGATTAGGCAAAGGGCCAAACAACATTGGCTATCAAAATCTGATGATGACCTCCAATATCTATATTGCTCACTGAAAGAGAGAAGGAACTCCAATACTATAAGGGAAATTCAAACTTCCTTTGGCACAGTCACTGATCAAAACAACATTGCAGTGGAACTTTATGATCTCCTAGCTATGGGAATAACCTCTTCTCTAACTCTTCAGTCTCTCAAAAGTTCTCTAAACACGATTGAATCTTACCTTGGGTTAGAAGTGAATGCTGATAAGTCTACAATCTTCTTCTCTAAGAACAGTAGAAGAGTGGATGAATTACAACATATCCTTGGAATTTCTCAGGGTACTTTTCCTCTTAAATACCTAGGTTTGCCTTTAGTCACAGGCTCCATCAAACTGGCACACTTCAACCCTCTATTTGATAAACTCCATGCATGGCTAGCCGGTTGGAAGAGCAAATTTCTTTCCCTGGGAGGTAGATTCCAACTGATCAGATCATCGGCTAATAATTGCTTGTCTTACTGGTTTCGATCCACTGCCATACCTAAGGGGATCATTAAACGAATCTGTTCCTTCACAGCTAGTTTCTTCTTCCACGCAGGGGAGACTAAAAAACTCCATACTATATCTTGGGATAAAACCACTCTGCCTAGAGATAAGGGGGGCACTGGCCTCATTTCAGCTACTTCACTCAATCTGATTTGCAAACTTAAAATCATTTGGAAAGTCGTTCAAGGTGTCTCTTTATTCGCCAAATGGAGTCACATGAAATATGGATCCATTTGGAAGTCTTCACCACGAAAAGCTTCCCAATTATGGAAATCTCTAATGTCCATTGCTATTAGATTCAAGGATTATTTTAAATTTGAAGTCGGGAATGGGGAGCAGCTTTCACTTTTCTACGACCTCTAGTGTGGAACCTCCTCTCTTATAAATACTATGGGATCTAAGGGTCCCCAGATCTTGGGTTTGCATGCTAAGCTCAATACTATAATACTAAGCGGTAGATGAAATCTACCTCCACTTTACTTATCCCCGGTCTTTCAAATACAATCCATGCTACATCGATTAAGGGTAATGGGGATGTGATTACTTGGTGCAACCTTAGCACTCCTGTCAACAAAGATTTCAAGAAAGCAGTATATGATGGCTTTCCTGATATAAGTTGGAGCAAAGGCATATGGTTCAAAGGGCACGCAATAAACTATGCATTATATTGTTGGCTTGCTTTTAAGGAGGGGCTTAAAACCTCTGATAAATTGGCTAAGAGAGGATTAGGATCGACCTTCTTGTCTTTGTCTATGTAACTCCTCACCGTCACACTCATCCTTTTTGAATGTCCCTTCTCTATGGAACTGATACGTAGCCTTATTCCAAATGGACAATTCTTTCTCATGAAGGTTACTTTACAGCAAATTCTAAGCTATGTGGATGATTCCACCTATACGGTAATGAATAGACTGCACTTTTTGATATCTGTTGTAATTGTATATTTCATATGGAGAGAGAGAAATGCACGATTATTCTCCTCAACAGCCGCTTCACTCTCTTCTATATCCTTTTCTATAAAGGAGAGAGTCTCTGCAAAATTAAAAAGTGGAAAATCAAGGATAAATGGCCCTTGAACGTGCTGGATGTGATGAAAAAATGGAGGGATTTTGACCCTCCATAAGCCTGTCTGATATTGCTGTCTGCTCTCACTTCTCCTTCCTTCTGTGGTTATGTATCTTTGGGTTCTTTTTTTAGGGACAATGATGACCTACGAGCGTTTTGCTAGAGGCCTGAAGGCCTTCGACAACACCCGGAATCTCATGCAGAGCATATGAATCCATTGGTTGTGAAGGAAAGCTGGTCTCCTTTGCTCTGCTATCGTCTCTTTTTGGTTTTTGGATGCCAGAAGTATTTGGCATGTATGGTCTGAGTCCTATGAGTAACTTTTAACATAGGTTGTTTAGTCTGTTTGTTATTATATACCATACGTGTGTATGGAGGTTCTTTGTCTCCTTGTTTTATTATTAGTCTCTTTGACTATTAGTCTTTTTGATTGTTTGTTCTAACATGTAACCGTTTTGCTCTTTTGGATTAATTATATTTGGGCTAAGCCCTCAATTCTTCCAAAAAAAAAAAAGACCTTAAGAGATTTAACAAAACTCAAATGAAATAGGCTATAGATAGTAGGAAGGAAAGGATGAATAAAAACAAGGGCTATGACACCCACAAGAGATAGGTGGGGAGGTATAATTTATTTATCCCAACAAATTGGATTTTATTTCTCTTTTTTCATTTCTAATGGATAATTAAACACATAATTATGGATGAGTTGAGTAAACTTTGATTCTTGTGTGAATAATTTCGTTCTGAGTGTACTAATGATTTTATTTGAATAATTTCGTTTATATACTTTTGCAAATATAATATTTTGAAACAAAAAAAAAATGTTGAATATTATTTCATGACTATTATTAAATATTTTTGAAAAATATATATTAGCTTTCACATTTCTTGATTTTCTGAATTTACATAGAAATAAAATTATCAATTTATTTTCACTCGGCTTTCCTTTGATTTGTTGAAAAAAAATACTTAAAAAAAAATCTATAACTATGACATATTTGAAATTTATTTAGAGGCCATTTAAGATTAATTTGTTTACTTAATTTTATTTTATTTTTATCTTGAATTGAAATAAAATATATTTAATAGTGATAATTAAATAACAAACAAATGCTTAAAACATACAAATTTTTTTTTAAATAACATAAAAATTAAAATAATTATATATAAAATAAAATTGATCCCAAACAAAAATTTAACATTTTTTTTATATATTTAGACATTTTGATGAACTTACAAATAAATCATCATACAAACATCAATAGATCTTGAATGGCCCTTAAAGAATTTCTTTCTTCCTAAAGTCTCTCTAAGAAGTGAGAGGTGGTTGTATTCGAGTTTCTAAGCTAAGCTTGTGTAAAACTCATTATTCTTAAGAACTTTACAAAAATTTTAAAACAAAATAGCAATCATAATAAATTTCCATCTTGCTTGATATTTGAGAAAAAAAATATTAACTTAGAAATAGCTTGGGATCACTTTATTTTTTAATTTTTATTTAATTTATTTATATTTTGATTAAAAATAAAATATATTTGATTGTGATAATTTATTAATAATATAAATACTATTTTGAGTGTTTTAAAAAATATGATAATCTAATTTTAAAAATAGAAAATAAATATAAATATAATTAAAAAAATCCATTAAAAAAAACACAATAAAATTGATCCAAAATAAGCCTTTAGTTCATGTAAAATTTAGCAATTTAAGTCACATTGGTTGACCTCTCAATCATTATTTTCACCAATCTTAATTATTAACATCAATTTTATAAATTCTCAATCTCCTAAGTTTATGTGTTTGAGCTTTGTAAATTCATTCCATTTATTTTCATCTTGTTTGGTACATCTATACTCCATTTTGAAGCTTTGGGGTCACTTGCTTCAATGTATTTTTTGGATTTTAATGCTGTTACTTATGGTTTTCATTCTATGCAATTTGTGTTCAATATTTTCTTAGTAAATTAGGTGATATATAGATTACTTAACTTTTGATTCCTTACAACAACAACAAAAAAAAAAAGAAGAAGAAAGATCTCAACCACCTTTCCTTATTTTCAATAGCATTATATTCTTTAAAATAGTATTAAATAAAAAAATTGCTTGCTTATGCCTCATAATGTCTTTTGAAAAATGTCTCTTTTATTAAGGAAATATGCCAAATATTTCATACTGAATGAAATTATTCCCAATGAGGCTTGCCTTTACAAATAGCTTATCAAATGAGAAGCCCTTCAAAATTTGTTCAAATTAGTTCAAATTTGAATTGAAACAAACTAATTTGGAAAGTTTGAACCAATTCGAACCTGGTTTGCGAGAAATCTCATCATAAACTCTTCTCCTTCACACACCGCGACTCGATGATGCCTGCCGAACCCATAATGAACTCTTCTCCGTTACATGTCGATGAATCCCACCATTGCCTACCCTCAATGCCTCGCAAAATTCACTTCTCCTCGCATGCCCCTAAATCCCATTGATTCCTATATTTTGCCCACCACAAACTCCTCCTTCACACATTATTAAATCTTGTCAATGTTGCCACGAGATTCAATAACTCTCCTCCTTCATGACCCGTCGAATCCCATTGATGCATGATAGTTCCATCACAAATATCTTCTCTCCTTCATACACCACCAAATCTCATTGATGCTTGTTACTAAGTTCTCACAAACTCCTATTCTACTTCACACACTGTTGGATCCAATAAATAAGCATGCATAAACAAAGTTTCAACCAAGGTTTGAGTTAAGATTGTTAATCTCTACATATGGTTCACAAGTCAAATGAATTATGAAAGTTAAAATAATTAATTAACGAGAGAAACATCACATGAATCGAGTTTAAATTGCCCTAATCGCGATCGGATTTGATTAAAATCGTCTTGATTTAAAAATTCAATTTTATAAATACATCTAAAATATTAAAATTAATTAAATAGAAAATATCAGATAAATGAATAACCAATCAATCGATCAAACTTAATTTTCAATGAAATTATGCGCATATTGAGGTTAAGAAGCCCCGACGATGTCTGAAAAATTTCCGTTCGTGAAATTGACTGCGCCGTTGTAACCGAAACGTCAAAATCTATCTAACGATACTATTTGTAATCAATTCAAAGAAAGTCTACACCGAACTTGACGATTTGAATCGACATTCGCTTAGGCTTGATTTATTTGATTATTAAGTCGCTGATATCCGACGTGAAATGACGTGTTATTCGTATGAAATATCTAAAATTGATATCCATATTGTTAGGATTTATTATTAGGGTGAATCGTTAATATTTCTATGATTATCGATAATTATGCTATTATTAAGCTAATGATCAATCAAATAAATTAATCCTAACCCTAACCGGGCTGCTCAAACTCCTAATCATAGTTGACGCCCACCGTTTTCTATTGGACACCCCTTAATTTCCTAACCCTTGCACTAATAGCCGAAACGAGCCTCTCAATTAGGGCTGTCAAAATAGCTCGTTATTCAACGTCGTGTTGGTTCGTTATATAGTGTTAAACCGTTCGCGAGGGGAAACGAACAAACATTTCAAGCTCGATATATAAATCGAACAATCATTTGTTGATTGTATTCTTCGATTTATAAATAAAAATTATATTATATTATATTATTATTATTTTTATTTATTACTATTATTATTAATATTATTAATATTATTTTTATTTATTACTATTATTATTATTTTATTATTATTATTTTTATTTATTACTATTACTATTATTATTATTATTATTATTATTATTATTATTATTATTATTATTATTATATATATACATACACATTTATATATCATAAATGTAAGCATAGCTTTGTGGTTAAACTTTTTATTATATAAAAGATTGGCCGAGGTTTGAATCCTCCCTCTCTCAAAAGGCTTATTGAATGTGCATTAATGTTTAGTTAAGCGGTAACACACAGACATTTTTCGATATATATAAATGAGCATGAACAAAATAAATTTCAAATGCCAAACAAGAGTTCTTTTCGCTTCGTTTCACCCCTACTCTCAATCCCTCATACACACGATCCCCTCTCTCGTTCTCTCTCCCAAACCGAGCTCTTCTTTCATTTCTCCTCCCCGTCTATTCTGATTGGCGTAGGAAATCCCGAATCAAGCCCCCCTCTCCAGCCGACCGTCCCTCTCGAGTACGAGCTCTAACTAGCTGAGCAACCCTAACTACCTTTCCTCTTCTTCCACTGCAAGTGATCTCTTGTAATTGGCGAAAGCTGATCGAGTCCTATAGCTGCGGATTAGGTCGGCGATTGAGGGAAGCGTTGTGTGGGACATCTTTGTTCGGATCGCTGAATGCGGTTATGGATACGAGCAGGCCTATGCTTTCCTTCCCTTTCTTCCTCTGTCTATATCTTTGTTCTCGCGTTCTATTTTTGCTCCTTTAATTCTTGTGATTGGATACAAAGCTGTGCTGGCGCTGTCGGGTTTTGTTCTGAATAACATTACTTTTGTGCTTGCTGCCATATATTTCTATAAATTATCACTTTTAATATTAAAGGATTAAGCAGTTTCCCCGCAAGCATCTATCTTATTCTGTTTTAACCCTGCTTCTATATTTTACATTTCAAATATACTCAGAGAGCCTTTATGCATTATTTTCACTGAGAAATATTCTATTTATTTCTTGTTCGAATACTAAGGCCATGCACCTATGTTTGAATACTACGACCATGCTGCTACTTGTTGTGTCTCGTGCAGCTAGATCAAATAGAGCTATTAATGTTGTCTAAAAGAATGACTCTAATTGCATAGCTATTTTTCCATATAGAATCTGTTTTGCTATTTAGATGGTATCAAAAAAAAAAAAAAATATCATTGCAGAAATTCTTTCCAATTTTTATCAAATAGCAAGTCCGCAATCTGATTAGGGCAAAAGAAAAGGGCAATGAAGGTTAGTTTTTTTTTATTATTCAACAAGAGAAAAGTTAAAATTTATTTGAGTTTGAATATCTTTATGATACAATTTGGTTGCCTTTATTGTTTCACATGATGTGAATTGAATTCCATTTGTATGGCAAGGAAGGCGATAAAAGTTTTAATCTTGGAAGGATTTAATATTGCATGCTTCCCATTGTTGGAGGAATAAATTTGCCTATGTATGACTACTAAATCATTATTTTACTTGCATATTTCTAAGAGTGAGGTTCTCATTTTAATGTTCATAAGTAACTATTGGTTGATGTCATCAAAGTTATACTACTAAATATTCTTCTTGTTCTTAAATCATTATAAGATGAAGCTAAAATGAAATCCAGCTTTTTAGATATTCAATATTGTTATATTCCGATGTTTCATGCAACATTCAACTTGTTATTTCATTTGCCTGGTTTGAAAGAGAATGGAAGGGAAGGTAACATATTTTATGATTCTCGTTACTCTTATTTGACCTCTTTTATATTGTTAAAGTTGAAAATTCATTTGCATTTTATCATCAAAGTGCTGTTTTGATTTGCTAAATATAAGGGAGAAAGAAATATTTTTGATATTCAACCTGAAAAGATCAGATGGGGCTGCATTTGTTGAAGGCTTATACATTAATTTGCCGATTATGCATTCCAAAGGGTAAATTTTGGATGCAATGCTAAATGAAATGGTGATAAATCACGACATAAGGTAAAAATCTCACTTGTATAATGCTTCTTTTGCCCCAATGCATATGTAAAAGTAAAATTGCAAAGATTACTGAGTACCTGTTCATATTGTTCTAATGTGGCAGGGAAATATACTCTGATATAAGTACACGTTCACATTATTCCAATGCGGTGAGAAAACCTGTGATATAAATACTTGCTCACATTGTTCCAACGTGATAAGAAAACCTATTTTGTAATAAGTACATGTTCACATTATTTCAATGTGGCAGGAAAACCTGTTTTGTGATAAGTACCCGTTCACATTATTGAAACATGACGGAGAAACTTGTGATATAAATACTTGCTCACGTTGTTCTAATGTGATAAGAAAATATCTTTTGTGAAAGTGTTCGCTTATTAATGGCGGGAAATCTGATATGTACTGCCATTGTTCCAATCACGCAAAAAATGTTATACTATACAAACATAAGCACGCCTTTTTTGGCGTGATAGGTAAACTATACTTTCATTTGTCTTATGACGCTCTTTCGGCGTGGTGGAATGTCTCCAGCGACCCTATATCGGAGATGGGGAAACTAAATTTTAATAAATCAAATATATAAAAAGTTTGAATTTGAACATACTTTTAAACTTGACATGATATGAAAGAGAAGTGAATTAAAATTCAAACTATTCAAGAAAAATATTGTTCAATTGATTCAATTCAGAAGGCTCAAGTTAAATGAAATTTAAATCATAAAAGATTTGAAATTTGTTCACAAGCAGAAGATATGATTTGATAGCTTAATAATAAATATGAATATGAAGGAGATGCCTTCATTAATGTTGATATGAAAATGAATATTTGATTTAAGATTTATTTAAGCATTTAAATGAATGAGATTCTACATATGCTTATGATCAATCTTACATTTAAATTTAATGTCTTATGATTTATATAAATATTCAAGGAAATTAAATCTAAGCATGAATCATGAACTATTCTTACATATGCGTTCATAATTTTTGGACTTCATGCTAAATGCCTAGTGAAATGATCCATTGTGCATATTCAAAATGGTATTGCATTCTATTCAATTTGAATGTCTTTAATATGGAAGTTAAATGAACTTTATGTTCACTTTATGAAGCAATGTTCTTTTCATTTAACCATTTGATACATACAAATACTTGAAAGAATCAAATTCATACTCTATAAAATAGATGCATACTTGGTTTATTATAGAACAGATATATACTTGCATTACTACAAATATTTGGGAAATTCAATCCATACCTCATTGAACAGATGCTTACATTTGATCCATAACAAATATTTGAAAGATCAAATATGCACTTTTTATAGAACAAATTTAAACTGATTTATATTTGAAGGTATTGAAAAATCTGTGCTTGCAATTTGACATGTTTATCAAATTAAACATAACTACATTTCAACTTAGACATTTCAATGTCCGTATAACACTTTAAAGAATAAATACTTGTATATATGTTGAAGTGTTCACTAGGTCAAATACTATGAAAAATATGTAAGTTGTGTAGGAAACGAATGAACAGATACCTACATTGATTCAAAACTAATTATTCACCCGCATGTGCCACAAATATGAATTTAATGTTTGAGGATGTTGTGCGGGTTGAATCTCAATTGGGTCTTACAATCGAGTCCGGTTAACAATAACAACAACAACAATAAGCCTTAATCCCACTAGGTGGGGTCGACTACATGAATCCTTCATCTCCATTGTGTCCTATTATGTGTCAAATTCTCATTTAAATCAAGTATACTAAGATCATTTTTATACATCTTAAACAAATCTTTCTATACCTTTTAACATAAGGCAAATCATGCATATACTCTCTAATCGTCATCGGACGAGGCTTTATGTGGCCAAACCATCTAAGGCATTTAATCTTATCTACCACTTTTACTCCAACTTTTTCACGAATATACTCATTTTGCATTCTATCTAAGAGTAAAACCACTCATCCACCTAAGCATCCTCATCTCTGTAACACTTAACTTAGTCTTATGCTTCTCTTTCAACATTTTGCACCATAAGTCATTCAGTCTTACCACCATCTTATAAAATTTTCCTTAAGTTTAAGTATAACTTTTTTATCACATAATAGGCGGATGCATTCCTCCACTTCAACCATCCAACTTGAATTCTACTAATAATATCTATCTATTTCACTATCATTTTGAACAATAGAGCCTAAATATCAAAGCCTTCTCTTTGTTCACCTAATGTCACAACACTATCACTAGAACTTCTACAACTAAAATTACACTCCATATATTCAGTTTTAACAAAACATAAAAAATTCAATAATGATATTATAAGATTTTCACTTAATAAAATATGAGAAGCTAATTCTGTCATAGAATGATAGAAGATAAATCTATCAACATCATTGCTAATGTGATTTCTCAAGTTCAAATTATCAAGATAATATCTCAAACCCGATCCTCTATGCTCAAGCTAGAGTTGATAAGGTTTGAAGAACTGTAAATTTTGAAGTAATGAATTATCCCAGTTTAGTCCTAGGACCAGTATGGGTTAACAAAACCCAAAAATATATATCAAAATTTATGCTTGTAATTTGACACATGTCATGGCAAATATAATTACTTCAACTTAGATATCTAAATGTTCATATAATATTTTAAAAGAACAGATACTTGTATGTATGTTGAAGTATACTAAGTCAAACACTTAAAGAAATATGCAAGTTATATGCAAAGTTGAAAGAACATATATTTACATCTCGGTTTGGTCTTAGAACCGGGTCCGGGTTAACAAAACCCAAAAATCTATATCAAAACATATACTTGCAATCTGACACGTCTTTCATGCCAAACATAACTACTTCAACTTAGGCATCTAATGGTCTATACAAAATTTTAAAAGAACAGATATTTATATGTATGTTGAAAAATTCATTAGATCAAATATCTAAAAAGATATGTAAGTCATATGCAAAATGAATGAACATATATCTACACTCCGGTTTGGTCTTAGAACCTGGTCCGGGTTAACAAAACCTAAAAATCTAATGATGTTATTATTATATTTTAAATTTAATAAAATCTGAGAAGCTAATTCTCTCATATAATTGCATAAGATAAACCTACTAATACGACTTCTCAAATTCAAACTTCAAAGAGGAAAGTCTCAAACCTGATCCTCTATGCTCAAGCTAAAGTTGACGAGGTTTAAAAGACTACAAATATGAAAATAATGAATTTAGACCACTCGAAAAGATGCGAGTTGAAGAACATCTATTAATCAAATACTATCATTATTATGTTTTAAATGATCAATGATCATATATTCAGATAAAAAATATAAATTAAATGAAATTAATTATTTTAATTTAAAGTTAAAATCCATCCACCCCTCCACAATTATTTATCCGAGGGTGACAAATTAAGAAGATTTTTGCTCACAAAGAATCAATGTCAAATCAAATGCATAACTATTTTCACACTCAAATAATCTTAAGCGTGGGCGTATTCAAGTAATGTCACAATAAATAACATAAATGATTATGACAGCTTTGGCCGGGTGCCATAAAATGACACCACTAAATTACGGTCACGGATGCAGCCCGTATGTTCTCCAACAACTTTACTCTTCGAGCTGTGAATTATAGAATGTATTTGATTGAGCAAAAAATTCTATATTAGCTAAGGTTGACTTATATTTGTCCCCTTAGACAAACTCCATCATTCTGAAACACTTGGATGGCGTAACTCATGTGTTCGCGAGGATCATTTGGTCAGGTTGAGTCAATTACCTCCTATGACTAAGCGGACTAGGGACTGCGATAATCTGGGATGACAGAACCATGTGATCTAGATTGAGCACGTCATCGTTCCCCCAACCAAAAGCTTTAAATTAAATAATAAATCTCATAACATTCTAAACTCACTCCACTCACGCTCTCGTTATTCGATTAATTTAGCCTTGTCGAAAGTGTTCTCTCAGTATTGAGAGGCGTAATTAATTATAGATGCTTGTGCCTATAGGAAACCTAGAACCAGATCTAAAATCCTCACAAAATGAGAGCAAAATCTTTGGGTAGTGTCTTATCTACTATTCCATCTGCCTTCTGAAAATTATACTGACACTTAAATCTCTCTTTTCATCGAAAATGTCAGTAGAGAATTTTCAGATCCCACAGAGATCAAACCAACTAATTCAAACTAGTTTTAAACAACAACAACAACAACAACAACAACAACAAGCCTTTATCCCACTAAGTGATCAGCTACATGAATCCTCCGTCTCCATTGTGTCCTATTATGTGTCAAATTCTCATTTAATTCAAGTATACTAAGGTCATTTTTTTATACATCTTAACCAAGTCATTTTAGGTCTACCTCATCATTCTTAACATAAGCAAATCTAATGCATCTACTCTCTGTAGGTCATATAGGCGCTTTATGTGGCCAAACCATCTAAGGTGACTCTCTCTAATCTTATCTACCTTTTACTCAAACTTTTTCCAGAACATACTCATTTAGCATTTTATCTCTAAGAGTAAAGCCACTCATCCACGGGTATCCTCATCTGTAACACTTAATCTTATTTCTCTTTTATTGGCCATTAAGTCATTCGTCTTACTTATCTTATAAAATTTTCTCATAAGTTTAATTGAAACTTTTCTATCCTATGAGCCAGGATGCATTCCTCCACTTGACCATCAACTTGAATTACTAATAACATCTCCATCTATTTCACCATCATTTTGAACAATAGAGCCTAAAATGAATCTCACTCTTTATTATTCACCTAATGTCACACTAGAACTACAACTAAAATTACACTCCATATATTAGGTTTTAGATCTACTTAAGCGAAAACCTTTAGACTCTAAAGTTGACCTCCATAATTCAAGTTTCTCTTGGACTCCCTCTCTAGTCTTATCAACAAGAGGAATGTCGACAAAAACATACACCAAGGTACATCTTCTTGTAAATGCTAGTAAGAACATCCATAACTAAAAGCAAAAGATAAGGGCTTAAAGTTGATCCTTGATGTAATCAAGCGGAAATAGGAATAATTTGTCAATCCTCCTCCTTGTGTTTGGACACAAGTAACAAACTCTATTATACATATCCTTAATGACTTGAATATAACCAATATTAACTCCTTTCTTAGAGAACTCTCAAAGAACATCTCTTGAAACTTTCATGTTTTCTTTCAAAAATATCATATTTAGATCCTCCTTACTTTCTATGCTTCCATCAAACCTCTTAACAAATATATAGCAAGATCCATAGTAGATCTACCGCATAAAACCAAACTTGTGAGAAACTTTTGTATCGTAACCTATGCTCACTACTCTCTCCCATAATTTTAATTTACACATTAACTTAATTCTCTATAATTTGCACACTTGTGCATCACCATTATTCTTAAATATAAGAACCAACAAACTTTTTTTCTACTTATCTCGACATCTTTTAGTCTTTAAAATAACATTAAAAGATTTATAAGCCAAGAAATTCTCGATCTCCTAAACATTTCCACACTTCTATTGGAATATCATATGTTTTTTCACATTTCATTTTCTTTAAAGCTTCTCTAACTTCGATTTACTAATACGATGATAAAATAAAATTATCTATTTTTTGTTTATTAAGATTGCTAAAATCAATCAGATTTCGTGATCATTCATTAAAAAGTTTATCAAAATATCTCATCCACCTATTTTCAATATCCTTTTCTAAAAAAAATCACTTTATCATTTTCATCCTTAATACACCTTACTTGAACTAGATCTTTACTTCTCCTATCTCTTTAGTTGGCTAACTTATAGATACATCTTTCACTTTCTTTGGTATCAAATATATTGTATAAATTTCTAAAAGCTAAAGTTTTAGCATTATATATTACTTTCTAAGAATCTCTACATACCACTTTATATCTTTCTCAATTCTCAAATTTTTTACATCTAAACTAAGTTTTATAATAATACTTTTTATTTCTTATCTTTTCAGACACTCTAACCCACCACTAACTATTTTATTAAAAAAACTTTTTCTTTTGATTCTCCAAGACATTTTAACAACTCGCTTAATTTCACTATACTTTTCCCACATAACATTAAATTTTGAACATCCCAAATTCTAAGCTCAGTATTCTTAAAATATTTTATTCTTTAAGTATCCCCATCTAATCCTGGACACTAATTTGATTTATTTTTCCTCTTATAATCTTTCATCTTAAAATCTAAAACTAACAATCGATGTTACTTAAACTTTCACTGGAATGACCTTACAATCTTTACAATCTAAACGATCTATTTTTCTTATAAAAAATAATCAATTTGTGTTTTACTAGATCCATTTTTATAAGTAATAATGTTTCATCTCTTTTCTTAAATAAAGATAAGAACTAAAAAATTATAAGCTGTTTTAAAATTTAATTTCTTCCCATTTCACTACCCAAATCCATAACCATCATGAATACTTTTAAAATCATCTACCACTCTACCAACATGTCCATTTCAATCTTCTCTAATAAATACTTTTTCTTCAAGAGATATCTTTTGTATTAATCCCTCTAATTCATTTCAAAATTTTTCTTACATCCAAACTTACTGAGAGCATAAACACTTATAACATTGATAATCTTAAGATCAATAAATCTTTAAAGTATAATTTCATCTTCACATCTATTAATATTTATAACATTATCCTTAAACTTTTATCTATAATCACACCTACACCATTTCTAGTCGACTTTTAATACCAAAGTTTAAAACCTAAACTATCGATTCTCGCCTTCTCCCCAACCCATTTAGTTTCTTGAACACATAAATTATTTATCTTTCTAATCATAATATCTATTAATTCTATTAATTTACCTATAAGAGTACCTATATTCCAAGATCCTAACCTATTATAATTGGACTAACTTCTTTGCTCGATCCATCCATAATGTGGGAACCCTTGCTTATTTAACACTGACCCGGGTACGCATCCTCTACATTTTTTCACTATATTCAAGCCATACAAGTTTGCTTCCGGAGACAAGCATTAACACAATGATTTAAAAGATTCATGTCATGATTATTTCGACAAATTTTACGTTGGTTGTCGACTACCTATCACAACCATCCATTTTTCACATTCGAACTTGGGACCGGCAAAATTTTAAGGGCTTCAATTTTAGAAAAAAAAAAGGCCATGAGTATGAGATGTATCTAACATTGAAGGTAATTTTTTGGTCCAAAATGAACTTCCAGACAATTCTCCAAATAAATATATAATTGGGATATTTAGCTAATTAACTGCATTATGAGGTATATAAAATCAAATTTTTTATTAAATCAAAAACAATATATTTTAAAAATAACATTGCTATCAAATAGTACTATTGTTTAGACAATAATATTAACATTGACCAAACAGGCCCTAAAATGAAATTTGAACACCAAATTGACATCTTCTGAGCATGATTCTCAACATGAAATGAGACAACCAAATTGGAATCTATATAAAGGCTCGATGAACAGACACCTTCTAGACAAGAAAGGGATAAAGTAAAAAAAAAACAAAAACACACCTTCGATGAAAGAATCATCTGCTAGTCCAATGTGAAAAGCTTCTCAAAGCATTCTCAACACTGCAGCTCTCAAACTCCCTCCTTGAGACCTGCATCACATTAGACAGTTTAGCATCAAACCTGAAAACTAATAGACAATCATACTCGACGCCATTAACTTCTTAAATAACTGTTAAAGATAAGTTTCTATTACTACAGGATTTCTCAATAACTTGCAATCATCATCTGGATTGATGCCAATGAAGAATGATTGATTGCTGGACCAGCTGATGCAGAATCATTATCTATGTAGATGGAGTAGATCAAGCCGCTGAAACCATCTATTTTCATTAATGAGATAAGTATTTGGTGATCAATCTATGCCATGTCCATAAATGAAGAAATTGTTGCGTGCATTTACAGGTTTACAGAAGTTTATTCTGGGAAACACTCGCAGTTATTGGAGCTGAGAGGGTTCTTTCAAGGAATTCCACTTTCTCCACTCGAGTTGGAAAACATTTGTATTTGAAACAATTATTGTCTTATCAAAACTGTAAGACATTTACATAAAAATTTGAAGACAATTATTTTATACACAATAACAATCAAATTCATACAAAGAATTTGGATCTTTTTTAACTAATAAAAAGGCAAACAACTTCTTGTTTAAACTGATGGTAGAATCTCAAGAGCAACTTCTTTCAGGGATGGCATTTCTTCCTGCTGATGCAAGCATATATATCTGTCGCCTAGTTTTCTCAGTACCTGCCATGCACCGGGATAAGACCTGCAAATGAAGAAGTTAGTTGAAAATAGTTTAATGCTAAGAGATTTCTAATTTCATGTAAGTTTTGGAAATCAAAAAAATTAAATGGCAAATTGGCAAAAGCTGAAATGCTGCAAATCCTTGGAACAACACCCATTACTAAGCTTCTAATGAGTCTATCATTTTATGCATAGTATAAAGAACCAAGATTTTATTTTATTTGGAAGTAGCGTTGAGTGAGTAGCCTTCTTCTTCACACTTTTGAAATCAAATAATAATAATAATAAGATGGATTTATGTATTTACATATCTAACACCTAAACTTTAATTTATATATATCAAAATTTGAGTGTTAGATATGTTAATGCATAAAAATTGTGTGGTATGTATGTAAATCTTCCCAGTAATACTAATAAGGATCAATAATTGAGTTCTTTTAGTTTGTTTGTAGCAGTCAAAAGGGAGAGACGATTCTGGAACCTGAACAGAGTTCCACCATTCCGCCCTTTGAAATTGTGAATGTAATAAACTGTCTCTAGCTTGGGGAGGAAGGTCTTGGTGAGTGAAGCCACTTTGGGATAGAAGAAGGATGGATAATCTTAGCACATCAAGGAATAATCTGGATGTAAAACTTGGAGAAAAAACAGGTAACACAAATCAAAGTTCTTTTGCAGTACCAAAACAACTATCTCAAAAACAACTTCAAATAATAGATAATGTATTAATTTCATCAATACTTTCATAAACAAGTAATGCAAAGCAAAATATGGCCAACAACACTACTCTTTAGAACATGCGTATGTTTGGTTTGTATGTTCAATGCACAGCTGAGATGAGAGTAATTGCATATGCAGTTATCAGGATAATTTTAGAAGATGACTCATGATTGAATCCTTTGGGGTGCCAAACTTTAGTTTTAGAAGCTTTGAAAATAAAAACATACTGAATTTATTGACTGTGTTTTTGTTTCACTTACAAGCCATATGATAATGCTTATGTTTGTCAAGAGTACCGTCTACAAATTATTTCCTCTCTTGTCAACTCATTGTCGCATCATATTAAGGAATTTTTCACCAAAGCTGGTGTCTGAGACCATCAACTCATCCACTCCACATTCCTGCTTAATATACCCAATACATCCACTCTACATCATTGAAGCTTTTGAGACCAATGACTTAGTAGTCTGGACCCTTACACTGGCAGTTCAGGTCCATCTCTACCTCATCACTCCTTTGGAGGCACCTCAGATCACCTAGTATTCTCTGACTATGGAAGCCTAGCTTATATGTTAAGATTCCATTTTTGTGATCACAAGCTCCACAATTGTATCCTCCTTGTAATCCAAAAGAGTTCCATTAGCATCCAAGCATGGGCGTTCCTATTCACCGAGACCCTCCATCACATATTCATAACCCACCCTCATGCTCAGGTTAGTTGATGACGGCAAACTACTGCTACTGTAGGTCACCACTCCAGTTCACTTCATAATAATTATGGTGTTTTCATTACTTGGTAGAACCACAAACTCTAATCGTCGATAGTCTCAAATTTCTCCTTTCATGCATTACTGTTGAGGATTTGAATTGCTCGATGAAATACCATTAACTAATTAGTTGATTGGTATTGTTTTTGACCTTAAAAGTAGAGGTCTAAGTTCAAAATCCCAACATGTGGACTGCTCTAAAGAATGTAGACGATGACAACAAGAAAGTTTCAAGTCAATTTTGTAATATCCAAATTATTTCCTAATTAATTTATTTTAGCTAATTAATCCGCTAGTAGCATCTAGCTTCGATGCATCTGAAGCCACTGACGCTGGACGGTTAGATCTCCCGTTTCCTATTTCACTTCCTTCCTCCTCATTTTCATTTCCTTCACGCTGCGAGATCGAGATTCGCTTCCTTCGCATCGACGGATTTCCTCCTTTCCTTCCTCGAATCGGCCGCTTCCGCGGACCTGAACGCGAGCCGCCCTTCGCCATCGTTGCCGACTTTGACTAGAGTGCGCCTTCGAACGCTGCGACAGCCGCCCCTTCCTCTCCGCTGACGACGGACCGCTTCCTGCGGATACGGCGTGAACCGCCGCTTCTCCTTCGCCGGCGCTTCGACAGAACCGCGCACGACTCTTCGCCTGACTCGCTGGACTAGTGCCTTCAAGTCGCTGAAACGCCGCACCGCACAAGTAAGTCCCAGAACCGCCGGGTCGGGTTAAAGTTCCGAACGCCGGTCGGGTTGGAAAGTCCCATAAACCGCTCGGTTTGGGAAATTCCGTGAACCGATCGCCAGAGTTAGGAATTCGTTCGGCCGACGGAAACTTAGGAATTTTGTAAGTTGCAATTTCTTTCCCTATCCCTTTTCTTCTTCCTCGACGTCAAATGCGTGATCGTGAGTTCCGAACCGCTACAGTGAGTTGTAGAATTATCACATTAAATCGGATTGACGTTTTAATTTTTTTATAATTAATATGACGTTAGAGATTTCGAGATTACTGGAAATCCGTGTTTCCAAGCTTATGAGGAGAGATCTATTTCGCGAAGACGTGTTAATTATGTTTCATTTACGAGTCAGATACATGTACAAGAGTTATTTTATTATGCAGACTGGCGAATCGGCGCACATCAGACACCGACCTGTATTAATCGAGGTTATACACCGCTAATGAAATTCGCCATGCTACGCCAATCGCTTTACCGCCAGATAAATCAGATGAACGACATGATTGGCCATATCAATGCATCGTCATATCAATGAAATAAACGCTTAGATGACCTCAGATGATTAACGATTTACAATGTAATCGGCTCAAAGATTGATTTCATCGCATGTAAAATGTTTTAATACATGTGTAGCAGAATGTAATAAGCGAAATATCGCGGAAAATTGCGATAGGCCATACGACGCGAATCAGCGCAGATAAAAGAAAAGCTCGACGACGAAGCGACAGTGATCTTAAGATCCCCGACTCGCATTTTGAGGTCGTGTCGTTAACCTGGTCGGGTCAGTAGATGTAGAGTATGGTTCCCGCCTTTACCTACGCCTTTTAGTGGACGTGACGACTTATGAATGAAAGTCAAAACCTATGAATTATAAACATTTCTAAAATGATTTGACATAGAACGAATCGAAATGAAAATCACCGTTCCTCGACATCGATTGATACAAGATTTAACTTACAAAGATATTATTCATTATATCATATTCTCGCAAAGACCTACAAAGATATCGTTTCGCCATAATGCTCCATTATCAGAAAGACAGCTTTACCTAGCTTACCTACGCTTTTACAAATTTACATATACATGCACCATTGTTTACCGCTCAGACCGAAATTGTTTTACCATTCTTGTCTCACTGCCTTTTTTACGACGCTACCGCAAAAAATTTCGCGAAAAGACGAGGGTAGTTTACCGCTTTATGAATCAGTAGTTCTTTTTTTCGTATTAAAAATTCTTAAATGCCCGATTTATTTAAAGATTTCACGCCCAGATTCATAAAATTTTAAGAAGATATTTAATTGTAATAGTTTTATGATGATTGATACACCTTCATTGCCGCAAAGAAGACAGGAACGTGCAAATCGGTCCAATCGAAATATCCTATTCTGTTATTACTCGATCGACCCAAGATCATCCTGCGGTGAGTATAAAGCAATAGGTAATGTGAGCAAAAGATTGACAGGAATGGAAGCATGATTTGGATTTAGGATGGATAAGTGTGAATTGATCAATACGAGCTATAGACGATTAATTTTTTGAATCTATATGTTCTTAATTTCATGCATGATATTTAATTTCATGTATGATATTGAATAAATATATCATATAAATACTTTTTTAATTTCGACACTGCTCAAGAAATGCCGAAAAGGCGGTCATTCCTCTGACTAAATGCACTCGAATGCTCTAAGATAATTCTAACGAGAAATACAACCTGAGCAAGTGGTGAAGCGTAGATCCGATGAATCGCGGTAGTTCAGATTTCGTGTTGTCGAGCAATCTCTATGGAAAAATCCACGCACAGACGGTATGGTGGACCAACATTCGATATTTCAAACGCTCAAACCACCCGATTCGCGAGAGCTGATCCCATAAGCAAAGATCGTCGCTAAGATTGGAAAAATTTTGATGGGATGATTTGCCGAAAACGAAAGAAGACGGGCTTTTGTAAGGAGGCGAGGTGGTGGCGCTCAACATGAGAAAGATTTGACCCATACCATTACTCGATCAATGGGATGAGTTTGTCAAAGATTCAAAGACGGCTCATTCCACCACCGTAACTTACTTTACAAGACAAATTTTTCAATCTAACTCGCTCAAAACTATAATGCAATAAGTTCGAAGTTCACTTCTCTTCTGATACGCCCACATTATATCAAGACACGCGAAGAGAAATGTCATGATTTCTGCGGTACCGAGATCAATTAAGATGCATTACCCTTCGATATCGCCAGTTCTAAAAGCTGAAGAATGAGAATGAGTTGAATTTTTCCAAAGAATGGATTCACAGCGAAGCAAAAGCTTTGAAGGCCGATTTAACAGGAGATTTGCTCAAGAAATTTAAGGCCGATGATGCAGAAACAAATTCGCCAGAGAACCTATTTGTGATAAGGAAAAAAGACATTTTGGTCAATGTATGGGGATCGTGGAGATGCTCGATGTGGTCGACGGACATCGCGCACTGGGACCGCCTAATGGAGAAGAAATGTAAAGCCATACAATTATCGTGGACGACAGGTCAACAAAGAAAATTTTGGAAGCTGAAGCGTGTAACACACAATTTTGGGAAGACCTTCAATTCAAGAAAAGGAGAACTTCGAGCGTAAAACCAACCCTCCAAGAAAGCCGAGTTTTTATCACCCACAAGAAGCAAAGGAATCAAATGAAGTCGTCGTATGCTTAAAATTTCGTGATCATTCGCCTCATTTGATTCTCCTGTGATTCGCTCATTTCGATTCCTTTTTCGCCAGCACTACTGATTTATTTATTTACACCAGATTGAATGCCTTTCCTGGCGATAATAAATAGAAAACAAATGTTGCCGACATTAACATTCAAGATAAACACTTTCCTATTTAATTATCTTACCAATCGACATTTTGACGCCATACTGTATGGATTGGTTGATCAAATATTTTGCAACAATTGAATCAAGAGGAGAGTGAAATATGCCCTGAAAATCATTTTATTTTTCTGCGAAGTCGCTTCTTCGACAGAAAGTTGAAAATATTTAAGCGGTGAAATGGTATTTCTACCAAATTGGGACGGTTGAATAAGCGATGTTTGAAAAAACATTCCGCTTGTCATGAATTTCGATGTGTCGAGAATTACTGCCACACCAACTCGGTAAAGTAAGGGATCGATGTACAACCCTACAACTTCTACATAAATCTCCTTACGTGGCTCCTAAAGAATTGCAGATCAAGTGCCAATCGAATCGATAAAAGGATTTATTCGCCCAAAGAACTCATGGAGTGCACTTATATTTAAAAAAGGACGGGATGACATGTATTGACAGTGAGTTAAATAAAGTGACAATCAAGAACAAGATCCACTACCGAGGATTGACGATTTATTTGATCACGGAGGACCATTTTCCGTAAGATTTGATATATCATCGTTAGAGTTAAAGATGCCGATATTTTAAAACAACTTTGGAACTGCGCATTTTATTTCTTTCATGCCATTTGGCTTTAACTGCAGCCTTTACTTAATGAATCAGATTTTCAAGCTCTCATGGGCCATATCATCTTTATTGACGATATTTTAATTTATTCTAAAATCGAAGAAAATGCAAATCATCCGGTGATTGTAATCATAAGACAAATCAATTATACGCCAAATTAAAATGTGAATTTTACGATAATAGTCGATTTCTGCGTCACATTATCGTGAAGGAGTTTCGCTGATCCTCAAAAGTAAAAGCAATTTTAGAATGGTCCGCACCAAAGAATGTTACGTGTTCATAGCTCGCTTCAGTTATTACGAAGTTTGTGAGGTTTTCATATCAACGCTCTATCCAATTTATCGAGAAAGGATGTCAAATTCCAATGATAACGCGAAAGGAGTTTTCAAGAATCAAAAGATTCACCACCGCCAGCTTTTACCGTTCCATCGTGAACGGATTCCAAATATTTAGTGACGCCTCTTTAAAAGGTTTAATAACGCAGTAATACATGCTGCCGAGACAATTAAAATTCTCACGAAAGAAATTACCCCGTAATGATGAATTAAGAATCGTATTTTGCTTTAAAATTTGGAGACATTACAGTATGAGTGAAATGCTAAATTTTACTGATCATCGAGTCTTAAATATATCTTTACACAAAAAGAATCAATCTACAAAAAGCATGCATTGAGTTTATTAAAGATTATGATTTAGATATTCAAGATTGTCCGCAAAAGTTTAATGCACGATGATTAAGTCGCAAGTCCATGGAAATGCCAGTTATTACTCAAAAGTCGATTGACAAAATTAGGCCTACAAATTTAACAAGATTCAGATAATCGGCATTTATCTCAATCGACAAGAATCAACTTTATTCGATAATCAAAGTCGCATTTAAACAGATGATATAAATTTATCAACAAATCCAGATCGTCGAATTTTCCAGAGACAGAGGGTATTATTCTAAGCATTCACAATTACTGTGATGCTGTCAGACAAGAAATTTTACTGAGGCCATCGTGATATACTATTCATCCCAGTAAAAAATGTATAAAGATTTAAAACAACATTTTGGTCGTAATGGGAAGACATACCGAATATGTCAAGTTTGTCGACAGCATACCGAGCATCAAAGACCCTTGTTACATCATTACCTATACCGGAGTAAGGAAGAAATTGCAATGGATTTTGTTATGGATTTCCGATCCGGTAAGGCCGCGGATAAGATCCGTCGTCTGATGGACAAATGTCGCCTCATTTTTTACCCATAAAAACGCATGATTCGATAAATCATCTGATTATATGTTAAAGAAATCAGAAGACTTCACGTGCACTAAAATGATCGTCGAGATGGTAGATTTACTTCCGATTATGTGAGGAATTGAGAGGGTACAGCTACACTTAAGATGCCTTTTCATCCAGACCGACGACAATCGAAAGAACAATTCCCTGTAAGATTTGTCGAGGTTATGTGTTTTAGATTTTGAGAGAATGGAAGATCATATTCCTACGATCGAAGTTTTACAATAATAACTACCAATCTAAGATTCGTCAGAAAGATTGTATGGTCGAAAGTGTAACTTCATTAAGTTGGGTCAAGTGGAGAAAGACACCGTTAGTCCGTGAGGTCGATCCTACCGAAAATCGACATCGAGATAGATCAAAGTCGCCAGATCGCCGCCAGAGTCAGAATTTCAAGTCGGAGAATTTGTATTTTAAAAGTCAAACCTAGGCGGAATTAGTAGATTTGGTCACGGCAGAATTTCCCTGCGCATAGCGACCTGAAATCATCGAAAGGATCGAATACGGCTTCATGACTTTTACCCATCAATCGCGACATTCACAACGTTTTCACATTTCAATTGATCACGACGCAGTAAGATTCCATATACAAAGTTTGAAATACCACCGATTGATTTACGACGCATTAAAAGATTTTAGAATTACGTCAGATCACAAATGACAAATTTCCATGTTAAAATTAAAAGCACGCACTAATCAAAGTTTTACCGGGAGATCAACAAGAGAGATGTTTCCTTCCGTTTGAATGATTCGTAAGAAATTTCGACTAAATTTTGTTAAGAGGGGAAATTGTAATATCCAAATTATTTCTAATAATTTATTTTAGCTAATTAACCCGCTTATCAGAAGATCTAGTCAGCATCACGGATGGATTACCTGACGCGCGGATTAGATCTCTCCGCTTTATTTCACTTCCTTCCTCCGCTGCTCATTTCCTTCACGCCGCGAGATCGAGACTCCGCTCTTCTTGATCGACATTTCCTTCCTCCGGTCGCCCGACCCAACGAAGCCGCCCCTTCGCCATCGCCGCCGACTTGACTAGAGTGCCGCTCATGCGAATCACGGCGCGACAAGCCGCCCCTTCCTGCAGATCGCTTCGACGACGGACCGCTCGACATGTAAGAACCGCTGCTTCTCCTGCCGGGCTGATAGAACCGCCGCTATGCTTACTCCTTCGCTGACTGCCGACTCGGTGGAAGCCGAATTCAGCCACTGAAACGCCGCACAAGTAAGTCCCAGAAGCCGCCGGGTTGGAAAGTTCCAGAATCGCCGGTTGGAAAGTCCCAGAACTCGGTTGGAAATTGGAACCGATCGGCTTGGCTGGAATTCTCCTCGTCGACGGAAACTGGGAATTTTATAAGTTCTAATTTCTTTCCCTATTCCTTTTCCAAAGCTCCTCGCTGAAATGCGATTGAGTTCAACCGCTTTTCGGTTGTAGAATTATCACAGATAACGTGATTGGATGATTTGTTAATTTTAGTTTATAGAATTAATGACGTTAAGATTTTCGAGATTAAATACTCGAGCCCGCTTTATGAGAGATCTATTTCGTAAGATCGGTGTTAATTATGTTCATTTACGAGTCAGATGTTATGAAGTTAAGAGTTATTTTATTATGCGGTTGCACGGCGAGGAATCGGCGCACATCAATGACACCCACCTGTATTAATCGAGTGAGACATAATCGCTAATGAAATTCGCCTACGCATATGCCATGCTTTATGCTTCAGATAAACGACATGATTTCATATCGAATGATCATATATCAACGTAAATACAAAATGCTTAAGATTCGACCGCGATGATTAACGATTTACAACGTAATCGCCTTCAAAGATCGATTTCATCGCATATGTAAATGTTTTAATACACGTGTAAAGCAGAATGTAATAAAATGCGAACGTGCGAAAATCATGAGGAAGGCCATAGCATGCGAATCGCAGATAAAAAAAATTGTCGACGATGCCGACAGTGATCTAAGATCCCCACTGGCATTTTGAGGTCGGTGTCGCAAAATGTCCAAATTCGGCCAAAAAAATGGAGTAGCCCGTTTACCTACAAAATGACCACCGACGCACCCCATGAATGAAAGTCAAAACCCATGAATTATAAACGACATTTCTAAAATGATTGATATAATCAAATCAAAACGAAAATCACCGCTCGACATCGATCGATACGATTTAACTTACAAAGATATTATTCGCTTATATCATATTTTCTCGCAAAGACTCACAAAGATATCTGTTCGCCATAACGTTCCATTATCATGATACCACCTACGCTTTACAAATTTACATATACACACTGCGTTTTGCTTTGATCGAAATTGTTTTAAAGATTCTTGTCTCATTTTTTAAATTTTACGACGCTTCTGAAAATTTCAAGAAAAGACGAAAAGTGGTTTACTGCTTTTATTAATCAGAGGCTGTAGTTTTTAAAGCGACGCATAAATTAAATGTCTTTACCGCTCAGATTTATTTAAAGATTTCATACTTCCAAGATTGTGTATTTAAGCTAAGAAGATACGAATCAGAATAGTTTAATGACGATTGATTAGACCTTTCACTGCTTGCTCCGCAAAGAAGACGTGCCTAACGCTTCAGAAATCGGCCCAATCGAAATATCCTATTCTCGTTACACTGATGACCCCAGATAAGTCATGTGTGACAATTTTCTACTTAAAGTGTCAAACAACTATTTCACTAAATCACTATAGGTCAACAAGAAAATTTCAAGTCAATTTTCTACTATTTTACTATTTCAGGTAAAAGTCGAACTATAAATAGTGTAGGTGTGATTATAAATAAAAGTTTGAAGGATAACGTTATAAGATTAATATTTTAATTATAATTTTAAAGATTATCATGATACCAAGATTATCAATTATATGTCTATATACCCCTCAAGTAAGTTCGAAAAATTTTAATAAATTAGGATTAATATAAAAGATACCCTCAAGAAAAGTATTTATCGGAGATTTAAATGGACGCTTTGGTAGAGTGGTAGAAGATTTTAAAAGATTCATTGCTATGGATTTGAAATAGAAGCAGTGAGACTATATTAGATTTTCTACTACGATTAGTGCTTAATACTTTATTTAAGAAAATAGATGAACATATTATTACTTATATAAAATGGATCTAAGAAAACACGATCGATTATTTTTTGATAAAAATAAATAGATCAGAAAGATCAGAAAGTCATTCCAAGTGAAATTTTAAGACCAACATCGATATTATTAGATTTTAAGATAAAAGAAAGAGAAAAAATAAACTAAATTATCATTCCTGATGAGACATTAAAAATAACACAAATAAAAATATTTTAAGAAGACAAGAAATTGAGTTATGTTCATGTTTAACGCATGCTAAAAAAATATCGTGAAATTAAGAGTCATAAAAGACGTTGGCAATCAAAAGGAAAAACTTTTAATAAGATAATGGTGAATGAGAAAAAAGATAAAGAAATAAGAAGATTGTCATAAAACTTAGTTTAGATATAAAAACTCGAGAATTGGGAAATATATAAACGAGAGATTCTAAGAAAAGAATATACGACGAAAAAATTTATTTAGTGATTTATACATAGATTAGATACAAAGAAGTGAAAGATGTATGTAAAGTTAAACCAAAGAGATAGGAGAAGAAAGACATACCAAGAAGATAATTTAAAATAATAAAGTCTTTTAAAAGATATTGAAAATAGGACAAGTATTTTAATAAACTTTTCAATGAAGGATCCGAAAGACGATTGATTTTAAGAACCTTAATATCCTAAACAAAAATAAAATTTTATTTTTATCGTCAGATTAGTAACTTAGTGAAGCTTTAAAAAAATGAAATGTGGAAAAGTAGTAGACCTGGATAATATTCCAAGAAGTGTGAAAATGTTTAGAGATCAAGGAATTTCTTGGCTTACAAATCTTTTAATGTTATTTTAAAGACTAAAAGATGTCGGATGAGTGGAAAGAGTTTGTTGGTTCCCTATATTTAAGAATAAAGGTGATGCACAAGAGTGTGCAAATTATAGAGAATTAAGTTAATGTGCCATACATTAAAATTATGGTAGAGAGTAATTGAGCATAAGTTACGATGTGATACGTAAGTTTCTCACAATCTTTGGTTTCATGCCGTAGATCTACTATGGATGTTATACATTTGTTAAGAGGTTTGATGGAGAAGCATGAGAAAATAAGAAGGATCTACATATGATATTTATCGATTTAGAGAAAGCTTATGATAAAGTCTAAAGAGATGTTCTTTGGAGAGTTCTGAACGAAGAAGTTAATATTGGTTATATTCAAGTCATTAAGGATATGTATACTGAGTCAAGTACTTGTGTCCAAACACAAGGAAGATTGACAAAATATTTTCCTATTTCTTGGATTACATCAAGGATCAACATTAAACCCTTATCTTTTACTTTAGTTATGGATGTTCTTAGAGGCATTTACAAGAAGATGTACCTGGTATATGGTTTTGCTAATGACATTCTTCTTCTTGATAAGACAGAGAGGAGTCCAACGTAAACTTGAATTATGGAGGTCAACTTGAGTCTAAAGGTTTTTAAGTAGATCTAAACCTGAATATATGGAGTGTAATTTTAGTTGTAGAAGTTTTATAGTGTGTGACTTTAGATCAAGTCATTAATAAGAGTGAGCGATTCGATATTTAGGCTCTATTGTTCAAAATGATGGTGAAATAGATGGAGATGTTATTAGTAGAATTCAAGTTGGATGGTTGAGGTGGAGGAATGCATTTGGCCTATTATGCGATAGAAAAGTTCCACTTAAACTTAAGGGAAAATTTTATAAGATGGTGGTAAGACCTACAATGACTTATGGCTAATGTTGGCCAATAAAAGAAAACATAAGACTAAGTTAAGTGCTAGAGATGAGGATGCGTAGATGAGTTACCCTGTAGAGATAGAATGCAAAATGAGTATGTTCGGGAAAAAGTTGAGTAGCTCCAAGGTGGTAGATAAGATTAGTGAGAGTCGCCTAGATAGTTTGGCCACATAAAGCCTACCGTCCATGACCCAGAGTAGACATTAGATTTGCTTTATGTTAAGAAAGGTAGATGTAGACCCAAAAAAGACTTGGTTAAGATGTATAAAAATCTTAGATATCTTGAATTAAATGAAGACACATAATGACACAATGGACTATGATTCATAAATTAATTCCCACCTAAGATTGTCATTGTTGTGTATGGACGCTCTTATTAGATTTACAGAAGATGTACCTGATGACATGACATTCTTCGTTGATAAGACTAGAGAGGAGTCCAAGAGAAACTTGAATTATGGAGGTCAACTTAGAGTCTAAAGGTTAAGTAGATCTAAACTGAATTTATGGAGTGTAAATTTAGTAGAAGTTCTAGTGGTGTGGTGACATTAGACTAACAATCATTAATAAGAGTGGCGATTGATATTTAGGCTCTATTGTTCAAAATGATGGTGAAATAGATGGAGATTAAGTAGAATTCAAGTTGGATGGTCAAGTGGAGGAACATCCGCCTATTGATGATAAAAATTTCACTTAAACTTAAGGAAAATTTTATAAGATGGTGGTAAGACCGCAATGACTTATGTGTAATGTCCAATAAAAGAGAAGCATAAGACTAAGTTAAGTGTTATAGAGGATGCTTAGTGGATGAGTGGCTTTACTCTTAGAGAGATAAAATGCTAAATGAGTATGTTCGGGAAAATTGGAGTAGCTCCATGGCGATAAGATTAGAGAGAGTCTTAGATGGTTTGTCCACATAAAGCTTCTACCGTCCAGATGACCCTTAGAAGAATAGATGCAGATTTGCCTTTATGTTAAAAGGTAGAGGTAGACCTAAAAGACTTGGTTAAGATGTAAAAAAATGACCAAGTATACTTGAATTAAATGAGAATTTGATACATAATGGGACATAAAGACAAAGGATTCATAAATGACCCCACTTAGTGGGATAAAGGCTTGTTGTTGTTGTTGTTGTTGTCACTATTTCACTAAATCACTATAGATCACCTTATCTTTATGCCTCTAAGAGCTGTCGAATTTTGGAATGCTATTTTTGGGACTCTCCAATTCAAAAGTAGCCCTCTAAGAAACTTGTTTCCCGTCAAATGGATTCCCCCATCCCCACAAACATAACAATGACAATTTTATCTTTAATTTTTCTAGTTGGCATAGAGGTTGTTGCTGTTTGATTCAAGAATAAGAAAACTTCAGGCTAATAAAAACTATATGCTCATCACTTAACCAAAGATGAATAAAAAACCTTCTAAGATGAAATTTACCTAAATGTCAATGTAAATGCATCAAAGGAAAAAAACGGAAAGAGTACAGAATGGGTGAGGATACATCCACTCCTTATTCTGTCCAGCTCTCCATTAAAAATTATTAGCTTTCTTGTGGTGTTCTTGACTGCTGCTTCGTATAGCTCTTCCACCACAAGCATTTCTTCAAGAGAAGAAAATAAAGTTCACTTCAGAAATACGCTCATAAGAAAGCATTTATTTGGAGCAAGTTTAAGCAGTTTACCATTGACGTTGAAGTATGGATAAGCAACCAAGAACATTTCATCATCTGGCTTGACTCGTTCAGACATTTTCACTTCTGACACAAAACCAAAATCTTGAAATAATGATGGTTTGGTCAAGTAGTCCAGCTTAAATGAAGTTGCTTCAAAGAAGGTTCTTCTTGCAAAATTTACTTCATTTGCTTCTGGAAAAAACTGTATATTTTGAAATCATAGCATAAAAAATTAATTTAAGGCACCTTCCCACTGTCAACTATAAATCCAATCTAACGGCACAAATTGTTTTAAATTCCCTTTCCCTTAACCAGGCCATAAAATGTTTCATTACAAACATAACAGGGAACAAGCTTGGAAAAGAAGAAAGATTTTCCAGTGACTTAAAATGTCCCTTTAACAACTTTCATGTACTCATAACATAAATATTATAAATAGCCTTACCTACATCCTTTGATGTGGACGTTAAATATATAATCATTTCTTGATAAATATTCTATTTTAATTCTGAATCTACTTTATAATCCAAATTTTATTTTGTTTTACTTCTTGAGCATTTTTTTTTTACTTTTCTATGAATATATCACACTCAAATGCAGGTGAATATTTAGAAATTTGTGGACATCCTGCTCTACATTAATGGCGTCAACTAATTCAAAATGTATAGGAAAATGCAAGCATACTAGAGGATATTGTTAGAACCAAATCTGGTTCAACATTCACAGCCTCGGAATAACTCAAGATCCCACCAAACCAAGAATTGGGTCTGGATTGAAGTTGGTCCAAAAAAGAAAAATAAGCTGAAAAAATCTTTATTATAACGAAATAGTAAAGCATAGAGATGGAGAAGAGAGAGAGAGAGAGAGAGAAATAGAGTGGGAGAAAGAGGAAAGAGAAGTGGGTGATCGAGTAGAGTTGGTACTTCGGCTAAGGTTCTAGATACTAATATGGAGAATTTCAAAGGAGTCTTGATAGTTTATATTGTGGCAGACATTGTAGCTATAAGTATCATTAATAATTACCCAATCCACCTAAAATATGAACAAAAAAGAGTTTTGATATTAAAATGAGTGTGATAGAAATAACAATATTAAAATGAATGTTGGGAAGAATTAGAAATGATAATTAAGAAATTATTATATAAGAATAACAATTGGGGTGATATTTATTAAAAATAAAATAAATGAAATAGACTTAATGATTTTGACATGTATAATAGAAAATGGCATATTAGAAGAGTAGATAAAATCAATGTCTATGGATTAGGAAGGAGAAGGTGTAGATCTACGGCTACATGCATATAAATTATTCAAAATGATTTGAGAAAAATAGGTTTAACACCTTATACAACACTTAGGCAAAGAATGAATAAAACATGAGAATTCAAGAAGCTAACATTAAATAGTTGGGATAAGAATAATCATGATGATGATGATGCAGTATTATCATAATTTAAATGAATGGATGAGATGGATTATAGAATATTAGTGTAAGAAAAAACTTAAACAATTCTAGTTCGTGTATATTTTTCTGGAGCTACAAAGCGGTCAACGAACTGCCGTATCAGTTGCATGCTCTCTGTCATTTCTATTCCTCCTTCTCCATCACCTGCACGTAGAATCTAATTTATCTGGCATTTTGTATTTTGTTTCTCAAAATGATGAGTTAAAATCACAAATCACCTGGTACTGATCCAAGGCCGGCAGTAGGAAACTCAATTTCCTGCATAAGGCGCCCATAGAATTAGCACTTAACAGCAACCAAATGAAATAATTATACAATGCAAAACGTTGCCTTGGTAGCTTGATGGATCAAACTCACCAGCAACTGCTTGTTGTCTTTCAAAGCAAACTCAGTTGCAACTTTTGCCTGTAATCACTACAACCGCACAAATTCAGATAACCAACTTCCTGAAATAGGTCTGACAAAAAAGCTAATAAATAAAATCTATTCAACCCCTTGCAAAGCACAGATTTTTCATGCCAATCTCTTAATTATCTGCACGGTAACTGTTGCTTCCAATTAAGCTTGAATGTATGGAAAAAAAAAGAAGGTTTGTTCTTAATTCATAGTCCCAAAGATTACATAGAGTGGAGTTCTGCTATAAATTGTTCAAAGAAGAAGATTTAACCAGGATGATTAGATAAAACTAACCCTCTCTCCTCCAAAAAAATTTAAATCTTGAATCTGCTGCATTTAACAGATCAAATTTCAAACTACCCACCCACATTTAAGTGCCTGGATATGCATCGCTAAAGGTCATTGGAGAAGACCTGCTCGAGAAGCTCGGAATAGTCTCCGGGAAATCTCAGATCCAACTCTGAGGGATTCTTCCCATCCCTAATGGCCAAAACAGCAAGGGACGGAGCTTTTCTTCCCGCATTTCTCATTGCAAATGCAGCGTGGACGACCTTTCGGTATCTGGCCTTTTTCGGGAAAAAAAATGACAATTTTTCAGCAAGCATCAAACAAGGAACATCAGAGAACCAAGAACCCTAAAAGCCTAATCTTACACCGCTGGCGAGAACTGAAGCACAGCAGAGCGTCAACCATGAGAGAGAGCATACGTTGGCCATTGCTATAGCTACTGCGGGAAACGAAGCAGTGGAGAGGGATCGATATCCGAAACTCCTCCCCTTTGTATATGATATCAAATAAGAAATAAATTATATTTATATATCACTATTTAAATAATAATTTTTTTTGTGTGGAGCTAGGGCCGTTAGTTTTAATCAAAAATAAAAAATCAAAAATCACTCGAAAATCTGCTCAATTTTTGAATCGAATCGAGCTTGATTCAAATTAATCGAGCCTAGTTCCTAAATCATTTATTTAATCGAGCCAATTTCTAACCCAACCTAGCTCGGTTTGTGAATCATCTCGGATCGAACTATTAATTCCGCATTTTAAACGATGATCGTTCGATTTAGTTTAGAGGGTTGCGATTTATCACCGAAATAGTGTTATAAGATTTTTTTCGCAACTCGCAACAATCGCAGCCCTACTCACTGTGTCTTTTAGTTTCTCCTTTGCGGGTTGCGGCTCTACCCTAACCCTCAACTTCGAGGCCTTGAGCTCTCGACTCCGAGTCTCCAACTCTCCAATTCTTTTCTTCTCTCGATCTTTTGATTCTCGATCGACGTCTCCATTTGTGATTCTTAAACAATTAAGTTATTTGTGTTGTGCCTTTGTTATATAATCGAGAAGTTAACTCTTCTAGAAGTCTCGCTAATCTTCAGGCAACAATCTCTGTAAGATTTTATATTTTCTCATCTATTAACTATATTTCAAATTTTTGATAACGTAAAAAGTAAGCCAAGATTGAGGATTTTTCATTTGTTGCCTCTATATCTAGTATCATGCGATTCATGTTACTTAGTGGCATCGATCGGTGACTATTACACTGTTGTCCTAAATGGCTCATTCATAAATAATTATTTATATTAGATACTTTTGCTCTTAATGTTGATCACATAGATTTTCTATTTTTACTAGCTTAGGTAGGGTTTTTTCGAGAATGATGATGGTTTTGTTTTTTTTTTTTTTTTTTGTTTTTTTCATTTTTTGGCTTTCTGGCTTTCTTACCGCTTGCCTCGACGCTTCTTATTTTGGTGTGGTATTGTGGTCGGTGCGGATGCTGCTTGTAGACTTGTAGTTGTATGTTATATTTTTGAGGATTTGTATTATTTTTTACTGAGCTTGCCGAGGGATTGTGTTGTTGAGCTTCCATAATTGCATTGTTAGGGGCCTCGTCATGGTGTAGTGGTGCATTGATACATCAATGTCTCGGATTAGGGAGGTAGTTTAGTTTGCCACTTATTATTATTTATTTTGTGTGGAAATGGAAATGTCCACAAATGTTGTCATCTTAAGCCAATATTTGAAAAGATATATATTGGTTATACTCTTAGCGATGTTGTGACTATAATGATCACAAAGATTTGTAATTTTATGCATTAGATTGAATGAAACAATTTCAGATATTGCCACATCATTCAAATAGATGAAAGCAACCATTAATGTTGGTTGCTGGTAAAATAAGATAAGATAGTGGCAATTGAAGCCATTGGTATACTCTTTGTTGGTTGTTAGTTTCTCAATGATACAATGCAATGGTGCAGTGGTATTACTTTCAGAGTTTCAGTCTTTCACACTCCTAATCCCGGACATTGATACTTTGATAGTTTGTGGCCTTGTGGGTATGTGGTTCTGTGGAGTGTGGACTATGGGTCTACGACCTGTTGATAGATAATGATATTTTTTAATTTCTCTCTACATTATTATTATTAAGTTGGGTCATTTGACTATGTAGATGATATTATCGCTTGCAATCACACTATTATGTCTAGGAAAAAAGGTGGTTAATGTTGGACATATTCATTTTATTAATGTTATGGTTCCTATTTCATTTTATATACAATGGCTACAAATTCTCAAAATCAATTCGTTAGAACTAGTCAACCTCCAATTGATAATATGAGTACTCCTAATGAAAGTATTGGGAAAATTATTAGCATTGAGGACATCAAAGGCAAAAGGCAGAGATCAGAAATTTGGCAATATTTATGTCAAATTTCTGTCTCTGAGAAAGGTAACATGGTAGAGAAGTGGAAATGTAATTATTACTCCAAATCATACCAAAAAAAAAAACATGTACTACTTATCAGATGAATAGACATTTCAAACTTCATCATTATAGTAAAACAACTATGAAAGAGAAAAAAAATAAAAACTCTTTGATCCAATAGCTAAAGATATAGGAGGTGATGATTTAATGTCTCCTTTGTGTGTATCTTCTACTTATGACCATAGTATAATTAGAAACATTATTGCCAAAATGATTATTGTTCATGAATATCTCTTCATGCTGGTTGAGCATTTATGGTTCAATATTCTGATGAAATTAATGAATCCTAATTTTCATAAAATATCTTAACATTCTATCAAAGAATAGTATATGGAAGTTTATGAGTTAGAGAAAGAAAAACTAAAAAAAAAATTTAGTTGGTTGAGCATATTTCCCTTGCTTCAGATTGTTGGACCTCAAGCTAAACTATTGTTATATGTGTTTGACTATGCACTTTATTAGTTCTAATTGGAAGTTGCAAAGTAGAATAATAAGCTTTACTGATTTGGACCCTTCTCATAGCGGTTATGTTATCTTTGAGGCTATTTCTGAAATTTTGTTGCAATGGGGTTTTCAAAATAAAATTTGCACGATCACTTTAGATAATACTTTTGCTAATGATGCTGTTGCTAGAAACTTGAAAGCTCTGTTTAGTATAAGGTATAGAGTTCTTTTTATGGGAGATTTTTTTCATGTTAGATATGCTGCTCAAATTTTGAACTTGATGGTGCAATATGGTTTGAAAGAAATTTATTAGATCATTGAGAAAGTGCAAGAATATATCATTTTTATAAATAGGTCGCCAAGTAGATTGCATAAATTTGGTGAGATTGCTAGACAAATAGAATTGTCAACTTTAAAATCGCTTTGCTCAGATGTTTTGATTCGCTAGAACTCAACATATAAAATGCTTGATACTATTTTTATTACAGAGCTGTGTTTCCTGAGTATGCTTTAAGGGATCAAAATTATGTGTGGTTGCCTTCAGATGAGGAATGTGAACAGTTTAACAAAATTAGATAACTTCATTTTCTTTTTAATCGTATTACTGAGGTCTTTTCTAGCTCAACTTACCCAACAGCTAATTGCTTGCTTCCAAATTTGATTATAAAAAAAAAAAACTTTAGATAGAGATTGTGCTTCAAACACTACATTTCTTTCAAATATGGCAATTTCCATGAAGTCAAAGTTTGGCAAATTCTAGTCTGATTGTTCTATGCAAAGAAGTATAAGTGATGTTGATGTTCTTGATGGCTTGTGTGATTTCATTGATTCGACTAGACTGTTACTTCCACAAAAAAATAATTTATAATTTTACTTAGAAGAGGCTTGTGTAAAGTGTCCAGATTCTGAATTTGATATTCTTGAGTGGTGGAAAATATCAACATTGAAGTATAAAACTCTATGCAATATGGCAAAATATATTTTTACAGTTTCCATAACAACTGTCGCTTCTGAATCAGTTTTTAGTGTCGGTGGTCGTGTGCTTAAAGATTATAGAAGCTCATTATCACCAAAAATACTTGATGCTTTAATTTGCATTGGTAGTTGTTGGTTTAAAATTCCTATAGGGTTCACCTTCAAATCTGTGGAGAGAAAGAAAGGAAAGATCTATAAAAATTCATCTTTTTAGGATGCCACACAAATCCGCATATGTACTTATTTAGGTGATCAAGTACATCATCAAGGAAATAGTGTACTATCTAGAAAGATAGAAGTCACAACCCTTTAATGGACCTAATCACCTCAATAAGGACTCCTAAGGACGATGGGTCTACATATGTACCAGAGATTCTTCCCCAACTTTACATGAAAAAGTAAAGCAAGGCTTATTTTAAACCAGGTTTGTTAAGTTCCCTATAGGGACAAGCCTCATAGTTAATTACATTCTAAGGAATGAAGATTCCTTAGAAAAACTCTCAATTAAGGTAAATAATCATTATCTTCAAAAATTTTAATAGGAAAGGATTATCAATCGATTGGTTCATTTTTGAAGATCAAATGAGATTGATCAAATAGAGGGAGTTATTATCGAAGTCGAAATGGAAGATAAGTAAGATATGTCCATGATGCTAGGAAACCTAGCGAGCATCTCAAACTATCTTATAGTTGAGCTTTACATTTTTGAAATTGATTTAGTTTGTTTGAGTTGCATTTTTCATTAGAAATTTTGAACTTATGATTCCTTAACACAAGATTAAGGAAATGCATAAGAGGTGAGGAATTAAGCTTATGGCCCACAAAGGGGAGAAGTAACCATAGAACCTAAATCTAGGGAGCTTTAGCGAGGGCTGAAAGCACAACCTAAATCTAAGAAAAAAAATGGGTATTTAGTTTGTCTTCACAAGAGAGGACAAACCACCCAACAGCTTAGACTTACAACTGCCTAGGGGTGGCCACCAACTAACTCCAATGATTTTAAATATATATAGGTAAGTCTTTATGCTTATGCAAGATAGTTAGACTGTTATTTATTTAAAAAGAGACTAAGTCCTTAAATTCACTCCCTAAAGAGAATAAATCATGTAAAGGGACATGCTTCAAATGACCTAAATCTAATGCAATTTCAAATTTTATTTTATTTTCATTTTGGATAATTATTTTAACTCAGGCTAATATGATTCATATGACTAATGCATGAGAAAGAAAGTTATTGGCCAAAACTAGCAAGAAGGGAGGAGGTGAGTTTCCATCATGGATCTTAAAGGTCAAGCCAAGTTTCTCTGGCAAAGGTGGAAGCCCTCCAATCAAGAGTGAAATAAGATGCATTTGTGCATGATATTATAAAAGAAATGCTCATCCAGCTAAGGGGTTGCTAATTCTTTTATCTTAATTTTAAACCTAAGCTTTAGGTGAGGTTATGAGTTATTTAATTTTTATTTGAGTTGTTAAGTTGGGTAAAAGATTTTTTTTTCCTAAAGATCCTAATCCACATCCAGGCCATACATAAAGCAAGGAATAAACTAGGAAAAGCATGCCACTTAATGCTAAAACTAAATAAATCATTAACCAATTTATAAAACTAATCGTAAAAAGAATAAAAGGTCATTGTGGTCGGCACCACTTCACAAACCTGAAAATATCAAATATGGGTAGCCGAGCTCTACCCTTATACAACCCATATTACAAATGATTTAAATTACAATTAAGCAAGGAATTCATTATTATGGGGGTCTTCAAGCTTTATTCTTCTTTCTTCTTCTTTTTTTCTTTCTTTCAACTTTGGTTCCTTCCTTTGGATGGTTGGATGGTAGATGCTCCAAGATTTTACATGGTGCATAAGATAGGATCTTACGATTAATGTTCATCCTAATCCCCATAACAATCATTCCAAAATCCTAATTATACAAATTTATATGAAAAGGAAAAGTGAAAATCTAACTAATACCTGCAAAATAAAGATTAGCTAAAACAAATCACATAAATTCCAAGCATGTATATTGGACTTATCACCCCACACATGGGTGACTAAGTCCACTTGGCTTATAGATTATGCTTAGGGGTATAAAGTACCTGCAAGAAAAAATATTTATATTTTTATTTATGATAGCGCCTCTTAAGCACAATCCCATGCAGAAAAGAATAGTTATATTAAGAGCGTCCTACCATTCATTTTACGAGCATACACCCTAACATCTAATCTAAAACATATATCATAAAATAAAATAAACATCAGACCATGCACTGACCTAATCCTAAAGCTAAAAGTGGTGACTTAGGCTAATGTATGTACTTTGAAGGCTTGTGTGTATGCTTAGCTATGGCTTTAGGTTCAAATTTTTTAAGTGTGAAGAACATGTTCAACTTAGAGGGGGGTTTTATTTAAGTTGTTTAATTATTTTGGATTTATTTTATTTCGTTTAAATGGATCCTACAATTAATTACTAGGTTATGAAGAGAGGAAAAGAGAAGAGAACTTCTCTTTTCTTCCCCAACTTAAATAATTTCTAAAGTAGATTCACATTTTAATTTCATTTAGGTGAATGTTTTAATTAAATATTTTAATCAATTCTAAGTTTAGATAAACTCTAAACAAACTTATTCAAAAAGAAAGGCATTTTAAGATCAAATAAAATGAAACAAAATTCATATAACACACATTACTTCATTTCTTTCCCAATATATATAACAAGCATATGGATGGACCCTAAGCATATTTATTCATACAAATGAGAGTATTAGATACACTTTATGATGCATGCTAAGTAATCGATTTAATATAATTTAGAAGTTGAATATGCATAATTTTTCTTAAGTAGAAAGGGTTTTCCTCATCTAAATTTTCACACACACATACGAAAGTAAGAAAGGCATAAGTGAGTACATTGTTAACCAAAGGTGTAAGGTACAAGACCTACTTAGGCTACTTAAAGCCTCACAACCTGGGTTGTCCGACTAATATACCACTTTCCTTAAATACAAACATATGTATAAAAGAAATGAAATAGAAAAGGAGAATACAAAAGTTGTTTAATGGATTCATTTTATTTATGCAATTTATGTAGGCTAGTATAGGTAACCCTCCTTAAGTGGTAGCAGGGAGGAATAGGGTATGGAATTAAGTAAGTGTTGGGTTCTTTTCAAATGAACCCTACATCTTACCAACTCCTATTCAAAACTATGCTAATATAAGAAAGAAAGGAAACTTATGCTAAGCATACCTTTATAATCTATCACATGCAAGCTTATAATTAAAATATAAGTATCATGTTTTTAGATTTGGTATTTGATTTATATATTTTGAAAATAAATTAAATTTAGTAGTGATAATAGCCACTCATATTTCTACTTTAGCCAACACATGCAAATTTGACATAAAGTAAACAATTTCATTTTAAAATTTGAATTTCAAAATTATGAATGCATGACACATGACATACAACTTAACATGTTGGGGAAAGATCCAAAGTAATGAAAGCATGTAAACAAGCTCACTTCACTTAAATTTTAAAGACATTTTTATGACATAAGAAAGTTTAAAATAAATCAAAGTGAATTTCAAGGAGATTTTTGTTTAGTTTGATGTTTGATTTAATTTTGGAAAGGTGAGATGAGTTTGCTATTCCTAACCCATTCCCACATGTGTTTTGTATTTTTATTTAATTTTTAGACAATTAGATCCATTTTTATGCATTAATTAGGTTAAGGTATGAATTAAGTAACTTAATTAACTCTTACCTACACCACCTTAGAAGAATCAACTAAATAATTATAAGCCAATGAGATGATATAAAACTCACAAGAAATTTAAATTTGTAATGCAACTAATAAGAAAGAGGGCTAATGCAATTTGGCTCACAATTAAAAGTTAATTAAGCTAATGGGTTTAGCTTAAGTAATTTTAAAATACCTTTTCACACATGTGAATTGGATTTTGATGTTGTTAATTGGACTTAGGCTATTAAACACCTAAGCATCTACCCAAAATAGATTAATTAAGTTCTAAAACTTTTTAGAATTTTTAAAAATTGATTAAGGGGATAATTAATGAATTAACCCTTAATTAAGAGGAGATTAAGGAGAGAAGAGGGGATTTAGAAAATAGTTTAGGGAAAATGCTCCAAAATTATTCCATAAACCTCCTACTTACTAAATCTGACCTTAATCAACCCTAATCATAGGTTAAAATCACTAATCATACCCTAATTGTGCTTAATTCTATTAGGAGGGTAATTAAGGAAACCATATGCAATTCTTCTAATCAATCCTTCAATAAATCTCAAGAAAAATAGGAGAGGCAGAAGTCATTTCCTAAAGCATACTCAAGAAATTTAGGATTAATCAGAGACTTAATTAAAAAGTAATTAGCAAAATAAACTTTCTAATAAAATCTAAATTCAGAGAAAAACATAATTCAAAACTCATCAAAATTAATTTTAAAATGTTCTAGATTTAATTATCTTTCCATAGAATTTTATTTCACATTTTTTTAAATTTTCTAAAGGGAGTTATGAATTTTAGAAAATATCTAGGTTAATTAGGAATTAATTAAGAATTTTAAATAACCCTAATTAATCCCTGGCTCACGACGCGACATGTGGCGGCGGCGGTCAGCGCACTTTACACGTATCGTGGTGTGAGGGATTACTTAAATATCACATCCCAAATAGCGGCAATGCACGCGCGTTCTTATCGTCTGATCAAAGAGGATCTCCCTCATTTTAAAATAGGTAAAGGAATTTCTAAACATGCGGGATTATCTCAACCATCCATCTAAAATGTGCAAATGGATGACTAAGATCTCCCAAGTCCTTCCCCTTGATCAACAGAGACCGTCCATGATCAAGGGGAAGATCCAAGCTCGATCTAGCATGGATTCCAATCAAACTCAACCCACACCAGCTAAAGACAGAGAGCGGCAAATCCAATGGTAAAAAATCAATGGGGTGAAGGTTTCTTTCACAAAGCTCTACACCACATTGAGTTTAATGGTAAAAAAATCCCATACCTCACCGAAGGTGATCACCTACCAATTCTTGGAGAAGTTTTGTTTTTTGAGACGAAGAAAAGTTTTGAGCACTTGAGGTTGAGTGGATCCTTCATGCCACCTCCTTAGCTTGAGCTCGACTTTGATCCAATTCAATCCTCCCTTGCCTTTAGAACTTGGGAATAAACTTAGGTGAACTCGACTTGGTCACCGAAGTGTGCTTGGAAAAGGAATTACAGTGGATTGTAGTGTGGAAGAAGTTGGCTAATGGATTGAGCTCCCCTATTTTCATTATTTGAAAATCGAGAAATGAGAAATTGGCAAGAGCTTTAGGATGCTTACTCTCACTCTCTGATGGCTCCTAGGTCTCATTAGCACTTAATCGAATTCATGAATAATCAATTCGGGTTTGTTTAGGGGGAGTATATCTCCCCCTTGAAGGATCGAACGACGGGTAATGCATATGTCATTTTGACTCAATTGAGCATAGGTTGTGGGTTGTTTGATCAGTTAGGAGTGTGCACATAGTCAGTTTGAGCCAATGAGTGGATTGCCAACCTCCCATGTGCTTGAATTTGAGTGGGAGTGGGGTTTTGAATTTTCAATTTTGACCCATAGGGTCGGGTTTGGTCTAGGGACCAATGGGCTGACCCAAACCCATTATGCACCACTCTCACTAGTCCCCTTGAGCTTTTAGAAAGCCTCAAGTGAATGTGAAGAGGGTATGACCAATTTGCATGGATTAAGCCAAAATTTATTCTATGGCCTAAGGGTAAGATGGTCATTTTGATGTTTTTTACTTTGGATATGTTGGGTATGTGGAGAAACTAGGTTTGGCCAAGTTTCATTAGATTTGGAATTCATTTGATAGAGTTTGGCTCATGTTGACCCATTCAGGTCAAAATGGGTCAACTTGGGTCAAACCAAAGGTTGGGTCAAGTTCATATGACCATTCGAAATGTTTTTTGTTAAATTTATGGTTTTTGAATTTGGCTCATATGACATTTAGGTCAAATGGGTCAAGTTGACCTATTTGACCCATTTGACCTATTTGAGTAGGTCAAGGTAGGTTAGTTAGCCATATGGAGTGGATTGGTATCTTTATTTTCAATCAATTTGGGTTAAGTTCAATTTTGGCTCAATATGACCTCTTTAGGTCTTGTTGGGTCTAAAATCAATTGGGCTAGGTTATGTCTAGTTGGCCAATTGAGGCCTTGGTCAAGTTCAACAAGTGATTTGGAATGGACTTGACCCATTTGTTTCAATTTGGCTTAGATTTTTACACATTTTGACCCTTTAGGTCAAAGTGGGTCAACTTGGGTCAAGTCAATGTTTAAATGTTCAAGTTCAACATAAGTCATGAGTAAACTTAGATCAATGGTTTCAATTAATTTGGCCTATGGTGAAATTGCTATGTTGACTTCATAAGAGTTAATTTGGTCAACTTTATTTGACCCAATTTGACATTGATCATTGATTGTTGATCAGATGAGAGAGATATGAGTTTGGTTCAATCTAGTTTGGTTAGATCTTTGACCCATCAAAGTGAGTTTATGTATTGGTGATGATATTCCAACACTTATTTATAATGATATTCAAACACTTATTTATAGAAAGTGAAAGAGAAGTTCAATTCTCATTGATTCATATGGAATGGCCTTTTTGTTCTTCTAACAAGGTATTTCATAACAACTCAATTTGCTCAAGTAAAGTTACTTAGGTCACTTGAGAAGGAAAGAAGAAGATCTTTTTCTTCAACTAGGTCAAGGTAAGACTTAGACTTAAAAAAAATGCAGTTTTAGAGTTGATTTGGAGTTGATTGATCTTATATATGGACTCATGATTGAAATATAAATCCATTTACAAGTGGTTTGAAGTAAAATGGATTTTGATCAATTTGACAATTTCATATTCAAAGGAAGAATATGAAAGGGTTTTGGGTTTGATTTTTGACTTGAGTTTTTCATTGAGTGATTGAAGTTTGTATTTATATATGGACTCATGATTGTAGGGTGATTGAACCATGAGAGAAAATTAAGAGTTTAGCTTGAATTGAAAATGATTTGGTTAAGTTCAAAGTTTTGACTTGAAAGACTTAGAATGGATTTTGAGTTGATTTGAATTTGATTTTTGAAATTGGTTTTGATTGTTTGAATTTATATTTCATTTATATATGTGAATATAAATGAGAATATAAATGGATCATGAGAAAATTTCAAGGATTTGAAGTGGTTTAATCATGATTTGGGCTAAGTCCATTAAGAAGGATTTAAGGGACTTAGAAAAATTTTGGAGTTTAAAGTTTGACAATTTCATCGTGGTTTAATCATGATTTGATCAATTTGACAATTTCATATTCAAAGGAAGAATATGAAAGGGTTTTGGGTTTGATTTTTGACTTGAGTTTTCATTGAGTGATTGAAGTTTGTATTTATATATGGATTCATGATTGTAGGGTGATTGAACCATGAGAGAAAATTAAGAGTTTAGCTTGAATTGGAAATGATTTGGTTAAGTTCAAGTTTTGACTTGAAAGACTTAGATTGGATTTTGAGTTGATTTGAATTTGATTTTTGAAATTGGTTTTGATTGTTTGAATTTATATTTCATTTATATATGTGAATATAAATGAGAATATAAATGAATCATGAGAAAATTTTAAGGATTTGAAGTGGTTTAATCATGATTTGGGCTAAGTCCATTAAGAAGGATTTAAAGGACTTAGGAAAATTTTGGAGTTTAAAGTTTGAATCTTTGAATTTCGTTTGATCATGATTTGGGCTAAGTCCATTAATGAAAAATTAAGAGACATACTAAAATTTCATGGATTGATTTGGAATCTTGAGTTTAGTTTGATTGATTTGAATTTATATTTTATTTATATATGTGAATATAAATGAGAATATAAATGAATTATGAGAAAATCTCAAAGATTTGATTTGGTTTAGATCATGATTTTGGTTAAGTCCTTAAGGGAAGATTAAGGACTTAAGCAAAATTTGGACTTAGAAATTTTTTTTTGATGGATTTTGGTCATGGATTTCAATCATGGCTTTCAATCATGGATTTCAATCATGGAATTCAATCATGGAGTTCAATCATGGAATTCAATCATGGAGTTGATTTGAGTTTGGAAAAATAAATAGATTTGATTTGGAGCTTGACTTGAAAGAAGGAAAGTGAGGAATGGTTTGAGCTAAGGGTAGAAAATTTTCCTAACACTCCTAAGGCATAACCTATTCATATGGCTAACTCTTCAAAGTCTTCTAGGGCTAGGTTTGAGTGTCCACCTAATCACTAGATGTGTCTTAAGACTAAGGAACTCTTAAAGTCTAAGAGGAATCTTAATTATAAGATGGAGGGGTTGAGAGCTCACCCTAAAAATGAGGTCAACAAAGGACACCCAATAGGTGTGGTGTGACTGACAAGGAACACCGTGCGTATTGGTGTTGACTGAAATGATCAACAACACCGAGGGATCACAAGAACTAACAGAAACAATCTATCCTTATCCCAAAGAAAAGAAAGAATCCATAGCTTAGTGCAATGTGGATCTACTTATGTCCAAGACATAAGAGAGAGGGAGAAATCCACTAAGGGATAGAGTGTGAACCTTACACTAGGGTAGCAGGTTCAAGTCATCCACAAGGAAAGATTTGATTTTTTCCACTGGGGAAGAGGGTTGACTTTGTTTCAAATTTATTAGGTTTAGATTTTGAGGTGGACCTTATTGATTTGCGATGGACTGCATTAAGTAGGAGCCATGGAAGCCGAGACCTAACTTAGATTTACCAATCCAAAGGGATAGTCTACTAAACAGATAGTAGGACTAGCCAACCAAAGGGATGTCTTTCGATATGCAAATATGTAGAAGAAAGCATAAGACTTACATCCTCCAAGTAGAGTTGGGGTAATCTATTGGCAAGGCAAATAGATTAAAACACAACCTAGGGTTGACTATTGAGTGAATGCCACTGGGGGACTTAAATCAACTCAAGGATAGTCAAGATTTATTTCATTTTTCAAATTTATTTATTTTAATTATTATGGATCCCATAGGTTTACGATGAATTGCACTGAGTAGGGGCCATGGAGGCCTAGACCTAACTCAGATTTACCAATTCAAAGGAAATAGTCTACCAACCATAAGGTAGGACTATCCAACCAAGGAGAAATGCCTTTTGGTACACAATGGTCAAGTCTTAAGAAGAAAGCACGGGACTCACATCTTCTAGAAAAAAGGAACCATTGGGTTAATCAGTTGCTTTGGGCAACAAATTGAACCCGACCTAGGGCTGACTATTGAGTGAATGCCACTGGGGGACTTAAATCAGCTCAAGGATAGTCAAGATTAATTTCATTTTTTTTAAAATTTATTTGTGGATTCCGTTGGTTTGCGATGGATCACATTGAGAAGGAGCTTATAGAGCCTAGACCTATCTCAGATTTACTAATGGGAGAACTATCCAACCAAAGGAGTATCTTTCAGTTTATAATGATCAATTGAGGGGAAGAAAGCCCGAGAACTCATATCTTCCACTAGAAAATACCACTGGGGTGATCGGTTGCTTTGGACAACAAATCAAAACCTAACCTAGGGCTACCTGTCGGCTTACGACAATCATGCTAGAAAGAATGCATCATAGTCTTACATATTTCAAAGTAGAATGACTGTCGGGGTAACCTGCTTGTGGTAAAATAGATTGAACCCGACCTAAGGGTGACTACGGAGTGAGTACGACTGGATTTATCTCAACTCAAGTAGTCGCAATTCTATGGAGTTCAACGATACGCCTCTAAAGATAGATGCGCTTGGGAAAAGGGGCCTTTGGGGGCTTGAATTCCTAATCCACAAGAGAATTAATTTTATTTGTTTAAGTGCACCCTATAGTTTGCAGGGATCAAAGAGAAGAACTTATATCACTGACCCATCTCGATGACAAACCAAAGAGAATGCATCCAAACAAATTTTCCAACCACGGGTGGCTACTAGGAAAGGGGACCAATCCAAAAGTAACATCGTAGTGTCTAAATGGGGTAAAAGGGCATGATCCAAATACCCATGAGGGATGGGGATGATAAGGGCTTAATCCAACACTCTAGAGAAAATGACATGGATAGTCATAAATTCAATAGGTATTCAGTATCCAACTCAAGGAGAAAGCACGGGAACTCATATCTGCTAAGAGTGGTGTACCGGGTGAGTCACGATAGAAACATCAACCAACCTAAGGTTCCTGGTTTGCAATAATCAACCTAGAAGAAAGCTGGGGACTCACATCCTCCTATACTAGGATAGATCTTCTCCGATGTGTTATCCGACCTAGGTGACTACCGAGTGAATTAGGGACTTATATCAACTCAAAAGTAGTCAAGAGGAAAGGAGCCTGGGACTTATCCTAAACCTCAAATACTCAACCTAGAACATGATGGCTAGTTCAAGAAGAAAGCACGGGACTCACATCTTCTTAAACAAAGTCAACATGAGGTAGCTTGACATAGTGAAGCCTACCATACTAACAAGGCGCCTTGTTTGCATCAAGTTAGGAAGAAAGCGGGACTCACATCCTCCAACAAATGACCATGGGTGACATACTAGCGGTAGTATGTAGACCGACCTAGAGCAAATAATGAGTGAGTCATAGGGGCTTGCTCCCACATCAAAATAGCGAGATAAAAGATTTGTTTGTTATTGCATGTATAAAAGGAATATGCCTCGGGGACTCTTACACCTACCATAAAACAGGGGAATCAAATGGTGCCATGGATGGCAACAAGATTCTAATAAGAAAGGATGACGCTTCTCTCACCTAACTTAGTTATGCTAATCAAAATAGATGCCTCTCGGGTTCTCTTACACCTATTCTAATGGCATCGAGATTATGTTTGTATGGAAAGAGGGATAGATGCCACTAGGGGACTCTTACACCTACCCTAAATACGCCACAATGATTCACAAGATAAGCAAACAACACTTGAAAGAAGAGAAGATTTGATGAATGGAATCATTTTATTCTTTTATTAATGATTATTTTCAAACATGATTTATTTCATGGGTAATATTTCTTTAGATAGAGCCCATTAATTGAAAGCAGTGTTCCCTTTACAATCAATAAGTTGATAAGATCCTCCTTGGTAGGCCTTCTCTATGACATAGGCCTTCCCAAGTGGGTTCAAACTCCCATCTTTGATGGGCAACAATTGGTCTCTAGACTAACACAAGTTCTCTACTAAAGACCTAGGACTATTTGTTGTGAGCTTGAATCATTTTGGCTTTGTACTTCGAGGTTTTGGCACGCCAGCTTTCTCCTCCAAACCTTCAAGCTCTTCTAATCACAACTTTGCATTCTCTATGATCTTATTACCCAATGCTATCCTTAGTGATGGGAGTTGAACTTAAAAGGAAGAATTTTGACCACACTAAGGAAAATGGGGTAGAGTTGGAGTTTGGTGGTGTAGGGTACCCACAAGGCTTCAACCAACCGCTTGTTTCCACTATCATTTATTAGAAGAGTCTTCTTCAGTATCTGGATGAGAGTTTTATTGAATGCTTCTGCTAAGCCATTTGTTATAGGGTAGTAGATGGTGGATTATCTCCAATCAATACTGTGTCTTCTGGAGAAGCTATTGATCTTCATGCTTTTGAATGCAGTACCATTATCAAATATAATTCGTTAAGGCACCCCAAACCTATATACGATATGGTTCCTTAAAAACTGAAGCACATGGTGAGTTGTGACCTCTCTGAGTGGGATGGCTTCCGCCCACTTGAAAAAGTAATCGGTAGCAGCTAAGATGAATCAATGTCCCTTGGAAGATGGATGATTGATCTACCTACAATGTTGGTACCCCAACACTCAAATGACCATAAGGCCAATGTAGGGTGTAGAATGCAGAACCACACCGTGCACCTGGCATTGATGGCATCTCCTAGCTACGTCTATGCAATTTGTGATCATATAAGGCCAATAGTATCCAAGTCTCTTGATCTTCATCTTCATCTTCACTTGATTGATGAGCCCATAGACTAATGTACCCGCCATAATGCCATGCTTCATGTTTGTCTAAACAATGTAACCACATTTGGTCAAAGGACCAAGAGGTGCCATCAATGAGAGCATAGGAGAGAGCTCTCTCTATTTCATTTGATGGGCTTGTGATTTCTCTTGTGGGTTTTCGGTTCAAGTAATCTATGAATGGTTGCCTCCAATCTCCTTATCCATTTTGGCAATGACAACCTCCCTTCAAGAGAAAGTCTCGATGAGTTCAACATCAATAAGGGATGGACTTGTCTATTTTGGACCCTTATTGAAATGGACTCATCTTCCGACATGTCAACTCTTTGGCAAGTTTGGCCAAGGCATCTACTATGTTTCTCGCTGGGAACCTTGTAGATGGTGACTTTGGGAATAGCCAACAGCTTCATGGTATACTCATGTAATGATGAAGTTTGGGTTTGAGAACTGTAAGACCGACAACTGTTGATGACCAACCGAGAATCCCCAAAGATGTTGATGCTCTTGACACTATAAGTGATGGCTAACTCACCGCAATCAAAGCCTCATACTTCATTGTTGGTGGGTGGAGATAGATAGTATGAGAATCTCATCACATCATGATTTGGAGTTATAAGAACTATTCCTACCCCTTTTCTTGGGAGAATAGATCTGGTGCTTCACCTTTAAGAAAAGAAGCCCACCATCAAAATACATCTCCCATCGATGGTTTCGCCTCCCTAAGTTCATGATTTGTTTATGGAGATCACACTAAGAGAATCAGAAGTGGGTGTGTTACTAAGAAATCTAGTATCCCTTTTACCGCACATGGGTATAAATGTGATATAAAACTATGAGAGTATCATGGACCAACCAAACATGAAAATGTCATGTCATGAGGTACCGCAAGGGATTGGTTCGAGAGATCAAGTTCACCTTATGAGAAAGTATGTAGTGTCATTACTTTTGAGATGCAAAGATCAAAGCTATGCAATGTTTCTCAATAGGTGGATAATTTTCTTCACCAAGGATCAAACGATATGAGGTAGTAGAGTGCTCTCCTTCCTTCATCATCATTTGGGCCAACAGAGAGAGTCATCCAATGCAGAGTGTAAAGGATGAGTGGCCAGATAGGGCTATAGAACTGGCTTCACCAAGTACTCTTTGATGTCTTCAATGCATACACTTATCATCCCACTTGAACTTGGTGTCCTTTTGATAAGTGGAGAATGGTTTGCATCTCCTAATAGGTTTGAGATAAAGCATCTTAGATATGCCATCCTTGAAAGGATCCGAGTTGAGTTAAACTCTTAGGAGGTGGCATTTCTAAGATAGATTTAATCTTTTCAGGATCTATTTCTATTCCCGATGTCGAACAACAAACCCAAGGAATTTCTTGAAGCAACAACCTAATGCACATTTGGGATTCATCTTGAGGTTATATTATCTTAACCATTCAAAACTACTCTCAAGTCAAAGAGGTGGTCTTCCTTTCTCTACTACTAGATCATCAACGTAAGACTCAACGATGATGGATGAGTTCATTGAAGATGAGTCATGGTTAGTATGTAGCACCAAAGCATTTTTAAGGCCGAAAAGGCATGACCCTATAAAGAAGATTTGATCGGGTTCAAAAGTAGTGTTTCTTTCATCTTCGAGACATCTTGATTTGGTTATAGGATGATCCATCCATGAAAGAGAAGACTATGAGATGAGGCAATGTCCACCATTAACTATAGATAGAAGAGGAAACTCATCCTTAGGACATGCCTTATTTAAGTCCCTAAAATTGACATGTGAATTTGGCCATTCTTCTTCTTAACTGGGATGACACTAGCTAACCATGTAGATATTTTTCTTCCCCGATGAAACCAAAGATCGAGCTTTCTTGACTTTAAATGACATATTGTTCAATTTCTAATCGCATGCCTAGGAGCTTGCTTAATAGGTAACGTTAGATCTATTGCTAGCTTGTGGACTACGAGAGATAATCGGCATTTCTTCATAACTCCATCTCTTTAAACCAATAATAGCCTAACTAAGTCATTGTTTCTTCTTCATTCAACAATGAATGATATATGTCAGAGGATTTTCTTATGTCCCAAGGTTGATTTCTTTTAGCTGATTGTTGAATGAATCTCCTCTTCAAATTTTGGCCTCTCTTGACTTGGAGATCATCTGGATCATTTGAAGTTTCTAAACACACATTCTCATAAGAGTTGGGGATGTGTGAGAAGAATTTGTCAAACTCCAAATGGTTGGTAACAACTAGGCAATAATCCTCATCATCAATCGGACCCACTGTATCAAATCCTAGTCCGCTTGATTGTGCTTCCCCGCATTATTCCATAGCTTTTTGAAGTATTAACATGCTTGGACCATGTGTGAGGAACTAAACCTTTCTATATAAGATTTTGAACACAAGAGTAAAAGTAATTCCATTAATTCTTTAAAGTATCTTCCTCAAGCTCTACATCAACTTCGTGCTTGAGGATGATCCCAAAAAAGAACTTCTTCTATTTCACAAAGACTTAGGGACTTCCTTAACTACTAAACCTTCAACTTTTGAGATGTAAGTAAAAGAGTTTAACCCGTGCCTAATAGTTTCACATAAACATTCAAATACTTTACTTTGCTTGGAGGCCCTGGCCTTCATCTTTCCTGGATCAAAGTCACCTCCAATGGAACCCACCGAGAGGGTTGGCTGGTATACTAATCACATTAGACTCATCCTCGAGCTAGATTCCAAGTCTATGAATAGTAGGGTACTCCTATGAACTGAACACAACCTCTATTAGGTGCCAGGGGTCTCACCTCTGAACCGCTATTTGCCCTCACCTCACGGTGGAGGTTGAGCCATCTACCCACATGTCCATATGATGGAATGAACTGGGTGGAATGTGATATGTTGATCTATTTCTTCTTCAATTCCTTTCTTGTTCACTTGGACTTTATTTTCTTTTCTTTTTTTTCTTTTATTTCTTCATTTTTTTTCTTTGTATTTGCATTTGAATTTTGTCCAAGTTCACGAGAAAGGGTGTTTTGAAAGATAGTAGGTCATCCTCATAAATCTCAACCTCTAACTAAAATGGCTTTTCATCCCCATTGACATGATTCCATCTTTTGAACTTGATGCACGATGAAGGGAGGATGGAAGCGATCTTGTCATGTAGTGAATGAAGTATTCAAATCAATGATGTAGAACTTGTCAGCCTTCCAAATCACGATCTCCAATGACAACACGATAGAACCTAAAGCCCGCTCACCCTTGATCATTGAATCCTCTCAACATCATCATATCTCCTCGAGTGTAGATGTCGATCTTTAAATAAAGGGTCTTTAGACTCATAATGTTCACCGATGCACTAAATCCATGAGAACCGGTGAAGTCAACCTCCCATGTCGACTATAATGTAGAGGGATTAAGTCCCCAAGAAGGTCTTCATCTGTGAAGGTGATCCTTGGGCTTCTTTTGCATAATGTGCTTCCTCACCTATAGCTAAAGCTAAGCATATTTCAAGGATCAAGGAGGGCCTTGATTAGTGATTCCTCATCTCTTTGGATAAGACAAGGGCATCATATATGCTTAGCTTAGATGAACTTTCTTAGATGAGAAAGGACATTGTAGTCCACCTTTATCTTCCACAAGCATATCCAAGGGTGGAGCATCCGTGGAAGGGCTTCGATCTTCACCAATGACTTGTTTCTCTATCTTGAGGTGTGCCCCTAGAGGTAGAACCTTGCCACTACAGAGGTTGACTTCAAAAATCTCTTGAGGCAAGGTGGTGGAAGGTTCTACCTACACTTCAAGCTCACCTACAACTTCTCCTATGGGACTCTCAGAATCGGATGATTCCAAGTCTATCTCAAGAGGTGAGCCTGTAGTATTCAGAGTTGGAAAGTCCAACTCTAAATTAAAAAGAGGAAGATCAGATTGTTATAGTTAATTAGACTTGAAGAGTTATCGTTAGGAATAAAAGAAGATAACTCATTAGAAGAGACATAGATGTAATTCAAACTAGTTTATTCTTCAATTTCTTGGAATTATTTGGGGGTACAGAGTAAAAGTTTAGTAAAGTGAGTGGAGTAAGGGATTTGATGCCCTTATCCATACAAGAGTTCTACTAGTAGAAGAAATAGAAGAGCTAGTGAAATGGAAGAAGTCAAGTGTGAAGTGCAACTAAAGGGAGTTGGACATGGTTGATCGTGCTAAAGGGCTATCATGACACATGTTACTGAGCTCCCACTTTCCTAGAGTTGGCACTTGCAACTTGCAAACCTTCCTTGGTGTTGGAGGTTTGAGCTGACTCACCTGCAAAGGAAAGCTTCTTGATCTTCTGAATTATTTTCTTAGAGGTTTTAGACAAAAGAAATGTCCCAACCTTCTTTGGTTTTGGTAGGATCACTTGTATCCCCAAGGATTACCCTAATGGAACCGGAAGGTTATTCCATAAGGTATTCCTTTGGGATAACTACAACAATCTTGAAACTGTTCAAGCCAATCCTTGAATGTGAAGCAATCCTCCAAAATGTGGCAGATACAGGGTAAGGGCAAAAGTTTGGATCATGACTTTGCCTACTTCCTAATCTCCTAGGCTAGGTAAAAAATTAGTTTCTTTAAGAGATTCTTAAAGATCTTCCTCCCTCTTAAAAGAATAAGGTTTGTTTAACTTATCTAAAAGAGTAGTGGACCATAGCTACTTGGCGGGCATGCTACCGCTGGTGGTGGTATGGTCGAGGTGGTCAGGCTATGGAGGCTATGGTGGAGGCCAGGGGTGCCTCTGGTGGCAAAGGAGGTGGAGGTCGAGGTTGTGGTCTCGACCGATCTCTAGGTCGCTCTTATCAACGCTCGCCTGTTTCTTCTCATAGACTTTCTATGGCTTCTACTTGGGCAATTGATCTTGAAAAGGTAAATATTTGGCCTCTCCTTGTAGACTAGTCACCTTATTGATTAGCTTCTCAAATGTCTTAATAGTGAAGCCCTTAAGCATGAAGGTGACCAGGCCATGGATATTCTTCAAGAGAATCTCAATGGGTTTGACGCTGGTTCACACTTCATACTCGTGTTATGCCATCGAGAATATAATCAACAAGTGACTCACCGAGTGTTATTGTCATGCTAGAGATCACCTACAAGAACCTTTGTTGAGCTCCAAAGAAATCTTGATGAAGAGTTGCTCTAACAAATATGCTTTACTAACCTAGTTTAGCATACCAATCAAAAAATAATACGCTAGATACACAGAGTCTAAAGAGTAAAGCATCACTATCACCTACGTTGCAATAACTGGCCCTAAAGTGAGCTATGTGTTGCCTTGAATTCCCACTACCATCAAAGCTTTTGAAGGAAGGAGGCATGAAACCCTTGGGATATTGGATAGCATCGAATTACTCTGGGTAGGGTCTACCCTTTGGAACTGATGATCCTCCCCAGGCTTGAGCCAAAGCTTCCTTCACCTGTTGCTAAACCATAGATTTTATATATTTTTCTTGTATGGAGGTACTTTCCACTACCTTTCTATACAAGCTACCTTGCTCAATGGGAGGTAGAGTCTTGGGTCTAAGACATGCACCAAGTGGCCGACATCGACAATATTGGATGAACTGGAGGGGCTTATTTTTGAAGCACTAACACTGTTGCTAACAAGTCCTGTAATTGACATGCCATCCTATCAATCTGCTTCATCCTTAACTTAAGATGTGAGGTGTGATTCTGCGTGTCTTTGATCAACCTCATCACCTTCCATGGCTGTTCCTAAGAAGAGATCCTCATGCATACTCCAAAATCCCATCAAGTCATCTTCATTGGGATCGAAGACTCTCTCTTCATTGGACTAGGCATACCCCAAGATCACCTTATTCTCCATGAAATAGTGTGCAACTATCTCATCTAAGGAATGATCCATCAATGGTACAAAAAGCTGAATGTGATCACTATCATGCACCGAGAGGCACCAACTCGCTGTCACTGGGAGTCAATCGTGGACTATACTCACTAGATGAATGATACTCACCGCTATTGTAAGAGGGTAACAATCCTAGGATGTTCCTCTACCACCGCAAATTTAACTCATCTAGAATATCTTTAACAACTATCACCATCTCCACATCCTCCAGATGAAGTTGGTGAAGGGATGACCATGATGCTTCGGTCGCCACTCCTTCACACCACCACTAGGAAGGTCGAGTAAGAGAGCTCACCTACCATAATGGGTGGTAGGAGGGTAGATCCCTTGGCAGCCGATCACCAAGGGGTTTTTTCCCGGAGCCTTCATGGCCTGAAATGGGAGATGTTGTAACCTATACTGATGGCGATGAGGAGAGAGGGGGTGGAGACACCACCGACTCTCACGTAAACTACCTCCGTGGTGGTTGGTCCTAGTGAGAAGAATACTATCAAGATGGTCGCCGGGTAGCAGGAACCAAAAAAATCAATCAGCAGAGCCGACCAACCATTGAACCTCAGCTCGCTAGTAATGTGATGTATGGGCCTCACAGTCCCTCCCGATGAATCTTCCTCCCACAGATAGATTGAAGGTCAAACTGTACTAGACTCAGCATCCATATGCTCTGCCTACCTGGCATAGAACAGATTAGAGGCCAAAATATGACCTCCTACTTCTAGAAACTACTAGTTGCAAGTGTACCACTAGAGGAGGTGACAAACGGATCCTCCTGGCATCCTCTCTATCTGATCCAGAGAGAGAATAAAACTGGTTTTCTATAACCAATGGTGAAGTGATAATGGGAGGCTCAACCATGGCTGATTGACGCTCTAGCTCTATCCAGTGTGGAACCATTTGATCATACGATTCTTGTTCCTACACTGGGTACAGGTAGGATGGGAGGAGTGCGAGCTAGACCCATACTCAAATGTCAGGGAGGCAAGCCTTGAAACCAGGGGAGCTATGGTGTTTACTTTTGGGATGTGGGACACCATGCAAATCTTAGGGGGGTACTTATTGAAGTGATCGGGTACGACATTAAGGAATGATGTACTATCTCAAAAGATAAAAATCACTACCCTATAATGGACCTAATCACCTAATAATGACTCTAAGGCATGATGGGTCTGAATATACTAGATCTTTCCCACTTTACATGGAAAAGTAAAGTAGGGTTTATTTTAAGCTTGGTTCCTTAATTTTCCTATGGAGGCTAGCCCCCATAGTTAATTACATCCTAAGAAATGAGAATTTCTTAAGAATACTCTTAATTAAAGTGGACAATTAGGGTCTCCAAAGATTTCAAGGTTAAGACAATCAAATGATTGGCTATTTTAGATAATAAAATGGGATAGATCAAGGAGAAGACTTATTTTTAGAATCTAAAGGGGGAAAGTAGGAAATGCTCATGATACTAGGAAGCCTAGTGAGCATTCCAATCTACCCTATAATTGGGCTTTATATTTTTTTAATATTTGAAGAGAGTTAATTATTTGAGTTGACATTTTATTAGATTGTTTGGGCTTATAATTCCACAACATAAGATTATAAAAATGCCTAAGAGGTGAGGATTTATGCTTATAGCCCAAAGAAAATAGATACCTCAAATTCCTAAACTAAGGAGCCTTGGTACAAACAAAGGCACAACCTAAATCTAAGGTAAAAATGGGTCATCACCCGACTGCTGGACTTATTACCTCTTAGAGTGGCAGCCAACTAACTCCTCCTACGTTTTAAATCCATGTAGGCAAGTCATATGCTTTTGCAAGATGGCTAGGCTGTTATTTATTTAAAAAGGAGACTAAGTCCTTAAACTCACTCCCTAAGAGACTAGAGCATGAGTGGTATGAAATCATGACTTAATCTAATACAAATTTTATCAAATTTATTTTATTCTTTTGAACTCTTTATTTTGACACAGGATATGAGATTGTGTATGCCTAAATACATGTGAACTTGATTATGGGCCAAATCAAGAGAGAAAGGGGTGTTCTTCCACCAAAGGCTCTCATTGGTTAAGCCTTCATTCTTGCAAAGATGGAAGCCCCTTAACAAGAGTGAATAATATGACATGCATGATATTATACATTCATTCATCCAAAAGGGGTTGCTAAAAATTTTATTATCTTAATTTAATTCCTAGGTTTTTATGTGAGGTTATGAGTTATTTTAAAATTTTAGTTATGAGTTGTTAATTGGGGTATAAAAATTAATTTCATCCTAAGAGCCTACCACATCCAGGCAACACATTCAAGCATTAATCATAAAGAAACTATGAAAAGCATGTAGTTCTAATGCGCAATCTAAACACAATATCAAACAATTTTACGGAGTACCGTAAAAGAATAAAAGACCAGTGCGGTCGGGTTTCGCCGTACACCCCGAAAGAGAAAAAAAGATGGGTAGCCGAGCTCTACCCTTATACAACTCGGATTACAAAAAAAAATAATACATGCTATGGGGGTCTTCTTCTCTTCATTTCTTCCTTCTCTTTCTTTTGATTTGATTTGCTCAAAGGCATCACATGGAACCCCAAAGACTAAGCCTTCTGGTTACTGCTCATCCTAATCCCTCATAACACTAATCCTAATTCCTAATACAAAATTACATCAAAAATAAAAAAAGTAAATCTAGCTACACCTGCAAAAAAATGTCAGTTAAACACACCATACAACTCAAGCAATTATATGAATAATTTGAACTTAGTAGCCCACACATGGGTAGCCAAGCCCACCTGTCCTAACATGAGTTATGCTTAGGGGCTAAACAACCTGCACAACAAATGCATTTATATTTGTTTATTACAATGACCCCTTAAGCAGAACCCCCTTCAGAAGATATGATTAGGCTAATAATGGCCTAACATCCAGTCTACGAAGCATACACCCTAACATCCAGTATAAAATATTACATCATAAATCAAAACACAACATCATACATACAACGCCCTAACTTAGCACTAGAAGTGGTGACTTAGTATTTTAATGTGTGTGCTTAAGGCTTATGTGGAAAGACTTTACTAGGCTTCTTTAGTTTAAATTTTAATTTCGAATTTGAATTTGTTTAAATTTTACCTTTGGGTGATTTTAATTTAAATGATTTAATGCTTTATTTTTTATTTCTTTTTTATTTCACTTTTATTTGGTTAAATGATGTTTAGGTTTTCAAGAATGAAGAATAAAATGAATTCCATTTGTAAACAGAACTCACCCTATTCTACATCCTAATACCTAAAGAATCTAACTAAGGTCCTTAAGTATCTTAATTAGCCCATTTAAATTTATGTAGTTCATTTGATTTAATTTATTTGACTTAATTTAGAATTTAGAATTTGAGTTTGTTTAAGTATTTGATTGATTGATTTTGGATTAGATATTTTAGTTTAATTGCATCTTGATAATTCAACATCTTTTATATCTAATGAAGTTTAAGTTTGTTTAAGTTCATGTGTTTTTGGTTAATTAATTTTAAATTAGATGTTTTGATTTAATTAAACCTTGATAATTCAATATCCTTTTAAATTAATATCAAATTCTTTTCTTTGGTTATGGTTATGTGACTAAAATTTATGTTTATTTAATTTGATTATGGTTCATTTATTTGTCGTTTGATTGGATTAGATTAATTGAGATTTTATTTTGATTTTAATTGGGTTTGATTCTTTGTAATTAGGATTTTATTTTTAATCACATCCATTTGTCATGTTCATCAAAGTTTGGTTTGTATTTTGATTTCATACATTGGATAGTTGATTAGTTTATCTTATTTAAGTAGGTTGAATGAGATTTGATGATTACATATTAAATTGATGAGAGTCTTTCTTAATTTAATTTGAGATTTATTGTAAGCTAAGGTTCAATGTGATTATGTGATTAGTTTAATTAAGAAGTGATTTATGTTAATTATAAAGGTTTATTTAATTTTCAATTTGGTTTCATATTTGTTTAGACTAATGATGTAATTAATGACTTAATAATTAAGATTTAATTTAGGTTTTTATTAGTATTTAATTACATTTATGTTTTATTAAGCTTAGGTTTGATGTGATTACTTTAATTAACTTAATTATTTTATTTAAGAGGTGTGATTAATTATTAAATTGAATAAAGATTTATTTAAATTTTAATTTGATTTCCTATTTATTTAGGTTAATGATGTAATTAGTGAGTTAATGATTTAAGTTTAAATTAGGATTTGATTAGCATTTAATTGCATTTTATGTTTGATTAAGCTTAAGTTTAATATGATTAATTTAATTGACTTAATTAGTTTATTTAATAAGTGTGATTAAATTAATTAGTAGATTAATTAAGTGTTTGATTTGGATTAATTTTAATGTGATTTATAAAATTAATTTAGTTTATTAAGATGATGGATTAATTTATTAAGTTTGCATTAATTAGATGTTTGATTAATTAAGTTTGATTAAGGGTAATTAAAATTTTAAATTATTAGATTAATTGGGGTATTTTAATTAGAGATTAATGACTTAATGATTTAGATTTAATTTAGCTTTGATTAGTATTAATTGCATCAATTATGTTTATGCTTTAGTTTGGTTTAATATGATTAATTTGATTAACTTAATTAATTTACTTGAGGGTGTGATTATTAAATTTAATTGGGGTTTGATTTAAGCTTAATTTTAGAGTTAGCTTTAATGTAACTTATTTAAATTAATTTGATTAATTAAGATGATGGATTAATTTATTAAGTTTGCATTAATTATATGTTGTTTGATTAAGGTAATTAAACTTTTAAATCATTAGATTAATTAAGGGTTTGTTTAATTAGAGATTAATGACTTAATTTCCCACAAGTGAGTGATTTGGTTTAGTTAAGTGTTTTTCCTTAAGTTTGATTTGATGAAAGGATTATTGTTATTAAGGAATTAATTATTTATTTCATTTCAATTAAGTTTGATTATTATGATTAGAGTTTTATTTGATTTGATTCATTTATTATGTTTGATTAATTTCATTAACATGTTTGATTTAGTTATTAGGTTAAAATATTTAATGGTTAATTAATTATCTTATTCCAAATGGATGTGATTTAATCATATGTTAATTAAGTTTACTTTAATTTTATTTGGTTTAATTCAATTAGTAAAATGATTATGTTGAATTGGTTTATTAATCAATTTAATTTTTTATTTATTTAATGATTAATTAGTTTATTATTTATACTCATTAAGAGTATCATATGATTAAGATTCATGCTTAGTGGTTTAGTTATACTAATTTGACCCATGTTAAAGTTTCCTAGATTTATTTTAATTTTGAGTTTGATTTAAGATTTAATCATTTAATTGAGTTTTATTAACTTAAATAGGTTTAATCATATTTAATTTAATTTTCTTAATGATATTTTTCTGATTTGAGGTTTGATTAATGATTGCTTAATTGATATTTCATTTTTGATTTTTTTTTGATTTGATATTTAAATTATTTTTAGATTATATTTTAATTAACCCTTAATTGATTAAACTCTACTCTTAAGTGTTTGTTTGGGGTTCATAAAGATTCTGAAGATCATATTATTTTCTTAAGAGTCCTAGATGTCAATTAAAGTGATTTAAGCCATTTTGAAGATTTTTGTAGATTTTTGAATTTTTATTTGATTTATTTTATTAAAATAGATAATTTTAATTTTAAAATTTAATTTCTCCTAATTCAAAAGTCATTTTTACTTGAAATTTTATTAGTAGGTGTGTTTTAACTTTAATTTCAATCTTGAAAAATTTAATCTAATATATATTTTGGTTTAATTAATGAAATTTTATTTTCACTAAAACTCAAATTAAGCTTAAAATACTCAATAAAATTTGGGTATTTTAGGTTTGTTGAATTTCTCTCAGAAAGATGAATCCAACGAGCCCTTGTTTGTAATTTTTGGTTAAATAGTTTATTTTTTTTATGGATTTTTGAAGTTTTAGGTGATTTAAATTAATTTTTTTTTTATAAAAAGAAATATGCACTAAACATCACCATTAAGCGGAAGGGAAAATGACCACGCTTGCTCTCATCATGATCATTGATTGATGGTCTAAATCATCGCGGATCCAAAGGTCAGATCGGGACGGACCGAATCTCGACGCATGAACCGCATCGACGATGGTCCAGATCGCATCGCGATCCAAAGCTGACGTCAGCACGCGTGTTAGCCATGATTGAACCGCTCACAATGGTCCGATCGTGATTGGTTTGATCACATGATCCACATGATCCGAGCCGTCGATCCGCGAACCGGATCGGACGGATTCACCGGATGGTGAATAGTGTTTTCAGGCTTTTAAAGGAAAAATGAGAGTTTCTAAGCCAAAACTTATCCAAATGGATCATTTTCTACATCGATTCGCACCGAAAAAAAATTCTATTTTCTAATTGAGATGATTTAAAGTAAAATGTGAGATTATCTAAGAGAAATTCCTAAAATTGCAAGAAAATTAACACAAAAAGTGTGAAATCCTAAGACTAACTTGGTTTGGATAAAAATTTACCTCACCGGGATGGTTTTCGTATGTGAAGATCCAAGCAACTCCTGTGTATGTGAAGAAGCTTTGGAATGATCTTTGACCCTTGCCTCCTTTCTTGTCATTGTTCTCAATGTCAGAAAAGTAAATATTTGTATTTTTGAGCTCAAAAATAGCTTAAAGAGGTGGATGATGGGTTCCTTGTTTGTTTTGGGGAGCTTTTGGGGGCTGAATGGTGGTGGGAGAAAGAGATCTATAGCTTCATTTCCCCCTCCTTTTATAATGGCCAAAAATCCATTATTTTTTTGAATTTTTTGGCTCCAAATTGATTGTCATCTTGCTTGTGTGGTTGGGAGGGATGATGAGTTGATTGAGGACTTTGAATTTTTGCTCCAAAGTCCTCTCTTACTGTCATATGATCAGATCTACTCGTTGTAAATGTTGGGGAGGAGTTAAGTGCATGTGAAGGAGAGAATTAAATGAGGTTGGGTGGAATCCTATGTGAGGGAGGATCCATGAGGGATTTAATTGGGTTGGGTTGGTTTAGGGTTGATCCCAAATGGGTTTGGGTCGGGTTTGATTAGCTCCCAATGGGTCTTAGCTTGGTTTCAAGGGATTTGGCCCAATTTGGGTCATATGGGTCATATTGGGTCAAATTGATCCATTTGAATGAAATTGGCCAAATTAGCTTTGGTTATGGGTTGATACATGTTTAATTGCTAATTGAAGATGAATGTGGTCTTTGATTTGAATTAATTTGGATTTAATTTGGATTTCGGCCAAATTGACCCTTTAGGCCAATTTGGGCTAGGTTGGGTCAAGTTGATCGATTGGGCTTGATTGATCAAATTGAGTTTAATTATGACTTTGGTCAAGTTCAATAATCAATTTGGAATGATTTTCAGCCATTGGTTCCAATCAGTTTGGGTTAGATCATAATTTGACCTGATTTAGTCCTTTAGGCCAATTTGGGTCAATTTGGATCAAATGACCATTTGGGCTTAGTTTGGCCCAATTGATTGCAATTGATTATCCTAGGGTAATCAACAATCTTGGTGGAAGGTTTTGGTGAGCTTGGTTCAATCCAATTTGGTTTGGATTGGAAGTTGGCTCAAATGTCACTTAGGTCAAGTAGACTAAGTGGGTAAAATTGGTTTGGTTTTGGCTTGATTAGAGTTTAGTTGAACTTATATATGAGCCCTAGATTGGAATATAAATTCAACGGTAATCAATTTGGAGTCTAAGGGATTTTGGCTCATTTGAAATTTTCAAGTCAAAAGGGCTAGGTTAGGTTTGACTTGGGTTGGTTTCAATTTGATTTGATGATTGTATGTTTCATTTATATTTGGGTAGATAATTGAATGAATGATTGATTCAAGAGAAAATTCATTGGTTTTGACTTGATTTGGATAAAATTTGGCTTAAAAGGGTTTAGATTGAGTTTGGATTTGATTTTCGATATAGTTTTGGTCATTTGAATTTGGATTTCATTTATATTTGTGAATATAAATGAAGGAATAATTAATTTATAAAGAGATCAATTGAGTTTGATTTGATCTAAGAAAAATTTTGGCTAAGCATATGAATGTGGTTCATATGGCTTAGAAAGGGTCTTAGGATTTGAATTTGATTTTGGGTTTCAATCATTTGGAGTCAAATTTTGAAATTAGATTCAGAATTTGAATTTGAATTTGAGATTTGGTTTGAGAAATTGAATTTGGGTTTGATTTTAGAAAGTGTATTTAGATTAGGTATAGACTATGAGATAGGTAATTTCCTTAAACCCTAAGGCATAGCCTAATCTTATGATTAACACTTAAAGTCTCTGGCTTAGGTTAAGTGTTCACCTAATCACTAGAAGTGTTTTATAACTAAAGAGTTCTTAGTGTTTAGAAGAGTCCTAAGTCTAAGAAGAGAAGGTTAAGAGCTCACTCCAAAAGTGAGGTCAATAAAAGGACCCCCAATAGGTGTGATGTAACTGACAAGGCACACCACACGTATTGGCGTTGACCGAAATGATTAACAATATCGAGAAAATTGCAACAAATAATGAAATTGATCTATACCTTGACTCAAAAGGTAGATAGAATCATGATCTTAGTGCAATGTAGCTCTTTTTATGCCAAGGGCATAAGAGAGCAAGAAAGAATCCACCGAGGTTTGAGTACATGAACCTTCCTAAACAGTTCAAGCTATCCGAGGATAATAATTTGATTGGATTTCTTTGATTTGAGTGACTCCAGAGGTTGGTATAATTTGTTATAGCTCCACTGGGGAGAAGGGTTTTAGATTGAGGGAATATCCACTGGGGATGTACACTTGATTGAATTTGTTTGATTTAGATTTAAGCTCCATTAGGGAGGCTAATTTGATTTGCACCTCATTAGGGAGAAATTTGGTTTTTTTGATATGTTTAATTTGACTACAGTGGGGAGGTTGGTTTCAAATTTATTTTGTTATAAACCCTATTGATGTGCGATAGACTACAATAAGAAGGAGCCACGGGGGCCTTGGCCTGTCTGACATTTATAAGTCCAAAGGGATAGTCTACTTGCCATAAGGTAGGACTATCCAACCTAAGGGGTTGCCTTTCAGTGTGCAACGACTAAGCTAAGAAGAAAGTGTAGCAAACTTATATCTACCAAAGTAAGGAAAAGTCACTGGGGTGATCTATTCGATGAGCAACACATCGAACCCTACCTAAGGTGACTATTGAGTGAGCGCCGCTGGGGGTCTTACCTCAACTCAAGAGTAGTCTTGATGATTAATTTGATTTGATTTGAATTAATTTAATTTAATTTAATGTGTTATATGTTGGACCTACGCAGTGATGGACCCAATCGAGAAGGAGCTATGTCGGCCTTGACCTATCTCAAATTTACATAAGTCCAAAGGGGTAGTCTACCACCCAAGGTAGACTATCTAGCCTAAGGGTTGCTTTTGATGTGTAATGCATTACTAAGAAAGCGTAGTAGACTTACATCTTCCAAAGTAGGGATCGCCCATTGGGGTGAATGCAATAAATCAATCCCGACCTAGGGTGACTATTTGAGAATGTGGACTCATATCGACTCAAGAATAGTCAATTAATTTAATTTTAGATGGACCACGTCGATGCGTGATGGATCTACTAAGAAGGAGCTAATATCATTAAACGCCTTTAGATTTACAAATCCAAAGAATAGTCTACCCAGTTAGGTAGAACTAACCAACCTAAGGGGTGCCTTCGATTTGCAATGGTCAAGTTAGGAAGAAAGCACGGGACTCACATCTTCCTAAACAAAGAACCACTGGGGTGACGCTAATAAATCGGCACCTAGGCTACGTTTTGAAACGATCGTGTTGGAAAGAATGCGTAATAGACTTATATCTTTCAAAGCAAAGACAACCATTGGGGTAACTCATTGGTGGCACAACAAGTTGAACCGACCTAAACTAAGAGAGTGTCACGGGACTTATCTCAACTCAAAGTAGTCAGGTGCAATTCTATAGAGTTTTGCTAACATTTCCCTAAAGATAGGATGACTGCTTGGGAAAGGGGCCACTAGGGGCTTGAATTCATAATCCACAAGAGAAGATATATTTTATTTATTTTATATTTGCATGGACCCTATTGGTTTATGAGGGACCACACTGAGAAGGAGCTTATATCAGCCTAGTCTCGCACTTCTTGACTGGAGAATCATCCGGCTAAACAAATCCAATCCATGGGTGGCCAGGAAAGGGGACGCCTAATCCAAAAAGTAACCGTAGTGTCTAAATGGGGTCACAAAGGATGTGATCCAAATAGAATAACCGCAGGGGATGGGGCCACTAAAGGCTTAATCCAACACCCTGGAGAAGATGACATGGCTAGTCATATATCCAATAGGTATTCAATGTCCAACTCAAGGAGAAAGCTCAGGGACTCACATCCGCCAAGAGTGGTGTATCCACCAGGTGAGTCACCATCAGCATGGTGATAACCAACCAACCAAAGGTTTTCGTTGGGATTATCTAGAAAGAAGGCTAGGCTTATATCTCTAAAGGAACGATCATCGGGATAGTCTATCTTCGGGTGAGCCATCTGACCTAAGGCGACTACTGAGTGAATGCCACTGAGGACTTACATTGACTCAAATGTAGTCAAGAGGAAAGGAGTCTCTGGGGGACTTACCCTAAACCTCAAATATACTCAACCTAGTTAGTGCATGATGGCTAGTTCAAGAAGAAAGCACGGGGACTCACATCTTCTTAAGCAAAGTCAATATGAGGTAGCTCATTGCCTGGGTAGTGAAATCTATCATACTAATGAGGTGCTCGTTGGTTTACAATGGTCAAGTTAGGAAGAAAGTATGGGGACTCACATCCTCCAACAAGTGACCACTGGGGTGACATACTAGCGAGGTAACATGTAAATCGACCTAACCTACAATGAGTGAGTGTTACAAGGGGCTTGCTCCCACATCAAAGTAGCCCGAGATAAAAAATATATGTTTATTTGTGTTGTGAAAGAGGGAATAGGATATCACTTGGGCTCTCTTATACCTACCCTAAATACATTGTGGTGGATTCATAAGCAAAAGATATTTCTAACACAGAAGAAATGAAATTTGAGATGAAAAGAAATTTTATTGATAATTATTTTCAAACAAGATTTATGGATAGTTTTTTTTAAGTAGAGCCCATTGATTGGAAGCATCGGGCGCTCTCCTTTATAATTTATGAGTTGGTAAGACCCTCCTTGCTAGGCCTTCTCTATGGCATAAGGACCTTTCCAAGTAGGTTCAAACTTTCCTCCTATCTTTCGATGGGCAACAATTGGCCTCCTTAGAACTAAAACAAGCTCTCCTACTTGAAAAGCTTTACTACCAACTTGTTATGAGCTTGAATCATCTTGGCTTTATAACTCAAGATTTTGGCAAGCTGAGGCATCTTCCTCCAAAATTTTGAGCTCTTCCAACCAACAACTTGGTTGCTGTGATTTTACTACCCATGCTATCCTTAGTGATGGGAGTTGGACTTCTAATGGTAGAACGCGACTTATACACTAAGGAGAAAGGGATAGATTGAGTTGGAGTTCTATTTGTGGTGCGGTAGGACCACAAGGCTTCAACTAACTAATCATGCCATCATCGTTTATTGTCATCTAGTGTTTTCTTTAGTATTTGAATGAGAGTTTTATTGAAGGCTTCTACTAACCCATTTGCCCTTGCGTAGTAGATGGTAGAATATCTCCAATCTATGTTGTGTCTCTGAGCGAAGCTATTGATTTTAGTGCTCTTGAATGCAGTACTATTATCGGATATAATTTGTCAAGGCACCCCAAACCTATATACGATATGATTCTTGAAAGATTAGAGCACATGTTGAGTCATGACCTCTCTAAGTGGAATTGCCTCCACCCACTTAGAAAAGTAGTCAGTAGTAGCTAGCATGAATTAATGACCTTTGGAAGAAGGAGGATCGATCAGATCCATAATGTCAATACCCCAACACTCAAATGGCCATGAGGCCAATGTATGATGTAGAATATTAGGTGTTTGATGTAGACCACACGTACCATTAGTGGCATCTCCTTGCTATGTCCATGCAATCTGTGATCATCGAAGGCCAGTAGTATCCTAGTCTCTTGATCTAGGCTTTCATCTTTAGACCGGATTAATTTGCTCCACATAACCCTGAGTGTACCTTGATCATGATCCTATGGGCTTCATGTTTGTCCAGACAACGTAACCACATATGATCGAATGACTGCCGATATAAGGTGCCACCTACAAGAGTATAAGAAAGGGCTCTCTACTTCACCTGGTGTGCCAGTTATTTCTCTTGAGGTAGTTTTCCTACATTTAAATAATCTATGAATGGTTGCCTCTAATCTGACTCCTCATCCTTTTGGCAATGGCAACCTCCTCTTCAAGAGAGAATCTCTCGATGAGTTCAACATCAATAAGGGACAAGACTTGTCTATTTTGGATCCTTATTAGAATGGACTCAGCTTCTGGACATGCCAACTCTTTGGCAAGCTTGGATAATGCATCTACTACTACATTCTCTCCTCAAGGAATCTTGTTGATGGTTACCTCTGGGATTTGGGCTAACAATTCCATAGTATACTTATGGTAATGATGGAGCTTAGGCTTTAGAACCTTAAAAGACCCAGCAATTTGGTTGATGATTAACCGAGAATCCCAAAGATGTTGATACTCGAATAAATGTAATGACTAACCTGCACTCAATCGCAATATTTAGCTGTTGTTGGATTTGGACAGATGATGATGAGAATCTCATCACATCATTTGGAGTCGGAGAACTATTCCTACCGCCTTCCCGGGATAGTAAGTTATGGTTCTTCTCCTCTTGAGGAAGTTGTACCATCAAAGTACATCTCCAGTGGACTAGTACCCTCAAGTTCATGATTTGTTCGGGAGATCATCGAGAATCACAGGAGTGGATGTGCGCTAAGAAATGTAAGTGCTTGTCCTTTACATCATGGAGGTAATGTTATATCAAACATAAAAAATCATGGACCAACGCCAACCGATAAGGCCATGTCATGAGATATTGATGGATTAACTTTAGAGATCAAGTTCACCTTATGAGAAAGCATGTAGTGTCATAGCTTTTGGGATGCAAAGATTAAAGCTAGGCAGTGTTTTTCAATAGGTGGATAGTTTGCCTCAGTAGGGATTAGATGATGACTGAGATAATAGAGAGCATTCTCCTTCCTTTCATCATTGGTTTGAACCAATAAAATGCCAAGGGAGTTGTCTAATGCAGTAGTATATAATATGAGCGGCCTGCCCGGGATAGGGGCTACTAGGACTAGCGGCATCATTAGATATTGCTTGATGTCTTTGAAAGCATAATGGAACTTGTCATCCCATTTGAACTTGGCATCCTTTTTTGCAAGTGTTGAGAATGGTTGGCATCTTCCGATAAGTTGGAAATGAAGTCTTAGATACCAACCGCCTTGGAATGACTTGAGTTGTGTTAGCTTTTGGGGTGGCATTTCTAATATCGCTTTGATCTTTTTAGATTGATTTCAAGGTGTCAACAACAAACCCAAGAATTTTTCGCCCAAATGCACACTTAGGGGTTCATTTTGAGGTTGTATTAACCATTCAAAACTACTCAAGTCAAAGAGATGGTCTTCCTTTTCTTTGCTTTTAACAAGATCATCAACGTAGCATTCAACTTGATGATGAATGAGTTCATCAAGATTCGAGTCATGGCATGGTATGTGGCAATCCATTTTAAGGCCAAAGGCATGACCTTATAACAATATTTCGACGGGGTTCAAAGGTGTTTCTTTCATCCTCCGGGCCATCTTAATTTGGTTGTAGCTGATGACCCATCCATAAAGGAGAATACCGCATGAGATGATATGTCCACCATTAATTCTGGTATAGAAGTGGAAATTCATCCTTAGGACATGCCTTATTTAGATCCCTAAAATCAATGCATATGAAATTTGGACATTCTTTTCTTAACTAGATGACACCGCCAACCAAAGATATTTTTCTTCCTAATAAAGAAGATCATCAATTTGATTTCAGAAGTGACATGTTGTTCAATGTCTAATCACATACGTCTAGGAGCTTGCTTGATAGGATTAGTATTAGGTTCTATTACTAGTTTATGGACTGCTATGTCAGGAGATAGATCAAGCATCTCTTCATAACTCCATGCAAAGCATTCCTTAAACTTAGTCACTAGCTTAACTAAATCATTGGTTTCTTTTTCATTCAATAGAGAACTGATATATGTTGGGCGTGGATCTTCTTCAGTTCCTAGGTTGATTTCTTTGAGCTCTTCGATAGTTGATCTGATCTCCTCTTCAAACTCTGGCGGTGCATCCCTGACTTCAAAGTCATTTGGATCATCTGAAGCTTCTAAGCACACATCCTCATATGAGTTAGCATGATTTGAAAAGAATCTATCAAATTTCAAATGATTGGTGATGACTAAGCAGTAATCATCATCATCGACTGGACCCACTATACCAAATCCTAGTCCCGGTCTTGATTGTGAATGTCTGCATTTGTTGTCCCATAACCTTTCAAAGTAATTAGACCTGTGTTTAGACCAAGTATGAGGAATTAATCTTTTCTTTGTTAAATTAAGAATGCAAGGCGAGTACCAATCGAAAGGTAATTCTATTAAATCTTTGTATGAATCATTCTTAAGTTCTACATTAGCTTATTGACTTAAGGATGATGCTCCAAGAAAGAACTTCTGCACCTTTACATTTGTGGAAGACTTATGGGCTTCCTTAACTACCAAACTCTCAACTTTTTATGAGGAAAGTGGGGTTAGAGCTAAAGTTCTCAACTGATGTCTCACTGTTTCACATATAGACTTGGATACACTTATGCTTTGTTTGGAGCCTGGTCTTCATCATTGTGGCTCAACTCACTTGCATGAGGATGCTATCTGAAGTGCTAGCTAGTACTAATCATATGACTCATCCTCTAACTAGATTCTAAGTCTATATAGATAGTAGGTGTAGTCCTAGTAGTAGGGACATAACTCCTATTGGGTGGCCAATAAGGAGGTCTTCCATCCCTATGCATGTCTCTAGATCTGCCTCTTCCTCTGCCTGGTGGAGGTCGAGTCATCCTACCCATATGTTCGAATGGAGAAACGAACTGTGGTGGAATCTAATGTCAGGCTCTACTTTCTCCTCCAAGTCTATTTCTCGCACCCTTTTGTTTTCTTTCTCATTTCCTTTTTTCTTTTCTTTTTTTTCTTTTTTTTCTTTTTTCCTTTTATTTTTTTATTTTTTATTTTTGAACTTTCGTCAAGTTCATGAGAATAGACTTGTTGATTTTGAGGGAGATAGTAGCTTGCATCCTCATATATTCTAACCTTATGAGCTGTGAATGGCTTAAGATCTCCTTTGACGCAGTATTCAATCCCACCCCTCATGAACTTCATGCACTAGTGTAGAGAGTGTGGAACCATGTTGTTCTCGTGTATCTATGGTCTCCTAAGCAAAGCATTGAAAGATGTATCTGAGTCTATAATATGAAACTTGGTGTAGCCTTCCAATCATCTACTTCTAATGGCAACACTATAGAGCCTAAAGCCCTCTCACCTTATTCATTGAATCCTCTCAACATCATCCTCTTTGAAAGTTTGGAGATGTCAATCCTCAAGTTGTGAATTTTAGACTCATAATATTCACATGCACCCCGGTCAAGAACTCTGATATCCTGTATCTTCCAATATCCACTATAATGTAAAGAGGATGGTTGTGCTTAGTCCTTCCTAGAAGCAAGTCTTCATCATCAAATGTAACTCCTAGAGTGTCCTCTGAACTATGAGCCTCCTCTCAAGAGGCCGGGGCTAAGCATATCTGGATCAAGAAGAGCCTTGATTAGAGATTCCCTCATCTCTTTGGATAAGATAAGGGCATCATATGCTTAACTTATGGCTTTCTAAGATGTGCTAGGACATTATAGTCAACCTTGGCTTGATCCTCCATAAGCATATCCATGGGTGAGCATCCTGTGGAGGTGCTATCTGTTCTTTAGAACTAATGATTTGCTTACCCTTATCCTGAGGTGCTACCCTAGGAGGTAGAACTTTGCCACTGCTGAGGTTGACCGGACTTGAGATGATTTAGAAAGTTCTACCGCTCATCGTTCACCTACTTCTTCTCTATGCGATCATTAGAGTCAGATGATTCCAAATTGATCTCTAGAGGTGAACCCGCATGATTTAGAAATGGGAAATCCATTTCTAAATTAGAAGATGAATGATCAGAATAAGAGTTATTATTATTATTATTTTGTAGACTTGGAGAGTTTTTGAGAGGAATAAAATCTAGAGTATTAAAAGTGAACAAGATGTAAGTGAAAGCTTTCTTCATTGATTTCTTCTTAGATGGAGGTACATGATAGAAATCTAATAAAGTAAGTGGGGAAATGGGTATAATGCCCTTATCCGCTGATACAATGCTGCTACTGGCAGAAGAGGAGCTAGAGGATGAATAAGTAGTGTCTAACGGGTGGATGGAGTGCTTGATGGTTGTGCTATGCTATCCCGCAAGTAAGGTAGGCTACGCTGACACCTTCTTCAAGTTGTCTTTGGCAACTTGCAAACCTTCCTTGTTGTTGGAGGTTTGAGTTGCTTCAGGCACTTGTAAAGAAAGCTTCTTGATCTTAGAGACCACTTTTTTAGAGGTTCGAGATAAGGCAATAACCCAACCTTCTTTTTTCTTAAAGGAATCACAAGTATCCTCAAGAATTACTCTGATAGAACTTGAGGGTTGTTCTATCAAGTATTCCTTGGGGATAACAATAGCTCCTGACTTATAGCTGCACTCAAGCCAATCCTTAAAGATGACACAATCCTCCAAGACATGACTAACCATGCGATGGTAGAAGCAATAGTTATGATCATTACTCTTGCCCACATCTTCCGACCTCTTGGGTGTAATGAAAGTCGCTTTCTTTAAGAGATTCTTAAAGATCTTCCTAACTACCTCCCTCTTGAATGAATATGGCTTATTCAATCTATCGATAAGAGTAGGTGGGTAATATACCGGTGATATGAGTAATCAAGTATATTATGGAGGAGGCAAGGGCACTGTGGTGGTCGAATGTCAAGAGGTGGTGAGGAGGTGGCAATGAGGTGCATGTCTCTCATATTGAGCTCTATCGACAACTTTCTTTTGTCTACTGACACTACTACCCTTAGCTTCTTCTCAAATGTTTTCTGCGGCTTGGGCTTGAATGATTGGTCTTGAAAAGGTAACTGCTTATTTCCCCTGGCTAGCCGCATTGTTGATTAATTGCCATGAATATTCTTGAGAAGAATTTCTATAGCATGTTATTCAAGAGTTGTCTGCATTTCATACTAAGTTTCACCACGAATATAATCAACAAGGGACTCATTGGGATTTTGTTGCACCACAATGAGGATCACGTTACCCTTTGGGCTCCAACAAATCTCTTGAATAAAGAGGTGCTCCAACTCAAAGAAATCTTTGAACCGTTTAAGATCACTAAATGCAAATGATGCTCAAACTAAGAGTCAAAAGAGAAGTGCATCACTACCTCCAATATTACAACATCTAGCTCTAAAGTGTGCTATATGCTGTCGAGGGTTTTCACTGCCATCAAAGATCTTGAAGGATGGTGGCATAAAACCCTTGGGATATTAGACTACATCGAATTCTTCTATGTAGGGTCTACCCTTTGGAACAAATGAGTCATCTCGGGCTTGCGCCAACGCTTCCTTCACTTGTTATTCCACCATATGCTTTATATCTGTTTTAATCATGGAGGTACTATCTGTGACCTTCCTATGCAGACTGCCACTATCTTGGTCCACAGGAGATGTACTCTTGGCCTGATCTAGAATATGAGTGGTCAGCCTCTAAGGGAGTAGGTTGTACTGATGGAGCTTGACCATGAAGTGTTAGGACTGTTGCTAACAAGTCTTTAACTCTTTTCTCTATCTTACTGATATGCTCATCTTTCTACCTCAATTATTGATGAAGGTATTGGGTTGAGTGATCTGTGTCATCTTCCTCAACTACAACACCCTCCTTGCTATGCTGATCCATAAGGAGAGAACCCCTAATGTCGACCATATGGACTTCCGCTGAGTCCTCCAAGAGATCATCCTCATCTGGACCAAAATTGACCATAACATCCTCTTCATCAGAGCAATCACTCCTGAAGACTTCCCTCTTCTCAGCGAAGTGCTAAGTGATGATCTCATCTTAAGATCGATCTAATCATGCAGGGACAAATACTCATCGCCGACTGGTGGAGAGGTTGTTCTCACTGACAGAGATGCACTTAACACCGCATATAATTGGAGTGTTGGCTCTGGAAGGGTCATGACTACTGGAAGAGACATGCTCGTGGCTGCTCATGGGTGGAGTGGTGTCCCTAGGGAGATCTACTGCCATGGGGACTGCAGAACTATCCCCTTCCCTTCATACCGCATACCACTACCTATGATGGTGGTGGTTGTGGTGGTGCAACCACGATGTTGTGGGTCGCCAATCCTTCTTCACCAAGACCGGAGAGGTTGAGTGGGGGAACTCTCCCTCACCCCCGGGTGGAGTAGATGAAGTGGGACCCTTTGCCATAGGAGCAGATCAATGAGGTTTCTTCTCCCCGACTTATGTGCCTTGTAAGCATGGTATCACCAGTGATGTGAGGAGTGGATTGATGTGGTGGAGGCAACACCGACTTTCTCTAGGCAGGAGCTTCTCTCCTATGGTGGGTAGTACCCATTAGTAGAATGCTATTAGTATGATCAGCGTAGCGTCGGTCGGAGTCATTGTCGGATACTAAATCTCTCTCTAGCAATCTCTTGCGGGCCTCCTGGCCCTCTCCTATCTATGTCTCTACCCTGAGGGATGATAGCGTAAATCAAATTGAGCTCCGATAATCATCAGTGGCTGGCCAAAGAATTGAGGTGGCATGACCTTCTCTCCTATGTGAGCCTCAAATGAATGGTGAGGGTGCGAGATCCTCTTAATGTCTTCCTCTCCAGCCAGAGGGTGAAACTTGTGATAAGAGGAGACACTATCCTAGGTAACTCCTCTGACATAGGCGGGAAGCTACCTTTAGCTCCTTATGTCATGTGGTCATGATGATCTTTGCCGGGTTCTTGAGTCCTAGAGGCAATGAGAACTAGACCCAACCTCAGTGGGGAGACTATCCGAATGGGTAGCCTTCCCTTAGAAGGAGAGAGGGGTGGGTCTTGGTGCTGGGTAAGGGGGCGAGTGCCTGGGCACAATGGGAACTTCCAGCCTTCCTCTTGGTGGAAACTGAGTCATCTCAACCTAGATGATGGTTCTACGTCACCATGCTTTTGTGAGGGTGGTCCCTCACAAGTGATCCTCACCCCTCAAACCTTGGCCAAAATGAATAAGGTGGGCAAAGTCGGTCTGGGGGCTGGCAGATCGAGGCCAAATCCATCCAGAAAAGTAAACACAACTTTTTGAGCCATGTGTGAAAATTGTAAAACACTTGATCTAAGCGTATCTGCATTTGTGGAAATATAACTTATATCATATATCTTCCTTGATATTTATTCCACACAAGTAATAGAAGTTTGGAGTTTTGAACCCATACTCAACGATTCAAATGTGTTGAGTGGGGTTCATTGGAGAGATTTGGATATTGAGGAGAGTCTTTGCCATTTGATTTTGATTTAGAACTCATACTCAACCAATTTAGGTAAGTTGGATGGGGTTCTAAAATTTGAGGAGAGATTTTCTTGGAGATATTTGTGTTTTGTGCATCTTGTTTGAAAATATTGATAGTTTGAAAGACCTCTACTTAGCAAATTTGGGTATGCTAAGAAGAGGTTGTGATTGTGTGTTTGAAATATTTTTGCTTGTGAAGATTTGATTGTGTGATATTTTGATTTTTAAAAATGGAGCTTTTTTACTTAACAAATTTGGTATGTTAAGAAGGTGTCACGTGTGTTTGATTTGTGTTTGATGATGAGACTTTCATTTAACAAATTTGGTATGTTAAGTGAAAGTCAAGTGTGATTGTGAGTTATATTTACTTTTTTTTGAAGATGGGAGTCCCACTTAACAAATTTGGTATGTTAAGTGAAAACCCCAAATTTATTTGAGATATATTTGTTTTTCTTTAAGAATGAGACTCTCCCTTAACAAATTTGGTATGTTAAGTGAAAGCTCAAGTGTGGTTTGACATTGGATCCTTATTTAACAAATTTGGTATGTTAAAATAGGGATCAAATGTGTGTTGAAAAGAGACCCTCACTTAACAAATTTGGTATGTTAAGTGAAAGTCAAATGTGTTTATGATTTTGAAAATGAAACTTTCACTTAACAAATTTGGTATGTTAAGAAAAAGTCAAATGTGCTTATGATTTTTGAAAATGAAACTCTCCCTTAACAGATTTGGTATGATAAGTGAAAGTCAAATGTGATTGTGATTTTGAAAATGAAACTCTCACTTAACAAATTTGGTATGTTTTAACAAACTTAGTATGTTAAATAAAGTTCAATTTATTCTTATGATTTTCAAAATTCTATTTATATACTTGGACATGTCAAATGAGTTAATGTGTTTTGAAGTCCAAGACTTTGGCAAGAAAGTTTTATCACAAATGCAAATAGAATTGAATTTGCTCTACCTTCTCCAAGGAAGGAACTCATTTGACAAATTTGGGTATGTCAAGTGGGGGGTTCAAATATGTTGACTTCTCTTTTATGTTTTATGATTTATTGAAGGGGAAAATTTAACTCTAGCACATGTGAAGTAGTGTGGGTTTCAATTTTATATTATAATTTATTCAAAAATAGAATCTCCATCCAACAAATTTGGTATGTGGGATGGGGATAGCCATTTCAAAGAAAATGTGCTTTTGAAAAATACATTAAAATTGATTTTAATTTTTAAACCTCCTTGTAACAATCATGATTTGTTGGTTTGGTTATATGTTGTGCATTTTTTGAAAATTTCTTAAATTTTTTGTGTAAAGATCTTATTATATGGATTTGAAAAGTGCTTTTGGAAAGACATGTTATTTTAGAAGGGTTTTATTTTCTTATTGTTCATGGGATGAACCTTGCCTCACCATCGATGGTGAAGAGGTTCTTAATTTTGGTCATTTCCTTTGTTTGATTAATTTTAATTTTCACCTATTGGAGAAAAAGGGATTTTAAGATCTTGGGAGTGAGGTCCTAAAACCAAGGATGTTGATGAGCTTTGCTTGGATGAAATAAGCCAAGTGAACAATGATAGTATTGGGCCTATATAAAATATAAGTCCACTATCGATGCTTGGAGACAATAATTGTCTACTAAAGATGGAGAGGAACCTTCCTGCGGAGTTAAAATTTGGAGTTTATTTTTAGGATGTGGGACACCACATAGATCTTAAGGGGTACTTATTGAAGTGATCGGGTATGACATCAAAGAATGATGTACTATCTCAAAAGATAGAAATCATCATCCTATAATGGACTTAATAACCTAATAAGGACTCCTGAGGCATGATGAATCTTCAAATATACTAGAGATCTTTCCCCTACTTTACATGAAAAAGTAAAGTACGATTTATTTTAAGATGGGTTCATTAAGTCCCTTATGGAGGCAAGCCCCCATAGTTAATTACATCTTAAGAAATGAGAATTTTTTTAAAATACTATTGATTAAAGTAGATAATTAGGGTCTCCAAAGATTTCAAGGTTAAAATCAAAGGATTATATTTTAGAAAATCAAATGGGATAGATCAAGGAAAAGACTTATTTTTGGAATCCAAAGGGGAAAGTAGGAAATGCATGATACTAGAAGCCTAGTAGCATTCCAATCTACCCTATAATTGGGCTTTTTAAATTTGAAAAAGAGTTAATTATTTGAGTTGACATTTTATTAGATTGCTTATAATTCCACATATAAGATTGTGGAAATGCTAAGAGGTGAGGATTTATGCTTGTAGCAGAAAATAACTACATTCTCCTAAACTAAGAGTTTTTAAAATAAAACTAAATCTAAGATAAAAATGGTATATGGTTTAACTTCCATAAGAATACCACATTTGACTTATTGAGGTGATGACTAACTCCTCCTTTAAATGTAGGCAAGTCATGCTTTTGCAAGATGGCTAGGTTGTTATTTATTTAGAAGGAGACTAAGTCTTAAACTCTCCCAGAGACTAGAGCATGAGTGGTATGAAATCATGACTTAATCTAATGCAAATTTTATCAAATTTATTTTATTCTTTTGAACTCTTTATTTTGACACAAGCAATGGATTTTGTATGCCTAAATGCATGAGAACTTGATTATGGGTCAAATCAAGAGAGAAAGTGTTCTTCCACCATTCTCAGGTTAAGCCTTCATTCTCAAAGATGGAAGCCCTCTTAACAAAAGTGAGAATAATATGGCATGCATGATATTATACATTCATTCATCACTAAGGGTTGCTAAAAATTTTATTATCTTGATTTAATTCTAGGCTTTTATGTGAGGTTATGAGTTATTTTAAAATTTTAATATGAGTTGTTAATTGGGGTAGAAAATTAATTTCATCCTAAGAGCGCATCCAGCCACACATTCAAGCATCAATCATAAAGAAACTATGAAAAGTATGTCATTTAATGCACAATCTAAACACAACATCAAACAATTTTATAGATAGTAAAGAATAAAAGGCATTAAGGTCTTTTACACCAAGAGAAAAAAAAAAAAGATGGGTAATTAGCTCTTATACAAGATTACAAATAATGATTCTTTCTTCTCTTTTTTTCTTTTTCTTTCTTTGATTTGATTTTCAAAGGCATCATGGCACCCTAAGCCTTCTAGCCACGCTCATCCTAATCCCATAACACTTTAATTCTAATATAAAATTATCAAAAATAGTAAATCTAGACACGCAAAATAAATGTTAGCTAAAGACACCACCCCAATGGTTATATGAATAATTTGGACTTAGCACCCCTCATGGGTAACTAAGCCCATATGTCCCATGAGTTATGAGGGGCTAAGCAACCACCTATTATATTTTTTTTATACATGTTAGCAAATTTTAGAATAATTAGACACTCTTTATCTCCTCGATGTACAAAGGCAAGGAAGAGGCTAAATATTCACAAAATATACAACCAAAAAAAGCTTATTTAGTATGAAGTCTAATGAAGGTGCTCTAGAAAAACTGGAGAATCAGAAGCCATTAATATCTTCATTTTATGAAGAAGAAAGGTCAAAATCTTATAGAGCATCCATTGGTTTATTTTTTAAGTGGAATATGCTTTATGTTTGGATTGATAATGTTACCTAATTTTTTATTTTTTAAATCACCAAGGTGAAGAGAATTCTAAAGAATTCTATCGATAATACTTCAAATTTATCTCATTGATTTAGGTTAAAAAGAAAAAATTCTCCTTTGAAATTTAAGATGACCACAATTGTTATTTTATTTTTGAGCTTTATGCTTTAATCAATATGAGAAAAATGTTTATAATGTGGATGAAACAATATTTATTTGCTTAAATCCAATCCTCTTGAAGATTTATATTTTGAAGGAAAGAAAAAAGTGTAAGTTTCATTGGTTGTATTCTAATAGACATAAAATTTTGTGCATTGGTTAAATTTTATCAAATCGCGATCTATAAAATATTTCAATCAAGGGAAAGCATGGATAGATGTAGAAACATGTTAAGGTTCATTATTTTCAGTGATTGAGTCATCATGTGTTGTTGTTTTTATGGACAATGCATTCATTTTGATGCATTTTGAAAGAGACAATGTCATAGCCTTTTTCCTATTATGTTAAATAACCATGCGATATGGGATCATAGCGATTGAAAAAAAGAGATAAGTATCTTTATTTGAAAGACATCTTGGACTTTAAGTTTAGTGATGATTAAATCATAAGAAAGGGAGTAAAGAGTTATGGAAATCATCCATTTATTAATGTATATTAAACAAGCTTATGCAATCTGAAAGTTCAATCAAGGCATTAAGGTAGAAATCATGACTTTAATTAACCAATGAAGAGGAGACTTATTAATTATTTAATCAATTTTTGAATATTGCAATTGTAAAGATGAGTTATTTTTTACATCTAGAATAATGATGTTTATTCACAAGAAATTTTAAGATTATGAAGTGCTTAAGACTTTTTAAGTTAAGGATTCTTAAAAATGAAACATTTGCATGATGATGTCGATTATTTATTTAAGAATATATTTTTTGATACAATTTAAATAGAGGATTAATTCTTTGTTTCAATGCAAAATGAATTTGATATGTATGATGATCTTAAATTTGAATCTTTTCAAAGAAAACTTATGAATCTAATTCTTAATTCTAAATGTATGAAAATTAAAATGACAAATGACTTTGCATAAATTTCTTCAATAAAATTGATATTTTTTTGCAAAATTTTTGCATACTTAGATAATGTATTTGTGCTTAAGGTTTTGACAAATGCATTTATATTTTTTTTATTTGATAACCTGAAAATATGATTATAATGGATAACATCATTTGAAACATACTAACATCAGTTAAAATATTACATCATATAAAATACAACATCATATCATATAATTTAGAAGTGGTGACTTATTATAATCTTGTAATTCAAGACTTTACTAGGCTTTTAGTTTAAAATTTTAATTTGAATTTGAATTTGTTTAAATTTTGGGTGATTTCAATTTAAATGATTTAATGATTTTTTATTTCTTTTTTTATTTCACTTTTATTTGGTTAAATGATGTTTTTGGGTTTTCAAGAATGAAGAAAGAATGAATTTATTTGTAGGAACTCACCCTCTTCTACATCCATCCTAAAGAATTTAACTAAGGTCCTTAAGTATCTTAATTAGCCCATTTGAATTTTGTAATTCATTTGATTTGATTTTGACTTGGTTTTTTAATTTGAGTTTGTTTAAGTATCTGATTGATTGATTTTGGATTATATGTTTTAGTTTAATTGCATCTTGATAATTCAATATCCTTAATTTTTAATGAAGTTTAAGTTTGTTTAAGTTCATGTATTTTTTGGTTGATTAATTTTAGATTAGATGTTTTGATTTAATTAAATCTTGATAATTCAATATCCTTTTAAATTAATATCTAATTCTTTTCTTTGATTATGGTTATGTGACTTAACTTTATGTTTAATTAATTTGATTGTGGTTCATTTATTTGTAGTTTATTCGAATTAGATTAATTGAGATTTTATTTTAATTTTAATTTGGTTTGATTCTTTGTAATTAGGATTTTATTTTTAATCACATCCATTTTTCATGTTCATCAAAGTTTGGTTTGTATTTTGATTTCATACATTAGATAGTTGATTAGTTTATCTTATTTAAGTAGGTTGAATGAGATTTGATTTGATTACCTATTAAATTGATGAGAGTCTTTCTTAATTTAATTTAATTTGATTTGATTAGCTTTATTATTAGGTTTTCTTGTTCAATGTGATTATGACTAGTTTAATTAAGAAGTGTATTTATGATAATTATAAAGGTTTTTTAATTTTCAATTTAGTTTCATATTTGTTTAGACTAATGATGTAATTAATGACTTAATAATTTAGGTTTAATTTAGGTTTTGATTAGTATTTAATTGCATTTATGTTTGATTAAGCTTAGGTTTGATGATTAATTTTTAATTATTTTTATTTAAGAGGTGTGATTAATTATTAAATTAAATAAAGATTTATTTAATTTTTTAATGATTTCATATTTATTTAGGTTAATGATGTAATTAGATTAATGATTTAAGTTTAGGATTTGATTAGCATTTAATAATTTTATGTTTGATTAAGCTTAATTTTAAATATGATTAATTTAATTGACTTAATAGTTTATTTAATAGGTTTGATTAATTGGTAGATTAATTAAGTGTTTGATTTGGATTAATTTATGATTTATAAATTAATTTAGTTTATTAAGATGATGGATTAATTTATTAAGTTTGCATTAATTAGATGTTTGATTAATTAATTTAAGGAATTAAATTTTAAATTATTAGATTAATTTAATTTGTTTAATGAGATTAATGACTTAATGATTTAAGTTTAATTTAGGTTTGATTAGTATTTAATTGCATCTTTATGTTTGATTAAGCTTAGGTTTAATATGATTAATTTGATTACAATTAGTTTACTTGAGGGTGTGATTATTAAATTTAATTAGGGGTTTGATTTAAGCTTAATTTTAGAGTTAGCTTTAATGTAACTTATTTAAATTAATTTGATTAATTAAGATGATGGATTAATTTATTAAGTTTTCATTAATTAGATGTGATTAATTAAGTTTGATTAAGGGTAATTAAATTTTTTAAATTAGATTAAAAGGGTTTTATTTAATTAGAGATTAATGACTTAATTTCTCACATGTAAGTGATTTGGTTTAGTTAAGTGTTTTAGTTTGATTTGATAAAGGATTATTGTTATTACCATCATTGTTATTAAGTGAATTAATTATTTGTTTTTTTCATTTCAATTTGATTATTTATGATTAGAGTTTTATTTGATTTGGTTCATTTGTTATGTATTTGATTTCATTAACGTTTGATTTAGTTATTAGGTTGAAATATTTAATGATTAATTAATTATCTTATTCCAAAATGTGATTTAATCATATTAAGTTTATTTTAATTTTATTTGGTTTAATTTTAATGATTATGTTGAATTGGTTTATTAATCAATTTGATTTTTAGTTTATTTAATGATTAATTAGTTTGATTTTTTTATACTCATTAAGATTTCATAAAGATTCTAGTTAGTTTAGTTATATTAGTTTGACTCATGTTAAAGTTTCTAGATTTGTTTAATTTTGAGTTTGATTTAAGATTTAATCATTTAATTGAGTTTTATTAACTTAAATAGGTTTAATCATAATTTAATTTTCTCTAGGATGATATTTTTTGATTTGAGGTTTGATTAATGATTGCTTAAGTGTTATTTCATTTTTGATTTTTTTTATTTGATATTTAAATTATTTTTAGATTATGTTTTAATTAACTCCCTAATTGATTAAACTCTACTCTTAAGTATTTGTTTGTGGTTCATTAAGATTCAATAGATCATATTATTTTCTTAAGAGTCCTAGATGTCAATTGAAGTTATTTAAGTCATTTTGAAGAGTTTTGTATATTTCTGAATTTTTATTTGATTTATTTTATTAAAATAGATAATTTGAACTTCAAATTTTAATTTCTCCCAATCCAGAAGTCCTTTTTACTTAAAATTTTTATAGTAGGTGTGTTTTAACTTTAATTTCAATCCCTGAAATTTTCAACTTCACTAACATATATTTTTGGTTTAATTAATGAAATTTAATTTTCACTAAAACTCAAATTAAGCTTAAAATATTCAGTAAAATTTGAGAATTTTGGGTTTGTTGGATTCCTATCGGAAAAATGAATCAAATGAGCCATTGTATGCAATTTTTGGTTAATATATTACTTTTTATAAATTTTTGAAGTTTTAGGTGATTTAAATTAATTTTTTATTTTTATAAAAATATGCGGCGTTACGTCGGTGTTGGGTGAAAATGACCCGGCTGGCTCACGTCGTCAGATCGGTCCGATCAAATTTTCAGATCTCGATCCGTCGATAGCGAGGATCGGATAGTCATCGATGTGATCGAAGGTGATTCGGATCCGGCGTCCGCATAGCGATCAGTGATCAGCAATGAGATACTCGGCGATCCAGCTGATCAGCCGCGGATCCGTGGGATCGGATAGAAAGTCGAATGATGAATAGTATTTTCAGGCTTTTAAAGAGAAAAATGAGGGTTTCTAAGCCAAAACTTGTGCAAATGGACCCGTTTTCACATCGATTCACACCAAAAAAATTCTATTTTCTAATTGGGATGATTTAAAATATGATTATCTGGAGAAATTCTAAAATCAAGAAAATTAACATATATGCGAAATCTAAGGTCTACGGTTTGGCAAAATTTACCTCATCGGAGATGGTTTTGACGGTGAAGATCCAGTGAACTCTAGGTATGTGAGAAGCTTTGGAATGATCTTTGATTCTCTTTGAACATGCCTTCTCCGATGTTTATCATCACTGAAAGCAAATATTTGTATTTTGAGCTCAAAATGGCTCAAAGAGGTGGAGATGGGTTCCTTTTCCTTTGGGGAGCTTTTGAGGCTGAATGGTGGTGGGGAAAGATCTAAAGCTTCATTTCCCCTCCTTTATAATGGCCAAAATCCATTATTTTTGGCTCCAAATTGATTGTTTGCTTGGGTGGTTGGGATGGATGATGGATTGATTGAGGACTTTTGATTTTACTCAAATTCTTCTCTTGCCATATGATTAGATCTATTCAATGCAAAATGTTGGGAGGAGTTAAGTGCATGTGATGAATTAAATGAGGTTGGGTGGAATCTATGTGGGAGGATCCATGAGGATTTAAATGGGTTGGGTTGGTTTGGGCTGATCAAATGAGTTTGGGTTTTGATCAGCCCCAATGGGTCTTTTTGGTTTCAAGATTTGGCTAATTTGGGTCATATGGGTCATATTAGGTCAATTGACCCATTTGACCAAAATTGGCCAAATTAAGTTATGGGTTGATTCATGTTCAAAGGCTAATTGAAGATGAATGTGATCTTTGGAATTTAATTTAGGCTAAATTGACCCTTTTTAATTTGGGTGGGTTGGATCAGTTGATCAATTGGGCTCGATTGATCAAATTGAGTTAGTATAACTTTGGTCAAGTTCAATAATTAATTTGGAATAAACTTTTGATTGGTTGTAATCAATTTGGGTTAGATCATGATTTGACGATTTGATCCTTTAATTTGGGTCAATTTGGATCAAAATGGGCTTGGTTTGCAATTGATTGTAATTGATCATCAAGGTGATCAACAATCATGGTGGAAAATTTTTGTGAGCTTGGTTCAATCCAATTTGGGTTGGATTGGAAGTTGGCGCTTTAGGTCACTTTGAATCAAGTGGACCTAAGTGGGTCAATTGGTTTGGTTTTGACTTGATTCGAGTTTAGTTGAACTTATATATGAGCCCTAGATTGGAATATAAATTCAACGATAATCAATTTGGAGTCTAAAGTATTTTAGCTCATTTGAAATTTTTAAGTCAAAAGGGTTAGGTTAGGTTTGACTTGGGTTGGTTTCAATTTGATTTGATGATTGTAGGTTTCATTTATATTTGGGTAGATAATTGAATGAATGATTGATTGATTTAAGAGAAAATTCATTAGTTTTGACTTGATATGGATAGAATTTGGCTAAGTCCAAAGAATTGGCTTAAAGGGTTTAGATTGAGTTTGAATTTAATTTTCGATATAGTTTTGGTCATTTGAATTTAGATTTCATTTAGATTTGTGAATATAAATGATGGAATAATTGATTTATAATGAGATTAATTGAGTTTGATTTTATCTAAGGGAATTTGGCTAGCTTATGAATGTGGTTCATATGAAGGAAGGTCTTAATTTGAATTTGATTTTGGGTTTCAATCATTTGGAGTCAAATTTTTAAAATTAGATTTGGAATTTGAATTTGAATTTGAGATTTGGTTTGAGAATTGAGTCTAAGTTTGATTTGAGAAAGTGTATCTAGATTGGTTTTAGGCTATCAACCCCAAGGCATAGCCTAATCTTATGATTAACACTTCTAAGTCTCTAAGCTTAGATTAAGTGTTCACCTAATTACTAGAAGTGACTTATGACTAAGGAGTTTTTAGTATCTAGAAGAGTCCTAAGTCTAAGAAGAGGAGGTTAAGAGCTCACTCCAAAAGTGAGGTCAATAGGAGATTTACCCTTAGAGGGTATAGATGGTGGCTAGCCTTTATCTTTAGGCAACATGGGCAACTGATGAACTGCAATTTGATACTATCTCTTCGGCTGCAGTGATATGTATGCGCCATAACTTTTCTCGGTCATGGAATCGAAGGTAAGTCTATCCATGACCGGTTCTAGTCACCATTGGCTGTGGTGAGGGAATGCCCTCACGAGTGATCGCCCCTCAAATTCAAGCCAAAATGGTGGGTATGAGGGTCACCTAATCTAAAGCTAGATCTATTTGAAGATAAATTTCTAGAACTATTTCCAAAACTAGTAAGGAAAATGAATCTTGTATCTATAAAGAATCTTAAGAAATGAACTTGTATATTTCTATCTCCATAGATTTTTTTTTAATTTTGAAAATTTGAACCCACATCCAACAATTTGGAAGTGTTGAGTGGGGTTCAAATGGATTTGGGAAGATTGATTGAAAGAGGAATTTGAATATGAATCCAACTTCAACAAATTTAGGTATATTGAAATATGGATTTAAATTTTTGATAAGGATGCTTCCATAGGTTCATTGTTATTTTGAAATTGAATTTTTGATTTGAGGACCCTTTCCTTTAATAAATTTAGGTATGTTAAAGTAAGGGTCAAATGATTTTATTTTTGTTTTGGAAAATTTAGAATTCTTACTTAGCAAATTTAAGTCTGCTTAGTGAAGAATCTAAATGTGCTTTTTTTAAATTTTGAAAATAGGATTCTTAGCAAATTTAAGTATGCTAAGAAGATCCAAAGTGTTTCATTTATTTGGAATGTTTTGATTTTTGAAAAGGGTTGGATCCTTAGCAAATTTGGTATGCAAAGGGAATCTTAAGTGTTTCATTTTGTTTTGATGTGATTGAAGGTGGGGACTTTACTTTAGCAAATTTGGTATGCTAAAGATGAAGTCCCACTTAGTTTCATGAAATGGAAATTTCACTTAGCAAATTTGAGTATGCTAAATGAAATTCCAAATGATGTGTTCAAAATTTTTGATTTTATTTTGGTTTTGAAAGTCCTTAGCAAATTTTAGTATGCTAGGTAAAGTTCCAAAATATGTTTTGAAAAATGTTTGATTTTGGATTTGGAAACTTCACTTAGCAAATTTGAGTATGTTAAAATGAAGTTCCAAATAGGTGTTTGAAAATTTTTTGATTTTGAATTTGGAGACTTCACTTAACAAATTTGGGTATGTTAAATGAAGTTTCAAATATATTTAAAATTTTTTGAAATATGATTGTTAATTTTTGATTTTTGATTTGGAAACTCCCTTAGCAAATTTGATTTTGCTAAATGAAGTTCCAAAATGTGTTTTAAAAATTTTTGGAATATGATTGTTGATTTTGATTTTTGATTTGGAAACTTCACTTAGCAAATTTGATTATGCTAAATGAAGTTCAAAATGTGTTTTGAAAAATTTTGGAATATGATTGTTGATTTTGATTTTGGATTTGGAAACTTCAGAAATTTGATTATGCTAAATGAAGTTCCGAAATGTGTTTTGAAAAATTTTGGAATATGATTGTTGATTTTGATTTTGGATTTGAAAACTTCACTTATCAAATTTGATTATTCTAAATGAAGTTTAAAAATGTGTTCTAAAAAATGTTAGAATATGATTGTCGATTTTGATTTTGGATTTGGAAACTTTACTTAACAAATTTGAGTATGCTAAGTAAAATTCTAAAATGTTGTTTCAAAATTTTGATTTTGATTTGGAAAAAGGGTATGTTAAATGAAGTTCCAAAATGTGTTTGAAAATTTTGAATTTTGAATTTGGAGACTTCACTTAACAAATTTGGGTATATTAAGTGAGGTTCCAAATGTGTTTAGAAAATTTTAAAATATGATTGTTGATTTTGGATTTTTGGATTTGGAAACTTCACTTAGAAAATTCGAGTATGCTAAGTAAAATTCCAAAATTTGTTTTGAAAATTTTTGAAATATGATTGTTAAAGTTTTAATGTTTGGAAAAGAGGACTTGCATTCAACAAATTTAGGTATGTAGAATGGAGATCAATCTTATTTTTGAAATATGAAATTTTTGTTTTGTGTGTGATTGTTGCTTTTTGAAAAAGAGGTATTCTTACTTAAAACATATGTGGGATATGCTTAAGTGAGATTTCCTAAATGATATTTTATTTTTAGTTGGGAATGAAATCTTCATTTAATAAATTTGAGTATATTAAATGAAGGTGTTCATGTGTGATTTTTGAAAAGTTTAATATTGTTTGGAAATGAATTTTCCATTCAATAGGTGTGAGTGTATTGAATAGAAAGATTCATGTGTGCTTTTTGAAAAGTTTGATTTGTTTAAAAATGAACTTTCCATTCAGTAAGTGTGAATATATTGAGTAGAAAAATTTATGTGTGCTTTTGAAAACTTTTATGATTATGATTGTGATTTTTGGAAAACATGATTGTTCATTTTATTTTAAAAATGAAATCTTCATCAAAGTGAATTGAAAGAAGATGTTAATTTGTGCTTTTGAAAATGTTATTAGTTCTATTTTTGAAAATCTCTACATGTAATAATTATGTGAATTGTTAAATGAGGGTGACAAAATTTGTGGAAAATATTTTATTAAGTGCATTTTTGAAAAGGTGCTTTTGAAAAGCAAAGTTCTTTATGGAAGATTTATTATTTTTAGGAATGAACCTTTCCTTATCATGAAAATGGTAAAGAGGAAGACTTAAAAAGTTTTCTTTTTTATTTTAGATCTTTTCATTTTATCCATTGGAGAACCCAACGGGGGTTTTAAGACCAACAAGGAATGCAGTCATAAAACCTAAAGATGTTGGCTGACTCAACTCAAGATTGAAATGAGCTAAGTGCCAATGGAAAGAAGGATAGTCTTAGAATCATACCAAAGTACAAACCCACTATCAATACTCAAATAAAATGATCATTTACCAAAGATGGAGAGAGGAACCATCCTCAGTGGAGTCGTCAGAAAAATCTGTTGGTTTCAAATTCCTATAGGAGTCGCCTTCAAATCTGTGGAGATAAAGAGAGGCAAGGCCTATAAAAATTTTTCTTTTTAGGATGCCACATAGATCCATGAGATGTACTTATTTGATAGATGCGTCATCAAGGAAATAGTGTACTATCTCAAAGACAAAAGTCACTACCCTTTAATGGACTAATCATCTCAATAAGGACTCTCGATAGATTTGTATATGTACCAAAGATTCTTCCCTACTTTACATGAAAAATAAGCGAGGTTTAAATTAAGTTCATTAAGTTCCCTCTGAGGGCAAGCCTCATAGTTAATTACATCCTAAGGAATGGGGATTCCTTAGGAAAACTCTCAATTAAGGTAAATGATCATTGTCTTCAAAGATTTAAGTAGGAAGGACTATCAATCGATTGGTTTATTTTGAAGATCAAATGGTATTGATCAAATAGAGGGGGTTATTATCGAAGCCAAAATGGAAGCTAAGTAGGAGATGTCCATGATGCTAGGAAACCTAGTGAGCATCTCAAACTATCATATAGTTTAACTTTATATTTTTGAAATTGATTTATTTTATTTGAGTTGCATTTTTCATTAGAAATTTAGGACTTATGATTCCTTAACACAAGATTAAGGAAATACCTAAGATGTGAGAAATTAAGCTTATGACCCATAAAGGAGAGAAGCGATCTCAGAATCTAAAACTAGGGAGCTTTGGCGAGGACCGAAAGCATAACCTAAATCTAAGGTGAAAAATGGGTATTTGGTTTGTCTCCACAAAAGAGGACAAATCACCCGACAACTTGGACTTACAACCGTCTGGGTGTGGCCATCAACTAACTCCTCCTATGATTTTAAATACATGTAGGCAAGTCTTTATGCTTATGCAAGATAGCTAGGCAGTTATTTATTTAGAAAGAGACTAAGTCCTTAAACTCACTCCCTAAAGAAACTAGATCATGTAAAGGGACATGCTTCAAATGACCTAAATCAAATGTAATTTAAAATTTCATTTTATTTTCATTTTGGATAATTATTTTGACTTAGGCTAATAGGATTCATATAACTAATGCATGAGAAAGAAGGTTATTGGCCAAAATCAACGAGAAGGGAGGAGGTGAGTTTCCACCATGGCTCTCAAAGGTCAAGACAAGTTTCTCTAGTAGAGGTGGAAGCCCTCCAATCAAGAGTGAAATAATATGCATTTGTGTATGAAATTATAAAAGAAATTATTATCCAGCTAAGGGGTTGCTAATTCTTTTATCTTGATTTTAAACTTAAGCTTTAGATGAGGTTATGAGTTATTTAATTTTTATTTGAGTTGTTAAATTGGGTAAAAGATTTATTTTTCTCTAAGAGCCTATTCCACATCCAGGCCATACATAAAGCAAAGAATAAACTTGGAAAAGTATGCCACTTAATGCAAAAGCCAAACAAATCATCAACCAATTATAAAGCTAAGCGCAAAAAGAATAAAAGGCCGTTGTGGTCGGGCACCATCGCATAAATCCGAAAATATCAAATATGGATAGTCAAGCTCTACCCTTATACAACCCAGATTATAAATGAATTAAATTATAATTAAGCAATGAATTCATTATTATAGGGGCCTTCAAGCTTTATTCTTCTTTCTTCTTTTTCTTTCTTATTCTTTCTTCTTTCTTTCTTCTTTGGTTCCTTCCTTTGGATGGTTGTATGGTAGATGCTCCAAGGCTTCACATGGCGCATAAGATAGGATCCTACGATCAATGTTCATCCCAATCCCCATAACAATCATTTCAAATCTTAATCATATAAATTTACATGAAAAGTAAAAGTGGAAATCTAACTAACACCTGCAAAACAAAGGTTAACTAAAATAAATCACACAAATCCCAAGCATGTATATTGGATTTATCACCCCACACATGGGTGACTAAGTCCACCTAGCCTATAGATTATGTTTAGGGGTATAAAGGACCTGCAAGCAAAAGCATTTATATTTTTATTTATGATAGCGCTTCTTAAGCACAATGCCTTGCGAAAAAAAAGTTTGACTAAGAGCGTCCTATCATTTATTCTACAAGCATACACCCTAACATCCAGTCTAAAATATATATCATAAAATAAAACAAACACCAAAGCATGGACAGACTTAATCCTAAAGCTAGAAGTGGTGACTTAGGCTAATGTTTGTGCTTTGAAGGCTTGTGTGGTATGCTTAGCTATGGCTTTAGGTTCAAATTTTCTAAGTGTGAAGAACATGTTCAACTTAGAGGGGGGTTTCATTTAAGTTGTTTAATTATTTTGGGTTGATTTTATTTTATGTTTTGATTTAGTTTAAATGGATCCTACAATTAATTACTAAGTTATGAAGAGAGGGAAAGAGAACATAACTTCTCTTTCCTTCCCTAACCTAAGTAATTTCTAAAGTAGATTCACATTTTAATTTCATTTAGGTGAATATTTTGATTAAATATTTTAATCAATCCTAAGTTTAGATCAACTCTAAACAAACCTATTCAAAAGGAAAGATATTTTAAGATTAAATAAAATAAAAATTCATATAACACATTACTTCATTTCTTTCCCCAATATATATAACATGCATATGGATGGACCCTAAGCATATATATACATATGAGAGTATTTTATGATGTATGTTAAGTAATCCATTTAAGGGAATTTAAAAGTTGAATATGCATGATTTTTCTTAAGTATAAAGGGTTTTCCTTATCTAAATTTTCACATACACATATGAATGTAAGAAAGGCATAAGTGAGTACAGCGTTATTGTTAACCAGAGGTGTAAGGTATAAAACCTACTTAGGACTACTTAAAGCTACTTAAAGCCTCGCAACCTCGGGGTTGTCCAAACTAATATATCACTTTCCTTAAATACAAACATATGTATAAAAGAAATGAAATAGAAAAGGAGAATGCAAAAATTATTTAATGGATTCATTTTTATTTATGCAATTTATGTAGGCTAGTATAGGTAACCCTCCTTAAGTGATAGCATAGGGATGAATAGGATATGGAATTAAGTAAGTGTTTGGTTCTTTTCAAATGAACCCTACATCTTACCAACTCCTATTCAAAAATGCTAACATAAGAAAGAAAGGAAACCTATGCTAAACATACCTTTATAATCTATCACATGCAAGCTTATAATTAAAATATAAGTAGTATACTTTCAGATTTGATATTTGATTTATATGTTTTGAAAATAATTTGGATTTAGTAGTGATAATAGTCACTCATATTTCTACTTTAGTCAACACATACAAATTTGACATAAAGTAAATAATTTCATTTTAAAATTTGAATTTCAAAATTATGAATGCATGGAATCATATGACATACAACTTAACATGTTGGGGAAAGATCCAAAGTAATGAAAGCATGTAAACAAACTCACTTCACTTAAATCCTAGAGACATTCTTATGGAATAAGAAAGTTTAAAATAAATCAAAGTGAATTTCAAAGTGATTTTTGTTTAGTTTGAAGTTTGATTTAATTTTAAAAAGGTGAGATGAGTTTACTATTCCTAACCCATTCCCACATGTTTTTTTTGTATTTTTGATTAATTTTTAGATAATTAGATCCAATTTTATGCATTGATTAGGTTTAGATATGAATTAAGTAACTTAGTTAACCTACACCACACCTTAGAAAATTAACTAAATAATTATGAGCCAATGAGATGACATAAAACCCACAAAAATTTAAATTTGCAATGCACCTAATAAGAAAAGGCCTAATGCAATTTGGCTCACAATTAAAAGTTAATTAAGCTAAGGGTTTAGCTTAAGTAATTTCAAAATACCCTTTCACACATGTGAATCAGATTTTGATTTTTTTAATTGAACTTAGGCTATTAAACACTTAAGCATCTACCCAAAGTAGATTAATTAATTTTTGGAACTTTTTAGACTTTTTAGAAATAGATTAAGGGGATAATTAATGAATTAACCCTTAATTAAGAGGAGATTAAGGAGATAAGAGGGGGTTTAGGGAATAGCTTAGGGAAAATGTCCCAAAATTATTTTATAAATCTCCTACTTATTGGATTTGACCTTAATCAATCCTAATCATAGGTTAAAATTACTAATCATACCCTATTATGCTTAATTACATGAGGAGAGTAATTAAGGAAACCATATGCAATTCTTTAAATCAAGCCTTCAATAAATCCCAAGAAAATTAGGGGAGGCATAAGTCATCCCTTAAATCATACCTAAGAAATTTTGGATTAATCAGAGGCTTAATTAAAGGGATCTCCCTGCATTTTAAAACGGGTAAAAAAATTTCTAAACATGCGGGATTATCTCAGCCGTCCATCTAAAATGCATGGATGGATGACTGAGATCTCCCAAGTTTTTCCCCTTGATCCGAGCGTCCATGATCAGGGAAGATCAAGCTTCGATTAGCATGGATTCCAATCAAACTCATTACACCATCTAAAACAGAGGAGCAAATCCAATGGTCAAAAATCAATGAGGTGAAAGTTTCTTTCACAAAGCTCCACACCATATTGAGTTTAATGGTCATAAAATCCCATACCTCACCGGAGGTGATCACCGACGCTCAATTCCCTTGGAGAAGCTTCATCTGGTTGAGATGAAGCCTTGTGAAAGTTTTGAGCACTTAAGGTTGAGTGGACCCTTCTATGGGTCACCTCCTCCTTAGCTTGAGCTCGGCTTTGATCCAACTCAATCCTCCCTTGCCTTTAGAACTTGGGAATGAACTTAGGTGAACTCGACTTGGTCACTTAAGTGTACTTGCAAAAGGAATTGCAGTGGATTGTAGTGTGGAAGAAGTTGGCTAATGGATTGAACTCCCCTATTTTCACTATTTGAAAACTGAGAAATGGGAAATTGGCAAGAGCTCTAGGATGCTTGCTCTCACTCTCTGATGGCTCCTAGGTCTCACTAGCACTCAATCGAATTTAGGAATGATCAATTCAAGTTTGTTTAAGGGGAGTATATCTCCCCCTTGAATGATTGGATGGCCGACAATGCACATGCCGTTTTGATCCAATTGAGCTTAGTATATGGGTTGTTTGATCAGTTAGGAGTATGCACATGGTTGGTTTGAGCCAAGGAGTGGATTGCCAACCTCCCATATGCTTGAATTTGAGTGGGAGAGGGGTTTTAAATTTCCAATTTTGACCCATAGGGTCGGGTTTGGTCTAGGGACCAATTGGGCTGACTCAAACCCATTGGGTTGGGTGCACCACTCTCCCCTAGGTCCCCTTGAGGTTTTAGGAAAGTCTCAAGTGAATGTGAAGAGGTTATAACCAATTTACCCATGGAGTAAGCCAAATTTGTTCTATGGCCTAGGGGTAGGATGATCATTTTGCTATTTTTCTACTTTGGATATGTTGGGTATGTGGAGAAACTAGGTTTGGCAAAGTTTTATGAGATTTAGAATTCATTTGATAGGGTTTGGCTCATGTAGACCCATTTAGGTCAAAATGGGTCAACTTGTCAATTGATCAAATGGTCAATGGTTTGGTTCAATTTGGTATGGTTTTGAATTTGGCTCATATGACTTTATTTAGGTAAATTGGGTCAAGTTGACCTATTTGACCCATTTGAACTATTTGAGGTAGGTCAAGGATAGGTTTCGGTTAGGTTAGTCATATGGAGTGGATTGGTATCTTGTTTCCAATCAATTTGGGTTAAGTTCAATTTGGATCAACATGACCCTTTAGGTCATGTTGGTCTAAGGTCAAGTTGGGTCTAGTTGGTCAATTGAGGCTTTGGTCAAGTTCCACAAGTGATTTGGAATGGACTTGACCCATTGGTTTCAATCAATTTAGCTTAGATCAAGTTTTAACACATTTTGACCCTTTAAGTCAAAATGGGTCAACTTGGGTCAAGTGGCCAATTGGGCTAGGTTATGCTCAAATGTTGGCTTGGTCAAGTTCAAACATAAGTCATGAGTGAACTTAGATCAATGGTTTCAATCAATTTGGCCTATGGTGAAATTTGGTTATGTTATGTTTCATTTTAGATTAAGTATTGACTTGGTCAACCCTTAGGTTTGACTTGGTTTGACCTAATTTGATTGATTGATCATCTCATGATGATTGTTGATCATGATGAGATGGATATATGAGTTTGGTTCAATCCAATTTGGTTATGATCAAAATTTGGCTCATAAGGGTACTTTAGGTCACTTTGGGTCAAGTGAGCCTAAGTGGATCAAATGTCTTGGTCAAAGCTTGTTTTGAAGTTGGTTGACCTTATATATGGACTCATGATTGAAATATAAATCCATTTACAAGTGATTTGAAGTCAAATGGGCTTTGATCCATTTGACAATTTCATATTCAAAGGAAGAATATGGAAGGGTTTTGAGTTTGGTTTTTGACTTGGGTTTTGATTGAGTGATTGAAGTTTGTATTTATATATGGGCCATGATTATAGGGTGATTGAACCATGAGAGAAAATCAAGAGTTTGGCTTAATTTGAAAATGATTTGGCTAAGTTCAAGGTTTTGACTTGAAATACTTAGATTGGATTTTGAGTTGATTTGAGTTTGATTTTTGAAATTAGTTTTAATTGTTTGAATTTATATTTCATTTATATATGCGAATATAAATGAGAATATAAATGGATCATGAGAACATTTCAAGGATTTGAAGTGGTTTAATCATGATTTGGGCTAAGTCCATTAAGAAGGATTTAAGGGACTTAGGAAAAATTTTGGAGTTTAGAGTTTGAATTTTTGAATTTGGTTTGATCATGATTTAGGCTAAGTCCATTAATGAAAAATTAAGGGACTTAGGAAATTTCATGAATTGATTTGTAATCTTGAGTTTAGTTTGATTGATTTGAATTTATATATGTGAATATAAATGATAATATAAATGAATTATAAGAAAATCTCAAAGATTTGATTTGGTTTAGATCATGATTTTAAGTCCTTAAGGGAAGATTAAGGACTTAGGCAAAATTTGGACTTAGAAATTTTTTTTGAAAGAAGGAAAGTAAGGAATGGTTTGAGCTAAGGGTAGGAAATTTTCCTAACACTCCTAAGGCATGACCCATTCCTATGGCTAACTCTTCTAAGTCTTCTAGGGCTAGGTTTGAGTGTCCACCTAATCCCTAGATGTGTCTTAAGACTAAGAAACTCTTAAAGTCTAAGATGAGTCATATGTCTAAGATGGAGGGGTTGAGAGCTCATCCTAAAAATGAGGTCAATAGTAGTTGGATTTGTTCCTCATATAAGTCATCAAAAGAACTATTGGTATTTTAAATTATTCTATTACATTTATGTTGTCTTTCTTCGTATTATAATTTCATTATTTCTGACAGTTACTAATCTATTTTAATTAGACATTCTTGCTAAGGAAAATTTATCAGTTGATGTGCCAAAACGCATGCAAATAATTCCAACATTTGAGGAAGCAAATCAAATTATCAATTGGTTTGGTATGATATTATGTTAAGGATTTGGACATCTTTATTTAGCAATTAGGTTATGTTTGAACACTTAAATGTGAGTAATTGGGATACTATGAAAGTTTTTATGGTTTTTGAATTCTATTACATTCATATTGTTATATTTCTTTAGAATTTGCATGTTTAGGATATACCCAATGATAAAAATTGACTGAGATACTTATAAGTTTGGGGGGCAGATAAAACTGATACATTATAATAGTGGAGATTCGTTAAGCAATGTTTTGGTCAATGATATAAATTTGTGGCCAAAATAATCTTGTTGTTTTGTTTAAATATTTTGGTTTTGCTGAATGCTGAATTAAACCTGAAATGTTGGTCTTCTGTAATTTGTCTTGGCTCTTCTGTATTTCCTCCTAGTCTGCCGTTGCTGCCTTGCTATTGTTCTTTTCCTGCTATTGTCTTTCTCCTTATTTTTCCAATTTTGTCGTGCTCTACTATTGTTCTTAACTTTTTTTTGTTGTTCTGCATACAAATTTTGGTTTAGGTGGAAAGCTTGAGCTTAGCTTCTTTGCTTAGCTCTTATGTTGTTCTTAACTTCTTCTTTTTTTGTGGCCTATGTTGGTTGTTCTGCTTCCATCTCTGGTATTAGATTTTTGATGTTCTGCTTATTTCCTTTGGTTTAGGTGGAAGGCTTGAGCTTAGCTCCTTTAATGTTCTGCTTATTGCCTATTGATTTTTGCTATTTTGTCATGCAACCCGTGCTATACTATTATTAGTCTTTTTTTTGTTCTGTTTTGCTGTCATATTTGAAAAACTGATAAGTGGTAATAAGTTTTTGCTATTCAGAACAGTTCTTTACTTATATTGTTTTGCCTTTCTTCCTATTTTGTCATGCTGTATTGTTGTGTTTTTTTTTTTTGGTTGTTGGTTGTTCCGCTATCATATCTAGACTCTAGTATAGTTTTCATATGATGACAGAGTATTCATTGTTGTTCATATATTTTTCATTTATCCATCAATCATCTCAATTTTCTGAGGGTAAAAGTCATGCATAGTCTATTATATTTTACTTATTTATCTATCATTCTTTCTTTTTTGTAAAATTCAATAATATCATCGTTTATTCTTTAGATAGATTTAAGTGAATTTTGCTAATCTTTTGCCTAAGTTTTCATATGTTGCAGCAAGGGTATTCGATATTTCGACGACCTATTGAGGAATCAAAGATTCAAAATCATATTTTTTTTTTATACCTTTTTTTTTTTAAGTTGTAACTCGTAAGTTGTAGACTTGTGATGTATAATGTATTCACATTAGTGCAAAGAATTGTAATTAGTAAAATATAACTTGAAAGTTGAAAGTTATAATTTGATATGCACTTTGTTCATATTTTAGTTTGTAAATTGTAACAAAATATTATTAGGATTGTAAGATTTTATTCTAAATTATAAACTTTTTTCTCTACATATATATATAATATGTGTGTTTTTTAAAATATATATTTTAATGTAATTTGTATCATAATAATTAAAAATTATTTTTAAAAAATGCATAAAAGATAAAAAAAGATTCGAGCTGGCTCGTTTTAGCTCATTGAAAATGAGCCAGCTCAGATTGTAGTGTTGAAAAAAAAAAAATCGAGGGCTCAGTAACAAATCGAGCTAGCTCGTAATCATCAACAATTTGATTCGAGCTGGCTCGAACTCGAACGAATCGAGCCACGATCTGAGTTCGAGCCAATTATGAGCCCATTACGGACTGGCTCGAAATCGACTCATTTACAGCTCTACGTGGAGCGAATTTAATTTTAATTAGTAAATTTAATAAATCAATGCATTCTAAATTTTGCATAAAGATAAATTAAATTAAAAAAAACGAACACATCAATTAAAATTATAAAATATAGTATCTCAAAAAAATCCCATATTATCATTATATCTTTTATAATTTTATAGAATATTTATTTCTATTATATATGACATTATATTAAATAAGCCCATTCTAATGTAAAAATTATATCAATAGGCTCGTATTTTTTAAACAAAATAATTATTACAAAAATGTATATCAATTTTAGTTAATTAATAAAATGCATTATAATATTCTAAATATTATGGTAAACTATTGTTTGTTAAAATATTTATAATGTTTATAATAATAGAGATATTTATCATATTAGTATTCTATAAATATTCTACTTACATAAATAGAATAGTTGCGAATAATATATATATATATATATATATATATATATATATATATATATATATATATATATATATATATATATATATATATATATATCAAATAATTTGTATATGAAGCTCAAGAAGAGAGAAAATTATAAAATTACACTCAATTGAAATGATTCCATTAGTTTAAGTTCGCAATTACAAAGGTCTTTGATTTCCTTTAATTTGAGGTGGAGATATAATATACAGTCAATCTAATTAGCTTTAAAATCATCTTCGCATCCAAATGATGAGAACTGGCCTAAACTACTAGTTGGACTGCTGAACCGGCAAAATAGTTTTAATCATCTTTGATTCTTAATGAAATAGTTAGAATTTTTAAATATTAATTAAACATAAAGAAGTGCAACATTAACTTGTTCTTATAATGTGGGAGTTAAAAAAGTATTGAAAATATTAAGGATTTGAAATACAAATTAAAGTAAATGCAAGAATTTTAAAAATTTTGATGTTTGGTTGGAATACAAAGTAAATGTATTTGGAATTCACTCATTATTATGGAATTCAAATTAAGATCCAAATACATCACCAATATAAAGTCATCGAATAAAAAAGTTAATTTTACCATAGATAATTGTTCACCATGACAAAAGGCCAAAACTTTCAGATTTACATCACATTTTTTTATAATGAAAAAAATAAACTTATGAATTTTAAAACTCAACCAAATAAGTAATCCTTTATATCAATTCTTTTTAGCAAACTAAAGAGTATTGTAGATTTAATGCATCGATTTCAAAGACGCTAACATTTCAAACATTTGGTTGAAAGTAAAATTCCATCAGATTTCAAATACAGAAAGTAGTGATATGAATTCGCCATTTAAGCATAAATACAGAATGTGATGAAGCATATACCTCTAGACCGCCATACAAGACTACAGCCACCTCGCTCTTACATGCGCAGCCAAATGTCAAACCTTCACTTTACATTTTTTTTTGTCAACCAAAAAAATAATAATAAAGTCACGAATTAAAACTCAACCAAATAACTATAAAGTAATTTTTAATCACTGCATTCCTTTTATATTGTATTCTAAATGCAGTCAACCAAACAGCCCCTAAATGGAATTTGAATTGTAAGAATCTAAAAATAATATTTTACTTTTTTAACTTTATACTCTTGTTGTAAATTTATTTTATAATATAAATAAGTTATTTTAGGAATATAAGATTTATAATATTTTACATATTACATATTTTATTATTAACTATATTTTATAAAATATTAAAATATTATTTTACATTATAAATTATATATTCTTATTATAAATTATATTTATATTTATAAATCTATATTATAAAAACTGTTCTTAAATTTTAAATGTATTTAATATAGATAGATCTAGATATATAATACACGTATAAATATATCTTGATGAGCTTTATTTTAAATTTTAAATTTATAATTAATAAAAATATTATTAATATGTCTTATTTATTTTATCCTTGTTGTGTGCGAGAGAATTTGTAGCCGTAGAATAAAACTTCACACCTTAACTTGTATGGAAATCTATCACACACACACACATATGAAAAGAATAAAGAAACTCTGAATTTTATTTAAAATAACCCCAAAAGATGGGAAAAATTACGGTCTAGCAAGAAAAAATACTCCATATATCTACTAAGATGTGAAGTTTAAGTCTCACAATGACAAAGATCAGATGTTAGAAATCATTGTGAGAATTCCAAAATCGTTACAATAACTATCGTAGTAGTGTTGGCGGTCATGACAAGGTAATAGCGATCGACACAACGAAGAATGACGACTTGAACTTCTATTCTCTCGCCTTTCTCCAAAGTTTTCTAGCTCCTTCCTCCTTATTCATGACAGGTCCATTTATAGAATTTTGAGAGGATATTTTGTCATCAGAAAAAATCTCAAAACATTTCATTGAACAATTCGTATTGATTCATTTGATCATAGATAATTTTTTGGTGATTTGACCATTAAAATGACCTTCGATCTTAGTGATCTTGGGCTCGTTGGATTTATCTCGTCGAGCCGCTCGATTCAACTATAAGCATGTCAAATTTGAAAATCATTGGATCATTCAGTCAGTGTTTTGAAGTTTTTATATATAGCTTTTGAGCGATTTGCTCATTTTTCGATTTACCCATTCTAAGATTGAACTTGTCTATGAAATGCTTTAATTTGATTATATACATGCATTAACTTAAGATCTGTGCTTCATTTATAAATTTTAGAGGGATATATCAATCATATATTTAACACATTTATATCATTATAACATTTAGATTATTTTTAATATTTTTATATTTATTGTATCATTCAATTCAACGATTAGCTTAATCCTAATCAAATCATTGAAGTTTAAACTTTTTCTTCTTCTGATTTTTTATCCGATCAGATTTTCGTAACTTTAAAAAATCAAGTAATATTGGGCGATGGGCAAAGGCCAAAAATGAGCATCAAATGATTAGTAAAAGGATATCATCACTCCTAAAAGGAAGGGAGATTAACAATTAAGAGAAAAAAAAAAGTATGGATAAATAGGCATTTGTCAATAACGGGCCTTAGATGACTGATGGGTGAATGATAGCAAATTTTGGGAGTAAAGTGATGATGGATAGTAAACCACAATTAATAGAGGGCATCAGACACGAATTATGATGAATGTCAGGAGTTAAGTGATTACAGTCATGCATTACAATGAGAATAAATCAATAACATGTGATGTGTGTAAGATAATAGGTAGTAATAGGTGTCAGAAGTTGAGTAACATAAAGTAGTCAACGTGATCATTCTTCTGATGTGAAGTTTGAATGAGCACAAAATTATAGATACTTTGTCTTTTTAAGTAATGATTAAAACTCTAGAATTTCTTATGATATGAGAATTTTCTCCTAAAATATATCTAAAATAGAAAGAAGAATTTTTTAAAATAAGTTTAAAATAAATACTAATTATAATTTTAAGTATATATAAAAAAAATTTAGTTTAACTACTGCCTCATTAGTGGGTGATACAACCACCTCATCATGGCGAGAGAGTCCGATCGATTATCGACGACGGTACCGTAGCCTCCCGATAATCGATCGACTGGCTTTAGGTATAAAGCCAGTCGACCGATTATCGGGCGACTGACTTTAACCGTGGCAAGCCAATCACTCAATAAGGGGGCAACTTTCTTGCTATTCTTTTTTTTTTTTTTTTTTAAAAGGAGAAGTGTTTTTTTATAAAAGTTGTATTTGTCTGCAGTTTGCAAATATGAACTCAACCAGATATCTACTAGCATCAAATTAAAACTACTTTACATGAAGTAGTTGTACTACTAAACAAATTACACAAAAAAATTTTCATTCATATCTTAAGTAAACCCAATTAGAAATACAGAAAATATAAAACTATACAAAGAGTCAGTCACAAATACACACAATACAAATACATCTCTGTATACTATAGCCTACGACAACGTCTATACGATATCGCAAAGACTACACGGAGTGTAGTAGTGGTGCAATAAAGCGATCACGTAATGATGGGAGATATCATGTGGTCCCGACCCACGAACATTCAACTCTCTACCAGAGTCTCCTTTACCCAATCTTGTGAAGGTGCGACGTCCATATGGTGTTGAGACTGAGAGCTCTCCTAAAAAGCGGAAGGCCCTGGATCAGCATAAGTAGATGGGCCCGCACCCATATATGCGTCTGTGTAGTCAGAGCTGAATCGTAGCCATGTGACATGCTCTGTTGTGACATGCTGGAACCTGTAGTTGTTAATGTGTGTGCGCAATCTCAGATCATGGCATATCTTCTCATACCTATTTATAGCCAATTGGAAGTCCGAGTCACCTAGACGTCCAAAGAAAGGTTGAAAAATGTCCTCCGTCGCTAAGATATGCTCTGCCTATATGAAACAAGTGTAAACTGTTACTATGAAAATCTGTAGAAAGAGTAGCTAAGAAAATTTATAGATTGCAGTATTATCTTAACATAGACTCGCTCGGCAGGTGCTCTAGGGTAGTATGTCGTTGGTGGATCAATAGGCGTCTTAAGCAAGTACAACGAAACCCATGACCTGAACCATAACATGTACTGTTGAAGGGCTTACTATACATCAGCATCAGTGTCATCTACCATGGCAATGTGATCTTTGCGAGCCTCCCAGGTAGTGATGTGATGCTTATGGTACTAAACCCAATAGGTATCAACTTTCTCTCTGTCATCAACTCTTTTGAAGCTGGGATCCATCGGAGCGACATCAATGCGTGGTAAGTGACTAAACTAACGAAGAATTTTGTCAAAATGACACGACCCTCTTCTAGGATCGGGGAACACGTATAGCCATATAGCCACGAAAGAAAATATCGCAAGAGAGCTCGATCGAATATCGCACTCCCAAGTCACCTACATATTTGAGTGGTTATTACATAGAATATTGTATGGTAAAATTCATATAAAATATGTTTTAACATTTAAGAGTTGTACCTGGCTCAATAGTAGTCCATCAAGCTTATCCCAAAAAATTCTAATATTTTCAAAGGGCATCTGCCGCACATGTCGTTCGTTCCACCTGAGTAAACTAGTTTTCATATACAAATCAGTAATTTGTAACTCAGTATATTAAAACAATTGAAAATCAGTTTAATTTTCTAACCTGAAACCGATGCTCAGCCTATCAAGATACTTAGGGTAGGGGACATGTAATGTTGGCCTCCCTACATGAAGTCGCTCCTTAGACCAGATCTGGAGCAGTTGAGGACAACCAGTCATGTTGGCTCTCCTTGGTCTGATAGACTCATGCAGCTCCCTATATAGGTGTGCCAACACTGCTCCGCTTACTGAGAATGTATTGAATGTATCTAGATCTTCTAATAAAGGAAAGTACTGCAAGTGCACCTCTGACCCTGAAGTATCTCGAAGTAAGAAACTCCCCAAAAGAAATAGTCATACGCTCTTAAATGTCTGATGAACTCCATATCTGTGAGATCTGTGTAAGACTCCCTGAAAAATGTCCAACATAGCCACCTAAGCGCATAGGTTCTGAAGCGCCGATCCTGAATGTAGAATGGATCACGGTCAACCGGGTCATGATATACATTGCCTGTAATGGGGTGCCCACCCAGTAGCTCATCGCAGCAGTCAGGCCAACTCTGTCACTGCTTCCCCTCTCCAACTACGATAGGCCCAATGATCGGTGGCCCATCTATGCGCAATCCCAAGATCATTGCAACGTCCTGCAATGTGTTGCAATGTCACAGTCATCTCGCCTACAGCGAAATGAAAAGAGTTGGTCTGAGGAGACCAACGCTCAACTAATGCTGTCAAGAGGTGATGGTCAAGTCGGATGTATCACATATGGCTAACATAATGAAGCCCTAGTGCGCGGAGGGCAGCTATGAACAGCGGGCAAGTAACGGGCCACTCCCTAAACATAAGGAGATGAAGCTATCTCCAAAATAGTACCCTGTAATAGAAAGAAATCGCTGTCAAATCAGGTTATTAATTAAAATATTTTGACAAAATGAGCTTGAAAGTAAATTCATACCGAATCTGGATGCGCGGCCCTATGTCTTCCACGCAAAAAGGCTATGCTTGGATGGACCTTTGAAGGTGCAGGATCTGGTGTGTCATTGGCCATCTCAACACGCCTCCCCTGCCGACGTCTAGTCGGCTTAGAAGTCTCCTCGACCATCGTACCTGTGACAAAAAGAAAATGGGACAATGTTAGAAGTCAATAATATTAAAATTATGCAACAGTATGGAAGAAATATGAAAATCCCTAGAGCTTATGTACATAGTATTTTGCTACACTATACATACTAACCTTCTACTATTAGGGTTGTGTGGGCACGATGTCCGGTAATAACCAACTGATTTACATAAATTGCATATACGAGTGCTCTGTACTACGCTCTTGTCCATTGTGTTCTTATATCAACTTGATCGTGGCCTACCTGATCTTACTTTTACAGTTGGTGGCAACAAAGGATAAAGTCTCCACTCCGCATCAAAGTCCGACCAGTTATTTTGATCTAGCAGAACATGAAAGTTCGCGGAGTATGTACGCTCATACATTGCCATGGTGTAATACCTTGACACATAAGCTAAATGATTCAATCTCCGATGGACTAAAACTGCAATAGAATGACCACATGGCATGTGATAAATTAGTGTTGCACAACTACTGAACAACGCCAATTCAACTGGGATCGACAACTCATGTCAAATACTTGTACTTCATTAGCATTAATATTGACTAGTTGTGGATAGTGTCTGGCCTCATGCTAGAATCTGGTGAGCACTACAGTGCTCTAGGAGAGAATGTGAATTCATCAGTTGGTTCTCTCGAATCCATGATACTAACTCTCTTATGAAATAAACTCATAATATTATAATAAACAGTAATGATCAGTGCTTCAATAGGTAGTCCCCGTGCTCGTTTGAGAACTCCATTGAAACATTCAGATGCATTTATCGTCATAGTACCATATCGCTTACCGTCATCATGAACCAATGATCACTTGCATATATCACGCTCAATTAACCATTGGTATGCTTCAGGTTTGATTTTCTTTATGTCTGTCATGTGACGGTTGAATATGTTTATGTCATCCGTGCTGCCAGACATGTATATTTTCTTACATAGAAATTCAACATCTGCAATACCCATTCTCCGCACTACTTTTTTGAAGTTCTCCCTCAGATGCCTTAAGCAATGATGCAGCACATGGGAATACATCTCGACAATCACGTACCAAACCCGCATGCTTATCTGAGATAATACATAAATCGCTCCTTGCTAAAACAACAGGCAACAGCTGTTGTATGCACATAATGAACCAGAGCCATGACTCATTATTTTCAGATTCAACTACAATGAAAGCAAGCGAAAATAATATATTGTTGGCGTCAATACCAATAGCTGTGAGTAACGTACCAAGATACTTTCCTAGTATGAATGTTCCATCCATGCTTAGAATAGGATGACAAAATTCTCAACCTGATATTGATGGTTCAAATGCCCAAAATAATCTCTGAAACCTGCATGTATTTGATGATAAAATTCTATAAACAGTTCCTGGCAAAACATAGCATAATGAATCAATGAATAGGCCAAGAGAGCGGTACAAGTCCTACCAACTGCCAAATATTGCTCTGATACTCTTACATCGCGCATCATAGGCCTTCATGTAAGACATTTTAATATTAAATTTTGATTTCATCCTTCTAATGATCTCCCTTAGTTTCAAGTCTATCTGAGATCGCATAACTGGCATTATGAAATAACTAATGAACTTAGAAGTGCAATGATGATGTCCAGAACCACAGTGCTGATGCATGTGTGCGGTGCACCTAACGTTGATATCCTCCAAGCACCTCCCAACCTTTTGCTCCTGCTACAGTGCATGCATCATTGGCAAGATCTGCTAGGATTGCTATGTTGTGCACATATAATAGTAAAATTCTTTTGATTCGAAGTGATGGTAAAAAACTGAGCATTATTGAGTATTGATCAACCAGTTACTGCAAACTGAAGCTCCTTCTTATTTGAGAAACACATACCTTCATATAGCTCAACTGGAACTTCGATGTCATCCGACAAACTTGAACTATCAGATGGACCATCAAACACAATATCTGCATCCCAATCTTTTGTGATTTGGCATGTGCGAACATAGTCGTTATTGCAGATCATAGCATCAACATTTGAAGAATTCCGGATTGAATGATTCCGAATAAGCTCGTGACCAACATTAGTGTCACATAAATTGGTATTACTAAGGAAAGAATCCTCTTCAGCATCGCAATCATCAGATGTATTGCTTGATTCGCTATTCATTGTGTCGTACTCTTCATCAAACAGTACTCTAGATGCATTAGGTTGCTCATGCAATCGTGCTTCAACAGGCATCTGAATTCTGTGTCAACAAATTCAAAATCCTTAAAAAAAATAAAAGATAGGATGAACCATAAAATGAAGACACTAACACTGTTGTTAAGATAATTGCTAACCTTAGTTATGAGTTGTCACAATAGTGTTATGGTACAGTAGTTGTTAACAAAATGAAATTAAGTGTATAATCAGATGGAATATTATGCTGCATGAGATCAGTATCAGTTGCAGCTGAAGTAGTATATTGTGGCTTGACTTTCACATAAAGAACGAATGTCTAACGAGAAGCTTCATCCAGTACAGTACTGCAGACTTCATCATCAGAAATTGTAGATGCTATGTATCTCGCACCGACAGGGAAATGACACGTTAGCTCCACTATGAAGTTATCTACGTCATAACGTAGAGATCTAAGCACTGTCTATTTTAAATCTTCTAAGCTTGCATGATGCGAGACTCACATTAGACGATTTTTGCCACCAACATAACTTGGAATAAACTAATCATCAACGATCAGTTGTCCATCATAGAAGAGGATTAAGGAAACGAGCTCTTAACTCATCCTAATATATGCTCAGCAACCAACCTATAGTGTTGAATGAACAAAATGCAAAATTGATATTTCACTAATCTCAAAAATTATCTACTCAATTTCTAATGCATTCTAAAATAATTTTCAAACTCATCACTCATCAAACTCATTGCATCACTGATTCAAATGTAGTACATTGTAAAGTACCTCTCTTAATTTATGGTACTTTTCATGAGGGCCACAACTTAAATCTTAATCTCACATATACAATCAAACTAATTCAAGCCTTGCATAGATAGCTATATATATTAAAAATTGATGCTTCATCACATGATATTGCTATTTTTTCAATAAAGATAAAGAAAAACTTGCACGTTTCACACCACAAAAATTCTTAAAGAGAAAGAAGAACTTCCACCTTTCTCATTTTCTAGATGCTTTGAATAAATATTTCTCCAACATACATAATAACAAAATCAAAGATTAACTTCCTCTTTTTACACCACCAAAAAAAATGGAATACTAGGGAAACTGAAAATATACCTTATGGACGGCGAAATGGGAGCCAGCCGAAGAGTTGGTAGTCCCACGGAACTCTGGTGGTGGAGCCCAATCTAAAGAGCCATGATTTGCCATCGCGAGCCGCCATGGGTCGGGAAGGAATATTATGAGCGCGGGATCTACCACAGCTGCATCATAAATATTTAGCGAACCAACCGATAATCTCCGATCGGTTCTAAGCCACCTCGGCCGATGAGGCCGTCCATTAATAAGGCGAATGTACCTAAACTGAATTTTTTTTATATATAGTTAAAATTATAATTACTATTTATTTAATACTTATTTTAAAAAATTCTTCAAATAGAAATAGATATCTTATTTATAGATTATATCCAAATCTATCAAATTAAGAGTTAAATATGATGATTTGAGTCACTCCATTCCCCAATCAAGGAGGTGACTAAATGATCAAGCATATAGGCTAAGAAACACAACAATTTCTCCTAAATAGGAGGCCTACAAAATTCATGGAAATACTAAGAACTTATTGAGATCAAATTTTAAATGTTAAAAAGATAACAAAATACCACCATATTGAGGTGAAGTACTCATCTTCCTAAGAGCAATCCAATATTGAGATTTCACAATCTAAAGCTCTAAAAAAGGCTTTTCCAATTGAGATAATAATTTTGCTTGTTACATGAAGGATTGTGGCCTTAACCCCATTAGAGAAGGGTGAGGAGAGATTCTAAGAAGCTTGAAGCCATAAGACCTAGAGATAAGTTGTCAAGAGGGGATAGATTTGGAGAAAGAGAACTTGCTCCCAACTATATAAATATTTTAATTAATAATTATTTCTATCATTAACCATTTGATGTTCAACAGTACCAATGGGACCCTATTAATTGAGTAATAATTCATTTTGTTTGGTTAAAAATAATCTTTAATTTTCCATTTGATACAACTAATTTAATATGATGATTTTATTATATCACATGAAATAAAATCATCACTCTTAGATCAAAAGTATGATTTGCTTTACAAATCAATCCATTTTCTAATAAAATCATGTACAAAATCTATATAGCCAAACTAATAAATTTTAAACAATATTTTTATGAATTAAATCTCTTTTCAAAACATTGAAAAGGCAAAAATGGAACCTTAAGGAAATTTATTTGTTAAGGGGGGAATGTTATAGTCCCTAGAAAAATGATTATTAAAGCTTGTCTGTCATCATCTAATTAATTACACAATCACATGAGTCTCTCTCTCTCTCTCTCTCTCTCTCTCTCTCTCTACCCCTCTCTCTGTCTATGTTGCCAACTAGGTTGGCATAAAAGGACTTGATGTATTACACAATCACATGAAGCTTGAGCTCTCCATCTCCCTCCCTCTCTCTCTCTCTCTCTCTCTCTCTCTCTAAATACAAGTAACATTGATGCAACATCTAGTAAACATTTTCTGATAATAACAGTACTAACAACATTCAAAATTTTCAAAGAACATCTCAATATGCCATATGCAGAGTAGAATTCCCCTAATCTTCATAATTTCCAATATATCTTAGCAAACTCCATCAAAAAGCTATATTCCCAACATTCTCATGAAATTATTCTCAACTAGATGGAAGTTACAGCAATTCAAGTTTCAAAAAACTTGCACTTTGTTTCTGAGCAATATAAGTTCCAATAATATCAAAAACATTTCCCAAGTATACACACAAGAAAAAAAAAACAGAAAAAGAAAACACCTAATAGGAAAAATGTTATCAAAATGGAAAATGAAATAAAGGCTTTTATGGATGATCAATCTTATCTGAAACAGTCCTAGTATAAATCTAAGGTTTTCTGCTCTCTGTAATTTGGGTACTGCTCTCCTTTCTCAGTTTAGTTTTCTATCTTCCTTCATCCCAGCCAGGAATATTTGCAGTAGCTTCATTCACCATTTTCACAAGTCTAACCTGCATGATGAAAGCAGAACCAAAGAGCTTAATCGAGCTTAACTAGCTACCAAAGTTTCCAAGAACTTCGGAAATCTATTATCATCAATAGGATAATATAGAATGCATCATCCCAGAGCAAACCATGCAAGCAGCAGATTATAATACTTAATACAGTAATTTAATATTTCTTGGCTTTTAAATGAAAGAACTAGCGTCTGGCTTACAAATTCATCCTATACAATGTAGAAGTTCTTGCAGAAGAGGAACCATGCATCTAGCGAATTATAACACAGAATGCATAGGCCCTATTGGGAATAATTTTTTAATAATTCAAAACAATAAAATATATTTGTTTCCTTATTTGTAATTTTTTTTCAATTTTAAAAGCAAACTAATTTGTATTAAAAATCATAAAAAACAAGTTAATGTGTTTAATATTTTTAAAATAACCAGACTTTTGTCTTTGTGCATGGCTCTCGAACTATGCTAATAAAGCTCAAGAAGATCACCCTAGCATCACCTCTGATGGGCTTCCCTTCATCTTCACCATTAGTGCGTTCATCCCACAATGTAAAGGGTTGTGAGAACATCGTGCCTGTTGCGTAAACCAACCTTGTTTGCCATTCCCTGCCTCCTCCCTCCTTGATCAATCCCTCCCTCGTCACCCTCGCCCTACACTTTCCCCCTTATCCTCTTTGCCACCCTTCGGTGCCTCTACTCTTCACTCTTCAATCAATGTTGCGCTAGATGATGCAATCCATTCCCTCACCACCGCCACTGTCCAAAATCATCCCACCCATCCTCTGCCCACTCACTAATGACTTCCTTACAAGTATAATCTTAACATATTTTATGTTTTTGAAAAAATCAAACATATTTTGCTTCATGCTAGAAAAATAAACAATATACAAATAAACTAAAAGTGAATTTAAATGATCCTTAGTATTTCTTAACCCACCCTGATCAGGATTGAAAGTTTGCACTTGCACCTAGCACGCAAACAAAATTCAAGCTCAGGAATTATACTAAGCTTTGTTTGTTCAGTCTCTTAATGAAGTCATTAAATAAGGTATTTAAAAAATAACACTAAAATTGCTTTTAAAATATTTAAAAAACTACATAGAAGAAATTTAACACCTCAAATAATTTTAGTAGGAATAAATAAAAACGATGATTCATAAAGCCAAATCAATTGTTGAGAGTAGCCAAATAATGATGATGATAAGAATCCGAATATTGAATTAGGAATAAAAGGCATACCACACTTTCGGGAACTCCAGGAGGAGGTAAGGAAAGGTTCCTCGGTGGCGGACCTTGAAGGTGTGATCTCTTGTCAAAGCGCCATTCCCCGATCTTTCCATAAGTCAGTTCACCCTTCAAAAAACAAAAATTTCAAATACATTAACAAGAAAATAAAAGAACTAACAAACCATATGATTAACAAGTACAAGTAGAATAATACTTGCATGCAGATTAAAAAAAAATCAACCTTTAAAGAGTAGTCACAACCATAAGTGTAATGAATGATGAATGAGTTTCCCACATTCAAATCCCAAGGAGGCTGAAACCAAACATTACAATATATCTTAATCAGAAATTCTAACCCAACTAAAAAAAATGAAAATATTAACACCAAAAAAAAAATTTCAGTTAAATAAAAGGTGATACCTGTATCATAAAATCCTTACGTAGAATATGTTGCACTCCATGTAATGCACTGGCAACAGCATAGCCGTACCTATCGTCCACAATAGAAAACAGAAAAAATAAACCCAATCACCATAGTCCAAATCAAGTGCTAAAAATATACAAATATGGCAAAAATGGTGAACAAAACACACATTTCGAGAACCCATCCAAAAACTTTGTCTGCCTCAGGATCTTCTTTCATTTTAAGAGAAACATTCATCCAAGTAGGAGCAATTTTTTCCAGCTGAGACTGTAGAGGTTCAACAAATAATCATTTTTGAATCATAGTAGATAGGAGAAGATGAAAATTCATGGTTTTAGAAGATAGTATTTTTCAGACACTGAAGTTAATGAAGCAAATTTAAAATCAAAATCAAGTTTATGAGTTTCAGTGAGCAATTCAAAATGTATGAACTAAATATCACAACTTTATTAAATGCAATAACAAAATATTATCAACCTTCTTTATAATAACTGGAGAATTGCCGATGGGATCAATATTTGTCACAGGACCTTTGTCTTCAGGATAGAACTTCCTTAGTATTTTCTCATTTTCAGAAGGTTTAATGTAGAAGAATGAGAATGCTGCTGGGAAATCTCCTCGAGACAAATTTGGTAAAGGCTTCACAAATATGTGGTCTGGTTCTGCCATTAGTATGTATCTGCAAATTCCGTAAAGCATACAGAATTTAGAAAAAAAAATATCATGAAAACTTAAAAAAAAAAGGTGGCAGGTTAAACTGTTTAACATATTCATTCTCACTCTTCTTCAATCTTCGCGTTTTCCAGCCACTGAACAAATGCCCATGGCCGATTCAATACAACATAGCCCTGCCAGAAAGACCAAAAGACAATAAAATAAAATGATTTCAAGACTTCACAATTAAAAAAAAAATTAGACCTGGTGAAAATAGGTTCTGACAGATATCATATTAAAACAAACAGTATAGTGTTGAACATCTCTCAAATTCAATTGCAAGCAGCTAGCCAATAGATTCTATGGAGTTTTAGAACAAATTTGATGTAGAAATGTTCATGCGTAGAATATTCAATATCGATCCCTTCCTGCCTCATAAAAGTGATTGTTTGAAACCTAAGTTGAAACAAAATAAAAACTAAAAAAATTTTAAAAAAATGCCAACATGCATCTTTCAACAATTATGTACTAAAGCTTGGTACCCAAACCAAGATCATCATCGTCATCAAGAATCATATTCAACTATTTGGGATAAACTATAGTTACCTTCATTCTCAATTTTAATAAGCACAAATCTTTTTGCACAACTTCTATTCAGATTACTTTTGTTCCACCCATTGTATTCCTAATCTATATCTGTTCTTAGAGTATTTTTTTATCCTTTACTATGCTAATTTATATCCTTCATTATACAGGCTAAATCCCAAAATGATCCTCTGATTATTGCAAAATGCCAATTTAGTTCCAGAGTATCATATTTCTCCAATTTAGTCTTTCAATATACAAAACTGAACCAAAATGTGTCCTCAAGGACTAAATTGGGATCAATTTTGAATAATTGAGAGAGTAAATTGGAATCAATTTTGTATCACTATTTATACATTAGGGGTCAATTTGGATAAATTTTGCATAGCTCAGGAACTAAAATGGATAAATGTGATACTTTGGGGTTAATTTCGACACGTACAAACAATCAAGAGACCATCTTGGGATTATTTCTTTATTATACTATTTTCTATCCTTTATTATGCATTTTCAAACCATCTAAATTTATCTTTTCCTGTCTTATGCAATAGAAGCTATTCTTTCCATCTCTTTAATATTGTTAATTCGCATGCATAATTCCTAGTTTTACCTCACATTAATCTTCTTATTTATTCTACACCTCAACTTGACTACCATTGGCTCCTTTGCCAATCAAGACTTAGATCCACATAACATAACAAACACAATCATAGTTTTATAAAATTTACCTTAATACTCCAGGATTCTTTTATACTCCTATGGTACATCTTTAATTTAACCATCCATCCTTCACCTTAAAAGTTATATGCCCATTTATGTCTAAATTTTTTCTATTTCATAGACTAAAGATACTCTCTTTAATGTCTAAAACAAGATTCCACCATATATTGAGAGGTTATACCAAGATTTAAAATTATGCAATTAGGTATTGAAGCATTTTTTTCTATGAGAAAATACAAAAGTCTCAAAGCTTTTTGAGATGTAATTCTCATAATCAATAAATTGCACAAAATAAAAAGTGTTAAATTAACACTGAAGTAAGTGATATATCATAAAGAAATATCATACAAATATCAAAGATAATACATTAAATAATATAACAAGTCAAAATAAGTTCAATACAACAAATCTCTCTCTCCCACTCTCAAATCAAAGTAAACACATAGCATATAAATGTTCATAAAATTAAGAAATCCTAAATAAATAATGCAAATATTTTTTGCTAGTGTTACTAACAAGAAGAGAAGACATAATGGAAGAAGACGAGATGTTGTGATTCTTGTAGAGAAAGAAGGCTTGACGAGAATGCGGCGAAAAGGAGATGATAGTTTATGTGGTGCAACAAGCAAGAAAAGCAATTGTTGAGTTACGTGCACCAAAGCGAAAGGCTAAATGGGTGCACTTAGGCAATAATGATAAAAATGGGATCCAAAATAGAAAGAAAGAAAAAATACAAGTAATGTTTTAGTTCATATATCTTATTTATATTTATCATTTATTTTTTAAAAAGCAACCTAAATCTTAAATATGAGGTGAACACCTCTTAATTTTTTTATGTAAGGCGCATCTTGAAGCAAACCTCATAGACTGTGAGGTATAACCTTAGATAAAAGGGCCATGAGGTATTAGTCTTGGGGCAAAATTTCTAAAAGGGATTGAGGCGGGCCTTAAGATGTGTCTCACATGGTGCAATTTTAAACAAAGGGGTTATACCCCATTTGAATACATTTAATTTAACAAGAATTCTCCCAAAATAAATGTCCAACATTTCCTACATCAAAAATAATTACCTCACAAGAAAGAATATTCCATATAAATGCAAAAAAAAAAAATGCTCTTGTGCTCTTATTAAACTTTGATTCTATAGAGAAAACAAACTTAGGGCTATTTCATATCTGATTTTAGGTAAGATTTAAGTAATATTTAGTGTAAATCCAACCAATTTGATGACTTTAAATCCTACTATTTTGATAAATCATATTTTAGGTCCATTATTCTTTATATCAGTGATTTTTTAAAACCCAACATTTGTACATATAATATGCTTGACTGGGTCGTTGCACCCTAATTGATGCGATCAAGCACAGCAAGCCACAAGAAGACTCACTTGAGAGGCCACTTGGACCTATCCATGCAAAAGAAATCCATCACAAAGTGACCAACTCAAACAAAGAATTTAGCTCTAAAGGCATTTGCTCTGTTATCAAAGTTCAGTCGACATGCCACATACCACAAGAAACATACCCCTCATGAAGAAGAAACTCACCACGAATTTCATAAGGGATTCTCACCCAGATCACTCATCTTGGGCGCTCGATATAGAGACTCGCACCAAAGACTCGCCTCCATAATCCATACGCAGACTTGCCCAAGACACTCACCTTAGAAGACTTGCTTAAGGCACTCACTTCAGATGACTCAACCTAGGTGCTTGCCTGAATACCCTCCTCCAGCACCAAAGCTAGATGTCCAATCACTGCATTCAACCGAAGACTTCGCCATTTGTAGTGGCCTTAGAGAGAGCATACATAACTATATTTAGAGTGATTCACGTGTTTGTGATTAAAAATCATTTAATTATTTTATTCATAATATAGCTTTTCATGGAGAATGTTGAATAAAAGGAAAATAAGTTAAATTTTTAGAGATGATCTCATGGATGAGTGGCTTTACCCTAGATATAGAATGTAAAATGAGTATGTTAGAAAAGTTTCTTGGTAGATAAGATTAGAGAGTCGAGATGGTTTCCACATAAAGCGTCACACATGAACCTAAGAGTAGATGCATTAGATTTGCTTATGTTAAGAAAGGTAAGGTAGACCTAAAAGACTTGGTTAAGATGTATAAAAATGATCTTAGTATACTTGAATTATATGAGAATTTGGAATCCTTAAACAAGGATTAGCCACTAGTGGGATTAAGGCTTGTTGTTGTTGTTGTATTCATAATATAGCTTTTCATGTAACCTTCATCATCATATAAATAAAAGTTGAAAACTTTTTGAGGATTCAATCCAATTACACTGTTCACGAGCTAAAGGACATTTCTTGAGCATTTTCCTTCTATCCATCCTTAACACAAATTTCTTCCCATTCATGCTCTATCTCACCTGGTTAGTTTTGCATAATCAGGTCAGGTATCACTAATGAATATATTTGGATCCAACATCATTGACAAAATTTAATAGATTTAAGATTTTTCCTCTCACAAATTTTAAATCTTAAAGCAAATAGCTAAATGGTTTATCAAGATTTAAGATGTATCACGTCAAACAATGTTTAAATTTTAATCCTTTGAGTTTACTAAATCCTAATTGCAGCCAAACAACAGCAAATTTTTCAAGCTCAAACGTAGTATTTTGTGGTAAAACACAACAAAAATAAACAGAGATAAATAGCATAAGAAATCAGGAGAAAATTACTTAAAAAATAAGATTCCTTACCCTATCCATACCAGCTGGAAGAGGATCCACAACAAAGGTAGGAATCTCATCCATCAAATTATCAGGGTTCCCTGAATGTAGAACTCGTGTGAATCCACCCATCTCTGAACCCTCCACATCCTTCATTTTCTTGAACCAATAGTACATTATCCTGCACTGCCATTTGCTATAAGGCGCATCAGTAGCAGTGAGAGCTACATGAAATGGCCTCTTCGACCCCCTCGCCTTCTTCAACTCATTTGGCATCGCCACAATCGGATCGTGTAAAAGCCAAAGAGCTGAGCGATCTATCAATTGATCAGTAGAAATCCTTTTCTGGTTATGGATTACCATTGTAAATAGATTGTAGGAGGCGATAAAGCACCCAAATCCCATGAGGACGAGGAGAAAAGGTGACGCCTTCCTCATCCCCATTTTGCAAGTTCTTCCAAGGCTTGAAATCAAAATTTTCCCGTGATCTGTCAAACCCTAGCCGCACGCGTCACGGTAGCATTGCGTATGCTTGATGATCACAATAAGAGATGTGAAAGGTGAGATTTTCCAATCGATTTTAGAAAAAATAAAAATAAATCATCGAAGAAGAACTAATGGCTCAAAAGAAAGAATAATAACAATATAAAATTGAGAAAAGAAAGCGCTCAAAATCAAATCTTTTTTGAAAATGGCCGATCCAGGCTTAGAATAACAAGTTTTAGGAAAACGGAATGAAAAGGCGACAAAAGCAAAACTAGAAACAGTCGTAAAAGGTAGAAAACTGTTCTTGCGAACTAAAACGCTTCCATTTTCAGGTCTTTCCGAAAGGGAAAGAGATAGATACAAAACCCGGAGAAAGACAGCACCCTTGGAATCGTATTGGAGGAATACCGAGAGAAGAAAAATACTCGGAAGCCTTCACGGCCGGCTTAGCTTGGCCTAATCGGAGAGGGCACCCGATGATCTCAGGGGGAAGAAAACAGCCGAAGCCGTGGACTTAGGAAAGCTGAATATTGTGCTCCTACTCGTATTTTATTGGGCAGGAAGGGAAGAATTGTGAAATCAACTAAAAATGGCATTTTGAGTCGTCTCTGGCCCACTGCACGAGATTAACCTGTAATTAGCTGAATCATTATTGCGACCGTTACTCGGAGAAAAAGCGGTACCGAGAATCGAGAGGAAGGAGACGGGAGGCCGCGGGAATTGGAAATTATAAGAAATTTGTCAAAATAATCAATTATTCAATATGTATCAAACGTAAAAATCTTTGCTTTATCAATAAAATAAAAATTTTAAACCAATATTAAATAGTATTTGATCATTCTTTAGAAAAAAATTCCTTAACAAAAATTTGTCCAGGACTTAGCCAGAGCAATCGATTTATGGTATAGACCCAGCAATAGCACCGTTAAACAACTAATTTACTGTGGTGGCCATTTAAAAAACTAAGTTATTCAATGACAATTTTAGAGCAAATATTTATGCCTATATTATGATTATTTGAATTTAATTGATTCAAAATTATAATTGATTTACTTAAAAAAGGATTCACTCAAATTAGTTTGATTATATATATATATAAAGAGAGAGAGACTCATATATATGCATGTATGTATATATACATGATGCTATACATATAACTTAAATAAATATTAAGTATAAATAATTATATGCATAATCATAATTAATAATTTTAAAATATGTAATAAACTTAATTTTCTTTGCACTATATATTTTAAAATTAAATTATATTGAAAAAAACTTAGAGTTGATAAAACACACTATTTTGTGATATTCTGGATATTTTATTAAAAGATTTAGGATAATTTTTGATCGATTTTTATAGTTTAAAAAAAATAATATTTGTTAAGTTTATAATTCATAATAGTACATCAATGTTCTAAAAGCAATTGTGTTATACTTGGTATCATAGCCATATAACTTATTTTTTAATGATGTTGGATTAATTTGATTTTGATATATTAACCTACTATATCTTTCCATTTCTCTTTTGTTACTGAATTTGAGTCATTCTAATAGGTTCATTTTTCTTAGTTTAGGCAAGGTGTTGACCTTTGCTAATAAACTCAAATCAATCAATTCAATTTCAAAGTAAAGCTCATGTAAGCCCTATTGAGTCTAGTCTTATGGACCTAATTTTGATTTAATCTAGTCTAACTCTAGCCAGCATAGATCACCATTTGATCATGTGCAAAGCACTTGCCTATTGTAGGTCTCCATTAAATTAATTTGATTGCTTTTGACATGGAGGATCAATAGATGGCCCATGGCTTACCTTAAAGCTAACCCAATTGGAATTCAACTTTAAATTTAATAAGAGTTTTGCCTACGATGGACACCCAAGTACATATAAACCCTAATTGGTAGTGTATGCATATGAAGCATTGACCTAATTAACCCAAGGTGACTTTAGTTAGACCTAGTCTTTTATCTAACCCAAGAGTTAACCTAAGGGAGCACATAACTTAATTTATTTAAAGAGAATTACATGGACTCAAAGTTCATGGAGGTTTAATCAATCTCTAGAGCCATATTGGACTAAGCATAGGCTAATTTTACCATAAGAAAGTCCATGTGATTTCATTAGGACCATCTTGACCTAAATTAATCCAATTGCCCAACTATGCTCATCTAAGCGTAATTAAAACTCAGAGTTAGACATAAGCATTTATTCACCCCTTTGTTAACTCATCAAAGTCAATAGACCATGAGGTTAGGTTGACCTGAAGCTTTATTAGATGATATTAGATCCATTTTCTTAAGCTTGAGTTTAATAATCCAACATTAGGCTACCATATGCTAATAATAATTCTCAATGTCCAAATGGAATCCTAAAATCCCCTTAAATCTCTCTAAACTTAAGCTAAGTCCAGTAGGATGCAAATGGAACCATTAAAGTCTAGATTGCAATTGAGTTTATACACATTCAACAAACCCAAATTTCTCAACCTAATAGAGCTCAAATGTCATGGACACTATAAACTTATGCCAAGAATTATTACCCAATTCAACCCTTGTGACTATATCTTCTCATGAATTCTCAACTTTTTAAGTTTGAAAACTCATAAATTAAACTAATATAGAGCATTCACAATGATAAACAATATAAGTACATTAATGATTGTATTATCATATTGCAAATCTTAAAAACTTAGATTTTTTTTTTTTTCTTTTTTTTTTTTTGCATTTCATCAACAATATATAAATGCTAATTTACAAAAAAAAAATATAGTGGAAAGCCATTTTTTTATTATAACAAGTATTAAAATTACCTCACATCAACTCTTTTGTTGCTTGAATTCCAATTGAAGCTTCTTAAGGACTATGAAAGCCTTTCTTTTATGAGCTACAACATTTCTTCTCATTTGAAGGAATTCATTTTTAAAATTATATTTATATTTCTATTTGATTTTTTTACATCCAAACATCCAGTCAAATGACAAATGATAGGATATAACAAATTTCATTGTTCTTTAATATACATATTTTATTCAAAAGAAATCATATATTTATCGATAGCTCAACTGATGACTTTGTTTGTAACATATTTAAACTCAATACTTTCTAATTTTAGGTGGAGGAAAAGATATCAAATTTGAATGTAAATTACATTAGCCATTACACTTATAAAAGATTCTTGCAATTTTTAACTGGGTTTTAGCTATAAGCTCAGTTCTTTTCAAATCAAACTCTCCTTTTTTGGCTTCAGTTTGAGCCCATATTTTCTCCACATCTCTTATGGTCTCCATTCTCAATTGCTCTACCTTGAATGTAGTCTCTACAAGACTCTGGATGCTCTCTATAATGTCAAAGTCATCTCCTTCATCCCATTCTTGGATCTTTCTCTTTTTCTTATTTTTCATCTTCTCTTGGCCTTCTGCCTCTTTATAAGCATCATTGGTAGGCTTGCTATGCTCTACATCCATTTGAGCTTGACTATACTCTTTGTTCTCTCCTTTGGCTTCTAGAGGTTCCTACAAAAAGTAAGAAAATGTCATCAATTTAGTAACTTGTGGCATTGATGAAAAATGGTGCACTTAGATCTTAAATTTGATGTATAATAAATTAAAGGGCATCCAATTTATTGGTATTTATTTATAATAATAAGTTAAATTATTGATTTAATAACTCTTAGTATATAAATTCTTAAAAATATATTATCCTAATTATTTAATGTCAAAAAAAAAAAAGTCCAAAGAGGAATGAGTGTCTTTCTTGTAAATAAATATTAGACTAAAACTTTTACTCTACAATAAGTATATTAAAAATTATGATGGTATATCCATAAGTTCAAGTTTTTATATTGATTCATAGATAAAATTTCTCCTTATTTTTTTTAAAATTGGGCTCTAATCAACTCAAAACTTCATTCAAAATCAATCACTTTAAGCTCAACTCTAACCTAACTCAACTTAAAGTTAAAATTTTTAAATGAACTAAGACCGCATGAGTGGACTTTCTAGATTTTAATAACATTAGCCTCTATATTTCTTTTTCTTCTTTTTTTTTTGTAAAATCTAAAGCTAAAGTCTCACATTTTCTCTCTTTATTTCTCTCTCACTTTCATTATGACATTCTCCCTCCACTCTCTAGATCATCAAAATATTTTTTTTATGGTTGAATATTTTTCTCAATCAAACACTTATTTCTTTCTCAGAATTAAATACTTGGCTTAACTTAAAAAATTCTTTTTAGCTACTCAGCTCATGCTTTCTTAGGTACTCTTCTCAAATCATCAAGAATTCTTCTTGAATTTGCTTATAATTCAGTATTATTCAATTTTTTGAATGGCTTCTCAACAAATTCAACTTTCATATATACCCTACTTATGCATCTTGAATACTTTAAGGGATTCTAACAAGAATATATTCAGCTACTCAACAAATTAAACTATTTTTCTTCATCTACAGCAAAAAAAAGGAATTATTTTACCCAAATAGGTGTTACACAATAGAACCGACCTACTCACACCTTAAGTATAAGTAGTGATGTCCTAAGCATTTTTCCATAAATTTACGTCATCATGTATATGTCCATATTAAACACATTTTAGATAATTTAATGATAGTTCAACATCATATTTATTCGAGCTCACATAGATGCTACTCAAACTCATGCCTATTCCACTTTGCATGTTGATTCATCCAACTTAATTTTATTTTCAACCAATCAAAACCAATGCTACCCCATTTATCAAAGTATTCTACTCATTCATAATCTATTAAGTTAATATCCTAGATCCATTTGGTCATATCATAATTTAGATAGATTCAACCATATGAGATGAATCTTTTTCCTCGCACTTTACAAATAAAACTCCAAGATTGCATTGAGAACAACATTAGAGCACCCTCCAACACAATAGCCAAAAAGAGTACATCATTTTCATTTTAAAATTGTATATATCGACCCAACCAAAATGGCCTCAAATGTCTCTGATGATAACTATTTTTTTTTTCTATGGCTAAAAAAGAAGAATTATTTCCCCAAATAGATGTTACACAATAGTATCACATACTTACACATTAAGTAAAAATAGTGAAGTTCCAAATATATTCATTTTAACCATAGATTTATGCCATCATATATATGTCCATATCAATTACATTTTAAAAAGATTTAATGAAAGTTCAACATTATATTTATTTGAGCTCATAGATACTACTCAGACTCATGCCTATTCTACTTTACATGTTGATTCATCCCATTTAATTTTACTAAATTTCAATCAATTAGTGTCAATGTTATCCCACTTATCAAAGTATTTTAGTCAATCATAATCTACTAAGCCAATATCTAAGATCCATTTTGCCAAGTCATAATTTACATAGATTCACTCAAATGAAAAGATTCTATTTGCTCACACTTTACAAACAAAATTCCAAGATTGCTTTAAGGACAACCTTAAATCCCCCTCCAAAATAGTAAGCAAACAAGTGCATAATTTTTCATTTTAAAATATTATATATTATAAACACCCAAAATGAGGGGAGGGGAATAATAATTTGATCTAAGCACCCCCTTATCCTTAGTAAATGTGTTGACTTGCAATTTATTGGCACAAATTTGTCGTTATGAAATGAACATTGAAGGCTCCACTTATTTGGAATAATTATTGCTTCCCACACACAAACTCCAATCTACTACATGCTCTCCATTTGAACTGCTATCATCATCATCATTATATTACTAAAGAAATAACTCCTAAATGTATTAGTGTAAATGAATTTATAAATTGAAAATAAAAATCCATCTTAACAATAAATTTATTAGTGTAAGATTACTCTTCAGTACTTTTATCTTATAATTTTTTTCAATGATTAATTCAATTATTGCAAACAAAGAAAGCAATGAAGAAAAAAAATCTAAAGCAAGCAGCAGCTCAAGTCAACTATATATATATATATATATATATATATATATATATATATATTCGTTTACCAAGTGATCACTCAACACTCACCTTACCCGCTCCCACACCGCCGTTCGTCGCCGGAGAGCCACAAATCCGAACAGTCGCCGCGGCAGTCGGCGTTCCCTCATGCACAGAAACACCACAACTATCATTCTTCGATGACATCAGCCTCTGGATCCGGCAAAAGAACGGCCACCGCGGAAGCCCTCCTCCTCCTCTTCCTCTGGCCACCGCGGCGGCGGACTCCGACCGGTATCGTTTCTTCATGGACTCAATCTTATTCTTACACTGCGACGGCGTTTTAACGGACCGGGACCCATCGGCTCGGCTCGAGACTCGCCGGGCCACATCGTCCCAGTCACGGCTCTTGAGCTTGGCACGGCTGCGTAGCTCCCATTTGGACTCGTAGGCGTCGAGGAGACAGGCCACTGCCCCTTCACTCCACTCGTCGCGGCGGCCGGCGGCGACTGGCGGGTTATTAGGAAGCGGTTTGGTTTCCATGATTTTGGAGGCAGGTGCTAGTGCTGATATTGGTATTAATTGTAAGTGGAGAGGGGAAAGTGGCGAGTGGGATTATTTGAACTTGTGCTTGGGAAAAAGGAGAGGTGGAGAAGGTTTGCTGAATGGGGTCGTCGTGGTTTTGGAATATGGATTCTGCGGTTCAAAGAGAAAGTTTTCAACTTTTTGGATTCTCTTTGTGGAGAAAATATTAGATGATGTAATTTTGTATTCTGATTATATTCAGATACGTTGTTCCATTGCTTTTAAATTTTATTTAAAATAGTATAAAATTTATTTGGGAAATTTACACGGAATTCTTATGCATTTACATATTTGATTTAAATATTTATAAAAGCTACTTTCGCAAAAAAGGTCATTTCACGAAAAAAAAATGCGGATCTTTTGATGTAATAATAAAGATTTAAGTCTTATTTACGTAAAATTAAAGTTTAGGTGTAAATATATGTAAATAAGAACTGCATGGTATGTATGTAAATCCTCCAAATTATTTATAGTCATGTGTTCAAATTTGATTTGAATGTAATATTTTCACCTCTTTGTGATATTGTAAGTTTGATTTTGAAAAAAAAATATTATATATACCTATAGAGAGAGAGAGAGAGAGAGAGAGAGAGAGAGGGGGCGAATTGATAGATATATTAGTTAAATTAAATGATTTTTTTATTTCTATTTAAAAGATAATAACCATTGCACTTATAAATGATGCTTGGATTTTAAAAATCTCAATCAATTAAATAATTTGTTTTAAGGCACAAATCTCAAAGTAATAAGATGATCAAACTAATTTTTTGTTTCATTTCAAAATTTAATTTAGAGGTTAAATGAATTTAAGATCACACAAAAATATTAAAGAGATTATCTCATTATAATAACTCTAAAAATGTCAAAAATACTCAAATTCAAGCATGAAAAGGTCTCAAACTGATCACATCAAACTATATGATCAGGGACTTATTTCCCTTACATATAGTAATGCTACATAAGATCAAGATGATAGTGAAAATCCACTACACCATCCAAGGTCCTAATGGACCACCTATCTGCCTCATGAACATCTCTTCACCATGAGCATTGTGATGGTGGTATTCGATCATGGGGTGGTGTGGATATTTATGTCCTTTGAATTATAGAATTTCTCATAACAATAATAATTGTGAAATATTATTATGATTAATTACTTAGGTTAGTTTAAGTCATAAACATACTTATTTATATGTAATTTAGATTGTCGCCTTCATTTTTAATAGCAAGATCACTCAACAATCTTTAGTGGGCTCTCTGATATTTTAGTGTTATTTTATCGATTGCCCAAATGCGTGCCTCTTCACCTCTCAGAGGTGAACTATTCTAACCATGTCTATTTTAACTTTTTGAACAATACCTCATTTATCACCTTAAGAGTATGTTGCCTTTACCTCTAAGAGGAGAACATACTAACCATTCTTAGTGGCTTCCGACCAACCTTATAGCACAATCTTATCGCCACCTCATAGCACTTTCACTTGATATTAGAGGTGTCAAAATTGACTTAACATGACAACCTAACATGAATTCAATCTATAATTTTGTCCAGTTTAATTTTTTGAGTTGAATTTAAATTGACCCTCTAACTCAAAATTGACTTGAATTTGACCTATCAACTCAAATTTGATCAGCATATGACATGCAAACTTGAATTTAACTAGTTCTTTGACCTATGAACTCAAATTTGACTCAAATTTGATCTTATTTTGACCTACAATGCAAATACAAATTGATTATTTGGGTCATATTTGGGTCAAGCGAGTTGAAAATGGATTGTATTTGAGTTAAAGTGTTTTACTTGTTTAATAAATGGGTCTGCTTTAGGTCACATATAATGGGATAGGTCAGCTTCAAGCCAAACTAAAACCCAATTCATTGATCAAAATTGACACCCCTACTTCATATGAGGAGAATTGTCGTGAAACTTAACTTTTTATACTTCAAAACAAGAATACTAAAACAACCTACTTTCATTTGATTTATATTAATGACTTATTTGAGTTTGAAGAAGAGCAACCATTCATAACTCATAGATAGTGATAGTGCAAGCCACCTCAATTATGTTGGGCCTCATGATTGTCTTCATATGAACATTATTATAAGATAAAAATACTATGGAAATATTAAAAAAAAATTGTTTTGCCTACATTATAAGAATAAGTATTTAATCTCTCTAGTTAAATCTAACCAAAAATGTTCTGAGTTTCCATACAAAAAGCATAAATTCGTTCAAATCTATGGGTGTTTGGACAATGATCATTTGCACATATTTGATGATTTACATAAGTACTTTCTTTAATCCACCCCTCATCTAGAGATATTATTTCTTGTAAATGAGTTGAGTTTGACTTGAAAAATGCATGATCATAACAAAGAAACTCCAAATTGCTCCTCTATTCCTTTTATTTCAAGTTCTTTAAGTGTCAACTAAAATTCAACCCAACTCTAAATAATTTATGAATTCAAGTCCAATAATTTTGCTTAGAAAATTATAACTTGTTCAATAATCATCAAATTCTAACTAATCTAGAATTAAAAATTTTCAAAACATATGTGAGATATGTGTAAAACACATGTCATGGAGCATGTTCTAAGCCACATTCATTTATTTAATAAAATAAATAATAATAAATCTCCAACATAGTCTAGAGATAATAAATGAGTAATCATTTCCCTGTCAAATATGAGATTTACTATTGAAGTAATTGATATGACACTTAAAATACCACTAGTCAAAGCACGAATCTTGATGTCAAAAGCAAGTTGATCCTTAGTTGAAACTAGTCGAGATCAAGCACTTAAAATATCATGGGAAACTTTGGGATATCAATTAAATCCCTAAATAGCTCTTAAACATGGAGTGTTTATGATCAAATCGAGCATATTGACGAGCCGGATCTAACAAGCCCAAGATCTCATAATTCCGACTTCATTTGAGCATTCAAATGCTTAAAATACATCAAATGATCAAAGGAATCATTTTGAGTCGTCCGATGGAGTGGAGTGGTTCGGATTTTGCATGTATTTACAGAGACACCGCTTCTCTAATCTATAAATAGCCCCCCATTCTTCACATGAGGGGGGCCCAAGCAAGAGAGAGGAGAAAGCTCTAAAGTTTGAAAATCCTCCAAGCATAATCATGTCACCGCTTGACGGTCGCCGATCAACCCCTTTGGTTGTCAACCACCGCCGCCGTCAGCCGCCACCGCTGATCCTCGTCGTCGTCAATCTCTGTCGGTCACCATCACGATGACCTTCATCATCAGTCACTGATCCCCGCTGTTCACCATCATCTGCTACCACTAGCAACTATTACAACCTGAATGTGACTATATGGCTGTTGTTGTCTGATTCTGGGATTCCCATTGTCATCCCTTCTCATATACAATCCTGTAATCTCGTATCGGAAAAACTTTATACTCCAAAATAAATACATAGTAGATGATTTTTACTAGGCTAGGCCCTGTGGATTTTTACCCTATTCCTAAGATTTTTCCACATAAAAATTTTTGGAGTTTTATTATTAATACTTCAATCACCTGTGTGTGTGTTGGACTCCACAATGAAGCTAAGGCGTAAACTTTTATTCTACCGCTACTGGTTTTCTAGCCCGCAATAGTTTGGCACCGTCTCGGGGAAACTGATTCTCATCATTTCATCTTGTATGGCAACCAAATTTCCCAACAAGATCAAAACCACCATCAAGGTGGAGCATTTCAAGATTTTAAGGAGTGCAAGCCAAGAATGAAGATTCATCAAACTTCGTTCCTTCAGATTTTGTTGAAAACTGGGGGGCAACTCTTAATCTCAGAAGATCGCTCATGTTAATATGTTAAGCATCTAATCGATTACCGTCCCAAGAAATAAGTCAAAGTTGGAGGATATTTCAACATTGAGAAGAGATATAGCTTTGCAAATTATGATTTTCCAATCATACTCATGGAAAAACAAGACCAAGGTTAAGGAGCAATTTTGGCTATAACCACAAATGGATGTTTTGATTCGATCTCTCCCATACAGGTTAACGTCATCTAGTAACACTCTGACAAACAACCTCAGATAGGTCAAAAATTCTCAACGGATTCAATTTGATCTCTTCCATACAGGTTAACGTCATCGAGCAAAAACTCTGACAAATAACCTTGGATAAATCAAAACTTTGCACCTACTCCGCACAGGTTAATGTCATCGGGTAACACTCTGACAAACAACCTCGGACAGGTCAAAAATCCTCAGCGGATTCAATTTGACATCTTCCATATAGGTTAACGTCATCGGGTAACACTCTGACAAACAACCTCAGATAGGTCAAAAATCCTTAGCGGATTCAATTCGATCTCTTCCATACATATTAATGTTATCGAGCAAAGACTCTAACAAACAACCTTGGATAGATCAAAACTTCGCACCTGCTCCACACATGTTAACATCATCGGGTAACACTCTGACAAACAACCTCAGATAAGTCAAAAATCCTCAGTAGATTCAATTCAACCACTTTCATATGCAACGCCATCGTAACACTCGACAAATAACCTCGATAGTCAAAAATCCTTGCGGATTCAATTGACCTCTTCCATATAGTTAACGCATCGGTAACACTCAAAAAAATAACCTCGAATGGGTCAAAATCTCGCCAAATTCAATTCGACCTCTTCCATATAGTTAACGCCATCGAATAACACTGACAAACAACCGATAGTCAAAAATCCTCGAGATTCAATTGACCTCTTCCATACGTTAACGCCATCGTAACACTCTCATAAACAACCGGATAGGTCAAAAGCCGGATTCGACCTCTTCCATAGTTAACGCCATCGAAAACACTCGACAAACAACCTGGATAGGTCAAAAATCCGGATTCAATTCGACCTCTTCCATACAAGTTGACGCTGGTAACACTCGACAAACAACTCGATAGTCAAAATCTCGCGGATTCAATTCGACATCTTGTATACAAGTTAACGCCATCGAGTAACACTCAAAATAACCTCGGATAGGTCAAAATCGCCGATTCAATTGACCTCTTCCATACGCGTTAACGCCATCGTAACACTCAACAAACAACCTTGATAGATCAAAATCCTCCTCTAATTGATCTCTTCCATATAGTTTAACGCCATCGTAACACTCGACAAACAACCCTGGATAGGTCAAAATCAACCGGATCCAATTCGACCTCTTCCATACGGTTAACTTCATCGAGTAACACTCGACAAACAATCTGGATAGGTCAAAATCCCGGACTAATTAATTCCTCTTCCATACAGTTAACGCGTCATGGTAACACTCGACAAACAATCGGATAGGTCAAAAAATCTTGGCTAATTGACCTCTATGTGTTAATGTCATCAGTAACACTTTGACAACAACATCGGATGGGTCAAAATCTCGGTGGATTGATTACCCTCATGCGTTATCAATCGTTGAACCATCCATTGAAGTTTCAAGAAATCTAATTATAAGAAGAAGTAGGAACTACGACCGTACGGCTTTACCGACGCATTATCACCTTCAACCATGCCACGGTCATCTCGCATCGACACGCGTTGCGACATTTTCGCGGCCGCACCCACCGTCGATCATCAACCACCATGCCGGCTACGCCGGCTGGCCTTAACCGCTAATCGTCCGGCTAATAGCACCGCTGGTTATTACCGTCGGTCATTGCCGCTGTTTCACCGCCGACCATCACGGCCATCTCGCGGTACCACCATTGCCGAATCATCTCCGCTAATCGCGCGTCGCCATCGCCGATACTGCTGCGCTTAAGCCGACAATTTTATTCTAAACCACCTTCATTGCGCCCATTACCGCCGGGTTATTAATGCCGGTCATCCGCCATTAATTATTGTCGCCATCTCTCGCCACGCACCATCGTCATCCATTCATCGACACCGATCGCCGCCAATTGCCGACATTATTGTTACGTTGCCGCCGCCACCTTCGTTGGTCGCCAACCACCGCCACCGTCAGCCACCATCAACCGTTGTCATTATTATGCCGTTTATCATCATCGCGACCGCTCGTTTGTCCTTCGATGAATTTACGAGCCTTGATCACCTCTGAACTCGGTCGATCCGACGAGGACAGTTGACGCCTCTTTCGAGAGAAAACCAAAGCCTCACCGTATGAATTATGGGACTTGATCGCCCGGAGCGGTCCCAACGAGGCCGCTGTCTTTCGGAAAAACTGAGCCGCCAGATGTACGGGTCTTGATCGCCTCAAACCCGGTCGTCTGACGAGGCTGACGCTCTTTCGGGATAACGAGCCACGACATATGTACGGCTTGATCGCTTCCAAACTCGTCGGTCCAAGAGGTTGGCGCTCTTCGAGGAAAACCGAGCTTGCCATATGAATTATGGGCCGCGCCTCAACCTGGTCCGAGACAAGACAACTCTTCGAGGGAAAAGCGGAGCTCACAGTATGAACTATGGGTCTTGATTGTCTCTAAACCCGGTCGGTCCAACAAGGACAGTTGATGCCTCTTTTGAGGGAAAATCGGAACCTCGTCGTATGAACTACAAGCCTTGATCGCCTTCAACGGCCCGACAAGGTGCTTAACTCTTCGAGGGAAAATCGAACTGCCGTATGAACTACGCCTTGATCAGCCCAACCGTTGGTCCGACAAGGCGGTTGGCGCTCTTCGAGGGAAAACTGGAGCCTCACCGTATGAACTACGGATCTTGATCGCTCCGAATGACCTTCTCTCAAGAAGAAGAGAAACACTAGAGCATATGAGGAGTGTGTCTTCTCCCTGCAGGGGCAAAAAGGTCAAAAATCACGAAAAATCGTTGAAAACAGTCGAAAATGAGCATTTGCGCCAGTGGGCGCGCTCCCGCATGCACTAACCACCGCCTGCGCTATCCGCGTGCACCAACCAACACACCAACAGAGCGCAACGCCTTGCCCTCGCCAGCTGCGGCCAAGGAAGCGACGCCCGAGCCCGAGACCATCGGCGCATGCTAATAAGCGCCTGGGGGCCCGATCAGCCCATAACCGAAATCTGTGCATGTATCACATCCGCGGCCCTGCACTCGCTTCCATGATCATAATCTTGTACTCCCATGAAGATCTGTTCTTTCAAAATATATGATTAATGGACCCATAAATTTCATTGAAAAATTTGTTATTTCAAGTATTTGGCGTATATATTTTTGGACGATTGAGATAATGTCATCCAAAAATAGGGGGAAACTGATATGACACTTAAAATATAACTAGTCAAAGCACGAATCTTGATGTCAAAAGCAAGTTGATCCTCAGTTGAAACTAGTCGAGATCAAGCACTTAAAATATCATGAGAAACTTTAGGATATCAGTTAAATTCCTAAATAGCTCTTAAACATGGAATGTTTATAGTTAAACCGAGTGTCTTGACGAGCCGGGTCTAACAAGCCCAAGATCTCATAATTTCAACTTCATTTGAGAATTCAAATGCTTAAAATACATCAAATGATCAAAGGAATCATTTTGAACTGTCTGATGGAGTGGAGTGGTTCAGATTTTGCATATATTTACAGAGACATCACTCTTCCAATATATAAATAGCCACTCATTCTTCACATGAGGGGGGCCCAAGCAAGAGAGAGGAGAGAGCTCTAAAGCTTAAAAATCCTCCAAGCATAATCGTGCCACCACTCGACGGTCGCCGACCACCCCCGTTGGTTGTCAACCACTGCCGCCGGCCGCCGCCGTCAGCCGCCACCGCTGATCCTCGCCGTCGTCAATCTCCGTCGGTCACCATCACGACGACCTTCATCGTCAGTCGCTGATCCCCGCTGTTCACCATCATCTGCTACCACTATCGTATAACAACGCGACTATATGGTTTATTATCTCGACGAAATTTCCATTGTACTCTTCATACACCTGTAATCCGTATCGGAAAACTTTGTACTCAAAAAAAGACATTGTAGATGATTTTACCGCTATGCCGGTGATTTTACCCTATTCCTGGGATTTTTCCACGTAAAAATTTCTGAAGTTTTATTATTAATACTTCAATCACCTGTGTGTGTGCTGGACTCCACAACAAAGCTAAGGCATAAATTTTTATTCGCTTCTTGATTTTCGAATGAATATTTGTCCTTAAGTGAGAGGCTTGATTCGGGTGGGAGAAGCATATGGAAGCCAATAGAGAAATAAGAAGGGATTGGGTTTTGATGTATGCTACCTTTTTGAGTTATTAGTCATCAATTGATTGAAAATAAGGCATCTTTTTTTTTCTATGGTCATGGCTTCTTCACTTGACTGCCTTCCACTTCGCCAAAGGTTGATCATGGCTTCTCTCTCTCTCTAGTTTGTATTTTTACTAAAGAGTAAGATGAATTTACTTCATATAACATAATATCAATATAATCTTATCAAATAGATATTTATTTTGAGATTAATAAAGTTGAAGCCTTATGGTGCTATACATAAGAACATAAATTAAAGTCTTTACATTCAAGGAAAAAAAATATCATTCATGGTATTTGGAATATATTATAGATCTAGGGAAGAAGAGTCTACAAGCAAACATAGGTGAATCGTCAAGAGATTATGCTTTTCATGATAGATAATCGGATGAGGATTGAATCCAAGGAGGCTATGTTGTGACATCATGATCTATAACAAAGATGGTATGATTGTATAATGAATAAGAATTTGGATTGCAATTCAATTAAGGGGTTGTTTGATTTGATGTATTTGAAGTGTAAAGTAATTCAAATGCACAGATTTTAATTTTTTGACTATTTGGTATGATGTAATGCAACAATTTGAAGTGTTTGTGGTGTATTTAGAATTCATTGAAATGGTTATTTATGATATTTAGAATTCACTTAATTTAGCCTAATTCCAAAACACCGATTGTTGTAAACTTAAAATGGCCATCCGTGCCAACCACACCACTAGTGGTTGCCTCGCCGTTGGATGCTTCCACCTACCGCCGATCGTTGGTCGTTTCCCCTATCATCACCGGCCGACCGCACTAACACCAGGCCACCCGCCTCGCCATCTCGCCATGCAGACGAGTCAATATTAGCCACCCGCCGTCGTCCGCCTACCATTGACTACCGCCACCCACCGCCATTCATACGCCATCACACCGTCAACAACCCCTAATATCGACCACCACCAATATTAATCTAAAAAAATATTTTACATTACATTCATTCTACCAAACAAGAAAAAATACTTTGATATATTTATAAAATTTCCAACCTAACAATCTAAAATAATCAAAATACATTACATTCACTTCACACAATTCTTTTTATATTGTACTTTTTTTCTAGGCAACCAAACAACCACTAAGTTAATTCATTAGTACAGGAAAAACATACATTTGCTAATTCAAAACCCTTGGTTTCAGAGGCTAGTATGCGAAATAAGCAAAATTAACTTAATTGAATTGTGTTTCTATGGCATAGATGACCTAAATTAAGATACATAAAGAAGGCAATGGAGAAAAATAATAAATGAAAATTATTTCTTAATGTTAAGGAAATATCTCTCGCTAATTATATAATATTGCCATTATGATAAAATATTAGTATAAATGGAAAATAATTTATATTATAAATTAGTTTATGAATAACTTAATATGTTAAAATCCATTAAAAACACCTTTTTTTTCTTAATAATGTTCACAGTATTCTCACTTAAATATATTTTAAGCTATTTGTATGTTACTCCTTAAAATATGTCATAAATAAACTACTTAGATAAATGTTACATAATGAATCTAATTTGCTTATTAAATGTTTAGAAAGTTGAATTTATTTAAAAAAAATTTATTTAATTACTATAAAGAATTATGAGACCGTTGCTCTCTTATGACTCCCGCAGCATAAACCTGCGTTAATTGATCGAACAAAAGCACACTTAAAATATAATTCAACCAATAAATTTAATAAACTATAAGACTGAACAAGCAGACTCTTTGTTCCTTTAAATTCACGAATTAAGATTATATATTTACGAAAATAATTTATTATTTAAAAATTTGGCCAATAAATAATTAAAATAAAAAATATGTCAAGGTAAATTCCTCAAAATTATGATTAAAGCTTGAACCTGAGGCAGGGAATCAATCCTTTTGCTTCTTCAACTATTCTAAGCTCTCTGAAAGAGCAATGCTTTCTTCCATTCACACACAAAGAATACCCACCCTTTCCCCTTTTATAAGCCTCTTCTTCTTCTCTTTCTCTCTCTAACCCTTTCTCTTTCTTCAGAGCTCCTTCCTCGTCCGGCCAACTAGCGACGGAACAAATGGGGCAAGTTCTCCGGAAATCAAGTACTGAAATTTTCTCTTCATTTCAAATGTATTGTATTTTTTTTTTTACTTCATATTCTGTTTCCTGAATAATATTCATTTTATTTGTAGCTTCTTGAATGTTTTTCAGCTTTATGGAGCAGTTATTTGCCATGCTTTCACCCTTCTTAGGGCATATATATATACAATAATTTTATAACATGATTTGATATATTGAATCAAGTTTTTATTCTTTATTTTTTTGGCTTAAAAGAGAAGCATATAATTAAGTTGAGTGTTGTAGAGATGAGGATGCTCAGGTAGATGAGTGGCTTTACTCTTAGAGATAAAATACGAAATGAATATATTCGTGAAAAGGTTGGAGTAGCTCCAGTGGCAGATAAGATTAGAGAGATTCGCCTTAGATAGTTTGGTCAGATAAAGCGTCTATCGACCCAGTTAGAAGAGTAGATATATTAGATTTGTCTTATGTTAAGAAAGATATAGGTAGACCTAAAAAGATGTGATTATGATGTATAAAAAATTACCTTAGTTTATTAGAATTAAATAAGAATTTGACACTAAATATGACACCTAAACTTTGTGTTTACATTATAACACCTAAACTTTGATATTTACTTATACAACACTTTAGTGTCATAGTCACATTAAAAACATATGCATTTAAAGATGTATTTTACTTTTGAAATATTAATATTAGTAATGTTTTGATGTTATTTTAGAAAGTTAGGTATTATATAACTATATATGAGAGTTTAGGTGTTAGAAATATAAATACATAGGAATTGTGTGGTATGTATGTAAACAATCATAGCTAGTCCTAATATCTCTACAATATTATGTTTACAACTGCTCAAAATATTCAAGATATTGTGGGAGAAATTAAGTCATCTTCATCTACTTTATGTTATTGTCATAAGCGATAGTATTACTTTGATTTGGCTTAAAATTTAGTTATCCAAATGCAATCATGCAAACTTTGTTTTATGTTTTACTAATGTAAATTGTCACAAAACTAATACAATTTGCCACAAAAATGGGACTAAAAGTATTCTAAGACACTCAATAAGCTCCCTTCTCATTCCAAAGCACTATCTTCAAAATTTTCTCCTCTCAATTGGAGCACTCCTCATAGGCTTCATTTAGGCTCCGTTTGAGAGAGCTTTTTTAGTGCGTTTTGCTTTTGAGAGTCTGAATTTTTAATTTTGATACCCGTTTGAATAGTGTGCTTTTTGAAACTGAGTTTTAGTTCCATCTCAAAGTTGCTTTAGCTTTTCAAAAGCCAAAGACAAATACTTTTCGAGACTTTAAACCAAATTTTGGAATCCAAAAGACCAAACCTTTAGTAAGGTGATCAATAAGAGGTGTGTAGCTTTTTCTAGTACAGAACATGTGGCAAACCATTTGGAGAATGATTCCTCTTCAGAAAGCAAAGCTGCCCTCTTTGAGAGAGCAATAAGGGAAGAGGTAGACTAATATTATGTTTAAGAAATTAATGTTGATGTTAACAACCTACAAATCAGTAATAACATGAATAATCAATTATTTGAACAAATTTTTAATGTTTTAATATTGTATATTATTTAGCAATTGTTATTAGTGATTTATGTTTCATTATATTAATTTTTATTGCTTTTGGGATTAATTTGTTAAGTACAAGCTGGAATATTGCACAGCATTGTTGTCATATATTTCATCAAACAACACAGTTTCCTCGCAGTTCTCTGAAACACTTTGTTTATAACATCTTTTGATTAGATTTTTCTTCAGCTGCAACATTGCCAATTGGAGCCTTATCCGTTTAGGGAGAACTTTATGCACCTTTTCCTAACTAATATTAAGGCACCGTTTGGGAGGGCTTTTTTAGTACGTTTGCTTTTGAGAGCGTGAATTTTTAATTTTGATATCCGTTTGAATAGTGCTTTTGCCATCTCAATGAAAGCATTTTAGCCTTTTCAAGCAAAAGACAAATAGTTTTTTACTTTTAAACCAGAACTTGGAATCCGAAAAAGCCAAATCCTAAATTTGAATGAGTGTGTATGCATTCAGCCCCTGCCTTTTCTTTGAATATCTTAGCATAAAATTACTAACTTCAAACTGCTCACTAACGTTTCTTGGTCTTGCCTAGAGCTTGGAGACAAGAGTGACCAGCTGCAAAAGGAGCAACTTGAAATTTCAAAACTAATTCAAGATGAATTGAATGAGAAGTTTGCTAGCATTGAGAGCACCATAAAAAGCCTTGATGATTTCTACCATGTAATTTATGAATTTGTGGGGTAAGTTCTTCATACTACCCATGATTTTGTTAGATGCTCAAAAATCTAGTATTAATTATTAGATAACCATAGTTATGGTTTGTAGACAGAAGAAAAGAGAAGTTAAACTAATTTGACTAGCTTCTTCTTTTGTTTTCTGCTTCTCTTTGTTCCCAGGCTGCTAAGTGAAAAGAAAGGGGCTATGCAATTCAGGTTACCTACTAAAGAAAGTCTTAAAGAAGAAGTTAATGTAAGAAGAAAGTCTTAAATTTGTTTTTTTGTCTTACGCTTTATCTGTGCTTCTTTGTGTACTCTTTCTTAGCTTGATGGTGATTCAAGTTGCTCCTAGTAGTTTAGGGTTTAGGGTGATTCAAGTTATTTAAATGATGCAGAACTAATGTTGCTTTTAGATCAACAATTTACAGTCAGCTACTTCTATAATCAATCAAAATCTTCAAACATGTGCTTATCATCATCAAAACAATGAGCTCATAGGATCAACATAACCAACCATTTAACATTTCTACAATCTGCATCTCTTTCATCTATCAAACATCTTGCATGCAGCTAAGCTAAAACCCTAGAATTTGGCTTCAGTTCACACTCATTAAGTAGTTACAGTCTCTATAAAAACAATTAGAATTCAAAACTGTCCTTCCTCTTCCATTGCAGGCAGTTCTAAAGAAAAGAGGCATATTGGACAGCAAGAGCTTCCCTCCAACCATTTAACATTTCTACAATCTACATCTCTTTCATCTATCAAACATCTTGCATGCAGCTAAACAAGCTAAAACCCTAGAATTTGGCTTCACTTCACACTCATTAAGTAGTTACAGTCTCTATAAAAACAATTAGAATTCAAAACTGTTCTTCCTCTTCCATTGCAGGCAGTTCTAAAGAAAAGAGGCATATTGGACAGCAAGAGCTTCCCTCTGACGAAGGAGGAACTCAAAGAGGTCATCCGAAATGTGATAAAGATAGAAAATTTTCAGATAGGGCAGGGAGCAAAAGACATCTTTCTCTATATATTTGGTGTTCCAGTTATCAGCTTACTAGCAAAGAGGATCATTCCAGGTCCCACTGCATCTGTTCCTGATGAGATCTTCATTCCGGTCGTCACCTCTGGCACCATTATTTTTCTAGCCAAGACCAACAGGATTTGAAGTATTATATATATAATTTATGTATTTTCTCGAAAATGTTTTTTTTTTTTCAGTTATGATGTGAATATTGCATATAGCAGAATGGAATGGTCTGATGGTGTTACAGTGATGGTTATTTGTGAATAAAAGAAAAGAAGCTTGTGAGGGTTGGATTATGGCTTTCAGTTTTTTATTATTATTATTATTATTATTTGAGAAATGGAGCTTTATTTTAAATGCAATATTTTTCTTGTTTTTGATTAGTTGTATATTTAGGAAAATTATTACATACAAAATTTAGATATAATTTTTACATCCAAATTTTAATAATATAACACCATATCACACTCAATAAATATATAATTGATATATATATTTACTATAAAATATTATATATTATTATATATAATCATACAAAATATATTATTTTAATATATAATTATATATAATACTTAACAATTAATACACAATAATTATGTATTAATTAAACACATAATATTATAATATTAAGATCCAGATATAAAATCATATCCAAACTTCATACATAATAATCTTTATATATTTATATATAAAATTGAGCTGCATTATTGGCTTTTGAAGAGTTTTAAAAATTATTTTAAAAAAGAGCTTTGTGATCAATTTTATTTTATATTATTTTCATATATATATATATATATATTTTAACCTGAATTACAATATTTTCAAATCATTAAAAAATTTTGTAAGTGCTTAAATATTTTTAAAAATAATTATTCCTATCAAATATTTTTTATTTCAATTCAAAATATAAATAAAAAATAAAATAAAACTCAAACAGCCTCTTAATTATCTTTTAGGATTTTTTACTTTCAGATCAAGCATTGTATGCTGGAACAAACCATGTAATTAATTATTAACTGTTATTGAATATAGAACGAAAAAAATAGTCAGATTAACTTGATTTTATTTAAAAGTAAATAAAATTAATTTCAATCCTTTTCAATAAAAACACTTTTATTAATTAAATTAACGTTCACCTGCTCTTTAGCTTTTATCTTACTATAAAGAAAAAAAACTCAATTTGTACTAAGGATTTATTTTTAATAATGGACGCATCAACCAAAAAAAAAAACAGCATATGAACATATAACCCGTACGTTCAAACATATCACAAATCATTCAAAAAAAATAAAATAAAGGCCCCGTCATCCAGAACATATGCACATATAACCCTTACATTCATAAATATCACAATCAAACAATAAGGAAATTGGCATCTTTTTGTGAATTTTGATATTTTAATGAAAATTTAACATTCGACGACGACAACAACAACAACAATAAACCTTAATCCCACTAGATGGTCATTACGTGAATCCTTCTCTCCATTTATGTATTATGTGTCAAATTCTCATTTAAATCAAGTATACCAAGATCATTTTTATACATCTTAACCAAGTCTTTTAGGTCTACCTCTACCTTTCTTAACATAAGACAAATCTGTCTCTCCTCTGTCATTGACGAGGACGCTTTATGTGGCCAAACCATCTAAGGCGACTCTCCCTAATCTTATCTACCACTGGAACTACTCCAACTTTTTCCCGAACATACTCATTTTGCATTCTATCTCTAAGAGTAAAGCCACTCATCCACCTGAGCATCCTCATCTCTGTAAACTTAGTCTTATGCTCAGGAAAATTTAGCATAAGAAAAAAAAAAGATAGTTTCATTAATAAATAATATTTAAATGTTACAAACAAGGGCACACAACACAAGGCTTGTTAGATCAAATTTTCTTTGATAATATCACTTTTATTTAAAACAAGATAAAATTAATCACATATGGAACTGTACAAACTCCTCGTCATGTAAGCTCTTTGAGGAACACGGTTTAAAGAGCAAAACTGAAACAACATGAATTAGATTTGTTCGAAATAATTTGTTAAAAACAAATTTAACACCTCAAGAAAATAAAATAAAATAAAACACTAAATAAGAACTAATGGTTACAGAACTGAGATTTAGAAATCAATACACCATGAAACAGTGAAATGGCTGCAATCAAAATATTTACTTTGAATTTTTTTTATTTTTTTATTTTTTTGCTAATTTTATGGCATTAACATATGCCTGTGTGATTGCTATTGCGCATGTGGGGGTCTATTTGAAACACAGTCCATTTTCCAACAACTTAATATCATGTTTACGAAAATATTGTAAACACAAACAAGATTTGCATATTGAAACTGACGCAATGATAAATAAAGCCAAGAATATGAAATTAAAAAATAATCATAGTAGCTTATATTTTTGTTGTGACAGTCTGACAGAAGCTTAAACATCAAACACCAAAGCAATGGCTGCAAAGCTTAGACTCTCAGAGGCAATCCTAAGGAAAACGTTAACCAAAAAAAAAAAAAAAAAACCCAAAAATAGGACTTTCTGATGAAGAACCTTCAACTTTGATATGTAAACTCTACTGTTACATAACAAAGTTGACAGCTTTATGGTTTGGACTAAACACAATGGGCGGGCTAATACACAAAAAATGATTATAAAATTTAAGCATATAAGTTTATGATTTATAAAAAAAAATGTATGTTGTGTACAAGGACCAGCCCCTGCCAATGGATATATTCTTTTTGACTTACATTCTAACATTCTGCCTCGTTTTGATCATTCGTTTCAGTGCAGCAAGCCAGAAATTGCATTCATCCCAGTCGCTTGTGGTTAATAGCACCTGTGAGAGTATAAAAGGGAAAATTTTTGGGTAAGCATACCCAAATCAAATTTTAAAATGAGTCTTGTACATAAGATTAAATCATTATATATAGGGGTATTTACATACACCATATAATTCTTATAGATTTATATATCTAACACCTGAATTTTAATATTTACACATGTAACACTAAAATCTTTAATATCACATTCAAAATATCACTATTAATATCCTATTAAAGGTGAATGAAATATATATATATATATATATATATATATATATATATATATATATATATATATATATATATATATATATATATATATATATATATATTATCACTCATTCGAAAAACAAATCCAATAACTTTAGTAAGACCCATACTGATAAAAAAAATTGATAAAGATATACTGAGCGAATATTTTTCCATAGAAAAGCTCACTTATCGGTTTCTCAACAATTGGTTAACTGAACAGGTCGACTAAGTGTGATATTGTAATAAACACGAAGTGACTGACTACAATGGCGATTCGATGAGAAATAAATGAATTTTAATCACAAGATAATTCCAGAGGGCAAGAGTGGTCTGTCACTTCTGAAAAACAAGAAACTGTGACTACATTCTACATTCTAGGAATCATCATCACATATCAAACAATGAGAAGTTCTGCAGTAGAAATAAAACTGTCAAAATTTTGGAATAAAAAGATTTCAGTTCTTGATATGGTTGCAATGGAGACCTACGAAGTAGTTAAGAAAATCATTGTCTCTACCATGTTGAAAAAGACAAGCAATTTATGGGAAAAAAGAAGGTGCCAAATGAAATGATCTATCTACCAGAGAAAGAGCAATTTTATTTTTGTCTATATATCATAAAACTCATGAAGCGCTTCTTCATCTTAGGCATCCAATCTTGACTGTAGAAGTTATATGCTCATCTATATCTTCATTCATTTGTATAAAACATTCACACCTAAAATTAAATATTATATACTCAATCTTTGTTCTATTAAATTGAAATCATTTATCTTCAAAATATTTTTTTCATTATTCTAGTTTTTCACTTATTTTAATGCATTTCTTACTAATCTAAACTACAAGACATGACAAAAGCATACATATACTTGATCTTTTAACTAAATAAATCTAAGGGCTTGATGAAAATTGATATTGTTTGGTGTTCTTGGTTTTTTAAATTAGTTTATTGTTAATAATATGTTTGATGTATTTTTATGTGATGTTTTCTGTTTTAAGAAAATCAAGTTATTTTAAAATTTAATCAAAATAAATTTTAAATATTTTGAGAATGTTTAAAAATAATTATCACCATTGACAACTTGCTACTATCAATCCTCACTATTGTCACTATCATCATTGACTATCGATTACTCTACCACTTCTGCCATTATTATCACTGCCACCTACCAGATATATTTTATAGAAACAAATAAATAAATAAATAAGTAAAAGTGATCCCAAACAAACCTTAGGTCATCTTATAAATATTTTAAGTCATTTTAAGGAATATCTCACTAATTAGAACTGTATTATGTGACAAAAGCATACATTACGGCACCCAACTTTCAACATCCAAAGCATTTTCACAATCAATACAAACAAATATGAGCTAAATACTTATCCTTGATAAATATTTATTGTAATTAAAAATCTTAGACTATTTTAAAACTATTCCTACTACTACTTAATAATCTATCATGCACATTCTTTAAAAAATCAACATACTTTTCATACAAATTTCTAATTTCTATGGACATTGCATCAATTTTTGTAGTACTCATTCATATGCTTTATTAAAATCAACAAAAATTATATGAAAACCTTTCTTTGTTGCTTATACATCTTCATTAATTATCTAAAGACAAAAATAGCTTTAATAGTAAGTTTTTCTAACATGTAGCCAAATTAATTAGTTCTCCAAAACTTTACATCATTTTCTATAACTTATGTTTCATTATTCTCCCTGATAGCTTCAATTTATGAATCATAAATTTAATTCTTGTATAATTAACACAATCTTGAGCATCTCTTTTATTCCTAAATGTTTAGACCAAAATACTTCATCACAAACTATCCATCATCCTCTTAGTCTTCATAATTATATCAAAAATATTTGTTAACCAAATGACTGCAATATTTGTCAAACTCACAAAATCTCAATAATATATATATATATATATATATATATATATATATATATATATATATATATAAGCATCTTCTTTTAGAATTAATTTATTTCATTATAATCTTTTTCTCTAATATATGTCAAAATCACAAGCCCTCTTCAGTGAACTAGTGCTTATAAAGAAATTCAAGTTCAGAAGGGATAATAGAAAAAACTCAATCACAAAATTCTGAAGTCCACGCTCATGCGAATAATAGAAAAAGATCCGCAGAGATAAAATACAAGTTGAACAGTATTTTAAATGTTGAACCATCGCGCAGGTGCATCTTCACGGATTCACTATTAATTCAACGGCTATAACAATCTAAGGATTCACAGCTAATTAAACAGAAATAAATTTATTTGCAAAACAATTTGCAGTAATAATTCGAAATTATCCATGCGTACCTGTATATGCAAAGCACTAGCGAGGTCCCCAGCGTCCAAGGCCAGACAAAGTTGACGGAGCTTGGATGAAGCATTTGAAGATATATCCCCGCTGTTAAGTTTTGCAAATAGAACCCCAATTTTCCTTGAATTGTCCTCAATTTCCCTTTTCTTAGCTGGATTTGCGCGTTGACCACCTAGTGCTTCTGACGTCTCATGATAAAGTCTAGTCAATGTCACAATGACTGGTCTTAGCTCAGCTGTTCAAGCACAGGATGATAGAACAGAGAGTTGAGTTAGCCATCGAATATTTGTGAGAACGAAATTTAGAATTTGGATAAGGAAAACAATTTCATGCACTTAATTCCTTAAAAGAAATCCAGGACTTATCCCAGAAGAGAAGGCTACACAAATTAGACAGCATAGACAGCATAACAAATAGGAATCGAAGAGAAAATACATATGACTAGTATTCAATAATATTTCAGGTATGTTAACATGTAATTATATAATATAGCTAAATGATAGGCAAAAAAAAAAGATTTCCCAAGTTTTTTCACGTAAAATTTTATAATAAAATAATGGCATGTGTACAACAAGGGAAATCACCAAAAAGTGACATAATAAAAAAAAATTTTAAAAAACATACATATAGCATCAAACTAAAGAATCAAACAGTGGAAGATAGAATGTGAAAATTTAAGAGTCTATTTGGGATCAATTTTATGTTGTATTTTTCGTTTTTTATTCTAATTTTAAAAATATGTTTATCTAGTGTCCTTTTTAAGTATTTTTTATTTTTTTAATAACATTATTTTTAAAAACACTCAAAATAATTTTTAGATATTTTTAAAAATAATTATTACCACCAAATATATTTTATTTTGAAACAAAACAACATAAAAATATTAAACAAAAAACAAAAAAAGTGATCACAAACAGCCCCAAAGTGAATGCATCAGTGGTTACCAGGGACTTTTGAAGTATCAACAGTTTGCACTGTAGGGGGAGGGGCCGGAGGAGCCACAACTGATTGCTGCACTTGCTGCGTTGGACTAGAGGGTTGAATGGGGCTCAGGCCAGTATTGTGGCCAAAATTAGAACTGGTAACTGGCATGAATCCCCGAGGTGCGGGAGATGTTCCAGGCTGAGTAAACCTGTGGCCAGCAACAGATCCCGGCTGCAGCACACCAACAGCAGGAGCTGATACAGATGGTCCAGGTTGATAATTCTGACTAGGAACTCCCTACAAAAAATCATGAAAATAAAATCAAGTTAATAGCTAATAAATAACAGCATGCATCTAAGTCGCTTACTATACAAACCAGATGCAATTGAGATCCCAGGGTGGGCGGCTGCTGGTATTGTTCAGCATTTCTAAGGGCAGGTGGGTTTGCAGGAACAAATGGCTTCAAAGCAGGCTGAGCAGGTGAAGGTTGTCCAAAACTTTGCTGTTAAGGAACAAAACAATTGACCAAGTTTAGATTAGAATATTAATTAAAAAACAGATATGAACAAGAAATTACAAATTAGAAGTTTGTCTATTTCATTCATTACTCAGAAAAAATTAAGATTCAAGTTTAAAATTTAAAAATAATAAGAATATGTGGCAATGGTAACATAACAAGGCATTTTCCAGAAATTTAAATTAATATACTGAAATTAATAAGCACGTATGTTATCTTCTCACATTTACGTTACTTAAGAGTTAGAAGTATGACTATCCAGAGTTGTTGATAACACACGATTAATTATCATTTTCAGGTTAAGATAAGAAGATTACCATGAGTAAGAGAAGAGAAACAGTATATCATAGATGTGAATACACTTGAAGAAGGTATTGTAATAAAATTATATAGATATAAATTTAGAATGATTTTATATTAGTGGCTCTTTTAATATTTAGTAATAGTTAGCATAGCAGATTTGATATTACTTGATATTAGTCTATGAAATAAAAACTGTCATCCGACCATCTATTCCCATTTTGATAATTCTAAACTTCAGCACCATGTCGAGACAATAATAATAGGCTTTAACTAAGAAAATGAAATTGAGCAAAGCTTATTTACATGTATAATAGGGTTCTGGACTTGAGAAAGCCTACAACCAATGGATTTGTCATGGTGTATTTAACTTTGTGAAGTATCCTTGATGCAAAAAACCGTTGAAAGTTATGCTAACTTCTTCACAATGGTTAAGTTTTGCATAAGCAAAAAACTAATAATAATAAATAAATAAATCTAAAGAAAAAAAAGTGAGAACAATTGTTTTAAAAAGGAGATTTTGGCAAAGTTTGTTAGGCACTAAGATATTTTTCATCCATGAGACGAGACACAAGCCTCAAGATATTTTAAAGCGTAAGCCTCAAATCAATAAATTGAGCAATTAAAAAGTATTGTACATAAATCAAAATACAAAGAAGTAGCATATTAATATCCAAACCTATTTACATATTAACATCATAATACAAAAGAAAATAATAAATTGAGCAAAATATCAAGTAACATAATAATATTTTGACATCAAATCATGAAGTAAGAAGTGATATACAAATATCAAAGTGACATAAAATATCAAAGTAAAAACTAATAAAATAACAATTTAAAATAATTTTAACATAATAAAATTTTTCTCTCTCACTTCAATTATCCAATATCAAAGTAAAAACATCACAAGTAATTATGGTGGCAATAATGGCCAGCATTGTATGAGAAGTAAAGAGGGTATGAGAGAAGTGCTTAGGTAATGTCTATCTATAGACGGTTGCAGGTATGTTAAGGCATGTGTTATTTGTATAATTAAAACGTAAATTTCATTTTTGTTAATCTAGTTCTAAAAGCACATGCCTCACAAAAACCAAAGCGAGGTACACCTTGAGGTAGGCCTCACATTATGTGAGGTGTAAGCCTCACATTATGTGAGATGTTAGCCTCACATAGCATCAATGAGTATGACTCAGTGTGATTTTTTTTCAAAAAAGCATTAAAACAAGTTTTGAGGCAAATTTCTCATTGCGTAATTTTAATCAAGGGATTTTGATTTAGTGTAAGTTATGCCATCAAAACTACAAAGTCTTTAATTCTTGTCTTGAGAATAGTACAAAAAAAAACAAAAAAATAAATGTGAGTTTCATTTATAATGCCATGGATGAGTAAAAGACTTGGTGGAGATGAGGGCAACTACAAGGAAACTTGGACAACTATAGATGAGAATTGGTGATTTAATTGCATTGAGATTTGCATGCAACCTAATATTGTCTAAACTCACAATATCAGAAAAAAAAGAATAAGCCCACAAATCTAGAGATGAAATTTAATTTATACCATTGTATGGATATATTGATTGTTGAAGAAAGAGAGGGAGGGTTGATTTCCAAATTGTATCTTTTAAAAATAAAAAAGGATTCATTGACTTATAACACACTTAAGACTATAGCCGAATGTTCTTTAGCAAGTAAAAGCCTAATTTCACTAGCTTTTAATCTTTATCAGCTATGTTTTGTAAAATTATAAATCATGCTCATCATGTTTTTATTAAATTAATTGAGTGATAAATTCAATTTGGAGATGACACTCCCAAATTATAAGTATTGCAACCATTGTGTTGAGTTTTCTATGAGTGAGTGCAATTGAAGTTTTTATAACTAAGTTCATACCAAGAGTAAAAATAATTTCACCATCTTAAAGACAAATTTATTAGTTTATATAATGTATAATAAGAGATTAAAAGATAGATAATTAAAAAAAAAAATTTAGGATGAAGTTAGTAATGATGAGTATCAAATGATAAATTGTTCGTAGAAAACAAAAATAGTGTTTCCCCATCATACTATAAGAGAAAGATCTCAATGTTGGCTTTAATAGAGGTAGAAACAAGAACAACTCAAAGTTGACTAGGAATAATTGAAAATGTTAGTAATATAACAATGTAATAGAAAAAAGAATCATCAATATAATCATTATTGTAAATAATAATATTATTATTAGATTTTATTAATTAAGGAAGAGTAAAATATTTGAGATTAAAGAGATAAGAAAGATTGGGATGATGTTCACACAAATGAGGATAACGAAGGGAAGAAAGGAATTAACTACAAGAATGATTCAAATGAAGGCCCTTTAAGTAATGGGAGTGAAATTATCTTAAATTCGTATAACTAAGTTGTAACTAATTTATTTGAGAACATGTTCATTTGTTTTTAGATATCTTATTTATATTTATTAGTTTAAATTGGACTTGTTTGCTTATTAGCGAGTGATTTTATGACTTTTCATAATATTATTTTGACACTTTTGATTACTCTTAAAAGCTTTATTGGAGGAAACTAAGCTCAAAAAATTTTATGATTTTACTAACTATCAATCCTAAAGAAGCTTATCTCAATGCTTCTTTGTATTTTTTAATTAAGTTAATGATTTTAATTTGAAATTTATGCCTCAAAATGGCCTGAGACATATAACTCACCTTGCGGGGAAAAAACCCAATGTTTAATTATGCAATTTTAAACCTCGATCAAATATCTCCAAGGCTGATCATAAATAGATCATTTGGCTCTGCTTTAAAAGACAATTTAAAACTTGGTCAAAACTTCTGTTGCCCAAACTAGCGCATCCAACAATACCAATTGAATGAGGCATAACAGCTTCTATACCAGCACACGTAACCTACCTCACTGTTCTTAATCACATGGTAGATAAACTATTGTTACACTAACGACTAAAATATGAATTTGTAAGCATTCTAAAGAGATCAAACAATATCATGACATTATCATATATATATATATATATATATATATATATATATATATATATATATATATATATATATATATATATATATATATATATATATATATATATAAACTGTTTATTGGAACGTTAGTCTTAAGTATTCATGCTGTTCTGTCTTTTGGTAGGATAACACACAATTCCACAGAAGATTCCTTACCTGAGGAACCTGGTGAGTCTGTGATGGGATAAACATCTGAGGTGACTGAGTCGGCTGAAATTGAACAGGGTTAGTGTATCCTAGAAATTGCTGCCCTGATTGTGCAACTTGTGCAGGTTGGTACCCTCCATATGGACCCAAATTCTGCTGATACCCATCACCATATTGAGCACTAGATGCAGGCTGTTGCTGTTGGAATTGTGTGTTATCCTACAAAAAGACAGAACGGCATGAATATTTAAGACTAACGCTCCAATAAACAGTTAATTTTCTATTTCAAAATGCACCTGGTAGTAATGTTGTGAACCATTGACAGTGCCAGCACTAGATCCATCAATATTATACATAGTTTCATTTTGATGCAGGCTTTCTTCAAAAGGTAAGCTCTTAGGCACTCCCCTCTCTGCAAAAATAAAAATAATAATAAAATACCATGATTAATGGCCACTGTAGGTAATCAACATCAATGAACATAATCAAACAGAACATATCGTGTTTTATAAGAGAATAACATAATAAAAGCCTAAGAGGCTCGCACCAAGATAGGATCACTGCAAATGACAATGGTATCCAAATACTAACACAAATTCATGTATGTTGGACATTCCAAATCAAGCAAAACCAAACTAGAATTGTTTACCGTTTTCCTTCCACAAACTAAATTAATAACTAATACAAAATAGCAAAAAAAAAAATTTCAATGCACGACAATTATAAGAGGGATAGAAGCAAACAGCATGTTATAAGAATTTGATTAGCCTGTGCATTTTACCTTCCATGCAAAGTGTAATACGATCTTGAAGGATAGCAAGCTCACGTGAAGAATCTTCGGAACCCAGAAGTTTTAGATACTCCATAGCTGTTGAAAGAAGCCCTTGACTAGCTAGAAGTTCAGCATAGTTCTCTACCAATTTTGATAAAGATTTACTAAGCCGCTTTTGTCCAGATGCAAGGGCAAGAACAATGGTCTTTTCCATTAAATCCTATCAAAGCATAATTTCAGTCAATGATATAGTCGTGTGACAAAAGGGAAAAACATGAAATTCCAGCAGCACTCATTACCTGAAGAAGGTCAACATAACTCTTCCCATCCTGCCCATACGCTAGACTACGTGACCAAATTTCCACTATCTTATCAATATTTCCAGCACAGATATAACAGAGAGTAGCAGCAAGAGTATTTCCCACTGTTAACAGTCGAGAACCAAGAGTATCACACAGGATAGTCCATTCCTCCTTCTGTGCAAACTGTTAAGCCAATAAACGACAAAGATTACTACACGGAAGCATGCACTCCATGGCAAGAGTCTTTATTGTTAACTCAAAAAAATATTGCATTAAGTAACAGGAAAAGACAAGTTCGATGAGCAAATCAACCATCACTTGTTCAAGTAAATTGACAATGAATTTAGCATGTCAAAATATCTTTCACCATCTTCACACGTGAAAACATGCATAAGACTTAATAAAGTGAAACAATAACAAAAAAGCAGAGGATAGCAAAAACACCACCACCAACAACAACAACAACAAGCCTTTATCCCACTAAGTGGGGTCGGCTACATGAATCCTTTGTCTCCATTGTGTCCTATTATGTGTCAAATTCTCATTTAATTCAAATATACTAAGATCATTTTTTATACATCTTAACCTTTTAGGTCTATCTCTACCTTTCTTAACATAAGGCATATCTAATGCATCTACTCTCTTAACCGGGTCATTGGACGGCCGACGCTTTATATGGTCAAACCATCTAAGGAGACTCTCTAATCTTATCTACAATTGGAGCTACTCCAACTTTTTCCCAAACATACTCATTTCGCATTTTATCTCTAAGATTAAAGCCGCTCATCCACCTGAGCATCCTCATCTCTGTAACACTTAACTTAGTCTCATGCTTCTCTTTTATTGGCCAACATTCTATAACATAAATCATTGCAGGTCTTACCACCATCTTATAAAATTCTCCCTTAAATTTAAGTGGTACTTTTCTATCACACAAAAGGCCAGATGCATTCCTCCACTTCAACCATCTACTTGAATTCTACTAATAACATCTCCATCTATTTCATCATCATTTTGAACAATAGAGCCTAAATATCTGAATCACTCACTCTTTTTAATGACTTGTTCACCTAATGTCACAACACTACCTACAACTAAAATTACACTCCATATATTCAGTTTTAGATCTACTTAAACGAAAACCTTTAGACTCTAAGGTTGGCCTCCATAATTCAAGTTTCTAGGACTCTCTCTAGTCTTATCAACAAGAAGAATGTCATCAACAAAAAAGCACACCAAGGTACTGCCTTCTGTAAATGCCTAGTAAGAACATCCATAAATAAAGCAAAAAGATAAGAGCTTAAAGCTAATCCTTGATGTAATTCAACTGAAATAGAAAAATATATTGTCAATCCTCCTTTTGTTTGGACACAAGTAATAGCTCTAGCATACATATCTTAATGATTTGAATATAACCAATATTAACTCATTTCTTTTCTAGAACTCTCCAAAGAACACCTCTTAAAACTTTATTATAAGTTTTCTCTAAATCAATAAATATCATATGTAGATCCTCCTTGCTTTCTCTATACTTCTCCATCAAACTTCTTAATAAATGTATAGCATCCATAGTAGATCTACCTGGCATGAAACCAAACTAATTGTGAGAAACTTTTGTATCACATCATAACCTATGCTCAATTATTCTCTCTCATAATTTTAATGTATGACACATTAACTTAATTCCTCTATAATTTGCACACTCTTGTGCATCACATTTATTCTTAAATATAGGAACCAACAAACTCTTTCTTCACTCATCTGGCATCTTTTCAGTCTTTAAAATAACATTAAAAAGATTTATAAGCCAAGAAATTCCTTGATCTCCTAAACATTTTCACAAATCTATTGGAATCTCATCAGGTCCTATTATTTTTTCAGATTTCATTTTCTTTAAAGCTTTCTCTAACTTCAGATTTACTAATACGACGATAAAAATAAAATTTTCTATTTTTGTTTAGGGTATTAAGGTTGCTAAAATCAATCGTATTTTTAAATCCTTCATTGAAAAAATTATCAAAATATCTCATCCACCTATTTTCAATATCTTTTTCTAAGAAAAGCACTTTATGATTTCCATCCTTAATACACCTCACTGCAAAAGGGCACACATATCACCAAAAGCAAGTCAAGAGAAAGGTTGAAAAAACTGCTAATGTTTGCTTATCTGAGATCAAAGAGAATCAACTCCTAGTTATGATAAACTAAATATTACATCTTCTGGGTGGCACGTCTTTCAAGGTTTAAAAATTGCTTTCACCCAAGGAAATTATTCCATTACAATCAATGAAGAACAGACAAAACAGAGGGTGCTGGTGAAGATAGGAACGAAATGCGACTGAACAAGGGGAAACACTTACAAAATAACTAGTTTTAGAACATGAGATAGAAAAAGTGGCAAAAATCTAATGCTATAAGAACAGTAGTTGTCAAAATGATTTGCAAAGAACAAGTTTAATATGTCAAACAGCACTCAACAGGTGACCAGAAAACGAGTATTAATAACATCAACACAAATAGTTGAGAAAAGGCTAATGTGATGATGAACAATTTTGCAACTACCTTGTTTGATGGTACTTACCGTGCATAGAAGGGCTAGAGTTTCTTTCCATGAAGTAAGTGGCCTAGTACTAACAAGTGCCATCAGATCATTAGTAGCCATTGCAGCAACAATCTGAGCAAGAAAATCAAACAAAGTTGAAACCGGTGACATAATTGTAATTCAAAAAAATGATAATATAATTAAAACTAAAATCATATACACAGACCTTCAAATAAGGCGAGAGACTATTTTGAAGATACTTATCCCTTGTACTCTCCCACAAAGAAGAACCGCCAACATGAGCAATGACCAGTGCATCAGCCAATCTGTTTGCTGACAAGCAAAGCCGAACTGCTTCCTTATAATCTCCCACTACAAGAGCACGTTGAACAGCCTCGTCAACTGATGGATCAGAATCATCAGAAGTTACTTTTGTTTCTCTAGGTGCTTGCTCCTCACGAAGCTCTTTTTCTTCAATTAACTCCTTATCATCAGAAGGTTGTAGATTATTAAAAAAATCATCCCCATTGTCGATGGGGAATGAAGTAACATCTCCTTCAAAGAGTGCCCCTTTCTTCACATTCTCATCAAAATTAAGAGCGTTAGTCAACTCCTTTCCTAGTTCATCAGATGTAACCTCAGATTCAACATTAGGAGCTCTGAAACCAAGATGAGTGAGCAACTTTGTCCTAGCAGTCCCATCTTCCTCAAACATTACCTTCAAAAAAGCCCATATTTCTTTTTCATCTTCAGACCTATCCACAAAAATAAAGACACATTCAAAGGTGCGAGATTTGAACAATTCAAATAGAAAAAAGACAACTCCAAGAAGCATGTTGCTTCAGAAAGCTGACATACAAAGAATCCAGAATCTTTTTTTCACACAAAGCCCGCAGAGAATCCTTTTCACCACTTCGAATTGCAGCTTCAAATTCAGCTGAGCGGTGAACCAAACTGTCTTCAGTAACCAAATTATGCACATAAACCTGTATATAAAACAAGTCAATCCCATAAACGATGACAGAGAAAAGTAACTAAATTGTCTAACCTCAGAAATACATGAAGAAGCACCAGGAGCTGCTTGACCAGGATAAAATGTTACAAGATTGCCTCCAAAACCAAAAGATACTCCAGCTGGACGTTTTAACCATTTTGGCGCTCTCAACCGTACTGAGAAAACAAATACAATTATAGTGACAATAAACATGAGTACAGTGTCAAAACGCTAATAAAATTGTCAGAATCACAAAAAAAAATGCTAAAATTGAACTACCCTAGTACGTCATATGCAAACTTGGAAAAGGATACACTAACAAGTCATAATGTGTTGATACATAGGGTAAAATCTGGACACACCAGCTTAAGCTACTAAATACTTACTTTCAGGAAAAGGTATACACTATTCTAATATGGTGTCAGCTAAGTAGTGGAAATCACATTTTAAGCTAACAAACATCAATTGAATTGCATAAAATCCAGAATCCTCTAAAGTGCATGAGTCAAAAATTTATCAGTTTTGGAAACTGCCAAAATCTTAAAACCCTAACCATTACTGATCCTAGAACAGATGATTTAAAGCCTTCCATTGGCACCCTGTTCAGATTTTAGATGCATCCGTGTAAGCTTCATATCACACAGCACATATAAAAACCTGGGATTACAACACAAATAAGGTAGCTTGTTAATTCAATTACCCACCAATTTCATATGTAAATTGTAAATCAAAGATCCTCAGCTATATATAGCTATTTTTCATTTACGGAAAATCAAAACGCATTTTAAATGCTTACCATCCATCTCTTCCATTTATGCATTTCAAATTGGTCAGTAATCATATACTTCGCTGACATATAGCAGACAATCATCAACTTATCCCTGAAGCTATTGCCTATAATATTGAGCGACTTGAAACTGTCTTAAGTTTCATTTGATATCTTTACTATATTGTTGATGCTACATGAGAATGGATGAGGAAGAGTATTATAGAAACTTAAATGCCAAATCAAACTTTGAACTTAGACAAACCAATTTCAAAGATTTATCAAGTTTTTTCCAAATATGCATCACCACCATGACAAGTGGAAGTTGTAGCATATCCATGTCAAAGTTTGTATTCATAACAACATCCCTGCTGCAGAGAAATACAGAATAATTTAAAGGGAACAAGCTTACCTGGAGCAGCAAAGTCACCAGCACTAAGAGCCAACTTACTGCAAGCCTGAATATATTGAGAATGAAATAGATTTAAATAATTTCGCCAAAAAAAAACTAAATATAAGAAGACAGCTACATTTTTAAGCTATATTCACTCCGAAGAAGTAAATGCATAATTGCATGTATGGCTGACGAGTCCAAATTACAAATAGAGTAACACAATATCGGACTCTTATTACTAATAAGTAATCCTCATATATCCTCCAAACAATTCACACTGCATGCTTTACCACAAAACATAAGATACTCCCTTAAGGACAAAGAATAATAACGCTCCACACATTCATATGATGCTAAAATTTAGTGCAAAGAAACATGCCACATGCAGATGGAAGGGTCTAGCAGCTAACAAACAAAAAAACTTACTGAAGAAAAGCATGGACAGCAACAATTGAAAGGAATTGGCAGAAAAAAAAAAGAGGAGAAAATAAAAAAATAGATTGCACCCTATATCATTCAGTTCTTTCAGGTCCATCATCTCCACCTAAATTCCTTAATGTAAGGATGAAAACATTGATGAGATGAATCTTATTTTAAGCAGTGCAATGGGCACAAGCAAGAAAGTTAACTTCTTCTTCGACCTTAGCAATATCCCAATCCACGCAAGCCTAACCTCAAAACCGCCAAAAAATCCATAAAAATGCAAAGAAGGGTACAAAATTAAAACCACCCTAGAAACCTCTGACAAATAACACTATACGAAGGAAAGAAACAGGATCCAACCTTTGAAAATGTTATCTATCTACCACTTCCTTCCCCAAATAGCCCACTCTCAACCCAGCAATGACAAGTGAAGACGCAATAGAAAGAGGTTCTTCAAGGAACCAATCAACATTAATTTGACTTACATTTCAAATGTTGTTTCCATGTGTATTATATCATCTTAATGGCATACCGCAAACCTCCATATACATTTAACTGGTGGGAGGTCCCAATCAGCCAAAGTCGCAGCCCATTCTACTTTGGAAGGATCATTGTGGAGGACGTTATTGATGTTTATGTGGACACCCATTTAGCATTTTAGGGCTTCCTCGTCAAATGATATACATTCCAAACTCTAATGCCATTTGCATTCCAAACTCTAATGCCATTTGCATTCTCGAGAATAACTTCATGACTCTCCACCTGGCATCCTGCATCCATAGCCCTCTGCTCACCCTCCATGGTCAAGTTTCTTGTTACCAAGAATAATAGTGAAAATGACGAAATCTCAACCAAGCTTTCCCAAGGGTATAGCAGAGACTCAAGAATGCAGCAGGTTTACTATGGCGGCTTTATTAGGCTTCCATATGGCAAACAGTTTGTCTACTAATGACATCTAAGCAATTTTCTTCTTGTTTGTTGTTTCATCTTTGTATTTGTATTTGCAAAAGGTGAATTAGTCAGTTAAGCATGGATGAGTTATTTAAAAATCAAATGAGCAAGTCTTAAGAGATGTTTTGAAGATTGTTACACCACTTACTGTTCCTTTCTGTTGTCTAGCCCTTTCACCAGCAAATTTAGACTTGGATGACCACCTTCAGGGGAAAAAGAAGAAAACTACTGTTCACTCCCCATTCTATGTGGCCCGCACCATAGTCTGCTTCTCCCAAGTTGGCACAGTTGCATGTAATAATCAACAAAAGTAATTGAAAGACTAGTTTATGTGCCAAGCAAAATTTTTCAAAGAATAGAACAGAAGTAGAAGTGTCTAGGACAATTTCTTTACGCTTGTGGCCATTTTTTTATGCTAATTACCATAATCTAAGGCAACTATTTTGCTTTGAGAACCAATACTACTTTGTCTCACCGGATTCAAATTGTTGAAACAAACAAGACAAATTGCAATCAGAATGTGTCCCTTTTAGTCTTAAAGTTTCATCAGAATAACATAATAAACATTTATTTTATCATTTATTGTTGAAATGACTTGAATGTTTAAAGTCAGACGATGCGTACAAGCATTTTTAAAGACCCAAATAAGGGAGAAACATAAGTTCTTGATGACATGATGAACAAAAAGAACCGTCCCACAGAATCTTTTGCATTGTCATTATAAGCATTATTAAACATTTCCACACTAGCATAGTTGCAAAACAGGTTTGCTCCACTGTGACAAAATGCAACACTTCAACCAAGTTTGGCAAGGGAAACGTTACATGAACTATTGTACGCTGACCTTGAGCACAGTATTAAAGATTTCCACATTGGCACAGTTGCAAAACAGGTTCGCTCAGTGGTGATGGAAATGCATCAATTAAACCACATTAAACAAGAGAAGCTCAAATGCTGGCTATGTATATTTTATCCAAGTGTTGGGAGGTGCAAGCTCATTTGCAATAACTTCATGTCAAATAGAATAGTTTACAGACTATAATAGTTAAGCCCACAAGATATTATTACAAGCATTTTTTGTCCAAATTCTGAAGACTTTCAAGACTAGTTGATAATGAAAATGGAAAAGAGTCATAATTAACAATGAAAGAGGATCAGTAAACTAAAAAAAAATTATTACTCTTACAACAAATTTAAAAGGATAAACAGAGTACAAATATTTAAACTCGGTCATCTACATATTTTTGTGGAAACAATCACAATCTTCAGTCAAGCAATGGTTATAAAAATAAAAGCAGTAGTTTGGGTATAATTCTTAAGAGTAAATAACTGACTGACAAGAAAGAAAAAAGATAAAAAGTGCACGGTGAATATACCTCAATGTTATATATCCCAAGCTTTACATCAAAAGAAGATGCTGATATGACACCTGGAATTTTTGGGTACCAATGAATGTCAAAATTCCAATTGGTGCTGGCTGGCAACTCACATTGCATCTGCAAAGTTAAATGAGGCTGATGAAGCACTGATAAATACAAGAATTCAAACGAGACCAAAGTTGAAACAACCTCTTGAGACAAAAGCTTCTCAAATGGAAAATGCAGTAAAATCTTCAAGATTGTCACATACCTCTCCTGTATTTGTATCCCAACAAATAGTACGATTATCTTTGGCACATGTCAGTAATAATGAACTCTCGTATGGACACCATGACATAGCAATCACCCCTGCTTTACAAAAAACAAAAACAACAAGAAACCAAAGCAAGTTAACTATCTTTTTGACTCAACTAGCCTACATTTCATAGTAATCAAAATATGACGACCAAAAACAAAACAGTGGGTTTAAATTAATCAATTAAAATAAAGAAATAAGGTTAAACTAAATGTCAAACAAAGTGCTGTCAAAAAAAGTATTAAAAATAGAATGTAAGAGATCACAGGTTCAAGCTCTAAAGAAAGTACAACAACAACAACAACAAGCCTTAATCCCACTAGGTGGGGCTCTAAAGAAAGTACAACTAAAAAAAAGGAAAGAAAGAAAGTAAACACAAAAAAAAGGAAACAAAGTTAAACTCTCGACTAGATGGCTTATTCAGGTAGTCCCTTCAACTCTAAGTAAGACAAGTAGCACATAAAGGTTGCTAAATGTATCAGATCATCTTAAAAACACAAGTGAATGATTGCTAAAGTAAAGCACAGATGCTTTGTTTACATGACAAAATATTGTTCTCCCTATTTCTGCAACTCATCATTATTCTAAAATGTTCTCAAACAAGCTGATTCACAAGCATCTATCTTTGAAAACAACTTGATGCTCGTGTAGTATCTTTCTTGCAAATAACTCATATTAGCTAACATTTGCAGTATACAAAAAAATACTAATAGAAACGGACTAAAAGAAACAGCTAAAATTATTATTTTCTGGACAAAACTTATAGAAACTGCCAAATGTAATGCCTCAATCACATCCTGAAAGCCTATTATCAATTAAAATGAACTGAAAAACTTGAAATATAAAAAAGATAATTGATAGGAAAAGAGATGGCCTGTCTCAACTTTCAAAAAGATGAGCAACAGAATAAAAAAAGAAAACAAGATAACATGGAACAAAAAGTTCAGAAAATAGAAAGAAAAAATAATAGCAAACAACCTTCTTAAAAGTAAATATACACCGTGTAAGATGGACCTTCAATAAATTGCAAACAAAAAAACAAGTTATGCAAATGAAATGATAACATTTAACACGTAATCATAAATAAGTTAACCTTTTGTATGCCCCACAAACTCTCTAAGTGGAGATATTGTCTTCCTCACATCCCAAACCTGCAGGAATAATCATACAGAAGAATGCATTGTATGTATAAGGAATGATAATAGACTATTACAATGTATAATTATTGCAGTCATTACCCTGAGAGAAGGTGAGCTGTCATCATCGGAAGCAATAATAAGTTGTGTAGAAACTTCAGGATTCCATTGCAAGACGGAGCACCTTCTTCTAGTGGAATCTGAAAAACTGTTAAATGCCCACAAGGTAATCAGCTGATAAAAGTACCAGTTACAACCTCAATAGAGAATACAGAACAAGCCACGGCCACTAAAATTAAATATTTCAGACACTTGCCTTGTCACTGGCTTTTGCTGTCTCAAATCCCATACAACTGTAATTAACAAAAAAATAAAAAGACATGCAAGCATTTAAGTATCCAAAAAGATGCATGCTAAACAGTAACTGTAGTCCAAGGTAAGGGTAAAGGAACATAGAGACTAGAAAAGAACATGGTTCGAAAACTCACCAGTTATCCCATTGTAGGAAGTTGATGCTAATATAGGTTGAAACTTCACATTCCAAGACACAAAAGATATTTCGGTTTGGGCTCCAGAGCCAATACTCTAGGCAAAACACAGAAGATTGAACTAAGATGCCTAGTTAGCATGGATAATTAGAGTTCCCTTACAATAAACCAACAGTTTCCACTTAATAAACAAAAAACTTAGTAAAGTAGAAATTATATTAAGAAACGGGTGGTCACCAGCTATGAGTTAGAGATCATGTGGAGATGCAAAACGAAATTCACAAGGCCGATATAAGTAGCACAAATAAAATACATGCAGCGATGACTGCTGACAAACCAACTCATTGTCTATTAATGAAATCAATTAATGTAAAATAGAACTCAAAGCTACAAGTATGATGAATAAGGATTTGTTGAGGAATAAAGTTGTTGCTGGCCTCACAGAGATAGACAAGCCGGTTTGCAAGTGTGTTCATTATCGTGAAAATGCAGGGTAGGTGCACAATGTGGTAGGGATTTCCAATGTTTCCTGTATAAATTTTGATTTTTGGTAAATGCCAGCTTATTTTTGAGAGAATGCATTTCAACAAATCCAACAAATCCCAAGGGTAATGACTATATAAACAAGAAAAGAATTATCAAATAAAGTAGATAACATTCTTAGCTTTGGTATAAGAAGTGGCTTCAATGGCATTTGATCTTACAAGAGGTAAGCAGGCAGTATCATTAAGCATCTGCTTGGCTATACCTATTCTGATTAAATGATCCTAATCTTTCTACATTTTGGAAGTAGAATTGTTGCAGATTCCAATATATAGCAGAATACTTTCTGGCTCCTTATTCCTAATGTTCTAACTTGTCATGCACTTTATAGCATACATAAGAAATATGAAGCCATAATAGCTTCACTCTGCAATACATCCATAATGAAAAAACAGAAGCGCGGCACTTAAAATTGCTGCTTAAAATTACAATTAAATAAATACATTGAATTTTATAAACCATCTCTTTGTATAGTCTATGCATCCTTTAAACATTGAACGCCCCTATTTCCAGGATAAGCTATGGCGGTCATGTTAAACAAGTTCTGTATAATCAATAAAAGGATGCAAACATTCAAAAATAGGAAGTCATTTACTACATTGTAATATCAGTTGTATGAACTAACAGATGATCAAATGAGTATGATGGCGCTGAAGTTGGGAATAGAGTAAGCAAGAGATAACTATCTCACATAGCCAACACAAGCGTCAAAAGCCAAGGTCATTATTTAACCAAGCTACTTCTTTGTCTTTTAAAAAACAGTTTTTTTCTTGGAAATGATGTGCACATGGTAACTATTTATTTTCTCGGCCAAACAGCACTGGCCTATAGAACAACGAAAAAGGCTTAATGATAAACTGTAAAACATTCACATATGCATTTGTGTGTGACAAACACAGTTTTATGACTGGAATAAACTAGTGATGTCCATAGTCTACTCAAGTAGGCAAAGACAACCAAATCACTTACGTTTAAAATAAAAAAAAAGTGGAATGTGCAACTTGAAATATTAAAATGTCAAAAATTAAAGAATATTCTAAATAAAAGACACAAAAAGAGAACACAAAGCTTAGAGTGGTTTGACGAGATTGCCTACATCAACACTTGGGGTCTCTCCAATCAAACTGAACTAAACTTACGGTGCACAAGATTACAGCAGACATTAAAGTGGCTTTGCAAATTTAATTTTGATTTTGAAAATGATTTGGTTTTACAACATATCATTTAAAAAAAGGCGAGCAAATTTGATTTTGATGATAAAATTCATTTGAGGTAGTAAAAGGCGACTTTGGCTCCTGACAACCATTGCAATTACATGTGCATTTGATTTAGCCCACTAGATAACATCATATGATACACTGAAGCCATTAATGCAAGTTAGCCATTAGAGTTTAGCGTCTGCAAGTTGGAAAGCTAACTGAACATAGCGCGTTGTGTGTAGGTAGGTTAGACAAAAAGAAAAGATTTACATTCAATTCAAAATAAACACTAATATATTGAAAACTTATCTCTAGAACCTCAATCTCAGACTACAGAACAGTTACAACTCCTACCTCAAAACACATGGGACTGTGTTGATCTCCCATTAAACTGTCCTTCAATTACTACCTTCTATGATGTCCTCACCTTAGAAACCACTGCAACCCAGTCTCTCCTCTACTTTTACCCCTTTCTTCCCACCAAAGCATGCCCCTCCTTAATGAACCTCACTTGAATGCAATTATTCCCTCCCATCAATTCTTATCTTCCACCATAATCATCTCCATCCACCACTGCATTTAATTTGGTATTATCACATGCAGCATCTCCTTAATAGTCTCTTTCTCCCGACCATCTTTCCCCCACCCCTCTCTTCTCATACTTGAAAACCTCATCATCCTCAGCAGTCCCCATTTAGTTTTTATACAACCTACCTTTAAGCAGTTTTAAAGCAGCCTTTATGAGCCTGAGTCAAACCCGATTACAAGTTCATATGTGGCTTAAAATTTTCATATAAACTGATGGACTACAACCACTGTCCAAAGGAAAATAAGGTATACTTACAACTGCTATCTTAGTTGACTTTAGAAGAATAAAAATTGAGCTATTCAAAATAGTTATGCACAGCAACTTCTAAATTCCTTTTTAAATAACATGCTTCAATTTTTAAATTGGATAGAACAAAATAATGCTACTGGTACCTACTTCACTTTTACCTATATTTCTACACAATACATATGATGATCAATTCTCCTGCATCCTTCCAGGTGGTGGTGCATTGGGTGGTGGTGCATTGGGGTGTGCTTTTCCTGAACAGGATTACGGTGATCTTTTCGTATACTTGAACTTGCCTTTTTGCCTTTAAAATAAATCAAATATTACATTGTTTAAAAATGTTATTGACGCAGAACCATTAAATATTAGAGTTTTCTAATGCGATTAAAAAGATATAGGGTATCATTTCATGTAAAAGAAATTGAAAATTTCACAATTCACCAATTAATACAACAAATATTGTTTAAATGAAAATAGCCAATAATAAAAATAAAATATAAATGATAATAAAATGGTCAAAGAATTCAAGAAATTCAATAAAGAAATTAGAAATGTATATAAAGTTAAATAATAAAATAAATTTAATTCCCACAAATTTTGATTTTTGAGAGCTAAATTTTTATTATATATCAAGAGCAATCACCAAGTCAATATGAAATAATATAAATGAGATGGAGCAAAGAAATAAATATCAATAATTGAACATCAGGTCTCACATCAATATAAAAAATGATTTCATTTGGAATAAGATCATCGCAATTTTACCTCCCTTCAAAGAATCATACATCCAATTTGCACTCAACATATTAAACCTAGAGGGACAAATTCTATCCAAGCCAAAATTCAAAATTCAAAATTCAGTAACTTAGAACAACTATTTACAAATTCTTAGTAATCTACAGACAGAAGATAAGATTTGCACAGTATCAACTGAATTCCAAGTTTTAATTAACTCAAATGATAAAACATAATTCAACTATTAAATTTAAATCCCAAGAACAGAAATCCACTTTATTTAAATTGAACTGCATTGCAAGTGATCAAGTGGAACAGTTGGACCTAAAACCCTCCAAAAATTTTTGCAATTCTCATACCACATAAATAAATTCTATGGAATATGGAATAGGTAAAACCATCCCACTTGAAAAGGACAAGGCCAACAGTTCAAAGCTTCCAAAGGATAATTCTATGATTTCCTAAGCCAACCATAAAAACAAAAAACTCCAATGCAAAAGGAGAATAACATTGCACCCAACCATCAAAATTATGTACTTCATACTAAATTGCAGCCACATAATTCCAGCAATACCTTGTAGTGATATTTTTTTGTAATACCTTGTCCCCAAACAGGCTACAATGAAAATTAAAATTAAATTGAGACTAAAATTACACCAAATAACATTAAGTTAACTTAGAGCTAGAAAATAAAATGCAGCTTCTCTTGATCATCATCACTAGCATCTTCTTAACTATATAAATAACAAAAAATAAATCAACTAAACAAGCAAAACAAATAAGATGTGCACAAGTTATTGCTTGATGTGATGCTTCCAACAAGAATAAATACGAATATTTCCATCAAATCTGTCCGACTAGTAGAGATTTGGCTTCAGTAAAGTTAAAATTTGATATTCATCTAGCAAATCAAGACATATTTTGTGCTGCATAAAATATAAGCCATGCATCGACACAAGCAAGTTAAACACGCCAATAGAAAAAATCTCTCTTAAATCAACAATCAGTATCAGATACAATCTCATTCATCTAGAATAAACTCAAGAACAAGCTATATAAACTAAAAAATTGACAATAGACTCATGAAATAAAACTAAATCAAATACATTGAAAATTAAGTTTACATTAAAATTTATTTGTACTTCTAGTTTGTAAGCACTAGATCAAACGCAATGCATTGCATATTTTTAAATGATTGTCTTTCTTGCAATCAATTTCTTAAATGTTTCATGCCAAAAGTCTTCTAAAGTTAAATGCATCATGGCTTTATAATCAAGCTCAATTTCCATGTATCTCATATTGAGCACAGATTTCAGTTTAGGTGGGAAGCAGGTCTCCCCCATAAAAAAGCCTAGATGACTAAAAAGGAACAACAAAAAATAGAACCTAAACCTAACCTCCTAGATAACTACCTTAATCTTAGCTCTACGGAGAAAAATTATTTCCATTACAGGGGGTTGATGTAGTAAATGCATTTAAACAAGCCATCAATCCATAAAAGCATAAGTGGCCATAGGCCAACTATAAGATGTCAAATCATTTGTGGTTTCGAAGCAACCTTTATGACATTGAATCTAAATAAAAAAGAAGTATGGACCTTGTTTCAAGCTTCAAATCCACATAGGATTTAGTTCAAAGCCTAGAAGTCCAAATAAAGCTTATGGTGTTTTAACACAAATTGGCTCACTCAAACACTATCTGCACACTTTCAAACAGCATAGATATGCATTTAGCAACCATAACATTGCAAGTGACGATAAAGATATGATGAAAAAAATCATTCTCTTTCGAACTTCTCTTTTTTGATAGAAGAATGCAGGTTTGCTCCAAAATGAAATCACATGATGGATCAATCTATCATTAAGGTAGTTTCTCAAGTCATCTTCTACAATTCTAGGTCCATTGTGATGCTTCATTTCACACTTTCTGCTAAGCACAATTTGGCAGACAACTCTAAAAGCATGCCTATAACACATGATCACACACCCCAACTATTTGGACTTTTGAGGAGTTGGAATGGTAATCAGGAAGGGTGACACAAGTAAATGACTTAATTATGGCTAGAATGGGATGGCTAACAAGATAACCCATTACCTGACCCAACTGAACTGGTATAGGGTGATTTATATGGGTCTTTGGTGCCAACATGTACAGAATTGTGTTCATGATCAGGTTAAGGTATGGTTTGGACAGGGATACCCATTCCAATTATGTGTATATATAAGTTCATTAGTTTTCATACAAGTTAATGAATTGTGATCACTATTTATTACCAGATAAGGTATGAGTGTAGTAGCTGTCATTGTCATATTTAGGAGAATCCTCAATAGTCCAATCAAAACATTCATGTACATTTGCTTTTACATTGAAATCAGTAAATGAATGCAATCTACTCATATTACTCTTTTCTCCTATGCTTCAATATATAGTAGATGTTATTTTCTCATGTCTCCAACCCGCTAGTTCTGCATAACTTAAATGCTTCTATTTATTTTTGTCTTTAAAATACATGCAATATCACACAAAAAAAACAGTTATTATTTTATTGCCTCAGATGGTTTATCTTGAGGGCATTAATTTTTTATGGTGAGTATATTTTCCCTATAAAAACTTTTAAAAAAATTCCTGTATAAACTAGAATTATATCAACCACATATGATACAATTAGACCATGAAAACAAAGTAACATAATGGAGAATAGAAAAAGCAAAAAAAAAAGGAACAAGATAAACCTACATCACACATGTATGTGAAGATAGATTCTCGAAATTCTTCAAGTCTAACATATGGTAAAGAATAAAAAAACCCAAAATAAATGAAGAGGAAAAATGTCTACATTCATGCCATAGGCTAATGCAACTGCCTTAATGATCTATGAGAAGCATCATTATGGAGAGATTATATGATTATGAAATAAATTCAAATCCATTTAATGCAATTATCATTAGCCAAGATCCCAAGACCAAAATCACCTTCAAAATTCAAAGTACATTCTTGAGCACATTATACCTCACCTGGGACACATGCAGCGCTTCATAGCAATCCACCTTATGGGATTCGCTAAAGTGGAATGATTTATGCCACGATTTGATTTGATTATAAAAAAATTACCCTAGCTCCAAGAATGGATGATCAACCTCCTCTCCTCTACCTTCACTTCTTTAGATATCTAATTATAGGCATGCCCTCTTTTTCCCTCAATTTACTATTATTCTCTTCTTCTATTTCATTTTTGTCCACTAATTTATCTTGCAACCTCTACATAAATCAACAAAACCCATTAAAATCATAAAAACCTCAATCTCCACTATATAGAATCCTAACCATAAGTTTTCATAACCACCAACACCAAAATCTTATCCCTAGATCACCACAACTACATTAAAATGCATCATAAACCATAAGCATAAACCCCATGGCCCTCTATTTCCACACTACTTTAAAACTTGTATCACATCAAGATGCAATAATTTTTTTTTGCTTAAAATTTTTTGGGTAAAATCCCCATCTTCTTTGATTTCAACCCATTGGTTGATCTGTTTCCCCTTAACCCCTCTACTTTCCATCCACCCCTTTGGTCTAACAATATGAAAGAAATGGAAAAAGAAAAAGGAAAAAAAAGTAGAAAATAAAAAGAAAAAATTCATAAAAGAAAATTTTAAAAAGAGAAAAATTATATATAATTATTTAAATACTTATAAGCATCCTCCAAAAAGTAAAGCTTGTTTCAACTAATTCTTAAATTTAATCAAAGAAAATTTTAGAAATCATGAACTTATTCTTAAAATCTTCCCATCTCAAACATCAAAAATCCCCCATCCCAAAAAATAATAAAAAATACCTCCACACCCAACTGATATCTCCCCCTTCTTGACTCATTTCCCTTTAGTATATCTCATTTCTCTCTCTACAAATAAACTCAAAAAAACCTTATCTTGCTTGACCCCTTCTTTTCTCTCTCCAAAACATGAAAACACCCACAACCAAAACTCTCTCTTTAAAATATCCACTATTCTCTCTCTATCAACTATCAACTTCCTTTCCACAACATTATGGAAGTTCAATGCCATGGTGTTATCATAAACAAAGGACATCAAAATATTATGAACTTTATAATTGCAAGACTTATATTCCTTATTAAATATCTTGTCAAGTGATACCAATAAAATGTTAACAACAATTAGGTCGATCACCTCCATTATGCCATATAAATCATCATTTTATGACAAGCATAAATGATCCATTATCCCAAACATAATCATTAAATTTTCACGAGGAATCTTCTACTAACTCTTTCTTAACATCTTAACTATACAAATTCAAACAAGTTTTTTCCTCCAACCTCATGCAATCCATTATAAAGGAGCCCCGTGATCATTAAGCCCCTCAAATCATTTAACCCCATCTTGTTCAACAGCATGTGCAAGAACATTGTGATCCAATTTTTTGATTGTAATCCTTATAAAGAAGTTTATGATGGCACCTTATTACTTGTAATGAATTGTCCTTTAATGGTAATTAAGTTACTAAAATCTAAGCTCACTAATTCCTAAGGTAAAGCCCAAATTAGTTAGATAAAATGACCGAGCCTAAGACTTCATTAAGCATAAGATACTATTGCCAATTCCCCTTGATTGTTCTATTATGATACCTTCTCAAAATATCAAAGCATACAATTGATATTATCCAACTTCTAAAATTAATTCATACTCTAATTCACTTGCAGTATCTCAAGAAGCACACTATTTCAAAGGATTATAATTTGATTCAATTACATCTACCAAAAATTGAGATTTTAAATCAATTATCACCGTTTTCACTATTTCATTCTTGAATTGAGGTCACAAAGATCAGAATAAATGTGTGAAGCTTGGATTTGTCGAGCACTAAAGCCTAAACTTGAATTGTGCTCTTTGGGCTCCTTCAAGTTGTTCCACTAGGTGTTGCATTCCCACCTCCTCCTTCAAATGATTCAATTGTGCCACCTACACCTTGCCTCTTACAAACCCTTCAAAAAAAAAATACTTTGTAACACGATGGACTAAATGCAATAGCCTAAAAATAAACCAAACAAGCAAAAGCACCATCATAAGCAGATGAGATGATTCTACAATCAATTTTAATTCATTTGATTTAATTTGAGTTGATCTAAAACTAGAATATATAGAGTGTAATTTTAGTTGTACAAGTTATAGTGATAGTATTGTGATATTGGGTGATCAACTCATTAAAAACAGTGAACATTTTAGATAACTCGGGTCTATTTTTCAAAATGATGGTGAAATAGATGGGGGTGTTATTAGAATAATTCAAGTTAGATGGTTAAAGTGGAGAAATGCACCTGGCCTATTGTGCGATAAAAAAATATCGTTTAGACCTAGGAGAAAATTTTATAAGGTAGTGGTAAAAGTTAAAATAATAAACGCTCAAAAAGTTGAAAATAAGGTATGGGTATTTTGATAAACTTTTCAATGAATGATTTGAAAGTAATGATTGATTTTAGCAACCTTTAATACCCTAAACAAAAATAGAAAATTTCATTTTTTATCGTCACGATTAGTAACCCGAGTTAGAGAAGCTTTAAAGAAAATGAAATAATGAAAACAAGAGACCTCAGGCAATAATTCCAATAGAAAAATGTTTAGAGATCAAGAAATTTCTTTACTTACAAATCTTTTAATGTTATTTTAAAGACTAAAAAGATAGATGAGTGGAGAAAGAGTTTTGCTTCTATATTTAAGAATAAAGGTGATGCACAAGAGTGTGCAAATTATAGAGGAATTAAGTTAATGTGTCATAAATTAAAATTATGGGAGAGAGATAAAGCATAGTATGTGATATAAAAGTTTCTCACACCTGGCTTTTTCATGTCACGTAGATCTACCATTTGTTAAGAGGTTTGATGGAGAAGCAAAGAGAAAGTAAGGAGGATCTATATATGATATTTATTGATTTAGAGAAAGCTTATGATAAAGTTTCAAGAAATGTTCTTTGGAGAGTTCTAGAACAGAAAGGAGTTAATATTGATTATATTCAAGTCATTAAGGATATCTACACTAGAGCTATTACTTACTAGGCATTTACAAGAAGATGTACCTTAGTATATGCTTTTCGATGACATTCTTGTTGATAAGAATAGAGGGAGTCCAAGAGAAACTTGAATTATGGAGGTCAACTTTAGAGTCTAAAGGTTTTCGTTTAAGTCTAAAGCGAATATATATAGTGTAATTTTTTTTTGTATAAGTTTAGTGGTAATGTTGTGACATTAGGTGAACAAGTCATTAATAAGTGAGGGATTGAGATATTTAGGCTCTATTGTTCAAAATGATGGTGAAATAGATGGAGATGTTATTAGTAGAATTCAAGTTGGATGGTTGAAGTGGAGGAATGCATCTGGCCTATTGTGTGATAGAAAAGTTCACTTAAACTTAAGAGAAAATTTTATAAGATGGTGGTAAGACCTGCAATGACTTATGGTGCAGAATGTTGGCCAATAAAAGAAAGCATAAGACTAAGTTAAGTGTTAGAGATGAGGATGCTTAGGTGGATGAGTAGACTCTTAGAGATAAAATGCAAAATATGTTCGGGAAAAAGTTGGAGTAGCTCAGTGGCGGATAAGATTAGAGAATTGCCTTAGATGGTTTGGCCACATAAAGCGTCGGTCATGACCCGATTAGGAGAGTAGATGCATTAGATTTGCCTTATGTTAAGAAAGGTAGAGAGATCTAAAAGACTTGGTTAAGATGTATAAAAAAAATGACCTTAGTATACTTGAATTAAATGAGAATTTGACACATGTACAATGATGGAGCGAAGATTCATCGATAACCCCACTTAGTGGGATTAAGACTTGTTGTTGTTGTTGTTGGTGGTGATGGTGGTAAAAGCTACAATAATTTATGGTGCAGAATGTTGGCTAATAAAAGAGAAGCATAAAATTAAGTTACGTGTTGCAGAGATGAGGATGCTCAAGTGGATGAATGGTTCACTCATAGAGATAAAATGTAAAATGAATATATTCGTAAAAAAGTTGGAATAGCTCCAATGGCAGATAAGATTAGAGAGAGTTAACTTAGATGATTTGGTCACATAAAGCGTCGAGGGTCAGATGACCCAATTAGGATATACGATGTAATAGATTCACCTTATATTAAGAAAGGTAGAGGTAGACTTAAAAAGATTTGGTTAGGATGCATAAAAAATTATCTTAGCTTATTAAAATTAAATGAGAATTTGAAACTTAACAGGACATAATGAAGAAGAATGATTCGTGTAGCCAACCTCACATAGTGGGATAAAGGCTTGTTGTTGTTGTATAAGTAAGATTGGCAAAGCCAAAAATAACATCAAAACACAAGGTAGGTTCAAAAAAATCACTTACAATCAAATCAGGTGAGTTACTAAATGTTCTTATGCATGATACAACTTAGGATACTTGGAGCCCTTTTTAAGAGCCCACTCCTCATGAGATTGTTGAATTTTGATTTTATTTCTTTAGAAAAGTGTAATAAGCCCCATGGGCAAATTAGGGATTAATTGCTTTCTTGTTTTTAATTTATAACTTTGTAGTGAATTATGAAATAGATTGATTTGATGATGAAAAATTAAATTCTCTTAGTATCTATTCATCTATTAAACTCTTGATCATTTCCCCCTCCTTTTATGTCCTGATTTCATCTTGCAAGCTTTAAAACAAACCCAAAATAATTAAAACCATAGAAATCACAATCACATCAACATAAACCCTGATCCTAAGGTTCCATAGCCACAACCACAATGCCATAGCTCTAAATAACCCCCATCTACATCCAACTAGATTATAAAACATATCTCCTCAGCCCTCCATTTCCACACTACATTATAAAATGCCTTGCATGACTCATAATTCCCATATTTATGTATGGAAGAAATAATAAACTACTAAAAAAAATAACTTGATAAGAAACTACTAAAAATATTAATAATTTGTTAACAAATTATAAACAAAATTAATGAAATTGACTAAAATAATCCTTAAAAATAAATAAAATCAAAAAACACAAAATAATGCAAATATTTGTGATAATAAAATTCAAATTTTATATCTATATCAATTACCCGTTGCTACAAAATATTCTACTCCAATAAATGGTAGTGATAATACACCTAAAGTAAACATTATGCTCAATCAGTTATGAATCAATAAACAATGGATAGTAATTTCAATGGACTAGAGGTTGGTGTGATCTTGAATGAATTTCACTCATCTGGAAGTTGAAGTGTAATAATCAATGTATAGACAATAATTGGACAATGAAAAAAAAAACTAGTGAAAACAACAACAAAAAATAATAAAACTAAAAAATGCCTTGGCTAGGTAAAGATCAATAAAAAAAAGTAGTATTAATAACTTTGTAATGAATGGTGCAAAACGAATATAATGAAAGCAAAAGTAATGGAATGAAACCCAACAATTATAAAATTACTACAGTAGAAATAATTTCAAAAAAGGCCAACATGCAAACGTAAAATAAGTAACATATTTGCATGAAAACTCAAAATCAAATTTCTTAGAATATCAAAATTGGAAAAATTTTAAAAAAATGAAGTGTGGAAAAGTAATAAGACTTGATTATATTCCAATCTAAATATAGAAATGCTTAGGAGATCAAAAAATTTATTGGCTTATTAATCTTTTTAATATTATTTTAAAGACTAACAAAAAGTCAAATGAATGGAGAAAGTGTTTGTTGGTTCCTATTTTTAAGAAAAAAATTGACGTGTAAGATTGTGCAAATTATAGATGAAGTTAATGTGTCATACATTAAAATTATGGGAGAGAGTAATTGAGCATAAGTTATGGCGTGATACAAAAATTTTTAAAACTGATTTGGATCCAAGACAAGTAGGTCTACTATGGATGCTATACATTTGTTCAACGGTCTGATGGAGAAGTGTGAAAGGAGTAAGGAGGATCTACATATGATATTGGTTGATTTAGAGCATATGATAATGTTTCAAAAGAAATGCTTTGGAGATCTAGATAAGAAAGAGTTAATATTGCTTATATTCAAGTCATTAAGGATATGAATATTGCAGCTATTATTTGTGTTCAACACAAGGAGGATTGACCAAGTATTCTCTTATTTCAATTGGATAACATCAATAATCATCTTTAAGCCTTTATCTTTTTGCATTAATTATGGATGTTCTTACTAGACATTTACAAGAAAAGTACCTTCTTGGTATGTTTTTTGCTAATGATACTCTTCTTGTTGAAAAGACTATAGGGAGTTCAAGAAAAACTTGAATTAGGAGGTCAACCTTAGAGTCTAAAGGTTTTCATTTGAGTAGATCTAAAACCAAATAAATGGTGTGTAATTTTAGTTGTTGAAGGTCTAGTGGCGGAGTTATGACAATAGGTGATCAAGTCATTAAAAAGAGTAAACGTTTTAAATATATCAAGTTTATTGTTCAAAATGATGGTAAAATAAATGGGGATGTTATTAGTAGAATTCAAGTTGGATAGTTAAAGTGGTGGAATGCATCGATTTGTTGTGTTATAGAAAAGTATAGCTTAGACTTAAGAAAAAATTTTATAGTGGTGAGACCTATAATACTTATGGTGCAAAATATTGGCCAATAAAAAAGAAACATAAAATTAAGTGTTGCAGAGACATCAGGTGGGATGAGTGGCTTTACACTTAGAGACAAAATGCAAAATAAATATACACGTGAAAAGGTTGGAGTAGTTCCAATGGCATATAAGATTAGAGAGAGTCGTCTTAGATGACTTGGTCACATAAAACGTCAATCGTCCGATGACCCTGTTAGGATAGTAGATGTATTAAATATGGCCTGTGTTAAGAAAGATAGAGGTAGACCCTAAAAAACTTGATTAGGAACAAAAAATGACCTTATTTTATTAGAATTAAATGAGAATATGATACTTAATAGGACGCAATGAAAAAAAAAATTTCATGTAATCAACCCCACATAATGAGATAAAGGCTTGTTGTTGTTGCATCTTCCTCAAGAGTCAAAAAGGTATTTCAAAAATATTTATTGCTCAAGTAAATTACTTTCTTAAAGAATAGTTATGTCCAATATTTCTAATTGAAATAAAATAATTAAATGATATTCTAGGTCAGTATTCCTTAAAATATTTTAAGTAATAACATAATAAAATAAAATTACAAAAATTTGAATTAAAACAATGGTCAACTGAATAAGTTGTGATTTATTAGATTAAATATCAAGCTCATGCTACTATTTAGGGTTAGTTTCAAAAATAAATGCAATCACGGATGAGAATAAAAAGTGTAGAGAAATACCATTCTTGATTTGATAATCTTTCTTAAGTACTAGTATCATAAGGAGATCTATAGATATTATAGATTACAATTTCCTCAAAAGGAATAGTCCTAATTTTATGTGATAATGGTGTTGATGTATGCTTAATATTTTTGCGACCATAAGGAAATATTGCTACTTTAGACCAAAAGAAGATTTGTTATTTAGAGTCATCGAGAAATGGAGAAGTAGAAGTTGCAAGAGGATAGTCAAGATATAAATCTTTATGTCTACAAAATAAGTCTCATTTAATGTCTCATGATGATAAAGAGATTTTTTGTCAAATATTTTCAATGACCACCAATGAGTCTACTTAGTAATCTCAAGTTTAAACAAATCATCTTTCAACAAACTCTCCAAACATATCAAAGTATTTTGTAACACTTTGATCATTTTTTAGCCTAATATTTAGAAGTTGATGAATTAATCACATACAAGATTATGAATATATACTTTTGTTTAGGTTTATATTTTATCCCAATCCATGTAGAAATATCATAATTATAATTCTAAAGCTTCTGCCAAAACATTTGAACAATATCTACCAATTTAGCATAACCAAATCTGAAATGGCTTTTAGTAATATATTACTAAATAAAACACCACCCACTCAATGTAATAAAGTGCTAGAATTTTGTTGACAACAAGATGTAGAAACAAGTTGTGCTTCCTTTACACATGCTTGAATAAGCTTTTGACATCTATCAATATTTCCAACTAAATCATAACTACATATGTTAAAACTTGTATTAGTTGTATCCATGGTCATGATGATATTATAATTCTATCAAATATGTGATAAAATGATATTTAAATATGTCAAATAAGACTGCCAATAGGATATTCAACTGTTATGTCAAGATAGGTTCCTAACAATAGAATTTATTTGCATCTATAATTTAAGTTTTATTAACTATCAATTAAGTTCAAACTAACATCAATATTACATTAAAGTCAATTAGAACCTAATTACATTAAGTGATTAGCAGCATATTCAACTCTAGAAAAGTGTTCTCATTCTAGCAGGCAATAAATGCAGGTAAAAATATGAAATAAGATTTAAATTATTTGTGTAGCACCATAAAGGTTAGACATATGCAAGACACAAGATTTGTCAACTGAAACAAAATTTCAATCCAAACATCTTGAGCTTGAAAATAGTATGCTATTGAACATTTACTTTATTTAGGCATTTGAAGAAAATTATTTAAATCTCATAAGCAAAACAAGACGAATGTTGTGTAGAAGAAGATAGACTACATTACTGAATATCCATAATTGTTTGTAGAATCCAGTAGGATTTTCTTTAGTTTTTTTTTCCCTTCTTGCTTTGCTTTTTTGTCATTTTTGTGGGTAGGGAGGTGGGCAGGAGCTTAGATGAGGTGGCTATCAAAATATTAACATAGCTACAACTATAATTATAAGAATCATTTCTAGCTAGTTGGAGATAATCAAGGAAGAGGCTTACGAATAAGATGGCAGTTTATTAGTACTCTACATTCAAATTTAGATTTGAGTTGAGCTATATATGTTGAAATCAATTTTTGTGAAGGGTTTAAGAGGATACAGAGAAAGGTCAATGAAAAAGGAAAAACAATAGGGTACGGTGGTTTCACTTTCCAGGGAGTGCAATGGTCATTATTCGGTCAATAATAATTTCAGTATTTCAAGAAGAATAGAATGGGGAAGAAATATTGCAATTGAAACTCAGTCATAGTTTCAAACATATTAAATGATCCAAACTATAGCTATGATATCAATTTGATGCAAGGAAAAATTGAAAAAAAGCTCATAAATATGAAAAAGAAAATAGAGAAGATGAAAAAAATGAAAACTAGCAAGATATGCAAGCCCCACATACATATGAGAAGAAAATTTCTTTCAAAATTATTCAAGTTTCACATTTTTCCAAAATGTAAAATCCCAGCATAGATGAAGAAGAATCTAGTATCCATAATAAGAATTTTATTCGTCATAAACTACCACAAATAACCCAAAATTCTCATACTTATAAGTCGAAGGAATGACGAACCAATTCAGACTAGCATATTCCTACAATTCTAATAAATTGTTAACAAATGCTACCAAACTGATAACAAACTTGATGCCATTAACTAGAACAGACCTAGAAAAATGATGACATTAAAATGTAAAATAACTTCAATATCCATGACAATATAAAAAATTTCACCATAACATCCACCCCACCCAACTTCATAATGATTGTAATTAGTGTGGGTGTGCATGGGTAGTAGATCTAAAATAATGATTGGTTGTGCATTACCCAAAACCAAATCCAAACCCAACACCTCACCTCCTATCAAGGCTGTGTCTACATTACCTCTACTTGATAGAGAGATTGTTTCCATGATTAGAACCTAACACCACCACATAGCAACATGGAGAACCAAGCTCCTCTCCAAACAGAAAACAATCAATAAAGGATCAATGCAAGGCGTAAATACAACCAAAAAATGTCAAGTTATAATAATAAACTTCCAACTTTAACAAAAGGTCTACGCAGAAGAATCATTTCTTACTACGATAAGGCATAAAAGTAGTGTTAAGCCACAAAGCAAGTGTGAAGGTAGCAAACATTTCCATTACACCCAACCTTTGCATCACATAGTTTCATGGAAAAAAAAAGTTAAGTATTCTCCATGCTGCATGCCAAGGGCCCTCAATAGTAATAAATAAATTGTTTGCTTGATGAACTTAAAACATCCTACCAGAAGAATCATTTCTTACTACGATAAGGCATAAAGTAGCGTTAAGCCACAAAGCAACAAGTGTGAAGGTAGCAACATTTCCATTACACCCAACCTTTGCATCACATAGTTTCATGGAAAAAAAAAAGCACGTATTCTTCATGCAGCATGCCAAGGGCCCTCAATAGTAATAAATAAATTGTTTGCTTTATGAACTTAAAACATCCTACCATACCTTCAAAGACGGAAAAAGCTTTGGTTCTGGAGGATTCTCAAGATCCCAAATGCAGAGCTCACCTTCATCTGCCCCAGAAGCAAGTAGTTTCGGCTCATGAGGATTAAACTCCAACCCACGAACCTGTAATCAAGATCAAAAATTGCCAAAAAAAAAATTTTATTTGATACATGAAACACATAAAATAAACTCTACATCGCTCATCACTCTTAAGCAAACAATGAGTACCGGTCCAGTGTGCTTCTCAAGCCGTGCAACAAAAGCGTCATCATTCCCTTCAGAACTGCATCAAAAGGCAACATTTTCCAATTCAATCTACAAAATTCAAAAGGGAAAATATTTGAAAGATCTTTGCCCCGTAGTTGCAAAACAATGAACGGCAATCAAAATTCACAAGAAATGAATAAGTCGTGAATTTAGAATAGCCAGTACTCGATTAGCTTCACTGGATTCCACACGCTAATCGTGCCATCCCCAAGGCCTCCTGCAATGAGGCCGAGAGAATACTCCTCCGAACCAGATTTTGGTTTCCCCCATGAGAGGCGATTAAAACGGTCGCTGCTAGGGCAAGCACCCACTACAGGGAGCTCCTGGCTATCTGACTGTAAATCGAGCTTGAAGATCTCAAGGTTCGCCGACGAGCTAAAAGATAGATCGACGGCGCCGGCCATCGTTCCAGCAGCCAGGTACGGTGCATCGGGAGCGAAGGCAGCAAGGGCCGATCGAGGGGCGCTCTTGATGCACGCCATGGAGTAGATCGGGGATCTCACCGGCTTGGGGCGGATCTAGGGTATCTAATTACTACCTTCCGTTACCGTGGAGAAGAGGGCTAATTTAGGGGGTGAGAGAGAGAGAGAGAGAGAGAGAGAGAGAAGAAGATAGGGATTTAAGAAGCCGGGAGAGACTGCATTGCTCGGCGAGATGCGACAAAGCTTTGTTTTAAAAAAAAATCACAATCTTCAATACTGTATCATCTGTGCTTAGTTTTTCTGAAATTTATATAAACTATACTCTAAATAGAAACATTATGATATAATCGTATCAAATAATAAATAATAAATAAATTTAGTATATACTAATGTTATTGGTGAATTACTGAATGATTTAGGCTAAATTAAAATTATTTAAAATGAAAGTAATTTTATCAGTATTTTATCAATTTAAATCATATCAAATAAAAGTATGATAATTAATCAACATATTACTAATCATAATAATTAATAATTAAGTATTTGTTTTCATTAATCTTCAATTACTTATAGTTGCACTGAGATCAATTAGATTGTATTAGTATTGAGTCATGACAATTAGATAAAAAGATAATAACCAACTTAATTAATCACACACTTTAATTAATGATGAAACCTAATTAGAAATTTAATTAAGATTATTATTTAAGGCATATTAACTAAAATTAAAATTAAAATTACAAACTAGCTAATTTTAGTTTGAATTATTAAGTAATCAACTTTCTAATAATTAATGAGGGTTATGATAATTTAAATCAAGTAATTATAATATTTAAATAGATTTATTATCAATTAATTATTAATTAATAAATTTACATATCAATCATATAAAACTAAATAGTCTTGTATAATCATTAGAATGTAAAAAAAATTTGATTCATTTATAAGTGTGGGTTCCGAAAATTTGTCAACGACCTCTCGACAAATATTTGGATTGAAGAGAATATGATTAGAATTTAATTTTGAAAGGAAGATGATAATAGTAGATAAGACACTTGCAGAGATTTGCTTATTTTGTGAGGATTTTAGATCTAGTTTAGGGTTTCACATAGGCGCAAGCTCACATAGTTAATTACCCTCGATAAGTGAGAGAGCATTGATTAAAATTTGGTATTAATGTGTAGTGTATAGTAGCGTATGGAGTTTAAAATTAGAAATTTATCATTCACTTAAAGGATGGTTGGGGAAATAATGGCGTGCGTCTCCAGATCTCATGGTTTCTCATCCCGGCGGTCGTGGTCCCACTCTTAGTCATAGGAGATAATGACTTAGCACGTAGAAGGATCTTCATTGACACTAGCGTGATTCGAAGCAAATCCTTTATAGGCGCGGTGTTTGTACGAGAGGCAGGCTTAAGTCTACCTTAGCGACTGAGAAATGTTTGCCTATCAAGTATACCCTATGATTCACAACTCAAAGAGCATAGCCAATGGATAGTATACGGGCTACGGTCATGATCGTAATATAATGGAGCTTGACTGGCCAAACCACCGTCGATGACTCAGTATGCTTCATCTGGAGCCTATCAGTCCGCGTCATGGGACACGTCACGCCTTCGCGTGAGATTGATTGAGTGAATATAGCAGAACACTTGATTTGACATTGGCTACTTTTGATTTTCATATTTTAATTTGTCACTAATAATTGCGGAAGGTGGATAGATTGAGTTTTGATTTAAGCTTTAATTATATAATTTCATTTAAGCAGTTTTAGATTAATATTTGATTTGAGTTAATTTGATTAAAAAAATTGATTAATTTGAATATTTTTAAGAGCTTTAGATCCTCACTCTATTTAGGCTATCGAGAATTAGATCTTCTCTTATAGTTTTCAAATATTTCGATTTGAAACTCTTATTATAAGTTTTAGGTTTTGTTAACTTTGGGAGTCTAAAAGAGCAACCTTCTCGATGCTTGAATCTAAGCATTCGATAAGTATCGAGGCTTGTATATTTAAGACTTATGTAGTGTTTATTTCTTAATTATAAGATTGATTTCAGATTTTCTTTTAATTCTAACTTAGCTCTTGCAGCCTTTTCAGACATTAAAATTTGCACTTGAAATCTCTATGTCCGAGCACATGCACTTGAAATTCTTTAATTTTTGATTGAAAAAAGCCCTGTGATTTTTATAGATTTTGATTTAGTATCATCTTCTGTATGCTTGTACAAATAGTTGCAGATTCGGTGGCGATGATTTATTTTGAAGCTACAGGTTCAAAGGACAATTTAGTTTGTTATTTTAAAAGAAGATTTACCCCTCAAAGTAATTCTCATTTTCCCTCTCTTTTTATTCTAACCTTCCTACATTCGTTTTCCCCCTTTTTTATTTTGAAAGTAGATTATTCACTACCACTTCTAATTTCTATAAATAAGGCTAAGAGGGGGTCTCCTGTTATATTCCATTTGTCTGAAGGGTTGAAGTTGGAGCATTTGAAAGAGAACGGTTAGAAACTTTAGTGGACTTTCAACTCTGATAAATTTCGTAAGTATTTTTCACCCCTCTTTTTATTTTGTTTTACTTTTATGTTTGTTGTATGTCATTTTACTTTCTCCCTTTTTTTCTTGTTTGACACTTTTAGTTTAAATTTAGTTGTAGGTTTCCTTACTTAGCGCTCTTAAGCCAATTCATTTTACTTTCCATTTTTTTCTAAGTCATGAGATTTTGACAAAAGATTTCTGCTAGAGAAAGCGCCTAACAGATGTTGGCTTTTGCACGCCTGAGCGTAGAAGGTGTCTTCGACCCTAATTTTCTTCATCTCATGAGCCGAAACAATACCTTCAAACACAAGAAACAGCATGTATCCCACATGTTTCCCTAATCTTTCTATCGTTCTGATGAAACGAGGTTGGGTATGCTGAAAACCAAGAGGAGAACCCGCATCTTGATGGTGTTGCTTCTCAGGCTGCGGCGAGGTGAATTTGAAGAGGTAATGCGAGAAATGTGATGTTAGAAACTGAAAGAAGAACCCGCCTCTTGACGACGTTCTTCCCCGGTTTGCCATGAAACAAAAATTAGAGAGGTGATGCAAAGAATGCGACGCCGAAAATCGAAAGAAGAATCTGCCTCTTGACGGTGTTCTTCCCGATTTCGGATCTGGCGTGGAGAGGTGATGCAAGAATGGCCAAAAAAAAGAACTCGCTCTTCACGGTGTTCTTCTAATTTCGGCGAAGCAAAATTGGAAGGATAAATGATGAGTCGTAAAACCGAAGAAGAACCCGCCTATGTTCTTCCCGATTCAAGTGAAATTTTAGATTCATGGATTTGAAATTCGGATTAGGAAAAATGAGGGAATTTTCGGATTTGAAAAATTGGTGAATTTGAAAATTGATTTTCGATTTTGGTGAAAATGAGGGAAAAAAAGGGTGGATTTTTTATTTTGATGGAAAATGAGGGAAAAATAATGGTGGATTTTCGATTTTGGTTTTTGAGGGGGAAATGGAGAGAATGAAGAAGAGAAGAACAAGGAGGAAGAGGAAAAGGAAGGAAGAATTCTTACCCTGTTTCGATTTGGAGGAGGAGGAGAGAAAAACTCGCGATTTTGGAGAAGGGAGTAGAAATCTCCTTGCGGTTTTCAGATTAGGACAAGAAAAATTGAATGAATGAGAAGCAGGAGTCCTTGTCGTCGGTTTGGAGAAGGAAAAGGATTTCCTTTGCATGGGAATGGTTGGAGGAAGAGGAGGGAACGGTTTAATCTCGTGAGTGAAGGGGAAGAGCTGATCAGGTCATCGTCGTGAAGAACCGTCGGTTGTCGCATGTGAAGAGGGAGTCGGGTCGGGTCACTTAAAGAGGGATTTAGGTTAGGTTTCGGGTCTAGTCACTTAGAGAGAGATTTAGGTTAGATTTATTTTGTTTTAAAATGATTTTTAAATAGATTAAACAACTTTAATGTTAATTTTACATCATTAAAATCACATGGTCAATATATATATTAATTTGAGATTATTCCATTATTCCAAACATGATAGCCTTGCTTTTGATCGAGTTTGGTTCAAGTCGACATCAAATTGAGTCTATTTCAGCTCAAAATACGTGTCGTTGCTTTCGACTGCTCGACATTCATGCAGACTTGTCCGAATTGTGTGCGAATAATTTTATTCGATATATTTCAATATTTTGAAGCTAACAGTTCAATCAATTTCGTGAACGGAGATCATTTAGTTTATGTCGGTGCCTCCTAACCTTGATATGCGTGCATACGCGCTGACGACTTGATCGCTTGATCATCAAGTTGTGCAATATTTATATTTTGATCAGCTTCGATGTTCTGAATGCGATGGAGAAGTTCGTTCATCGATCGGAGATCATTTGGGTTGATTTTGATGACATCCAGTGCATTTTAGCCTTAATTTGCGCGTCGTCACTTCAAATTATTCAACAACCGGACTAGTCCAATTGGCGCAGCCTCATTTGATAGTTTTGATATTTGAAGCTTTTCATGAACTGAGATCATTCGGACATCGTTGCAGCTTCGACTTTGATATGCACGTCGACACATTGATAGCTCAATCGCTTGATCGGCCAATATTTAGATTATGTAATATTTATATTCTAATTGATTTTGATGTTTTAAACGATGACGAAGTCTGTTCATCGATCTGAGGTTATTTCGACTATTTTCAGTGACATCCAGTGCATTTTGAGCCTTAGTTTGCGTATTGTCATCTTCGAAGTCCGTCAAATTTAACTTGTGGGTTGGACCCGACTTATGGCAGCTATATGGAGGTCAACAAATGCCCCCCAACAAATGTGATTTGCGCATAGAGCATATCACGTTTGTTGAAAATTAGTTGACTCTTTGGTTTTCTTTTTTTTTCTTTCCCCCATCTTTTATTCCACTTCTTGTTATTGCGTCTTGAAAACTGGTGGACATACTTGATTAAACTGTTATTTATATTTCTATGTAATGTTTCTCTTATCACTTGGCAGGAGAATGTCCAACTGGAGGAGACCTGATAATTTGTCATCTAATGAGCCTAGCGAGGAGGGTATCCGGTCGAAGATTAACGAACATGATCCTCGTAGAGATGCTGATATCAAAGATAGGATTGCGGTACAACGATTTCTTCTGAGGATGTGATTTTACGGGGCTTCTTCAACGCTCCTCCCACTTCATGATTGTACTTCAGATTACTTTGCTTTTGAGGATCCTGCAGACTGGGTGGCTACCCTTAAGTTGAAGTGTGAGGACTACAATCCTTTGGATAGTACAGTAGCCCGGGTTAGTTCCGGATATTGTGATGTATGACAGCCTGCTTCTGACAATATTGAGCCAGGCGAGACTCACGAGGCCATTCATTCGGTAGAACTTAGACACCGGGATTCCCTCATTGGCAGATTCCTACTCTTCCCCATGGATATGTCACATGGGCTACATTCTGAGCTCACGTGAGATACTTTATGGACTGTCAACGTTTATAAAGCAGTATATGTATCTTTATTTGACTTTGGGGGTATGCCTTCTTCTTAGGCTCATGTAGTAGTGGAGTTCTAGGATCCTAGTAGTAACACTTATTGGGTTGGCCTGGAGGAGTTGACAGTCACTCTTTTGAACTTATAGGCTATGTCGGGTCTTCCCGTATTTGGTTATCGTTATGAAGATTGTGTTCCACCTGATGGGGAGTTAATTCGTAGGTAGCCTTCAGATGATTGTGATTGACGAGGTAGGCTAGTTATGCCTTCTGTTTATATTGATCTTCTGGACCACTATCACCAGACCTTTAGGGTGTCGTGCATTATAACGATCGAGCTACATTTGAGTACATGGATTGAGCTTCTTGCGGATTATGCTCTATCGGGAAAGAGACATGATACTTTTTGATTGGGTGTTTCTGAAGGTAGTTGCTTATCTAAGGAGACTACGGAGCTTATTTTATTAGCAGGAGCAACTTCTCCAGCCATACAGAGATTAACGAGGATCTATTCTTAACCAGCTTTATAGTGACATGGCTCTGCATTTTTGTGTTTTCTATTATATAGGGCTTAGTTTTCCTGGCTTTATCAAAGATCTCTCGAGGTGAGCAAGTTTCTCTTGCAGATAATAGCTTTATAGATATTGGGGTTATTTCGTAGTTCCTAAGATGTGATTCTACCTCGATATATTTGGGTTCATCTCCACATACATGGTGCCTTTGCTCATTTTGAGTATCCAGCATTTTATTTAGAGCAAGGATATCTTATAGCTTTACAGCTATATTGAGAGATGGAGAGGATTCACATGCTCTTCTTTGCTCCTCATTTGGTTAGAGATCGATTTTTGTTGGATCACGGGCCGGATATACTCGGCTCACCCTCTGACTTAATAGGAATTGATCTTGTTGATAGTCTTGATGAGAATGACAGATATTCCTTGCTTCATTAGTCAGACATTAGAGTATGAGTACCTTTTCAATATGTCCGGATGCTTATGTTATCGGTTTGCGCATTGTTATAAATTTCTGTCACACCTGATGACCCCTATACTAGTCAATGTATCAATAGATGATTAGATTGGACACATTCCACCAAACGTTAAAAGACTACTAAACGAGCAAGTGAAATGTGTATCTAATCAAATCATCACAAATATTTATAATTCTTAATTCATATCACAATTACTGGAAGCATGAAATATTTAAGTTTGTAAATAAATACAGAGCAACTAAAGACATCAGTATTAAAATTTTTATGCATTAAAAAAAACCCTTAAGCTTCTATACAATTCAAAAACTATTCTACCCAAATCTTTTCAAATTATCAATGATAGATCATAATAAAGCTTTGTGAGACAAGAATGCTAAAGTAAGCTCATAGAGAACAATGCATGTACATATAAATTTACAAAACTCGAAACTATCATAATGTAACAATATCAACAATATGCTATAGTCAAAATGTAACAATATAACGCAATATGTTGTAGTTCATAGATCAATGTCAGGTATGATTTTCATTAAAATCATTTGATTATATCAAATCATTTTCTAAATGTCATTTATAATTGCATTTTTGACTTCATAACAAAAGTGTCACAGACTAAAAAAGTCAATGTGCGATTGAACCATATTACTTTGGACATATTGACAACCTAACTCCAACCTCAAAATGTAAATTGAGAAACTAAGATTCCCTCATTACTTCGTCAACTTTTGCTTATATCATGATTTATAACATAGCCTTCCTATCACAATTTTCCGATATTTCCCTGTTTATCACATTCAGATTTAATAACATGTTTTAAAATATTTCTATATACAATGAAATCATATTTAACTATTTCTTATAATCATTGTAAATCGATGTCATCAAGTAATAAGCATTTGTATTTGTATTCAATATGAAAAAAATATCTATATGTCATTCATACAATTTATCTATGGTAGAACATGCATACATAGGAATGAATTTAAATTAGCAATTATGTCTCACCTTAATTTAGGTCGATTTATGATGTCCTCGATTCCTCCCCAGTACCAACCTATAATGCAATAACTCTTCTAAATACAATACATGCAACTCATAAATGAAACTCATAATTAACACCAATCTTACCAAATTGATATCTCCTCATATAAGCTTTAATCAAACCACACTCAAAGTCGACCATATTAATTACGATTAAATTAACAAACTAAAATTAAGAAACAATGTCAATCCTAAATCCCCATAATTTTGCAACTCACCACCAAAATAGTTTGAACTCCCCAATCACGATTTCAACACCAAGTCTAAAAAGAAAAGGGATGAAAGAAAATTAGCAACTTACAAAATTCTAAGTTTCGATCGGCCACAGAAATCGAACCGAATCGGTTCATGGATTTCACAAATGGTTTCCCAACCCGTCGGGACTTTCAGCGGCGTTTCCAAGCGGCAACGAAGGCAATGCTTCCACCGAAATGGCGGGTCAGCGAAAGCGTTCTGAATCGAGCGTCGCGCTGAGGCGACAATTCTGACAAAGCAACGAGAGCAAGAGCGGTTCATGGTTACTGTCACGACGGTCCGTCGAAGCCAATGCCGAGAGGAAAGGAGGAGACGAACTTCGATCGGAAGGAAATCAACGTGAAGGACCGAGGCGCGCTATGGAAGGAAATGAAATAGAAGGCTGGAGAGATCCAACCATACGTGTCGAATGGCAATCCGGACGATGCTTACGCTACGATCCCAATCTCTGATCGAAATTAATTAGGCAATTAGGAAATAAGCTAATTGGATTAATTGGATATTACAATCAGCCTAACTGAGTTGCATGGCAGTTTGGTTTCTTCCAATCGACTGTTCGTGATGGCGGGCCATTCATCCATGGTGTAGTGGATTTTAGGAGGATCAGGACGATTCACCTTGAGATACATTACTTTGATGTTTCAGCCGTTTGGCTACATTTATTGAGGCTTGTATGTACTCATTTTGATAGCTCCACAAGATATGGGGTTAGCTATACCTTCACACATGCGGTAGTCTTTTGGACCTTTCCTGGAGCGTGGTTCCAGGAGATGTGAACGCAGGATGAGGTCTTTGGGTGTTCCTCGAGATCATAGGACTCATCATCGGTTACCATTAGCAGGAGATTATAACACTAGAGGTATAATCACTATCCTCCTCTCTTTCAATACTTTTATCCTCTATCCCCTCTTTTTTTATAAAAATATGCTCAGTGTGTCTAATACTCTCATTTGATTCTTGACAAATGCACCGGGAGTGAGCTAGTAAGAGGATACTACTTCTCGTAAGTTGAGCTAGAGATTCCTCTAACTACGATATTTCTTCACTCCGGTGGAGAAATAGCCCTCTGAATGCGAGCTTCGTTTGATTGTTCCAGTCCTCCCCACAACTTTATGACTTCGATGAAGTGCCACGTGTCGGTGGAGATATTATTGCGGACTCAGAGTTGGGCTATCGTGCATGTCGACCTTTGATACTATCACTTCCGATTTTATTACCCTTCCATGGAGCCACCTTTCTCTGAGCGACTCGCCCATTGCCTTGGGACTTGAGGTGGGGACCTCATGCCTAGTGAGGCCTCTATTGAGCCAACACATAACCCTAGAGCTTATCAGATAGTAAGGGTCCTCGAGGATTATATCTCTTATGATGCACCACTTCAATCAAATTCATCATGTTCAGGTACTTTCTCCCCTTTCTTTATTCTTTAGCGCACTTATGCATTTCGTTATGCTTTATGTATTATTTTATTTGTTCCTGCTGCACGATTATGAGTCTGAGATCTACCATCGTCATCCTATTGGCCAAATCCACATGACATGGGCATGTAGGATCGCAACTTGTTATTTTTGAGGGACGTGATTTCTCGGCTTACTTTGGACTCACCAGAGTCACTAGACAGCTTCACATCTTATGCGAACACCATTTTGGACCTTTTAGCTTATATTGGCTTGGAGGAGCAGGTTCTCTGGTATCTGGAGACTCTTTGTAGAGACATAGAGTTCTTAATCCACCGAATGAGATCGCTCAGTATTGTTCGCTCTAGGAGCAGGTCAGGCTTCGTAGATAGACGATTGACCTAGAGCATGATGAGTTTGAGGAGAGTGCTGAAGCTCTATAATATATTCGATAGATGCTTCTTCTAAGTTAGACAGATTGACTGTTAGGATTAGAGAGCTGCAAGTTGAGCAAGATAGAAGAGCTTGGGCTATAAAGATTATACGTATGTCCCGTGATGGTAGATCGCTTTGATCAATATTGATGCTTTACATTGGTTGAGTGAGTACCATCTTTAGCAGCTTATTTAGCACAACTTCAGGAGCTACAGTCTAGGCACCCATGATGTACTTTATTTTTTTTATCGGTCATGTATCATCTTGTTCTATTAGTGGATATCAACATTCCTCTGTTACTTTTGTACTTTTTGCTTTTGGGGATTTGATAAGAAAATCAGCTTTGATTTGTGCTTTGGGCTTGATTTGTATGTTATGTGCTTTGGGTTTAATTTGTGTGTTGGCTACGAAACTTGGATTATTTCAGCTTCGATCGCAATAGCTTACGAAGTTTTAATAGGATTTGTCATTAGTATGATATCTTATTTATGACATACTAAATGACGATTGATCGATTTGTCAGAATCGACTTGTCGGATAGATGAGAGTTCTTACACCATCACTCTTCAATGGCTTTCAAGATCCTTTCTTTTATGTCATTGCAGATTTGAGTTTCCTCGAACCCTAGCTTCATGCTTGGTTGGGTTTGATGGAGGAATTGATATACTTATTTTAATGAAGAGCTCCACTGGGGAATTGGTTTATCTATGCTTGGTCAAATTTGAAACTTCTTCTCTTAGCCTGAAGCATGAGGACTTGATAAAGGAATGACCTGATTTGTCCCTATTGACTTATCAAGAAGTGTATTTACATCATGAATCTTGTGCTTTCTACTTTGATGTATTCATTGAAGGGTGCATAGAGATGACCCAGCCTTCCGGCTTATATAGGGTCAATGTTGAATTATCAGTCTAGCAAGGTGCTTTAAGAATAACTAAAATTCCTTTAGTTACCATTTTGTATGAACTATGGAATTGCTTCCTCGGTCCTATGCTTTCTGCTTTGACGGACTTGTTGAGGAGATTGACATTGATCCGTACTTTGAGCTTGATTAGATCATTTGAGAATAAATTGAGATATCACCCTGCAGATAATATATATATATTGATTTGAGGCAACCAGGGAGTTTCAGTTATCTTGATCGATCAAGTAGAGATCTCTTGGATCTGGTTGCTTCTAAGTTGGATCTAGTTTGAGATTGAACACTATCATCATTGGATGGCGGGGCTCTTTCACGCGCCTTTTCTTGCTTGTTGAGTGAGGAGAGCGTCAGCAACTTGGTCATTTGTGGGCTTGTTGAGTTCGACCTTTAGAACCTACCCGAGCCTTCGATTTAAGCTGTGATGAGTTGCTAGTTTTGTCATTAGACTAATGAACGAAGGCTCTTTCACTGCGGCCTTTTCTTGCAGCTTGTTGAGTGAGGAGAGCGTTAGTAACTCGACCATTTGTGGGCTTGTTGAGTTCGATCTTCAGAGCCATCAGTGTCCTAGACTTCAGGATGTAGAAGTTGATATTTTTCAACTCAGTTGATTGAAACTTCTGAAATCAGGAGCTCTTTTGGCTTGATCTCTAGAATTTGGTAAATCTGAAAAATAAATTTTTTAACATTTTAGGGTTGTCTTTTCCTGCGTAGCAATAAATTTTTTTTATTCATGTAAGAACCTGCAACTTAACATGATAATTATGGATATATTCAGGAATTTTGGCATAAAGCTCAAAGTTAACCTGAATCATAATATATTCGAGGATCTCGTCTTATAGCACGACGTCAACTTAAAACTTAACATAAACTTAAAAAAATGTCCATGTCTTGTAGGGGAATTCTAAAGTACATTTTGAAGAATTTTTAAGATGAAAATACACAAATATATCAATATTTGAATTGATATGCTATTAAGAGAGTTTTACCATGTAACATTGCTTTTATCTATGTATATAAATCTAAAAATGTCACCTGTGTAACAAGGGAATTTTCACGGGAATTTTTTTTTATCTGGCGTAAGTATATTTATTTAAGGATCTCGACATGAAGCACGATGTTGACCTAAATAGATATACTAAAAAAAAAGTCCCCTATCTTGTAGGGGAATTTCTATTGTACTTCAAAAATGTATTTCTCATGTATAATATTTTTTCAAGTATCGATCATTAATTCATGACATTGGTCTTTCACCCTTTAGGTTGATGAGTTGGTATGCTCCTCCTTGGTATACTTTTTCAATGACAAAAGGGCAATCCCAATTATGCTCAAATTTACTACCAAATTTTTGATTGAGGATAATTAGTCTTCTCTGCACCAGGACCAATTCTCCTTTTTAGAATGTTCGAGGCCACACCATATCATCAAAAGCCCTGGATATCTTTGCTCGATAGACTTTCAGATTTTGATGAGCTTGCAATCTAACTTCATCAAGCGCGTCGAGTTCCTCCATTCTCAGATGAGCATTTTGATCTTGATTAGATGTATTGGATGGCTACTCGAAGACAACTCAACTTCAAGTGGAAGAATCTTGATTCCAAATACCAATGAATAGGGTTTAATTTGGTGACATTTGTAGGTGGTTCGATACATAGAGCCTCTACTAGCTTGGTATGTCATTCTCTTTTATTTTTAGTGAGAATATTCTTGCATTTTGGCCAATTTCTTGTTGAAAGCTTCTACCAAACCATTTGCTCTTGGGTTATATATTGAAGAGTATCACCAATCAATTTTGTGTCGATCGATGAATTTATAAATCTTTATATTTTTGAAAGTTGTGACATTATTAGAAATTATTCGGCACGACACTCCAAATCTATATACCACATTATACGTAAAGAAGTTAATCACTCAATCGGCATTAACTTCTTTAAATGGGATAGCTTCAGCCCACTTAGAGAAATAGTCAGTCGCTGCTATGATGAAGCGATGTCCAGCTGACGACGGCGGATCAATTGGTCCAATTACATCTGTACCCCAACATTCAAATGGTCAGGATGCTATTATTGGGTGTAGTGGATTCGGAGGTCGATGAATGTGATTCACATGTACTTAACGCTCATGACACTGCTTAGCATGATTAATATAGTCTCTCATCATAAATGACAAATAATAGTACATCCTTTTGATCTTTACTGTCATCTTGGGACCTGAGTGATGTGCACCACAAAATCCTTCATGAACTTCAACCATCACTCTGGTACCTTCATCTATATTTAGTCATCGTAGCCACATTTATTCGAATGATCTATAATATAAAGTATTATTGACGAAAGCATATCATAGTATTCTCTTCTTAATTTGAGCTATCAGTGATTTATTACTTGGTAATTTACCTTTTTTGAAGTAGTCGATGAAGGGTTGCCTCCAATCACGTGATTGTTCTACTGTAAAGGCTTTACATTACTTTTCTGAAGCAATGTCACTCTTAGCTCTTCTTGGTACAACTTCTTGTTGATTTTTGGGAGTATGAGGAGCAACCTGAGTCGCATCCTGCTGGGTCAGATTTGATAATCCCTCTACCTGCGGGGATTGATACTTTACTGGCTCTAGAACTCGTCGAGTAAATATGTCGATCATGACATAATCACCATTCATACTTGTCATTTTCTTAGCTAATTTTGCCAAGCAATCGGCTTTACTATTCTCGGATCGAGAGACTCGAGTTAGTGTGATATTTGGTATCTACTTCATAAGCTCAAGAACTCGCTTATGATAGAAAGCTAACTCAAGCTTATTGATTTTATAGATGTCAAGTACTTGGTTTATAATAAGCTGAGAATCACCAAAAATATGCAAGTTTATAATGCCTATGAAAATAGCTTCTTCAAGACCTGCCACTAGTGCTTCATACTCAAGTTCATTATTAGTTATTGGCTCAGTCAACCCATATGCTCGTCTCATTATCCCTCTTTCTGGTGTTATGAAGACGATGCTAATTCCTACTCTTACCCTTGGGAAATTTAAATGTTAGACTTGTTTGATCGATGAGGCTCCATCAAAGTATATTTTTCAAATTTATAATTTTTCTCTTTCCTGAATGAGCATAATCTGCTCATCAGGCAAATCATCGTTAAGAGAAGAGTCCGAGGATGGGATGTGCAAAATCAGACTTGTCCCCTTCATTTTCGAACATGTATGAATTGTAAAAGAAATACTGCTCATATTGCCAAATAATTTGTCAACCCTAGTCTTGTCATCAAGTACTTCAGTGGATTGATCCTTGAGATGAGGGTAATCTTGTGAGATAACATATAATGATGAAAGCTTTTGGACTACAAAGATTAATGTTAAATTCTTCTCAGAGAGTATCTCATTTACTGTCGACCTCTGATATAATAAAAGCATTTTCTTTATTTTCTTCATTGTGTTGTGCCAATAATGCTCCAAGGGACTCTTCTAATGTAGTGTATAGAATGAGGGGCTTCCAGGGAATAGAAGCTTGATTGGTGGATTTAACGGTAGCTTTTAATCTATTGAAGGCTTTTGGCACTCTTTATCCCATGGAGCATCATTCTTCATTAACTTTGCAAATGGTTGACAACATCCTAATAGGTTTGATATAAATCGACAGATGAATACAAGCTGTCCTTGTAAAGAAACGGTATGCAAACTTTTACGTGGAGGCATCTCCTGATTGCCTTGATTTTAGCGGGATCAATTTCAATACCTACATGGCATTACAATGTACCCGAGGAATTTTGAGGATACCCCAAATGCACATTTTAGAGGATTCATCTTGAGATCATATTTTGATTCTCTAATATAATTCTCAAGTCTTGAAGTGGTTTTCACGATTTAGCTCTTCACCACCATCAAATATATACATTCCACTTTTGATGAATCAACTCATCAAAAATATATGTCATGGCTCTTTGGTATATAGCTACAACATTTTTCAGGCTAAAAGGCATGACTGTTAGCAATAGATGTCAATAAATGTTATGAACGATGTATGCTTTTCATCTTCAGGTACCATTTTAATTTGATTGTATCCCGACAATCCATCAATTAATGAGAACATGTCATAGTTGGAAGTGTTGTCCACCAATAGTTTTGATATTGGAAGCGGAAAGTCATCTTTTGGGCACACCTTATTTAGGTCCCGGAAGTCAGTGCAGAGACGGATTTGGTCATTCTTCTTCCTAACTAGGATAATGTTGGCTATACAATCTGCATACTTCTCATCTCGGATGAAGTCTGCTTCAATTAGCTTCTTAGTATTACTTGTTCTTCAATCTTTTAATCTCATTCACTAGAGCTTGCTTAACGGTGTTACATCGTTTAATAGCTAGTTTATGAACTGCTACATGAGGATAAGCGACATTTGAGAATATGGCAAAATCAATCCACGAATTCACAAAGTAGCATTTTTAGCTCTTCAACTTTCTCATCGGGAGAAGGGCGCTGACGAAAGTTGGACGGGGATCATCCTCAACTCCTAGGTTGATTTCTTTAAGTTCATCCATAGTAGATATTTGTCCAGCATCTTCGAGTTCTTCAGGTGTGGGCTTGGCTTCTACCTCTTCATTATTTTTAAGAAGAATTTCATGGGAATCATCTTCTTCGTCTCTATGAGTTTCTATCTCAGCTTCTATTGTATTATAACAAGCCCTATTTTGATAAGATTTGCGGATGAACCTAAGACCTTTAGTGATAAACTTATCACTTCTTTGTGATGCCTGAGGACTTCTTTGGCTCCACATCTTGTTAAAGATTTGAGTTCTATATTTAGTAGTCCCAATATGAATTCTAAGCTTATGTATCATTCTTCGTAATTTCTGTGGATAGTATATTGGTATTCTTGTTGGCACTATCTCATCATAGTTTTCATGCTGAGCAGGTTGCTCAAAATTATGATACTTACACTCTTCAGATTTGTAAAATAGAGTTTCTATTATACCACTCTCACTCAACGACGATAAATAGAATGTTATCAATTCTTCAATATCATGAACCTCCATTGGAGTGATTTTTTTGAAGCACTATTGAGGGATGGGTATAATTTTGAGTGAGTCATCTAACTCTGCCAAGTGAGCTATCCTCCTTGATGCACCATCTGAAGTCTATTTCCATAAGTAGATTCAAAATCATAGTTAGAATTAGAATCACTTATTTCATATTTTTACTTTTCTTGAGAGCTTATAAGTTTCCTTAGGTTTGACAGGAATATCTTCTCATTTTGTGTCACTTCCCAAATGAGGAACTAATTTTCTTGATTTAGGTGCAGAATCAAGTGCTTTAGGGAGAGTCAACATTGCCTTCTTTCTTCCACTTTGCTTCTGCTCTTTCACTTTGTGAAATTGCTTTTTAGTTCCTGAAGTGGATGCTACCACTTCAAGAGGCTCTGTTGGCTTAGGCTCTTTGAGGATGAAATATTTTGCATCTTCATAGATCTTTGCTTCATTGACAGAGAATGGTTGTAGGTTATAGAATTACGAATTCTTCTCCATCTTTGATACTTCATACATTGATGCATAGTTGATGGGACCATGCCATACTCATGCGACCGACCCAAAGAGCTCTAAATGATGTATATCGATTACATGAAACTTGGCTTTGTATATAAATCCCCGAACTTGGCGGAGAATAAAAACCGAGTTTTCTTCATTGAATCATGAACCATCAATTTATCTCTCCCAAGATGTTGGATATCAGTGATAATCCTCTCAATACCTTTAGACTCATAAGATTGATAGAAGAACTAGATCAATCAATATTCAAGATCGAGATGCCATCACTCTGGTAACATAAAGGGGCGGTTGTGATCTTCCCAACATAAGATCTTCTTCAAAAATGTGATTCTTGGGAGATCTTGAGTTTGCAATGCTTGATCATGCATTTTTCAAAGTAAGCTTCATAACTCTAGATCTTTGAGAGCCTGTATCAAAGTTTCTTGGATGTCTTTTGACATCAAGAGAGCCCCGTACACATTTAATTGTGGAAAGATCTTTCTCAAATATGAAAGAATATTATAATCTATCTTCTTGCTTGATTTAGGCTTTATCCTATGATTTTTGGGAATGATATCCTCGTTGACTTCAAATTGTTTACCTTTATCTTTATTTGCATTTCCCTTCTTTGATGAAGGTGGTAACACTTTACCACTTCTCAACTAAACTTGAATCACCTTATCTTGCTCAAATTCTTCTGAAGAGGTAGTTTCTTCAAGTTCCCTTCTTATTCTGGAAGATCGACCAAAGGGCTAGACTTATTTTTCAACATCATACATTTCATATGTGATGATATCGATAAGTCTGACTCTTCTCCGTTGGAAAAACATAGATCTTCATCTAAACTATTATTGTCTTGTTGAGTCATTAAACAAAATTCAGACGTTAGCTCCTCAGGCTCTTCTTACTTTCCTAACAAGAATTATGATGAGTTGGTCGAGTCTGTCTGACTACCCTTGATATTTCGAAGCAACTGGTGTTGAAGAGCATCTAACATCACGTAGATGATTCGACATGTCTCTACTGGATAAGATTCACCATTATCTTCTTCATCAATTGACAATGCAGTTTAGGCATGAAGTGCAAGCTAAATGGATGTCTTCTTGGTGAATCTCTTCTAAATTGTTAATGATCTTTTGAGTTATAGTTCTCTTCTTGATCTTCTTTTTCTTAGCAGCTTTTTTGATTTATGAGGCCTGTGTTTAGTAGACTGCTTCTCATGTTGTGACGAAGTAGCCTTATCAGAATGTCATTGAGAAGCCTAAATACTTGCTTTAGGCATCATTTTTAAGTCCAATACAGGTTTAAGTGATGATTTTCACTTAACACTAGGGACATTTTTAGCTGCTTCAATATTTTTACTCTTTTTGGTGACTACTATTTGCCATTCTTCAGTCTGAATCGATTTCTTCTTCTATTTTTCTTTGTTGGATGATACGGAAGAGGACGCAATCATCCTTGTAGACTCTCTTTTTGGGTTGACTAGAACACTATCGGATAGTATAAATTTACCTTACCGATACTTTATTTCTAGCCAATCTTTGAAGACATAACAATCTTTGATAGGATGACTGATCATCCGATGATAGGAGTAATTTGGATTATTGACTTAATCTTCTTGGGCCTTTTAATTTTAGTAAGCGTAAGCTTTTATTTGCTTTCGAAATAATTTAGCCACTGTCCCTTCTAAAGGAATATTCTTTGTTCATCTTTTAAGAGATGGTTGCATTCGCTCATCATCTCTTGTCGCTTGTTTAGGAAGCTCCCCACCACTTGAAAAAGTCCAAGATTTGTCATTGTCACCCAATATTAATTTTGGTTGTGGATTAGAATAGATAGGCTTCTTTCCTTATCATCATTATACATTGGCTGCTTTCCTTTATCCATTATATATCACCCATTTTTCATCATTTGAGCTATAGGAAGCGGCATGAATTTCATTTTTTTCTTGAGTCTGAAGGTTTGTTTCTCTTTGCTTTATCTGTATAGACTTCAGACTTAGGGCGGTTCAACTTTTCGAATTTAGCCACCCTATCGAGAGTCGGAATATTACGTCGGCCATGCATATAAATGGTGCCATTTTATCATCCATATTTCCCATTAGCAATTGGATCGCATGTTCTTCTTCTAATTGTTGCTCACTTCATACTTGCATGATGACTTATGAATTTTGTCGACTCATCTTTCCTCCACAAAAGCAAGATCAGTGATTGTGATTTTCTCGGTTGCACTAGCGAACCTCTTCACAAATATAATCTTTAATTCAGTAAATATTTTAACTGAATCATTTGATAATTGCATACCATTGGCGGTGAGGTCAAATTGGCGAATTGATGAAAAGTGCATCATTCCCTCTGTGTTACACAAGTAGCCTTAAATTGGCTAGATGTTGCTTTGGATTACCAAGCCCCGAAAGTATTAAATTTTGACAGAGTAACCTTTCGGTGCGATACTTGGTCATATTCAACTGGGTAGCGACCACTTACTCACCAACTTTTCAGCTTTCGAGGCTATGGTTATCTTTTCATTGATTATTATTTTAGCGGTTATTCCGTTCAGTGTCTTTGATTTTGAATTATCGGCTGGAGAGGTAGCGGGTTAACTTCATTCCTCGCTTTATGCGTAGCATGTTCTGCAGGAGCTTGAGGTACCATAATGGTTGGTGGTATAGAAATTGTATTATTAGCTGTCTGTTGATTAACAAACAAAATAGGTGCTGTACTTGATGTGATATTCTTCTACAACATCTCCATCATGATGTTCATTTGTATCATCATATCATTCATTTTAATGGCAAGCTATGCAATCTCCTTATCTTTGACCTCCATTTGACGTTGCATTTCCATTTGCTCTCTCTAGCTAGCGCCATAACGTCAAGTAATACATGCTCTTCCTCTTATTCTATTTCTTATTGTTGTTCGCTCGCTCATTTTGGAAGAACTTGGCCCTTCTCCTTGTGCATTTCTGAGGCGTATTGATAATGACGGCGATGTTGATTATAAAAGTGTGTACCAGGCTGATCATTTTCTGGTTCAACCATATAGACAGCTTCGACACTCATGACCTCTTTTTCATTCTGGTCTTCTTCTTCTTCATCTTCAGAGATTGAAGATCCCTCTTCTATTTGCTTCTGTGAAGACTCTTCTTCATAAGCGTCAAATTTAAGTTCAAGTTCCTGGATCCATGTTGTTGTTGATAGTGTTGAGCGGAAAGTTCATCTATATCTCTGACCATATAGACAACTTCCACTTCCATATTATTCTCTTCATTATCTTCTTCTTGCACACAAAGATCCCCTAGAGGATTCTCCAGGGTGTCGACAGTTATGTCTTTCATTAGTGATATCCCTTCTTTTGGTATCCACTTCTGATGAGTTATTTTGAGCGATTTAGTATATGTATCCTATGTCACCTCTTTCATTCTTAAAGTTTCATTACAGGGCGCGGCCTCCATATCTTATCCTTTTCCGAGACCTTTTAATTAATTCTTGGACATGCGGTCCAAGTGTCACGCTCCGATGCTCACTGCGTGAAGCATACTTGTTTCGATGACTGGTTACCATAAGAGATGACAACCTCCATGGTGGAGCTTCAGTATTTTCCATCACCACAAGCTTCTAAAATCTTCTTTTCATTAAGCATCTATCCTTGGCTACTTTGAGAACTTTGTGTAATGGTAGATAGTGTTTCAGGTTGTCTCCTCTGTGGTGGTGGCTTGCGTGGTTGGTTCGGAAAGACTAACTTCTTAGTAGAACTATTCATTTTACCCACTTTAGATTATCAAAGTTATTGTGGGTAGAATACTCGCTTCGGCGGTATTACTTGTTCACTAGGTTCATTCAAAGGGATCTGAGCCCACCTTCGCATTTCTTCTTCTTCTTCTCTGCCTTCTGGTTAATTTACTTCCTGATGAAGAAGCTTCATGATCATGTTTTCCAGGTACAAAAGGTTTGATCGGCGGCAATTGTATGAGGCATTAAAGACATTTGCCCATGGTTCTTTTTTATCACGGAGCTTGATTGACCTTGTCTTTAAGCGAAGTTCTCATGTTGGGAGAACTCCTTAATAGTGGTTGGCTTGACGATTGGAACATGGCTAGTAGGAGCTTGATGGAGGCCTTCCATGGCCTCGAATGAATGTACCATGGGTGGTAGGAGTTACTTCGATAGTTAAATTCAAGCTACCAAATGGTAGCCCAGAAATCTCTTTGATGGATGAACATTGGAGGCAAATGTTACCCATACTAATTGAATGGTGAAAGAGTGCTTTGTAGATCCATTTACAAAAGTGAAAGATGGGATTAGTAATTAGTAATTATTATTTCATCCCATACTTTCAAGATGTGAGTCTTAGAACAAAATAATAGTGTAATAAAGATATACTCTACAAAAGAATTCATTCGTCATACAATTTTACACATTAGTAATTTGAATTTATTACACATTTTAATCACAATTTTTGTTTTGAATTTTCTAATATTATTGCTACTATAACATATATATGACTAGCCAAAGATGGAAAGAGAATCATGTTCCCTGAGTTAAATCTGGGCTCGAAAATTTCCAGACCTCTGACAAATATTTGGATTTAAGAGTATGATTTAAGTGTTGTAATTTTTTAGAGATGGAATAGTAGATAAGACCTACCAGAGATTTTGCTCTCATTTGTGAGGACTTTAGATCTAGTTCTAGGTTTCTATAGGCAGCACAGTTAATTACCTCTCTTAATAAGTGAGAGAGAACTTTCGATTAAAATTTGGTCGTGAGATACTTAATGTGTAGCATATAGCGCATATGAGTTTAAAATTAGAATTTATGAAATTTATCATTTACTTAAAGCTGGATGGTTGGGGAATGATGGCGTGCAATCTAGATCCCATGGTTTCATCATCCGTCGTGGTCCTAGTCTACTTAGTCGAGGAGGTAGTCGACCAACTTAAAGGATCCTCATCAATGATACATGGTTACGTCATTGAAATCCTTGTTGACACGGGTGATGTTTGTCAGGAGATGACTTAAGTCTACCTTGAGGGTTGTTTTTCTATCAAGTATATACTATGATTCACAACTCAAAGGCGAGCCATTGGGAGCATACGCTCTGATTCGTGATCATAATATAATGGAGTTGGCCAAACCACGTCAGGACTCGTGTAATTACTTCATCTGTAGCTATATTAGCCAAACCAGCGGTTAGAGGACACGAGATCGTCTTTCGGCGTGAGATTGATTGAGAGTGAACATAGTAGAACACTTGATTTGACATTGGCTCCTTTGTGAACTAGAGTTTTCTTAATTTTTCATCCCCGATAAATAGTTGCGGAAGGTGGATAGATTGAGTTTTGATTTAAGCTTTTAATGATAGAATTCCATTTAAGCAGTTTCAGATTCATATTTGATTTGCGTTAATTTGATTAGAAAAATTTATTAATTTGAATATTTTTAAGAGCTTTAGATCATGTCAACTCTGTTTAGTTATTAATAGAGGATTAGATCTACTATCACATGATAGAATCATTTCTCAGATATTTCACTGATTTGAAACTCTTATTATAGGTTTTTAAGTTTTGTTAACTTGACATCTAAAGCCAAGCAACTTGCAGCATCCTCAACACTTGAATAAGCATTTAGCGAATGTCGAGATGGGTATATTTAAGACTTTATGTAGTCTTTATTTCTAAATTATAAGATTGATTTGATTTTCATTTAATTCAACTTTACCTTTTAGATATTAAAATTTGCACTTGAAATCTTTGTAAGCACATGTATTTATAGCTTAGATAATTTTTAATTAGTGATTTTTGATTTTGAAAATCATAATTAGAATAAAATCATAAATGAATTTCATTTTATCGTCGATTAGTAAATCAAGTTAGTGAAACTTTAAAGAAAATGAAATGTGGCAAGAAAGGATAATATTCCAATAAGTGTGGAAATGTTTAAGAGATCAAGGAATTTCTTGGCTTACAAATCTTTTAATGTTATTTTAAAGACTAAAGATCAATGAGTGGAGAAAGAGTTTGTTGGTTCTATATTTAAGAAAAGGTGATACCTGATTGTGCAAATTATGAATTAAGTTAATGTAAATACATTAAAATTATAAGAGAGTAATAGCATAGATCGATGTGATACAGTTTCTCTGTCAGTTTGGTTTAGCCGTAGATCTACTATGGATCTATACATTTGTTAAGAGGTTTGATGGAGAAGCATAGAGAAAATAAAAGGATCTACATATGATATTTATTGATTTAGAAAGCTTATGATAAAGTCTCAAGAGATGTTCTTTGGAGAGTTCTAGAACAAAAGAAGTTAATATTGGTTATATTCAAGTCATTAAATATATCTAGAGTGTCACTTATTGTCCAAACACAGGAGGATTGACAAACTATTTTCTATTTTTGGATTACATGAGGATCAACATTAAGCCCTTATCTTTTTTACTTTAGTTATGGATGTTCTTACGAGGCATTTACAAGAAGATGTACACGGTGTATGCTTTCTTGATGACATTCTTCTTGTTGATAAGACTGAGAGTCCAATGAAACTTGAATTATGGAGGTCAACTTTAGAGTCAAAGGTTTTCGTTTAAGCATCTAAGCGAATATATGGAGTGTAATTTTAGTTGTAGAAATTTTAGTGGTAGTGTTGTGACTTTTAGGTGATCAAGTCATTAATAAGAGTGGCGATTGATATTTAGGCTCTATTATTCAAAATGATGGTGAAATAGATGGAATATTAGTAGAATTCAAGTTGGATGGTTGAAGTGGAGGAATGCATCGGCTTTATTATGTGATAGAAAGTTCCATAAACTTAAGGAAAATTTTATAAGATGGTGGTAAGACATGATGACTTATGTGCGAGAATGTTGATAAAGAGAAACATAAGAAGTTAAGTTACAGAGATGAGGATGCTCAGGTGGATGAGTGGCTTTACCTGAGAGATAGAATGCAAAATGAGTATGTTGGAAAAGTTGGAGTAGCTCGATGATGATAAGATTGGGAGAGTGCTTAGATGGTTTGGCCACATTGCGTCGGGTCAGATGACCAGGAGGTAGATGCATTAGATTTTCCATGTTAAGAAAGGTAAGTAGACTAAGACTTGGTTAAGATGTATAAAAAATGATCTTAGTATACCGAATTAAATGAGAATTTGACACATAATAGGACCTGATGGAGCGAAGGATTCATGTCACCACTGGATTAAGGCTTGTTGTTGTTGTTGTATAATTGAATAAAATCTTAATTTTGATTAAAGCTTGTGATTTTATAGATTTTGATTTAGTATGTTATTTGTATAATAATTCTGATTATTATGATTTATTTTGAAATTGAGTTCAAAGAACAATTTAGTTTGTTATTTTAAAGAAGATTTATCAAAGTCTCATTTCCTTCTTTTTTTAAAACTTACATTTATTTTCTCCATTTTTATTTTGAAGTAGACTATTATATCATTAATTTCATAAATAAAAGCCAAGATCTCATTCATTCCATTTGTTTGAGGTTGAAGTTGCATTTAAAAGAGAGTTAAAAACTTTATGGACTTATTCATAAATTTAAATTTGTATGTTTTTAACTCTTTTTATTTTGTTTCTTTTATATTTGTTGTATGTCGTTTTACTTTTCTCATTTTTTTTATTTGGGCTTAATTTAAATTTAGTTATAGGTTTCCTACTTCGCTCTTAAGGTTCATTTTACTTTTCATTTTTTTTAGTCGATTGATGAAATTTGACAGCGTTGATCGGGCGGATCTAATGATGATTATGTTGTACATGAAGCGAATGATTGCTTTCTGTGGCGGTGATACAATCTTCGTCATATGAAACAAATATGAATTATATGGCGTATATATATATATATATATATATATATATATATATATATATATATATTTTATATATATATATATCTCATGTTCTAATAATCTTCTACATTCATGATTGAAAAGAACGATATTGATGACAAGAAAAAGTGATGTTTAGGCTATAATGAATTGAAGAATTAATCGAAATGTAATGTCAAAAACTAAAGAAGTCTACTTTCGATTCTGTGGCGAAAATTGGAGATGATCTGAGATCACGATCAAAAAAAGAATGCGTCTCTTGGATTCTTATTTTGTGATAAATGATCAAGGAATCAGATCTGAAGAAAAGAAGATATCTTTTGCTTTTATTTTCTTATGAAGCAATAAGGATAGTGAGAGTGCAACATCATATCGAAAAAAGAAATGATATCTCGGTTTTATGGCGAAATCAATGAAGATTTGAAATTATTAAATTAATATTTGGAAAATAAGTGGTGAAAATTGATTTTCATTTTGGTAAAATAGGAAAAATAGATGGATTTTCAATTTTGATAAAAGAAAAAATAGTGGATTTTCGTTTTGATGAAAATAGGGAAAATAAGGTGAATTTTCGGTTTTAGTTTTGAGGGAAATAGAATGACAAGAGGAAAAGAGGAAGGAAGAAAGAATTCACCTATTTCAGTTTGGAGGAGAGAAAACTCGTGGTTTTGCGAAGAACAATCTGCAGTTTTATTTGGGTAAGAAAACCGATGAATGAAACAGAGTGTCAGTTTGGAGAAGGGAAAGGAATTCCTTTGCGTGGGAACGGTCGGAGGAAGAGGAAGGAATGGTTTGATCCCGTGCGTGAAGGGGAAGAGCTCCGATCGGGTCGTGCATCGCGCGTGAAGGGGGAGCTCCGATCGGGTCGTGCGTCGCGCGTGAAGAGGAAGTTTCGATCGGGTCGTGCGTCGTGAAGAGGGAGTCGAGTCGGGTCACTTAAGTTTATTTTATTTTAAATTGATTTTTAAATGAATTAAATAATTTTAATATAAATTTTACATCGATAAAATCACATTGTCAATAAATAAATATATATATATATAATTCATTCGACGTAGAGCCTGATATATTAGTAATTTGAATTTATTATACATTTAAATAATCATTTTTGTTTTAAATTTTTAAATATTTGTTATCTTATACGTATATGTACAAGATGAAAAGAGAATCTTGTATTTTAGAAATATGTGCAAAATTTCAAAAATACAATTGAATTGAAGAGAGTTTGATATATATATATATATATATATATATATATATATATATATATATATATATATATATATATATATATATATATTATTCCGTTGTTAAACATCATTTTATTGATTGTTTAGTTTTCGGCGTCAAAATTAATGATTTCACTCAAAATGCGCAGCTTTGCCATTCGACATTTGACTAATTGAGTGTGAATAATTGATAGATTCGATATTTCAAAGTTAACGGCAATTAATTTTATGATCGTTTAGTTTGTGCATCGTTGATCTCGACATATGACATGTTGATTCAATGCGGTTGATTAAAGTTGTGAAATATTTATATTTTGACCGGTTTGATATTACTCGATGGCGAAATCGTTCATGTCGAAATCATTTAGTTAATTTTGGTGGCGTCAGAACATTTTCAATTTCGCGTCATCACAATAATTTGACATTTTTCGGTTCGTCAATTGACTCATTGATAGTTTCGATGTTTGAAGCTAAAATATTTCATGGCGAATTCGTTGATATTATGTGCTTCCCGACTTCGATATTTTGATAGCGTTGATATTTCGATGACATGTCGATCTTTAGATTATCGATATTTATATTATGATCGGTTTTGACATTACGAGCAGGTAAAGTCCATTCATCGTGAAGGTCTTGATCATTTCGTCGGTTTGCATTTATAATAAATCGAATTCATTGATTTGTTAATGACACTATATGGATCACAATGTATATAATTTTAATTAATCATATTACATTCATAACTCTGATTAGTATGTTAAACTTCATTGGTTCAACACTCATTCGATATTAAGATCATGTATTTATGAAAAAGAAAATAAAATATTTTTATATCAAAGATTATTAAATGTCACTAAGAAATTAATTTGAAGTTGGCGACTACAAATGCTATGCAAGTTTCGATATCCATCTAAGTTATCATTTCATGAGGTCATTGTCACGAACCTATATGTAAAAAATTAAGACCTAATAACATTAGTTTGAATATTTCTAATAATGTGAATTAATTAATACTAAAAGTTTTTAAAATTATAATCACAATCATAATATCATTACCCCAAATATATTTGAGACTGTGCATGCTTGTGATTAATTATCTTTCAACGCTTTATAAGTCTTGCTAAGATATTATAGGTCACTGATTATATTAAGGGCCGTTTGGTTGGAATATAAAGTAAAGTAAATGCAGAGATTTTAAAAATTTTGGCATTTACTTGTAATACAAAGTAAAGTAAAAACAAAGTAAATGCATATATAATTCACTCCTTAGTTATATAGTTATATTTTGATGTATTTGATTATTTTACAAATTTTAAATAAACAAATATAAAATTAATGTACTTCTATTCTTTTTACATAACTGTCGTAAAATCTTTAAAATATACATTTATTTAAAACAGAAAATCTTTTTACATTGCATTCCTTTTACATTGCATTCTTTTTTCAGCCAACCAAATAGCGCCTAAATGAATCATAACACTCACGCATAAGATCAACAATCAACTTGATTATCCTTGATTTAGACAATTTATTCAATAAAATCATTAGTTGCATATGCTAAATCAAATATCTTGATCACATTTTTAGAACGAGATTGGATTAGCTAGGTAATAATGGATTTGGTATAATCCATATCTCCTCGTCTCTTGACTCGGTGGATTTAAACCTTATTTAGGCCTTTATTAGATTTTTTTTTAACTTGCCTAATATAGTATTGAGTTTCATTAACATTCCCCTAATTATGGAAAATTAAAAGAAATCAAAACTTTAATCCTTACTAATTGACCCATATTATTGTTACTTGGCTTGACATAATTTTGGGCATGCATAGACCTCATTGTAACTCTAATTCAATAAATTATAGTCTATACGTGCCTCATACTCTTAAACCTTAACTCTAGTTAGAGCTAGTTTTACTACAAGATACTATATATCACCCTAGATCACATCCAAGCACTAATAGCTTGTCCTAGAGCTAGATTAATTGGAATCATAACTTGGATTAACCTAATAGGACACTTAGAATAGATTTGATTAGCCTAGTTTAGACCCAATCAATACTACTTGCTTTGAAATAATGATTAGAAACCTTATATATATATAGCTAACAAATTAAACTATTCTTTCTTGCATCTAAGTATGAGTTTAGCTAAGCATTTGAATTAGTTCATCATTGTTAAAATCAGAATTTTATGCAACATTTGAGAATAAATTTGACTTCAGTCTTTAAGGCTTCAAAGAAAAGAAAATATCAATATTTAAAACTTGCTCAAAATAGCTTAAAGTTTAACTCAACTTGGATCAATATCAAGGCTAACTGCAAATTTGAAATCAATTTAAATCAATTTTAAAATATAAAATTAATTAAAAAATTAATTTGAAATCAACTCAAAATTGAATTATTTTAATTTTAATTCAAATAGAGCAGATGGAGCTTTTTTTCTAAATAAACCCCAAGAAAAGTTACTATTAAATAAACTTTCAAAAAATATATCATCATTGGATATAAATGTTATAATTATTTTGGCTGAAAAATAAGAAAATTTTGATATCTAAATATGCAATTTTCCTGCTTGTTTTAATGCTATTATCAACACTGTTATGTCAAATGGGTAAAAGCAATTGAGAAATTATATTATAAGAAAAAGCAATTTTTGAAATCTTATAGGATGTGATCGGCATAGAGACAGATGGTTCAAATGAATTTCGACTGAGCTTTGAAAACAGCAGTTTAGATGTAATTTTTACATATTTAACACATTGATATTTATTATATCACTTAAATCTTTAAAATTGCATAAAAAATTTCACTATTATTACTTTTTTAAAAGTAAATATAACTATTCAATATTAAAAAAGTAAATATCAAATGTTTCTTCTGAAGAGAGGCAAATTTATAATTTAAATAATTAATTTTTTAAAAAATGAAATGAGAAACAAATAATTCAAAAGAGAGCTTTATATTTCATTATTATTAATAAATGGCGCAAAGATTACAAGATTTTCAATCTAATTTCTATTAATTGATTATATTACATAATAATTTCATTGTGAATCAAGTCAAATACTTCTTAATTGTTAGATATGTAAATACACGTGCTTTTGGCATTGAAGACATCTAACAAAATGCTTTTTTTTTGTTTCCACTACATAAAAAAAAAAATGTGTGAAACTCTTAGCACAAAATGCATGTATAATGCCTTTTGGATTCATTTCAGTTTTTTAACTTTTGGATTCATTTGGTTTTAAAATCTTGAAAAATTTATTTGTCTTTGGCTTTTGAAACTAAGCAGCTTTCTAGATGAAACTAAAACTCAATTTCAAAGAAAATTATTGGATCAAAATTAAAATTCAGCTCAAAAGAAAGCACTAAAAGCTCTCCCAAACGAAGCCTCATTTAAGAGCACTTAACACAACTTAAACATAAAAGCACAAGGAAAATGACTTTCTTAACACTACATAGATATCACTAGTATTTTCTAGAGAAGAAAAAGTCACCCAAAAGACTCATGAAAATGAAAATTATTCACCTGATAAGTACGATGCGCTCTCACTGCTCTTTTACCTTGATCTTCTTCATCTTCTTCACTCTCAATCCTTTGGAGATCCTGTCTTTCATGTTGCTTGCAGTGACTAGCGGATAATAGGAGGCTGGCAACTTGCTCCAAGTTCCAAACCTCTCTTCATAATACTTCCAAAGCTCAATCCTAATGGAAATCAGATCATGAGAAGATGATAACCCCATGGATGAAAAAAATATGACAGCTTGTGGCTAAAATACAATACCAGTATGCCAAGAACTGGAATGGAGAAAACTTCCCGTAGATCGCTTCTATATCCTTGTGAACAGATTTAATGTCGCATTTTCTGCCATGAGCCTACATATATATGCTTTATGAGAAATCTGTTATGAAAGTTGTTTACTCATAGACTTAGGGTGCATTTAGAACAACTTTCTAATTATTTTCCTCTTTAGAAAGCAACCACAGTTGTGTTTTTGGCAACCAGTTTTCTGGCTATTGTTTAGAAAATTTTGTGATGAAAATTTATTTTTTTGAGAACCAAATGGATTGTTTGGGGCAATTTTGCGGTATGAAGATCTGATGGTGGGTACTGAAAAGAAAACTGATATAAGAAATATCGTGGGTAATACAATTTTTTTTATTTAAAAAAAAATAGAATCGTAACTTTCTAAAAGTCACCTCTATCAAGTTAGATTGAAAATGGCTTCCCATTGCAAATTCATCAAAATGCAACTAGACCGCAGTTTCCCAAATAGCACACATCGCACTGCCACTCCAAACACTTTCGTAGTGGCTGTCATAAAGTTTTATTTGAATTTTTTTAAAAAAATTATTTATAACAACTAAAATATTTTTCAAAAAATTATTTTCCTAAAAATAATTTTATAATTATCTTAACAAAAAGTTGCAGCCGCTCTAAACAAACTCTTCGAATAGGAAAAAAGAGTACCTGTCTTATATGACGAACTGTCTCAGTATCAACAGGAATTCTATGGTAAAAGCCCATACACATGAGCACATTGGCACGTGTGAAAGGTCCAAATCCATCAATGGCAGATAACTGCTGGTCGATTGAATCATAGATTGCCAATGAATATCCCTCACACAGTTCCTCAAGCATCCTTGGCTGCAAATCTCCATCGACAATACTTCGAGCAAGAGATACAATGCGTTTTGCTCGATATCCGAGTTTACAACGGTCGGCCAAGTATGTGGCATCGAGAGTTACCAGTTCCTCAGGAGTTGGGAAATCACCAATTGCATCAGGGAAGGAGGAGACACTATCTGAAAACTTTAAGATCATCACTCTTCAAAAATAAAAAAGATAACAGTATCATCGAAGGATTGAGAAGGGTTAGAACCGTTACAGGAGTGGATCTTTTGGGATTCTTGCAACTCTGTAGGCTGAGTAACATGATTGATCATTAAGTCAGGAGTTTCCATAAGCTTTGCTTCATCAATGAATCTGGTTTCTAACTTCATGGCTGATTTCTTTCTCTTTGCGATCTTGGTTTTCTTCTCCTTTTGTTGTGGGGTCTTTGGATGAAAAGCTTCAGAATCACAGCATTGTTTCACTTGTGGCTGAAGCTCACAGAGTGCTCTCGCCATTGAAAGAGTTCTTGGCCATCTGAAATTGGGGATAAACTTAACTTCCATGATGATTGAATGTTTTAATAAATCATAAAGAGTGACAAAGTAGAAATTTAGAGGACAGGTAAGAGCATGACTAGAAGCTTACAGTAACTGATGTTCAAAATCTTGCAAGTATGTAAAATCATAATTTGTGCATAAAGTTAAACGAGTCTTCTTCTACACAGGACTTGGTAATTTACAGTTACAACAGTAAAAATAATACCAGCCTGGATTTGCGTAAAGAAATTCTTTTTCAGTAACATAGTAGTATGCATGAAAAACACATGCATCATCCTTTGAATGTCAACATTTGTATATTTTCATATTTTTTATAAGGAAAACAAAAGCTTCCTCAATAAATCTAACAAATGAATATTAAATAATAATACGCCATTTCAGTAAGGTGCAGATTATATTGTTATCAGTTTAAGAACAAAGTTAAATTCTTTCTTAAATTCACATAACTCAGTAGTAAAACAGTTACCTGATAGCTTGTTAAACTAAGTGATATAACAGCAGTGCATGAATCCTGGAAGCAACAATTTACATGACAACAAATTATTATTGATCTTAACTTAACATAAGCATGAACAGAACATCATCAACTTGGGATAATGCTCAGGGAGGACGATCAATGATGATTGTCGACATCAAGCATAGGCTCGGACCGGTTGAACTAGTCATAGTTTCGAAAGAGGGTCAATGGAAATTCCCTTTATGAGTGATTGTGGATCAAGAAGTCATTGAATGTGCCAAAAGCCACATTATGTCTTGGAAAAAAAAAAAATCAAGATTGTGAAAACCGGATCAGATAAAGAATCGGAAGAAAGAGAGGTTCAATATTCAATAGTTCAATCGTTAAATCGGGAGTTGAACCGGATGATTTAATAAATATTTAAATTATTAAAAATAATCTAAATGATGAAATAATATAAATATATGATAAACATAAAATAACATAAATAATATATAAGTAATATTTTTAATAATTATAAATTTAAAATCAAATTAAAATTTATTAAGATATAATTATGCATCTATTATATATCTAAATATGTGTATATTAAATATATTTAAAAATTAAGAATAAGTTTTATATAGATTTATAAATATTAATATAATTTATAATAAAAAATAGAGTTTTTAATGTAAAAAAATTATTTTAAATTTTATAAAATATAAATAATAATATAATATATAATATATAATATATTTATAATATATTATTATAAATTTTATATTCCTAAAATAATTGATTTATATTATAAAAAAATTTATATTAAGAGTATAAAGTTAAAAATTAAAATATTATTTTTTATTCTTAGATTTAAAAGCCCATTTAATATTTTAAAAGCTCAATTCTTCAATTTAATTCTTTATTCCTATAGTTCAAGTCAAATTTCAACATGTTTCTAAAACTTTTTGCCACATCATAAAGGAAGCTAATAATATATTCTTTATATAGAATAAAAGAGCTTTAAAAAAAAAGTTTTGGACCCACCTAAGTGGTGTTTTGACATGATAGCTTGATGTTTATATTATAAATTAATTTGGCTAAATTTATATTAATAATAATAAAGCTTTTAAGATGTATTAAATTTATTTTTAAAATATTTAATTAAAATATTATGTTTAATTGTTAGTTAAAAAAATTTAATCATTTCATTAAGAAATTAAAATAAATTAAATGGGATTCATTTGAAGGCGGTTTTATAATTGACGGTTGGGGTTAGTGAATCAAGTCGGTTCTCACTGGTTCGATGCAAAAGGAGTTTTATAGTTAACCGGACCGATCCTATGGTCAGTTCACGATTAAACCGGTTGAACCGGCCGGTCCGGTCCGGTTTTTAAAACAATGGGAAAAACAAGAAAATACCCCAATAATTAAATCCTAAAAGGTTCCAAAACTAATTTATGACCAAACAATTGGTGAGAGGATAAAATTTCAAACTAAAAAAGTGGCGAATGCCATTAGTCACCATTTATGCAATCAAAAAATCTAATCCCACATCACTAGTAGAACTAAAATCCATCTTTTGTTATAAGGGGGAGGGAAGAGGTTGTATAATAAATATTATTGAATCTCTATTTTTCAAAACTTGAAATAGTGTTTGGATTTACTACAAAAAATTGTGAGATTTGCCTCCTATAAGAGTTCAAGTTATATAATGAGGCAGAGCTTTTATATTTTCTATCTTCGCCTTAATCCTATTTACTAAAGGCACGCAAGATTCATATTTTGCTAGTAATCATATATGCTTTTTTTGCCATGATGAGACGCACTTCTTATTATTTTATATGATTTTGTTATCATAATATAGGGATTTTGTGAAAACCAACGTTTGCCTTGGTTGGCTTGATCTTAACATGAATGGGTTGAAGACTCGTGCGCATCTTTTTTTAGCAAGACAAGACCATTACCCTAATATTTATTTTGCTTTTTAATTTATCGTGATAAACCTTGTAGGAGAATTCCAAGATCCTAAGCTTGACTTTCTTGGTTTGGGAAGGATGACTTCGCATCGATGTTATGCACCATCTCTATTTTCCCTTGTTAGAGTGGGTATTATATACATCAAAAATATCTTGGACATGATTATAGGGGTGTAAACGAGTTGAGTCGAGCTCGAGTCACCCTTAGCTTGAGTTTGATTAAATCATCGAGTTCAAGCTCAAACTTGAGCTTTATTTTATAAGTTTGAGCCCTCTTATAGCATGGAGGAGAGATAATAATTCTAATTCAAATAATTTTGATGTAAAAAAATTAAAAAATAAATTACTTGATATAAGAAAACAAGACATAATCTATAAATATTTTTAGCAAATTTATCTTTTAAATTATTAAATTCTAATATATTTTAAGTATATTTTATATTAATATTTATTAAACAAGCTGATCCAGCTAACGAGTCGAATCAGGGATGACTTGAACTTGGTTTGTTAGCTCATCAAGTTTGGTTTGCGAGCCCTTTATCGAGTCAAACTCGAGCCGGATCACAAGTTGGTTTAACTCACAAGTCACACCTTTAGATGTGAATAAACCAATCTCGATATGATTCTTCACTAAACCATTCACAAAGATTGATGGGGAAGTATTGTCAAAGTTTATTGGTAACTATCTAAAGTCGACAAATCACTACCTCATGCAACAGGTGCATTGCATATACCTATTATCAAGGAAACACAAAGTTAAGAACATAAACATAAGAACAAGAAAAATTAATGAAAATGCATCCAAAAAGTGTAATGACATTAAATCAGAAAAAATATTTAATATAGTGAATTTACATGAACTTTCATAAACGTGTCATCATTGACAAGGAACTTGAACCGGGGTCAAGCAGCAGGAGAGATCACAAAAGACTTTCACTCTCTCCTTCCCACAACAAACAACTAGGAAGATTTAAGTAGTTAAATCTCGAACCTTATTTTGAAGCTATTTAATACTTCAAGTGGATTTGTGTGAGGATCAACCCATTGTCATGGTGATGACTTCGATTTCACTATCCATGAAAGGAAGCCGTATAATGATGAAAGATCACATCTTATTGTGCAACATCTTTTTCTAATAAATCTAATGCCAATATGAGATAAAATAATATATTTTAAGGTTAATTTAACCACATGTCAGATGCAATAGCATTACGATAATTTGACTCATATTGTGTCATACATGCAAACTCATATTTCAACCCAATTTATGTCCAGTTGATGTGATTATATTTGATTTTTTTTGTATACACTCAACTAACTTGGTGTCATGCATCAAGCCAAAATAAGAAGCTTGGAATAAAGTGTGTGCTCTTTTTTAAAGCATGAAAAATACAAAACAATGGATAAAAAAAAAGCAATAGATGTTCCAAATAATAACCCAAAAATATACAAAAAAAATGCAAAATAATTAAATAAATATGAGAAAATTAAAAAAAAATCCAAAAAAAGTGAAGAAATCCAAGGCTTAGAATTTTACTATATGGACCAATGTGGCAAGTCCGACTATTTTGAGCTGAAGACCCCATGTTATTTGACAATAAGTTTTGTCTTCATTCTTACATGGCGAAATCACCTCACCCCTATGATGATTTGGTTATTGTGAATTAAAATCGAAGAGGGCATCATTTTAAATCATGTCAGTTATAAAATAAGAGCGTTAAACAACAAAAGAAAAAAAAATAGATTTTACGTGAAAGAATTTAAGATTGACAAAATCGCGACAAAGGAGGAGAATTCACTTTATCGAAAAGAAAATCATTACAATAAGAGAGTAAGACCCGAACAAAAAGAAAAAGTTTAATCCCATGTACAAAGAGAGGGGATCATTATAGATTTCTACGATAACCTTTATAAGAAAAATATTTAACAAGGGCCAATGAAGTAAGAACACACAGAATACAATCTAAAGGCTAAAATTAGATCAATCCTAAGACCAATGAAGCAAGAACCCACAGAATACAATCTTAAGGCTAAAATTAGATCAATCCAATGGAAGGGACTTACATCAGGGTGGTCATAGTTTCCTATTAATGTGAGTGGGACCTACAAAAATTCGGGTCACAAGTTTAACAATCTTCATCTTGAAACAAAATTTTTGAAATGTTGAATACATCTTCAATCTTTGGCAAAACATTATTCACTTCTATAAAAATTCCATAAATCAATAATGAATATCAACCAAATCTAAGTAATGCCCAAACTTAGTAATTAAGACTGATTTAGTTATCATATTAATAGGATTATTATGAGTACTTATCTTGCTTACAACAATATCAACACAAGTAATAACTTCACAAATAAAATGATAATAAATATCAATGTGTTTAGTTCTTTCATGAAATATATAATCTTTAATGAGATAAATAGTACTTTGGCTATCACATATCATCATTGTAATTTTAAGTGTTCACTAAGTTCTTCAATTAAGTATTTCAACCAAATACTTTGTTTACAAACTTCAATACTTGTCATGTACTCAACTTCAGTTGTAGACAATGCCATTGTAGTCTGTAAGGTAGCCTTTCAGTTAATAACACATCCACCAATAGTAAACACATATCCTATAAGTGATCTCCTCTTATGAATGGCTCCAACAAAGTCGGAATCAACATAATCAATGACTTTATTTACAGTCCTCCTAAATTACAAACAAGCATTTGTAATTTCATGCAAATACCAAAAAGAATCCGATGAACTACTTTCCAATGCTCTTTACCAAGATTAATCATGTATCTATTTACTGCATTGACTGCATATGATAAGTCTAGGCGTGGACATATTATAGCATACATGAGTAATCCCACTACACTGGAATATAAAATTTGAGACATAAACTTAATCTTATCATCTGATTATGAACATAAAACATATGAGTCTTAAATGGGCAGCTAATAGAGTATTAATAAATTTGATATTTTGAATATCAAATTTGTTTAAGATTTTATCAATGTACCATTTCTAGCTCATAAATAATTGACTTACTTTTCTATCTCTCTGAATATCTATGCTGAAATTTTTCCTTACAACATCTAAATCTTTTATCTCAAACTCACTATTGAGTTGAGCCTTCAACTTTTTGATTTCTCATTGATTTTTAGCAGCTATCAACAGATCATCAACATATCAAAGTAAGTACACAAGAGATCCATCAACATTCCCCTTGAAATAAACACAATTATCATAACTATTACTCTTAAAGTCATGAGCAATCATAAATGAGTCAAACTTCTTATATCATTATTTAGGAGATTGTTTCAAGCCATAAATAAACTTTTTCAACAAACAAATATAGTCTTCTTTACTTATAACCACAAAGCCTTCGGGTTGCTGCATATAAATTTCTCCTCAAACTCTTCATACAAAAATACAATCTTTACATTAATTGCTCAAGCTTGAGATCATGTTTAGCATTAATATTACGTAAAGCTCAAATTGAGTTATGCTTGACCACTTAGGAGAACACATCTATAAAGTCTACTCTTGAAATCTAATTGAATCCCTTTGCAACTAATCTGATCTTGTACATGGCATCTTTAATTTTAGGCGTAATTCCTTTTTCTTAAATATCTATTTGCAACGAATAACCTTCTTCTCTTGAGGCAACTTCGCTAAATCCTAAATGTTATTCTTATATAGAGATTTAATTTCCTCATGTATAGCAATTATCCACTTAATAGAATCAACTGAATCAAGTACTTTTATAAAACATGAGGATTTTTTTATCTTTGTCAATACATTCAACCATAGTTATAAGCAACTAAATTAGCCTCAACATATTTTTGTAATGGCTTGATTTCTCTCCTTGATTAATTCCTAATGATAGAATGTTGTGGTAATTGTAATGATGGTGATGAGAAAATAATATCACCTTGATTCTTTGAACTTGATTGAAAAGTATTACTTGATAATGAATCTATCTCAATTTGAACCTCCACCTATCTATTATATCTCTCTTCCTGGTTAACATCATTAGGCCTCATAGTAAGTATTTATGTAATATGATAATTTCATCAAACACATCTCTACTAATGATCACTTTCTTAGTTTTAGAGCAGCACAATTTAATAGCTTTTAACTCCAATCTTATAATCAATAAATGCATACCTCATAGATCTATGCATTAATTTACAATTATTAACACAATCATATGGGGGACAACCCAAAATCTTAACTTAGAATAATATGTAGGTTTCCTTGAGCAAACCTCCTATGGAGTCTTCTTTCTAAAACCAATTAAAGGAGAACAATTCACCAAAAAGTAGGCTATTAAAACAACTTTAACCTAGAATGACTTGAGTTGCCCACCATTTGAGAGTATGCAAAGCACCTTCTCTATTAGCATTCTATTCATTCTCTTTATCATCATTTGAAAGTATATAAGACTGTTAAATTCTTTTGAACAAAACTTCAAACCATTATCAACATAAAAATGTTTAATTTGCCTCACAATCTCCTTCAAAATTATAATCTTTCACTCATTAAAAACAACAAATACATCACCCTTCCACACATTTATAGAGAAATCGTCAATAATTAATAGTATATATCATTGGACGATATTGTAGATGGTCCCCAAAGATCAAACTGCATGCATTCAAGTAAGCCCTTGGTATTATGAATGTCTATGCTGAACTTAACTCATATTTCCCAAATACACAGTGTAAACAAAACTTCAATTTAATAATACCCTGGCCATTAAGAAGCCTCCTATGTTCAGTTCAGCCATCTTGTTTTCTCTCATGTGCCTAAGACAAATGCCAATTTTTGATTGCTTCGTCATCTAATATATAAGAAATAATAATTGTTGTATCACCTAAGTTTGTGGAATCTTGCAGAACATATAATCCGATAATCTTCTTCTATCCTTTGTCACAATACGAGTATCTTTCATAACCTTTATAACTCCACCTTACTAAAGTACTTGTACCCTTTAGCATTAATGGTACTCAAAAAAATTAAATTTCTCTTTAGATCAAGAATATGTTTTACATCACCAAGTGTCCTGATAACTCTATTAAACATCTTGATTATGATAGTTCCAATATTTAGTATCTTACAAGAAGCATTATTCCCGTTAATATAATAGCCTTAGATACTATTTTATATGTTAAAAATAAGTCCCTATTGATACACATTTGAAACGTTCAAGTCAAATTAAGAACCCAATCATCACAGGGTTCACTATCAGAGATAACTAGAGTTAACCATCACTAACAACTGCTTCAACAACACTAACTTCATTAGAATGATCCAAACCATATTGTGCCTCATCCAATTATCCCAAAAAAAATTATCACTTCTTCTATTAGCAAAATAATAAAATTTCAGTCTTTGATTTTGGAAGTTCCCCATCTCTTTTTCTATCACTGAAGTATAAATCGCCATGATGTCATACAACATGATTCTGATAGGAGCATTATGAATGATGATGTTCTAGTTGATAGAAGCTTTCATACTCTATTCATCAGAAATAAATGTAATTAAAAAAAATATAACAACACTCACTAGTTCTCACCAGACTTCCAAGTAATGAAGTCTAGATGAGCTCTTTTTTATCCCTTTTATTGTTTTCTTGTACTATTACATGATTCAAATTTTGGCTTCAAGATAGTAGTATTTGATCATTTGTAGTTTTTTCATAACCTGACAATTCTAAGTAATTATTATTGTACTTATATCATTATCTTGTTATAAGGTTGTGCTTCAAATAACACAATTAAAGCCAAGAAGATACCCAAATTTGCATGAGACATAAAGACAAGGTCTAACCCTATATAGAATTTTTAAAAATCCTAATTAATATGAGATAAGCTAACGCTAATGGCTCAATATGTTTAAACACTATATTAAGTTAGCATTAAAAAACTTTGCATGGATAGGCATGCCAATTGGACTAAGCTAGGCATTGGATTGACTCTCAAATCATGTAGTGTCAAATTCATAAGAGGCACATTTATGCAAAGAATAAAACTAAATCAGAAGTCAAGTAAGAGCATCGTGTTTGTGTTTATATATATATATATATATATATATATATATATATAGTCCCTTATGAACTTGATATTTTTGGTTTATGGGTATTAATTCATTGATGCATTTAACTAAGGCATTTGGTGTTCTACCTTCCTTGCATTCCTCTCCTCTTCCCATCACCACTAGCACCCAACCATCTATATGGATAAATGGTTTACTCATCATGAGGATTGCTACATTATCCTAGATCAAAATCACATAATGGAAATTCCCAGCTAATCCCTTATCTGTTAGGCTTAACTATGCATATTACATAATGTTCTTGTCACACCCAGCTACAGAGATTGCCAGAATACATTGAGAAAGAAAAACAAATAGCAATTTGAGGCCCCAACAACTTCAGAAATTGAGAGTTTGAGATGATGGAAGAGAAGAATCATATGGTAAGATGGTATATTTCATTTCTTGATTGATTTGTAATACCCTCTAATGGACAATATCTACAGACTTATAATGACACGTAAAGAGACATTAGCTACCTATTAATCACTCATTATTGATTAACTACTCTGACACACAACGACATATTAACACAACCCAAACTACTCTTTGCAAATTTTTAGTACTAGTAAATCCCTATCACCGCACTCCCTCCATCAAGCCTAGTACAAGTAAATTCACAAACTTTATGCCTTTCGGACATCTCCATACCCTCTAATTGCAATAATATAAAGCAGAAGCGACTAAGGTGACCTGGTTACAGGGAGGTAATAATAAGAGAACCATTGAAGAAACTCACTGGCAGTTACAGAGAAGGATGCACTTGACCATATCCTCAAACAAAGTTGGAGAACGAAAAATCCTACCCAACCCTCTTTCTCTGGACTCCGCATGAATCCTGTGAAACTCCTGAATAACCCTATCGTTATCATCCGATATTCTCAGCATTCTGCGCACTTGATCCTAACATAAACCCAAAGTACACAAAGATTAGAAGAGAGGAGTGCACAAGTGAAAGAACTGAGGCAAAGGGTTAATAACGTACGAGAAGAGCTTCCTCGTCTTCGAAGGAGAGAGAGGCTGAACCTGCGACGGTTACAACAATGGGACCATAAGGGCGAGGCTGGGAAATGCGAACCCTAACGCTGCCCAAAGGGAGCCGGATGGGGCGTTGAAGGGTGCAGGAAGCTGGGTCCCATTGGTTTGGGGCCATCATGAAGAGTCCATGGCTGCAAACAACTTTTGTTAGATCGAAGGATAGGTCTTTCACAGGGATTTCAAGGAACAACATCTCGCCGGCGAGGTTGGCGGCGGCCTCAATCGCCGCCGCTTCAAAATAAGTACTAAGTAGTGTGTTCGTTTACACTGCATTCCAAGTGTTTAAAGAATATGAAGAGTTAAAAGTATTCGGCTGGTAAAAAAAAAAAAATTGCGTTTGCTACAGCTTTTTAAATGCTTTATTTTTTTTAAATATTATATTTAACAACCAAAATTTATTAACTGTTTTTCAAAAAATATTATAATAAAAAAAATTAATTTTAAGAATCAGAATTTCTAAAATATGATAAATATTAAAAAATATTTCTAACACTCATAATAATTATACTAAATTTTATTTTACCTACATTAATTTTACAATTGATTTAAAAAAAATTACATTTATTTCAAATAAATACTAATTTAGAAGTAAAAAATTCTAAAAACTTGAGTGATAATAATTGTATTAATTAGTTATAAATTAGTTGATCAAGAATGTAATAAGTAACTATAAATTAGGATCTAGTTAAATTTTTTGATTAGAATGAACCTTTTATGATTATATAACTTTATGATTATATCTTTATAATCAGAACAGTTATAAAAAAAAGATGAAAGTTAAATGTTAGGATTTATTTTGGATCAATTTTATTTTATATTTTTGTTTTATTTTGTAATATATATATATATATATATATATATATATATATATATATATATATATATATATATGATGTGTTTTTACGTGACTTTATTTTTTATTTTAAAAAATAAATCATATTTTTAAATGATCAAAATAAATTTTAGATTTTAAAATATTTATATAATAATTAAATGTAATTACTTAACTCAAAATTTCTCCAACAATATCAACTCATTAACACCCATTAAAGTAATTATTCAACTAACTCCATACATAAGAAATTAATTCCTTAAGAAGCCACTGTTTTTCTTTTTTCCTTTGTATGTTTTTTCGCAAATAAATGATAAAACATTTCTTAACAAATTATTTTTTATCACATATTGATAAAACCTATCGAGAGAGAGAGAGAGAGTGGAGAAGCTTCTAGAAGCAGCTAGGAGGAACAACGAAGCCGGAGCTGGTTCCTCTCGCATTCCGGCAAAATGACTGCGCCGCCATTTTCTTATCGCCGTAGGTCAGATCTATATCGTCCAATCCGATTTCGCTGCACGGATTGCTGACGCTGCAATCCAATCTCACCGCCACCTTCGTCGCCGACGTGCCACTTATGTTCTTGAAACTTACCCCTCTTATCTTTATCCCTGAGCTCTGCTTTTCAAAAAATAATTAAATTTAAAAAATTAAAATTTAGTTCTGTCATATTTTAAAAGTGATGATTTACGTGGCCAAACATTAAGCTTAAGTCAAGCCAATATATAAAAAATAAGAATATATATATATATATATATATATATATATATATATATATATATAAACCTCTATGTTTTTATTTTATTTTAATTATAGAATAAAATGTACCAAATTTTAATGAAGATTTTATGCTCATAGGATTTGCTTTTTAAGATGATTTAATCAAAGTTTTCTTTAATATTTTATATATTAGATTTATTTAAAATAAAATCAACAACTTCAAGATTATTATGTTAAAATTTTGGCTAAAAAATTTTATAATTTCTCTTCTTCTATAAAGTATTAAATTAGTTATTTATTCTTCCTAAAATTTTTTTTTGTCATTTACTATTATCTTAAAATATAAATATGTCCCTCCTCAAAATTGAGGTTGATTACAGCATGCATAAATAATATATCTTTAATACATTGAAGAAATTTTGACGAAAAGAATTTTTTCTTCGTTGAATTTAATTATAAGATGAGTGCACTATAAATTTAATTGTTTGATCATTTATAATTCTAATATCAAAACATATTTACTTGCAATAAAATTCATCTCAACCTATTTTTTACATCTTAACTCAATTTATTTATTTATTTTTATATTATAGCCTTTTGATATATTAATGATAACAAGTAAAATCATAACTTTATACAAATTGGAATAATGGTTATTTTTGCCATTAATATGTTTATCACACTAGTAATAATCGCATTCTTAAAAAATTATTAAAAGTAAATAAATTTCACTAAAAGACATACTTTAAAAAAATAACTAATAATATTTTTGTCACATTATTTAAAATGTATTCCTATTTCAGTTGGATTACATCAATGATCAACTTTAAGTCCTTATCTTTTTACTTCAGTTATGAATGTTTATACTAAGCATTTACAGGAAGATGTACCTTGGTGTATGGTTTTTGCTGATGACATTCTTCTTGTTGATAAGATTAGAGAGAGAGTCCAAGAGAAACTTGAATTATGGAGGTCAACTTTAGAGTCTAAAGATTTTTCGTTTAAGTAGATCTAAAACTGAATATATGAAGTGTAATTTTAGTTGTAGAAGTTCTAGTGGTAGTGTTGTGACAATAGATGAACAAGTCATTATTAAGAGTAAGCGATTCAAATATTTAGACTCTATTATTCAAAATGATGGTGAAATAGATGAAGATGTTATTAGTAGAATTCAAGTTGGATGGTTGAAGTGGAGGAATGTATCTGGCCTATTGTGTGGTAGAAAAGTTCTACTTAAACTTAAGAGAAAATTTTATAAGATGGTAGTAAGATCTACAATGACTTATGGTGCAAAATGTTGGCCAATAAAAGAGAAGCATAAGACTAAGTTAAGTGTTATAGAGGTGAGAATGCTTAGGTGGATGAGTGGCTTTACTCTTAGAGATAAAATGCAAAATGAGTATGTTCTGGAAAAAGTTGGAGTAGCTCTACAGACAGATAAGATTAGAGAGAGTCGCTTTAGATGGTTTGGCCACATAAAACTTCGATCGTCCAGATGACTGTTAGGAGAGTAGATGCATTAGATTTAATATTAAGAAAGGTAGAGGTAGACCTAAAAAGACTTGGTTAAGATGTATAAAAAATGACTTTAGTATACTTGAATTAAATGAGGATTTGACAAGTAATAGGACACAACAGGGATGAAGGATTCATGTAGCCGACCCCACTTAGTGAGATTAAGGCTTGTTGTTGTTATTGTATTATTTAAAATTTAATTAAGTTTCATTTAAAATCATAATTATTATACAGAATAATTAATTCACAATCTTATAAAATATAAAGCATCCAATATGTGATCATAGGTATCTATATAGAAAATACGAAATTTATAAAACACTTTTAATGCAAAATTACAACAAATACTCATGTGAGTAATTAAGTTAAAATTTTAAACAAATAAATAATTAATGATATATTAAAACCAAATTAATTAGGTCTAATTACCTGCTTAGGACAACCCTTCGTCTCCGGGCAATAATTCTGATCAATAATTATCGGATTACTCACACCGTTCATCACCACATCCTCGAATCTCACCCCTTCCACCACCCCACCGTTATTCTCGTTCGCCCACGTCTTTATCCTCACCCCATTTTCCGTGCCGGTGAGCCTGACGGATCTCACCATCACATTCCGTACGCCGCCGCCTTGCAGAGGGTCCTGCCCCAAGCTGCCGACGCTGATGCCGTGGCCGGGCCCACAATCTACGTCGGTGATGTTGACGCCGGCGTTACCGTCCTTGATGGAGATGCAGTCGTCGCCGGTGCGGATGAAGGCGCTGGCGACGACGACGACGGAGGAGAGTTTGATGTGGATGCCGTCGGTGTTGGGACTGTCGCCGGCGGCGGAGATGGTGGTGGAGCGGAGGGTGACGGCGGTGCTCCGGTAGATGTTGAAGTGGAAGAGCTGGCTGTTGAGGGAGGTGACGCCGGAGAGGAGGATTTTCTTGGAGTCAATGATGGTTATTGACTGCATGGTGGAAAAAGATGTGAGTGTTAGAGGAAACTCGTAAGAATATAAGTCAGAGGAATTATTATGTCAGAGTGCGTAATATAGATTAAATTTTTACATCTAAAATTTAATAATATATATTATATAATATTTATTAATATATAATTATTATATATTATTTATAAATTATTATAAATTATTATACATTAATATAATATTAACGTCATAATAATACATTATAAATATAAATATAATATAATAATTCATAATTAATAAATGGTATATAAATAATTATAAAATTTAGATGTTAAATAATAAATATATTAATATTTTTGATATATATCTACATTTTTGTTTAAAAAAATTTATTCATATATTTCAATAATTTATTTAATATTATTTAATACTAATTTTAATGAAATAATATTTATTGAATCAATAGTTAAATCTCATATCGGAGCTCAAATATGTTGACTTCAACGGGAAAGCATGATTAAGTTATTTTAAGTTCTATCTATAATATTATGATTAATATCACGTGGAGAAAATTTTTAGATTATTAAAACGAATATCGTATAGGAAGAACCAATAAATTCTAAAAATTATATTAAGCTCAAAATAAATTTACAAATTTAAAATTTCTTATAATTAAATTTTGATTATAATATGCTCATTATTTTCATAAAAATTATTGAGATATATAGAGAGAGTGAAAATAATCTTATATTGAAAGAAAATAGAAGATTTGGATTTTAATTATGCGAAAAAAATATATTTAATAATTAGAATTTTCAATTGATATATTAAATTTAGTTTAAAACCTCAAACGTTAAAATGAACTATTTAAACTTAATGAAATGTTTTAAAAAATACTGACCGTTGCACCAGTGGGACAGTTCCCGCCGGCCAACTTACAGTCCCACAGAGCCTTTCCTCGGCCGTCAAATGTCCCTCCATAAATAGAAAGCCCTTCGACCTGCTGGAAAGCAATCCACGTGGCGGCGGCGTCGGCGTAGCCGGAGGCCGACGACGGTGGCTCCTTCGGCGAGTATTCGCATTCCAATGTTCTTGCACGGGCCGGAGAATTCGGCTTGGCTGAGGAAAAAAGTGCCGGGCGGGACGATTATGGAGGCCGATTTTGGAGCGGAGCAGGCTTTGGTCCATGCGGCGAGAAACGGCTTGGCCGAATCGGTCAGGCCGCCGGGCTTTGCGCCGAAGTCAACTATGTTGTAGGATGCTGTGGAAGCCGATTTTGTTGTGGTGAGAGTGAGGAGGAGGAAAGTTACGGTGAGCTTCGTGGCCATTGGAGGAAGGAGAGAGAGACAGAGATTGGATTGCTGCTTGAGCTATAATGGAGGGGGAGGATCAATTTATAGTCTTTGAATTGGGAAGATTTTCTTTTTGCAAGTTAGGGATGGGAGTTAAAGTGAAATCGGATATTAATGGATACCAAAGATTTTTGTCATGTTGGGTTTTCCTTTTGAAAAACAAAAATATAATTAAATATATTACTTGCTATTTTTTGTTTTAAAATAAAATTATGCATAGTTAACTGACATGAGTTATACGTGTGTTTTCTTATCTTCCATTTCCCTCTCTCTCTCTCTCTCTCTCTCTCTCTCTCTCTCTCTATCTATATATATATATATACATATATACATATATATAGGAAGAGAGAGATCATTATAAAAAAATTATTTAAAGTACGTATAAAATTGTTCGTATAAAGCATGAATCTCAATACATGTAAAAAAAGTTGAACTAATGTTTAATTTATGTTCATATAGATGGTAATCGTATAATGATGCAAAAACACTATCACAAGTTATTCTTGTCAAAATAAATCTATTTACACAAAAATTATCCAAAACAAGTTAGGAATAACTCAACTGGTGGAATCAATTAAGCCAATCTATCTCGAACGCCAATATCATATGTGATGTTAGGTTCAAGAGATTGATCCTTAGGGATTGACTCATTATCAAATCTCACTAATGTGTGCTCAATGTATAGCAATTCATGAAAGAAGGTTTAGATTAGTCATTGAGACCTCTACATGCATTTATTTCATGAACGTTTTGATAAGTGATATGTCTCAAAGAGAAAACATATCAATGTAAAAATGATTAGATATCCTTTTATTAGTAACCCTAAGTTTGAGCATTGAACCTTCTAAAATTTATATCAGTTATTCTTATCATTAAAATATGGATATTTAAACACTGATGTGCTAGTGGAATCATTATATAAGATATTGTATATTTAGAAAGTCGATTAAATACATTGTCATTAGTAACAATTATCAAATCACCATCATCGTACACTATACTTCAACATAATGAGCTATTTGGGTGATTTTAGAGATATCATCATTTGGGTATATTTTGCTTAAGACTAACAACAAATAAGATATTCATCATGATAAACCCTATCAAAATTTATATTCAAATAAAAATTGAACACATAATCAAATTGAATAGTTTGAAACAAATGTCATACCCCTTTTATGGTGAATATTATACACCTTGTGATGGATAATACATATTAATAACTAAGCTATAAACATTTATAGACTCAAAATTTCTTTTAAAAATTTATATCGATAATGCATAATAAAGTACAATAAAATAAATAATTTTGCATTCATTATAGATTTAGGATTTTAGACATATCAGAAATGTTACAAATAATGACAAATCCTATCAAATTACTCTAATACATAGTATAAATTAAACCCAAATATCTATCTTATCAAGTGAAATAATCAAAATTATTATGATTAGATACATTATTGATAAGGTAAAATTATTGTCCCGAATTTAAATCTTGTGATGTCACAATACACTTATTATATTCTAAATATAGACTAGAATGCTCTTCTTTAAATTTTTTAATAGACCATCATTTTAGCCAATTCAACAAGTTTTTTTTTTTAGAATTGAATGGCTCTAAAGAAATTTTCATCCAAAATAATGCTCTTCTCCCATCTATGCTCACTATGTGGCCACAAAAATAATGTCAAGCAATCTACCACCACAATAATTATAATACATAGCTTATATGGTAACATGAGCATTGCTTGTTAATACTGAGAGAGCAAACAAAACTCCATTTTCTTATATGGTTGTCCTACCTTTAAAAAATATTAGTGTTATATAATGTGATCATAATATAAGTACTATCCATTTGTTAAAGTCAAATACTATTCCTCTTCTATTTATGGTTATCATATCATCACGATCATGATGCCAAATAATCAAAAATGGTGTCATGAGTGCCACTTGTTGACACCTATAATGCTCTTCATATTTATATGCCTACTCTATTATCATAACATTTGTGTCAAACAATCTATAATGATGTCATGAGCATTACTTATTAACTTATAACTATGAAAGGATATCACTCCTCTTCCCATCATGACAATAAGATTATTATAACATCAATGCTTAATAATATATAATGGCAGAATTAACATCTTTCACAACTACTTCTCATACCTACAACCATGTTATCATCTTTATAGCCAATTGAGATAATCTCAATGACATTGTTTTTCGATTCAAGATAAGATGACATCGATATCCTACATTGTAATTCTCTTTTACTGCAATATTTCTATAGTAATATATTTGATTAGATATTATATTAGCATGAGCTATAATGTAAATTCACTTACATTACAACTCTTTTTTTATCAAGAAATATGTCACAACCTCATTTGTGTCAAAATCTTCTCTGTAAGACTAATACTATAACGTTGTTAGTGGTGCATCTTTCATCACCAATGTATGTATCTAACTTGCTCTATAATTATCTCTTTCCAAACCTTTGTTGCAACCTTTCCTTCACTATAATTTTCTCCATCGAGACCTATGTCATAACAAACATTATTTATTTATTGATGACTTATGTTGCAACCTTTGCCACACCAATGCCTTTATAGTAACATAGGGTGTGTTTGAGTCAATGGTGACAGTGTGGTGCGAAAATGCACCTCATCATCGTTTGGAAATAGTGTTTTGTTGCTTTTCAGAGATTCTGTCTTGAGAAAGTTCTATTTTTCAACATATTTTGATTGAGTGTGATGGTTGTCAGAAAACTACGATCTTAATTTTTTTTTTTTTAAAAAAAAATTGTAACACCCACTATAGCTTTTAGATATTAGCTTCTTCCATGATAACTTCATCATTATGTTTTCATATTTTTTGCAACTGCCCATAATAGATACTTTTTGTTACAACATTTTTCTATAAGACATGTTAAAACCTCACTTGCATCATAAATATGTCCCTCAATTTGCATTGAAATCTTGCATTACAATCATAATCACATTAGCACAAGCACCACAATCTCAATTGTATTATAATCATCTCCCTCATAACGTGCACTCTAATCCTCTAAAAAATTGCTACTAATAAGAATCACACATAAAAAATCATGTGCCTTGCTCTTTACTTTGCTTGAATGCACATCTATTTGGAATAGAAGATGGGTGAAGAAGTCTAGATAGATTGTAACTCTATTAACTCTCATTTTGTGCACACTCTAAGTATAATATTAAATAAAATATTTGACCAAAATAAAGAGCAATGCACATCTGAGAATTTCTCTCGTTCTTGTTTTTTTAATGAACAAAAATAAATACATTGCCTTGAACCTAAACCTTAATGAGAATTTCTCTCGTTTTTGTCTTATATATAATTTAAAAAAAATGAACTTGATTGAATTATTGATTTGAACAGTTTAATTAAAATAATTGAACTATATAGATCTCAATTTTATAGTTCATGATATCTCCATTATTAAGCCCATCGACCATCAACTCATTCAACAACTCATAGATAAAGACCGAGAATTTTGGTCTAATATATTAAAAATATTATCTTTAATCATTTTAATTTCAAATATTAAATTTTGTATCAAAATTTGCTCCACTTCATATTCATTTTGGGATCTTTTGATTGGTTTAAAAAGATTGCGGAGTAAAAAAAATAGAATATAATTGAAATATAGTATATTTGAAATATTTTAGTATTAGCTAATTAAATGTAAAATAAATATATCGATTATTTTATTTTTTTTGAGATAAAATGAAATCAACGTAAACTTGAAAGGTACATAGTAGTTAGCAAAAACATTGATTACCTATGGCTAATGGGTAGCAAATATCCAATGATGACGACAATAATGGTTACGATTGCAATAGTAGTGGCCTAAGGGAGCAACGAGGGGTGATGGATAATTTTGATGACCAACGGTGATTGTCATAGTGACAGTAATTGTGATTGTCGTCGGAGGCTACTAATGAACGTCGGTGATGATGCCTTCGACTAGCGGCGGCCGACAACTGGCGGCACCGACTAAGATTTGCTATAGGCATTTGTCAAGGCCACGACTTTCAACGTATTCAAAATTCAATCAAATCAAGTGAGTTTGAAATACACTAGAAATGAAAAATAAGGTGGGAGGTGAGTTTAGAATTCTCCATAGATTTATTCTACATTTCAAATTCATAAAATCAAATACCAAATTTCTTAAATCTCCTATATTTTAAATACTATGCAATATGAATACCTCTAACTCTCCTCTTAATAAATTTCCATTTTTTTAATTATGACTAATCTAACATCAAACCAATTAAACTACAAATTGACTAATTAGATATTCTTAACTTCTAATTTGAATTGAACTATGTAAAATATCTCATTAATCTTATAATCCATACTTAGTTACTATCAACTAAGTATTTTTACTAATCACGAAAGTAGAAATTAACCCTAATTAGATGCGATTTTTCCCCACATTAAATTTGAAAATCTGCGCCATATTTTTTTGCCCGTTATAGCTTACAACGGTTATCGGTGATAAATGTAAAATTAGGTTAGTTTGACAAAACAAGCTTTTGATATTCTGATAAATCTTTTTGAGCAGTTTCATAAAGGTGAAAAAGTTAGAAATTCGTGTGACCATAATATCCTTCTTTTGATTAAGAACCATATGTGAATCAATCCATGTGCTTGCGATTCATTAATACAAGAAATATCTTTTGATGGGTGTAATTTTTTTTTAATAAATGAATATATATTTAATTAATAAAGTAATAGTAAGTCATATTCATATATATATATATATATATATATATATATATATTATCATGATAATGAGAGATTTAAATACATAGCACACAATATTTATGAATTTTCATATCTAATATTTATAGTTTGATATTTACAAAAATAATATTTTTTATACATAAAAAGATGCATTTAATAATAATAATATTGTTTTTAATGTAATATTTAAAAATTGAGTGAAGTTATGTAAATATGGGAATTTATGTATCAGATAAATAAATATATAAAAATTGTGTGATTTCCCTAATAATAATAATAAAAAATTTATGTAAGGGCTTCCTAATATAATTTTTATAATGATCATTTTAAAACCATGATTTGACTTTTATTTTTTATTTACTATAAGTGTTCGAATTTCATATAAATCGTTTTAATGCATTTATTATTAGATTTTAATATTTTCTATTAGTTAAATAATTTATTCACACAATTATTTTCAAAATAAATATAAATATCTTTATTTTTTCATGTAAATATGAATCTCATATGACTTAGGATATATTTGAGACAATTTTTTGGCTACTTTATTTTTTTAGAAAGTAGCCATAAATCAAAATAGCTTTATTTGGCTATCAATTTTTTGGCTACTTTTCAAAAAGTTTTGTGGTGAAAAATCTATTTTGAGGACCAGAGTTGTTTGAGTGTGTGGCTTTCAGAAAGCTACTTTTTGAATTTTAAAAAAAAATATTTATAACATACATAATAGGTTTTTCAAAAAAATATTTTCTACATAGCAACTTTACAATCAGTTTTTCAAAAAACTATAACTATCCCAAATAGATCCTTAATCAACACATAATTTGAGTTTTCTTTTAATATCCAAGTGTCATTATTTTAGAAGGAACAAGATGAAAAATTAGTCAGAGATTAATTTTCATCTATATAATAATTATAAAAATATATTAAAAATGAATAATTATTTTATAAATTGTACTATAAATCACAGATGTTGATTTGGCAAGCAATAAAGAGACAAAGATTTTTTTAGTTTATTTTGGGAAAATTGTGCTACGGTTAAAGTTGTAGATTCATATCGGTTAGCAAAACGGTTAATTGACAGTTACTAAAGCCCGAAATATCTGATTTATGCGTTTTTTTTTTTTTTTGTTTTGTTTCAGAAGTTTAAATTCAAAAGCAAGAGTTAATCCTCTTTAAGTTCTTATCAACGGGTTTTGTTTTCTTTTTTAAATTAAATTTTTAAATACTTATACTTTAATTGAAAATAGACTTCAATGGTGATTTTTTTTAATATTTTGCTTTTAACATCACCACTAGTTGTTAGATATGTAAATATATATTAATATTAAAAAGATTATATTTACATAAAAAAATATGTGATATAAATGTAAACCTTCTATATATATATAATATCTAAATTATCATATTTATATAAATAACATCTAAATTTTTAATATTATATAAAAAATGACATTATCATTAATTTTTAAAATAAAATATATCTTCTTTTATATATATTGTGTGCTACGTAGATAAATTTCTCATTATAATAAAACATGATATTACAATAATATATTGTAAAACACATATACAATTCGGTTTATTTTTGTGAGTTAATTTTAAATTTAATTATTATTATTTTTCTATAATTCTGAATTAAAATTTTATTAATCTCTATCAAATATATTATTTAAAAATTGATATTTTAAAAGCAAAAGAAAATTCTGCTGACAATGAGGCTTTTAAGCTGTGGCTGGCTTTTAAGATCTCATTGATTTTTGAGTGCTGTGCTGCCTAATTTTCTTTTTTTAAAGATTATTTTCCTTTTCTGAATTGAAATCTTAATATGAAACACACATATATATATATATATATATATGTATGTGGGATTTTCTTTTATAAAGTTATTTTCTTAATTTATGAGTTTGCAAAAGCACATTAAAAATCTAAAGTGCCTTTTTAAAAAAAGTTAGAATCTATGGGCTTGCAGCCTGTAAATGAAAACTTAGTTAGGCCCATTTATTAACTCATCAACTTGTCTATTTTAAGTGCCCAAAAAAGAATGATAGAGCCCAAACATAATTTTGAATTTTATTCGAATTTATGATGCTTTAAAGAAGATTACAATTGAGCAAACTCATTTTATATCTAAAATATTTAATTCATAATATAGTTATCAGGTGATCTAATGTAAGTAGTTTAGTTGGGCATATATGACATTATGAGCTCAAACATGAGGTTTTTTATTTTATTATTTGGTGTATTATTAGAGAATTGTAGGGATCATAATAATTTAATTATTATATTTAATTTTCAAGATTATCCTATAAATTTTGAATTAAAATTCATAATCTCATCAACGTTTATCAGTGTATTATCCCTAATACATTTTTATTTTTCTAAAATTTTGTGTGTTTGTGAGGGCTTCGAAAATTCCACCATCGACCTTTTCGATGAAAAGAGTGGTTTAAAGTGTTGGTGTAATCTTCAGAAGGTAGATGAGATAGTAGATAAGACACTACCCACATATTTCGTCCTCAATTGGTGAGAACTTTAGATCTGGTTCCAGGTTTCCTATAGATGTAGGCCCCTATAGTTAATTACCCCTCCCGGTAAGTGAGAGAGAACTTTCGATTAAGGCTAGTTATTAAATTGCTGAATGCGTAGCGTATAGTAGCAGCATGTAGAGTTTCAAAATTTAAGATATGAAATTCATCATTTAAACTTAGATGGTTGGGGATGGCGATGCGTCTAGATCCCATGGTTACATCATCCGGCTGCGATCCCTAGTCTAGTCGGAGGAGATAGTCGACCCGACAAAGGATCCTCTAACGCATGGGTTACGTCGTCAAGAAATCCTTATAAACTAGGGTGGTGTTTGTCAGGAGACAATTTTAAGTCTACACCTTAAAAGAGTTTTATCAAGTATATCCATGATTGAGGAAGAGCTAATGGGAAGCATCGGTATGGTCATGATCGTAATATAATGAAGCGAGCCAAACCACGGATTAGAGGACTCATCGCTTGCTTCATCACGCCAAGCGCCACGCAATTTAGAGGACACGAGCCATGTCATTACGGGCGTGAGATTGATTGAGAGTGAACATAACAGCACACTTGATTTGACATTGGCTCTTTTGTGAGCTAGAGTTTGCTTAATTTGTCACCCCCCGACAAACAGTTGCGGAAGGTGGATAGATTGAGTTTTAATTTTTAGCTTTTAATGATAGAGTTTCATTTAAGCAATTTTTTTATTGATTTTTAATTTGAGTCAATTTGATTTGAGCAATTGATTAATTTGAATATGTATAAGAGTTTTATATCTTGTCAACTTTATTTAGTTGTTAATAGAGGATTAGATCTACTATCACCCGATAGAATCAGTTTCTCAGATATTTCACTAATTTGAAACTCTTATTATAGGTTTTTAGGTTTTGTTAACCCGGATTGATCTAAGACTAAGCGAAAGCAACAGCAAATCCTTGACACTTGAATTTAAGCATTCAAAGATAGGGCACATGCGGATTATTTAAGACCTTATGTAGTTATTATTATTATTTTTAATTATGAAATTGATTTTGTATTTTCATTTAATTCTAATTTTATCCTGTGCAGCCCTTTCAGACATTAAAATTTGCACTTGAAATCTCTATGTCCGAGCACATGTAGGAATTTATAGCTTAGCTAATTTCATCTAATTAATAAAATTATCACTCTTGAAAATCATAATTAAGATGAAATTCATTAATTTTTGATTAAAGGAGGCCCTATGATTTTTGTAGATTTTAATTTAGTATCACCTTTTGTCTGCTTGTACAAAGGGTTGTAGATCCGGTGTGAAGAAAGCATTTTGGAGCTATATGTTCAAGAGATAATTTAATTTATTATTTTAAGAAGGAGATTTTCTCGTAGAAGTAGTTCTCCTTTTGCAATTCTTTAATTCAAATTTGTCTTCACCCTCTTTGTTCGGATTTGATTTTCCCTCTCTTTTGTTTAACTTTGATTTCCCCCTCTTTTATTTAAATTTGATTTTTTTCCTCTTTTATTTGATTTTCCCCCTCTTTTATTTGATTTTCCCTCTCTTTTGTTTCTCCCAATTTCTATAAATAAGGCAGAAGGGAGTGTTGCCTATTATATCCCATTTATTTGAAAGGTTAGAGTTAAGACATTTGAAAGGAAGTGATTAGAAACTTCAGTGGGTTTTCAATCCTGCTTCGATAAATTTTGTAAGTAATTTTTACCCTTCTTTTATCTTGTTTTGTTTTTATATACCTCGTATGTCATTTTAATTTCCCTCCCTTTTTCTTATTTGGTGCTTTTTTTTTTAAATTAGATGCAAGTTTTTCTATTTAGCACCCCTTAAGTTAGCGCATTTTATTTTCCCATTTTTCTAAGTTAAAAGATTTGACAAAATTTGACCTCCGGCGTCCATATAAGAGGCGTATCGGTATTTTGGTTTGCTCGATACGCTCTGAGGGTATAGCAGTGGTGTCTACATCACAACCGATCTTTTGATCTCGTGATGCCTGGCGAGCCAGGCCTTCAAACCCAAAGAATACATACAATGCAATATATAATCATCTCCCTTTTTTTAAGTGAAAATTAGACAAAATTTAGATTCGTCAGGGAACCATCGACATCCTCGGTGGCTTACTCGACGCTCTGAGCATAGTGGCGGTGTCTTCGACATCCACTTGCTTTTTTATCGTCGCGTCCTGTTGAGCACAACGAGGTCTTCAAACCTGTGTGCCGAGGGAGATAGTCCAGGAGAGAGAAACTGAAAAAATGGAAATGAGGAGAGAGTAACGTGGGGGAGTTACGTAAGTTTTTTTTTGAATTATTCTTTTTTTTTTTTATTTTTCCGAAAACTGAAAATGGGAGGGAATGATTGAGGAGGGGGGGAATTTGGGAATTTTAAATTAATTCAACCATTTTTAATTTGGGTTTCGTGCCGATAAATGCACATAGTCAATATATATTGGTTTAGGGTAATTCTATTAATTTGAATGCAATGGCGCAGTCCTTTTCACGATCGAAGGCCGTTTAGTTTGAGTCGACGCCAAATTAAGTCAATTTTAGCTCGAAATGCGCGTCACCACTTTCCACGGCTCTATTTTCACGTAGATTCATCCGAATTGAGTGCGAACAATCTTATTTGATAGATTTCGGTATTTCGAAGCCAATGACATGATCAATTTCATGAACGAAGGTTGTTCGGACATTATCGCAGCTTCTCGACTTCGATATGCGTGTCGATATATTAATAGCTCGAGCGCTTAATTGATTGATCATTAAATTTTGCGATATTTATATTTTGATCAATTTAAATATTCTGAATGCAACGACGAGATCCATTCATCGATCAGAAAGTCATTTCGACTATTTTCGAAGACATTCAGTGCATTTTGAGCCCCAATTTGTGCACTGTCACTTCCAAAGTTCGTCAAATTTGATTTGCAAGCTTGACTGGACTTGTGGCACACATATGAAGGTCAACAAATGCCCCCCAATAAATGTGATTCACGCATGGAGCGAGTCACATTTGTTGAAAACTGGTTGATCTTTTGGGCTGGCCATAGAACTTAGATCATTTTAGCTTCGACTGAAATAGCTTACGAAGCTTTGATAGGATTTGTCATTAGTATGCTGCCTTGTTCAGGACATGCTAAATGACGGGCTTAACCAATTTGTCAGAATCGACTTGTCGATAGATAAGAGTTCTTACACCATATACTATTTGCTTCAATGGCTTTGCTGAAGATCTTTTTCTTTCATGTTATTGTAGATTTGAGTCTCATCCAACCCTAGCTTTATGTCTGGTTGGATTTGAGGGGGAATTGGTCTGCTTGTTTTGATTAATGACTCCACTGGGGAATCGGTTTATCCGTGCTTGAACGGATTTAAAATTCCTTCTGTCCTACCTTTGAGCTTGACGAACTTGATGAAGCATTGACCTGATTTGTCAACATTGACTTGTCAGGAAGTATATGCACTCCATGAACCCTGTGTTTACTGCTTTGACGGATACGTTGAAGGATACATATGGATGATCCAGCCTTCCGACTTATATAGGGTCAATGTTGAGTTATTAATCTAGCACCATGTGCTTTAACAGACTGAATAACTACAAAATTTCTTTAGTTCGGCCATCGGCTTTGTTTGAACTATAGAATTGCTTCCTCGATCCTATGCTTTCTGCTTTGACAAACTTGATGAGGAAATAGGCTTTGATCTGTGCTTTGAGCTTAATTAGATCATTTGAGAATAAATTAAAATATCACCTTGCAGGTAATATGAAGATTGATTTGAGGTAGCCCTGCATTGAGCATTTTCTCAGATTGCCTTGATCTATCGATCAAGTAAAGAGATCTCTTGGATCTTGGTTGCTTATAATCACTAAGCTGGACCTGGTTTGAAATTGAACAGCTATCGTCATTGAACTGACGAGCAGGGGCTCTTTCACTGTGGCATTTTCTTGTGGCTTGTTGAGTGAGGAGAGCGTCAACAACTCGACCATATTTGGGCTTGTTGAGTTTGACCTTTAGAACCTACTCGTGTCTTCAACTTAAGCTGTAGTGTGTTTGTGATTTTATCATCAGACTGACAAACGGCTCTTTCACTGCGGCCTTTTTTTGCGGTTTGTTGAGTGAAGAGAGCATCAGCAACTCGACCATATTTGGGCTTGTTGAGTCTGACCTTTAGAACCCATCAGTGTCTTAGACTTTAGAATATTGAGGTTAATGTTTCTCTAACTTAATTGATTGAAGCCTCTGAAATTGGGAGTTCTTCTGACTTCATCTTCAGAATTTAACAAATATGAGAGATAAATTTCTTAACATTTAAGGCTATCTTTTCATGTATAGAGATATATTCTTTTTGTTCCTGCAAGACTCTGCAACTTAACAGTAACAATTATGAATATATTCAGGGATTTCGGCATAAAGCTCAATGTCAACCTGAATAGGGATATATTTTAGGATCTCGTCTTATGGCACGATTTCAACTCAAACAAACTTGATATAAACTAAAAAAATGCCCCCTGTCTTGCAGGGGGAATTCTAAAGTATATTTAGGAGAATTTTCAAGATAAAAATATACAAATACATCCATATTTGAATTGATGTACTCTAAAGGAGATTTTAACAAACAACATTGATTTCCTCTGTATATGAAAATCTAAAAATGTCCCATGTGTAACAGGGGAATTTTCACGAAAAAGTTTTTCATCTAGAGTGTATTTATTTAGGGATCTCGACATGAAGCATGATGTCAACCTAAATAGATATACTAAAAAAAATGCCCTATCTTGTAGGGGATTTCTATTATATCGAGAATTTGGTCATCAAGTATAGTACTTTTTTAAGTATTGCCCATTAATTGGTGACATTGGTCTTTCACCCTTTAGGTTGATGAGTTGGTATACCCTCATTGGTATACTTTTTCAATGATAAAGGGGCCTTCCCAATTAGGCTCGAATTTTCCACCAAATTTTCAATTGGGAATAATTGGTCTTCTCAGCACTAGGACCAATTCTCCTTTTTGAAATGTTCGAGGTCGCACCGTATGGTTAAAAGCTCTGGACATCTTTGCTCGATAGACTTTCAGATTTTGATGAGCTTGCAATTTAACTTCATCAAGCACGTTGAGTTCCTCCATTCTAAGATGAACATTTTGATCTTCAGTTAGATTATACTGGATGGCTATTCGAAGTGAAGGCAACTCAACTTCAAGCGGAATAACTACTTCAATTCCAAATACCAATGAATATGGAGTGGCTTTAGTCAGCGTCTTGTAGGTAGTTCGATATGCCTATAGAGCCTCTACTAGGTTGGTATGCCATTCTCTCTTATTTTTGGTGAGAATCTTCTCGAGTAGTTTGATTAATGTCTTTTTGAAGGCCTCTGCCAAACCATTTGCTCTTGGATTGTATATTGAAGAATATCGCCAATCAATTTTGTGTCGACTGATGAATCTATAAATCTTTGTACTTTTAAAGGTTGTGCCATTATCAGAAATTATTCACCGTGGAACTCCAAATATGTAGACTATATTATACGTGAAGAAGTTGATCACTAGGTTAGCTGTAACTTTTTTAAATAGAGTAGCCTTAGCCCACTTAGAGAAATAATCAGCGCTGCTAGGATGAAGCGATGTTCAGCTGATGACGGTAGATCGATTGATCCAATTACATCTGTATCCCAACATTCAAATGGCTAGGATGCTATTATTGGGTGTAATGAATTTGGAGGTTGATGGATGAGATCCCCATGTACTTGACACTCATGACACTTCTTAGCGTGATTAATACAGTCTCTCACCATATATGACCAATAATAACCCATCCTTTTGATCTTTACTGTCATCTTGGGACTGGACGTGCACCACAAAGTCCTTCATGAACTTCAACCATCACTTTGCTAGCTTCATCTATACCTGACAGCCACATTTGTTCAAAGGATCTACGATATAAAGTATTGTTGACGAAAGCATAACGTAACATTCTCTTTTCGATTTGAGCTGCCAGTGATTTATCATTTGGTAATTTGCTTTCTTTAAAGTAGCCAATGAAGGGTTGCCTCCAATCACGTGACTCTTCTACAATAAAGGCTTCACACTGCTTTTCTGAGGCAATGTCATTCTTAGCTCTTCTTGGTATAACTTCTTGTTAATTTTAGGAAGTATGAGAAGCAACCTGAGTCGCATCCTACTGTGTCAGATTTGGTAACCCCTCTACCCGCGGGGATTGATACATTATTGGCTCTAAGACTCATCGAGTAAATATGCCGATCATGACATAATCACCATTCATATTTGTCATTTCTTTTGCTAGTTTTGCTAAGCAGTCGACTTTGCTATTCTTGGATCAAGAGACTCGAGTTGGTGTGATATTTTGTATCTGCTTAATAAGCTCAAGAATTCGCTTGTGGTAGAATGCTAACTCAAGGTTATTAATTAGATAGATGTAAAGTACTTGATTTATAATAAGCTGAGAATCACAAAAAATATGTAAGTTTTGAATGCCTATGAAAATAGCTTCTTCAAAACCTGTCACTAATGCTTCATATTCAGCTTCATTATTAGTTCTTGGCTCGATCAATCCATATGATCATCTCATTATCCCTCCTTCTGGTGTTATAGAGATGATGTCGATTCCTGCTCTTGCTCTTGAGAAATTTAGAGAATGGTCTTGTTTGATCGATGAGGCCACATCAAAATATTTTTCCCAAATTTATGATTTTTCTCTTTCATGAATGAACATAATTTGCTCATCGAGCAAATCGTCATTAAGAGAAGAGTCCGCTACAATGGGATGTGCAGCTAAAAAATTTGCTAAGACTTGTCCCTTCATTGCTTTCTGCAGAATATATGTGATATTGAATTGTAAAAGTAATACTGCCCATCTTGTCAAGCGACCTATCAACGTTGGTCTTATCATCAAGTACTTCAACGGATCGATCATCGAGATGAGGGTAATCTTGTGAGATAATATATAATGATAAAGCTTTTGGACATCTTTGCTCTGTAGACTTCTAGATTTTGTTGAGCTTGGTGTCTGACCTCGTCAAGTCTATCAAATTCTCACATCTGTAGACATAGATTCTCATCTTGAGTGAGATTGTGTTGAATGGATACTAAGAGTGAAGGCAATTCAACTTCAAGTGGTAAGACTGCTTCAGCTCCAAATACTTTAGCATGAGGAATGGATTTTGTGGGAGTGCAGTGTAGATGCCACGCTGTTGACTCTCTGTAAGGAAATTTCACTTTAAGATTTTGGGCCTCCAAATTTGCTCACCTATTTGTCGGGACCTTTCGATGACGGATTCTTAGACCTATGGTCCAAGTGTCACGCCTTGATGCTCACCGTGTGGGACTTGAATTAGTAGACATCTTGTCGGGGTTATAGGAGGAGGTTTCTTTGAAGGAGCAACTTTAGCCTCCCTAAGGATAAGACCATCATATTTTCTTTTTATCAATCCTTTCTCCTTTGTAACTTTGAGACGATGCACTCTTGCATATACAGTTTCAAATTCTCACTGGAGAAGCTGGGATCTGAAGTTGTCGGGTCCAAAATGACTATTTGATTTGACTAGTAGAGTTGTTCCACTTTTCCCATCCTAGGATGTCAAACATGTTATGGGTTGGAACACTCATTTTTAGTTCTATAGCTGGTTGTACAATTTTCTGCTTGAATAATAGTTGTTGAGCATGCAGTTCAACATTTCTCTTTCTTCGCTGTCTTTGGGTTAGCTTGCTTCTAGATGAAGAAGCTTTTGTGCTACTACTTCTTCTCGAGGCATTTGCCTCCATTTTTCTTTATCTGAGACCTTTGATGCAATTCAGAACACAGTTGGTGTCATGATGCTCACCTAGAATTGCTTAAAAGCAGTCTTGTTACCATACCTTCCTAGTGCGAAAGGTTCAACTAGCAGGGTTGTCGCATTCACAAGTATGATTGAAATTTTCTACCCAATGAAGGTTCTCTTCATGAACGTCGCCTCAAAATGAATCAATCTTTTAAGTACAAATGCTCTCTTTTGAGGAACCTTAGTAGTAGTAGTGGCCATTCCAATTGTCCTCCTCCTTTGCACAAGTTGGTTCGTAGAATATGCAGTTTCTTAAGGTAGAGGATTATTTGCGGGGTGTGGGAGAATTTACACTACCAAATTGGATGGTAGCTCCAGTATCTCTAGTATTGATTACAACATTATCCAGACGAACATTAACTCTGCGACCTCGCTACATGATTAATGATGTGTTCTAAAGATCCATTAATATAAAGAACAAGCATATTAATCATAAGAATATGATTAGCTTAGATTTAGTTTCATTGATAATTAATTTTACATTTCAATTTTTATCATGCTTTACTACTACCATAGCTCAAATCTGACAAGCCAAAGATGGAAAGAGAAACATGTCTCTAGCGGAGTCGCGCAAAAATCTGAGTGCTCCAAAATTTTTGCCACCGACCTTTTCGATGAAAAGAGTAGTTTAAAGTGTCGGTGTAATTTTCAGAAGGCAGATGAGATAGTAGATAAGACACTACACAGAGATTTCATCCTCATTTGGTGAGAACTTTAGATATGGTTCCAGGTTTCCAATAGGAGCAAGCCCCTATAATTAATTACCCCTCCCAGTAAGTGAGAGAGAACTTTCGATTAAGGCTAGTCATTAGATCGCTGAATGTGTAGCGTATAGTAATAACATGTAGAGTTTTAAAATTTAAGATATGAAATTCATCATTTCAGCTTAAACTTGCTGGTTGGGAGAATGATGACGTGCTCGATTTAGATCCCATGGTTGTGTCATCCCGGGCAATTGCGATCCCTAGTTTACTTAGTCAGAGGAGGTAGTCAACCCAACCTGATAGAAAGATCCTCATCAGCAACACATGGGTTACGTCATCCAAGAAATCCTTATAGATCTAGGGTAGTGTTTGTCTAAGGAGACAGTCTTAAGTCTACTTTAGGTGACGGAGGGTTGTTTGCCCTATCAAGTATACCCTATGATTCACAACTCAAAGGGCAGAGCCATTGGGGAGTATACTAGATGCGATCATGATCATAATATAATGGAGGCCCAAACCACCGTCGGACTGGGTCATAGCGCTTCATCTGTGAGCCCTCGCCAAACCGATTCGGAGGACCAGACTCGTTTGGCATGTGATTGATTGAGAGTGAATATAACAAAATACTTGATTTGACATTGACTCCTTTGTGAGCTAGAGTTTACTTAATTTGTCACCCCCGACAAACAATTGTGGAAGGTGGATAGATTGAGTTTTGATTTTTAGCTTTTAATGATAGAGTTTCATTTAACATTTTTTTATATTGATTTTTAATTTGAGTCAATTTTATTTAAGCAATTGATTAATTTGAATATATTTAAAAGCTTTAGATCCTGTCAACTCTGTTTAGCTGCTAACAGTTTCTCAGATATTTCACTGATTTGAAACTCTTATTATAGGTTTTTAGGTTTTGTTAACGGACCCGATCTAAGACTAACCAGGAAGCAGTCGCGACATCCTCAGACACTTGAATTTAGGCATTCATCATAGTGTCGTGACATATGCGGGTGTATTTAAGACCTAATATAGTTTTTATTTTTATTTAATTAAGAAATTGATTTTGTATTTTCATTTAATTTTAATTTTTGTGACAATACTAGATATTAAAATTTGCACTTGAAATCTCTATGCACATCGAGAATTTATAGCTTAGCTAATTTCATCTAATTAATGAAATTATCGCTCTTGAAAATTATAATTAGGATGAAATTCATTAATTTTTGATTAAAGGAGGCCCTATGATTTTTGTAGATTTTGATTTAGTATAACCTTCTGTGTGCTTATACAAAGGGTTGCAGATCTGGTGACGAAGAAAGCATTTTGGAGCTATATGTTCAAGGGATAATTTAATTTATTATTTTAAGGAGGAGATTTCCTCTAAGAAGTAGTTCTCCTTTTACCATTCTTTTATTCAAATTTGTCTTCACCCTCTTTGTTCGGATTTGATTTTCTCTCTCTTTTGTTTAACATTGATTTTCCCTCCTCTTTTATTTGATTTTTCCCCCTATTTTATTTAAATTTGATTTTTTCCCCTCTTTTATTTGAATTTTATTTCCCTCATCTTTTATTTAAATTTGATTTCTCCCTCTTTTATTTGATTTTCCCCTCTCTTTTATTTGATTTTCCCTCTCTTTTGTTTCTCCAAATTTCTATAAATAAGGCAAAAGGGGGTGTTGCCTATTCTATCCCATTTATTTGAAAGGTTAGAGTTAAGGCATTTGAAAGGAAGTGATTAGGAACTTCAGTGAGTTTTTAATCCTGCTTCGATAAATTTTATAAGTAATTTTTATCCTTCTTTTATCTTGTTTTGTTTTTATATATGTCGTATGTCATTTTAATTTCCCTCCCTTTTTCTTATTTGACATTTTATTTAAAATTAGCTGCAATTTTTCCTATTTAGCCCTGAAGTTGGCCCATTTTATTTTCCCATTTTTCTAAGTTAAAAGATTTGACAAAATTTCGGTAACCTCCCGGCTTCATCCCAATAGAGTGCATTGGGTAGCTTTCGTACTCCCTTGAGTGCAGTGGTGTCTTGCGACACCACACCCGATATTTTTCATCTCATCGTGCCCACTGAGCATAACGAGGCCTTCAAACCTGCAAAGAATACATACAATGCAATATATAATCATCCCCCCACCCCTTTTTTTACGTCTGGAAATTAGACAAAATTTTAGCAGCATTTCACCTAAGGGGAGCGACATGACATCTAACAATTGGTGGCTTACTCGGTATGTCCTGCTGAGCGTAGCGAGCGGTGTCTTACGACACCACAACCTGTTTTTTCATCTCGTCGCACCCTGCTAAGCACAACGAGGTCTTCAAACCTGTGTGCCGAGGGAGAGAGTGCAAGAGAGAGAAACTGAAACAAATCGAAATGAGGAGAGAGTAACATGGGGGAGTTATGTAAGTTTTTTTGAATTATTATTTTTTTTTTCAGAAAACTGAAAATGGGAGGGAATGGTTGAGTACGGGGGTAATTTGGGAATTTTAAATTAATTTTAAATTAATTCAATTAGTTTTAATTTAGGTTTCATGTCGATAAATGCACATAGTCAGCATATATATTGATTTAGGGTAATTCCATTGTTCTGAACGCAATGACGCAGTCCGTTTCGCGATCAGAGATCGTTTGATTCGAGTCGAGCCCAATTGAGTCAATTTCAGCTTGAAATGCGCGTTGTCGCTTTCGATAGCTCAATTTTCACATAGATTTGTCCGAATTGAGTGCGAACAGTCTTATTTGATAGATTTCAGTATTTCAAAGCCAATGACATGATCAATTTTATGAACGAAGATTGTTCAGATATTGTCGCAGCTTCTCAACTCCGATATGCGTGTCAACACATTGATAGCTTGAGTGCTTAATTGATTGATCATTAAATTTTATGATATTTATATTGTGATCAATTTTAATGTTCTGAACGCAACGGTGAGGTCCGTTCATCGATCGGAGGTCATTTCGATCATTTTCGATGACATTCAGTGTATTTTGAGCCGCAATTTGTACATTGTCACTTCCAAAGTTCGTCGAATTTGACTTGCGAGCTTGACTCGACTTGTGACAAACATATGGAGGTCAACGGTTTGATGAAGCATAAGATGTATAAAAAATTTGTGGTATCATCATAGAGGTTTCACATGTAGAAGTTAATAAAATTTTATTGATTGAATGTCATAAAAGTAAGAAGATTCTTTCAATTAATGATATGAGAAGGTCATTAGTGTGGAACAATGGTGGCTAAATCCACTAGAGAAGTCTATGTCTAATGATTTTTTTAAGCTCAAAAAGTGGGTTATATTTGTTGTAAATCAACTATATGCGGGGAGAGGTGAAGGTTTTGGCAGTGGGAGATTGTTATGGATAGAGATATCAATGATAATTATAAGTTATGGTGCCTATCTATAATTAATGGTATAGAAGACAAAGTCGATAGTTGCTTAGAGATGATTAAGGACTATTGCTTGGATATAGTTTAAATGTAATCAAGTTGAAGATAAAAAAATAGTTGCTCTTGAGATTGAAGAAGAGTTGGTGAGATGGGATAATATATGTGATAATAGAGATATAGGTGAGAGAGAGTTATGAAGTAGGAGATATGAAATCTATCAAATCTCTTGTACTTTGTAGATTTGATGAAGCTATGGGACTTGAAAGTGCAAACTTACACATATCAATACGATAAAAGAAGATATTAATTAAAAAATTGATAAAAATAAATATCTTTAATAATAAAGATAGGAGGTTAGATCAAATCTATGATATCATGCATATTTGATAAAATTAAGGATACATCTTTACTTTTTAACTTAATCGATTATGATATTACAAACTTATATATACATAGGAAAAAAAAGAATAATAATAATAAATAAAAATATTAAAAAAAATTAGAATAAATATATATTATTGTGGGCTCCGAAAATTCGCCACCGACCTCTCGATGAAGAGATTATGATTTGAGTGTAAGTGAAATTTTCAAAAGACAGATGAAATAATAGATAAGATATTACCCATCAATTTTGTCCTCATTTTGTGAGGACTTAATATTGTTCCAAGTTTTATATAGACACAAGCACCTATAGTTAATTACCCCTCCCAATGTTGAGAAAGAACTTTCAATTAAAGCTAGTCATTAGGTCGCTAAATGCATAGCGTATAGTAGCAGCGTGTGGAGTTTAAATTTTAATCTTATGAAATTCATTATATTAACTTAAAGTGAATGGTTGGGGGAATGATGATGTGCCGATATAGATCCCATGGTTCCGTCTTCCCGGGCTGTTATGGTCCCTAGTCTACTTAGTTAGAGGAGGTAGTCGACCTAACCTGACCAAAAGACCCCTATCAACAGCCATGGGATGCGTCGTCCAAGTAATCTTTGTAGACTTGGGGTGGTGCTTGTCTAAGGAGATAAGCTTAAGTCTACCTTAGTTGAGAAGATTTTTATCGGTGTACCCATGATTCACATCTCAATGCAGTCCATTAGGGAGTATCAACTGATCGTGATCGTAATATAACAGTGTCATTTGGAGGTAATCACCCAATCAAAACTCGATCGTCTTTCTCGTATCACGAGTGGTAAACCACAGAGACCACACGCCCGCGTCCTTCGGCATGAGATTGATTGAGAGTGAATATAGAAATACATTTGCTTTGATATTGACAATTTTATGAGCTAGAGCTTTCTTAATTTATCACCTTTAACAAACTGTTATGGAAAGTGGATTGAATGGAGTTTGCTTTAAGTATTTAAAGATTGAATTTTACTTAACCATTAATAGCTTAGTGATATATTATATTTCACATTTAGTTTGATGCTCAATTTAAGTTAATTTAGTTTGAATTTAAAATCACATTTTTGATGGAAGTATCCTTTCCGGTTGAAATCTCCATTCAACACATCCATCATTGGGGTTTATGAGTTTGCTTGATCATTTAATTTATTATTTTAAATCTTATTGACTTTATTAGTTTAATAATAGAGGATTATATCTACTATCATATGATAAAATTAGCTTCTCAGATATTTTAATAAGTTGAAATTCTTATAATAATTGAATTTTTAGGTTTTGTTAACTCGGACCCAGTCCTAAGATCAAACATGAAAGCAACTTGCGCAGCATCCTCAAACACTAAGTTTAAGCATTCAACGTAGTGTCGGGGACCATTCAGGTGTTTTACAATTTAGGTAATTTTATTTCTAAATCATGAAATGGATTTCATATTTTCATCTAATTCTAACTTAGCTTGCATAGTCTTTTCAGACATTAAAATTTGCACTTTAAATTTTCATGTCCGAGCACATGCATGTATTTATAATTTAGATAATTTCATCTAATTAATGAAAGCATTGACTTTAAAATTATAATTAGAATAAAATTTCTTAATTTTTGGATTGAAAGAAGCCCCATAATTTATGAAGAATTTAATTTAGCATCACCTTATGTTTGGTTGTATGAAGAATTGCAGATTCGGTGGCGAGGAAGGCGTTGTTAAAGTGTACTGAAATCTTATTAGATCCCTTGGAATAACTTTTAATTATTTTCTTTTATTCAAAGTTGATTAGTCTTTGAATGTTCAATAGACTCTTATTTATGTCTATTGACAATTCTTAAACTCATCACAAACTATATTCAACTTGTCATTGATCAAATTCGAGTATTTAATAAAATGAATAATATGCTTCAAATATTTTTCAAGAATTCATTGATTATGCTTATTAGCAATCATTCGATCTCATTAAAAATCTCTTATGAATTCCTTGGTTTTCTCCAATTCCTTTGGAGTGAATTATGATTTGAAAACTATATTCTAATTCCAAGAAGATTTTTTGTGCTCTAATTGGATATTCAGTCAGGTCATCTTCTAAATCAATTGAATTGAGATATTGAAGTGCTAAATTTATATTTCCTACCAAAATATTCAATTAATTTCAAATTCATAAATATGTTTGAGTTCAGTCCATCTTTCTTTATTTGAAATATAATCTTCAAATTTATTCTTATTTATAATTCAAAATTCAATTTGATATCAATTTATTTTAGCGAGCTTAGACAATACTCGTTTAGCTTGAATTTTACTTACAAGTATGAATTTTAGATAAAATTTCGGCAGTATTTCGACGTCATCCCCGCGTAGGGGGTTAAATTAGAACTATTTTGGCCTATTCGTCATGCTCTGATGAGCGTGACGATTGGTGTTTTGAAGCACCTCGGTCGAATTTTAATCTCGTTATGCCCTGATGAGTATAATAGGGCCTTCAATCACCTACATAAAATCAAATATATATGTAATTTCTACATTCATATTTCATTTTAGATTGTTTATTTTTGATGTGATTGATTTTTTTTAAATAAACCATGATTCTTCCCCTTTTTTTTCTAAGTCCAAAATTTAGTCAAAATTTCAGATTTTGGATATTTCGTCATCACGCATAGAGTGCATCGAGCTTTGGCTTCAGGGTCTTCTATCACCTGAATGTAGCAAACATATATAATTTTCACATATTTAAGCATCTTTATGTTATGCCTTTGCAATGAGTAATAATGAAGATTATCAAGTGAGCTGACCCGCTACACTCTATTGAGCATAACGGGATCTTCAAACATACTATGCCCTATTGAGCTTAGTAGGACTTTTGATCACATAATTAATTCCTTACTCCACAGGTCAAATCGAAGACCTGCCTCCACCATCAATGTTGGATCTGGTGCGAGATGAATTTACTTTTTTCTGTCGAGCATGGATCCAGAGTAAGGGAGAAGGGGCGAGCGCACTATTTCGCAAAATACAACACCACTGAGCTTCTTAAGGTTCGTGTTATTTGCTTTTTGGAGTTGTAATGCGGTAGGTGAGTTGCTTGTAGTAATTGTTGAAGGTTCCAATTTGGAATCATTATCAACAAAAACCTCAATACGAGTACTTAATGTTGCCGGTTCAGTCCTAACACCCATCTTTTGTGGAACCTTGTATGAAGTTCACTTCATTGGGACATAAATATTTTCCTTGTTTTTGAATCGCTTCCAAGGGATTGTCAAGATGGATCATTTGCGAGATGATTTCATAGATGGATGACTTGCTCTGTACTTTCATCAATATAGATTGATATGGATTTCTATTATCAATCCTTTCAAGTGGCTTCCTACTTTTACATTATTTTCAGCATTCTCTGTAGTCTACTAGCTCCACCATTAGCTAAAATAGTTCGATCAATTTGCAAGGGATCATCCATCAAATCATCTTCTATCCTCTTCCTTGCCATTGACCAAGAAACTTCTTCATTAACTTCTAGTGGTTTTGCCTTCTATAATACCAAGATTAAAATTTCATCAACTCTATGTAATTTTCTTAAATTCCATGTGGGCATATCGTATAGAATCTGCGAATAACTTTGACCAATTTGATTAGCTTTGAAGGAACTCAAAGATTACTTGACATCAAACAATTCTCGCATATTCTAGCCAAACTTTAAGATAGCTTAAGTATAAGCTCATCATGCCAAAACATGCACCCACATTATTCATAAATCACAACTAATCTCCAATAATCCCCTGAGAATGGTTCTTGAACCCATTGATGCAATCGATTCGGTTGTAAAGGATCCTCCCCTTATATTCATCAATCATCTTCCTTGAGTCAGAGAAGAGCTTTTCTTCATTGTTGGATTCTGCGATTTGTCATTGAGGATTTGACTTTCGTCCATGTTTAAGAGGCTTTACATTCTCCTTGTAAAGCTCCCATTCGCTTCTATCTTACGCTTTGATAAGAACTTCGGCCTCTGGATCAAACTCAACCGTCAGGTTGAGGTTTCTCCATCGTTAAGGAGAGAAAAATGAGAGAAAAGAGTCGCTTGTTGTTGTTCTTGTGGTTGAGAGAGGAGGAGCACGAGAGTGACAGTGAAGAGAGCTTTCTTTTAGGAGACGGCGAAGCGAAGTCGAGCGGAGTGATTTCAACTCAGATTCGATTGAGGCGAGGGGAAAATATTACGTCCGCCGCGTAGCTTTACGTGGGGACTCAATCACGTCTGACGCGTGGCACAGTGCGGTGCCAAAAATGATGCCGTAAGATGGAAACGGTCTATTTTTTGGTTTAGCGCGACCGACGACCGATTTACCTCGTAAACCTCGGGAACAAAATATCGTCGTCATTGGTATTCTTTGTAATACTCGTATAGGGCTTTCGGAGAATTTCCGAGCTCCGGTCGCCCACCTCCGTCGTTCGATCACTGGCTTAGGGCTTCTAGCGAATTTCAAATTGAGGTATTCTGGTTGGTTACACGAGGTATTTCCACATGCATTGCTGAACTTGAAAGATTTTAGGGTTTTCTCTGTCTTTGTCCATTACAATCCATCGATGTAAGTGTTTAGGTTTCTTTATGGCATTTTTTTAGTATATGGCTACTGTGCATGTACTCTGTACCTCTGCGTCTATCCTCGATATTAGAGATGATTTTTCTATTTTGTTGATTGTTCTGTACCTGTACTCTAAAACGTATCTCTATACTTTCTTGAGATTTTGCATTTTTTGATTTTTCCCGTTTGGAGGGCATACTATGGCTAGAATCCATTCTGAATAACTGGGAAGTTGTGTTTTTGGGTTTGGGTGTGTTCTGTGGAGAAAATGAATCTGTACCTCTGTACCTCTGTACCTCTGTACCTCTATACCTCTGTACCTGTACCTCTCTGTACCCTCCTGATATTAGAGACGATTTTGGGCTATTTTTCTTGATTGTTCGGTCTGGTTGTTGAGACAATATTTATTGCTTTACTGTGGAAGTAGTTTAGAGGTTGTTTGGAAGCTAATTTTGATGCTTGTTTGCAAATGTACTCTCCGAACCCTCTGCCTCGTACCTCTATACTTTCTTGAGATTTTGCATTTTTTCCATATTTTACCGTGGAGGGCATACTATGGCTAGAATCCGTTCACGGGAAGTTGTGTTTTGTCGGTTTGGGTGTGTTCGTGGAAAATGAATCACGTACCCTCTGCACCTGTACCTCTGTACCCTCGATGTTAGAGATGATTTTGGGCTATTTTTCTTGATTGTTGTTGGTTGTTGAGACAATGTTTCTTCTTATCTTGTGGAAGTAGTTTAGAGGTTGTTTGGAAGCTAATTTAGATGCTTGTTTGCAAATGTACTCTCCGAACCCCTCTGTACCTCTATACTTTCTTGAGATTTTGCATTTTTTTCAGTCCATTTTTTACCGTTTGGAGGGCATACTATGGCTAGAATCTGTTATGAATAATTGGGAAGTTGTGTTTTGTCGGTTTGGGTGTGTTCTGTGGAGAAAATGAATCACCACTACTCTCCTGTACACCTCTGTACCCTCGATGTTAGAGATGGGTATTTTTCTTGATTGTTCTCAGTTGTTGAGACAAATGTTCTTGCTTTCTTGTGGAAGTAATTTAGAGGTTGTTTGGAAGCTAATTTAGATGCTTGTTTGTAAATGTACTCTCTGAACCCCTCTGTACCTCTGTACCTCTATACTTTCTTGAGATTTTGCCGGTTTGGATGTGTTCTGTGGAGAAAATGAATCTGTACGCACATGCCTCGTACACTGTACCTCACATTACCTGTACCCTCTTGATATTAAGGTGCTTGCAATCCATTATCTGCTAAACGATTACCTTAACTTTATTTTGAAGTTTAGCATGTGCAAAAGGATAACGCGTTTAGATGCGGGCAGTGCCGAGCATTATTTGATAATTACGCTTACTTAGTGAAGTGGATTGAAGCGACTTCAGACCAATTCGTGGATACGATTCGGTTGCCATAACCTATCTATCTTCTTTGGGACATCGAGACAAGCCTTTTTCTTGAGTGGGCGTGCATTTCTTTCACCTGAAGAAGTCGTGATCTTTGGGATGCCAAACAAAGGGGAGAAAGTTTATGGCGAAATCCCCATTGTCGATAATTATTGATTATAAGAATAAGCTCGAGCAATCGGATAGCTTTTTCTTGCGGGTTTATCTGATTGTATACATTTTCTTATTTAAAATTTGTTCTTTGCATACCATAACTATAGAGTAGCTTCTAGTTTAATTACTACGATAATATTGAAAAATTTCTTTGAGTACAATTGGTCTTTTTTCTTAGTGTCAATTCAATGGCATTACAAGAAAGATCTGATTGGCTGGCTACATGAGTGGCTTTGTCCCTCTTCTTATGGTATGTTCGACCGTCGGTTATGTTTTACTTGATGTGAGCAATTTAACTGTATAAATTTTTTTGTTGTAGATCTGTGAGCACATTATTAGCATTAGCCATTTAATTGCCACGACCACGTATGTTGCGTTGGCCTAAAATAAAGTTCTGAGATGTTGCCTTGATGATTTGGGAGGAGACAGTGCAAGGACATTAGTTATGTTCATTCATTTGGTGTAGTAATGCATTTTATGTTGTTTGTCGTCATATCTATCTTTGGCTTAACACAGTCCTTACACTCGAGGACTTATCGAAGAGGAGACTGCTCATTGAATCATCCTCTCATCCCATGAAACTTCCCTAGCGAACTCATCATCAGCGGTCCACCATTCTTTGCTCTCTCGATTCCCGTCTCTCTGATATTCCCCAAATAGTGTTCAGCTTGCCCTCTCCCCCCGAAGGATCTGCTAGATAGGTTTTTTGCGGTTTGAGGAGTTGAGGGAAGTTGTGGCATCTACCATGCGGTGAGAGAGGTGGATGGCATTCATGCAGGTTCGCTATTGAGGGAACCACTTTATGAGTGCTTCCATCCCAGTGAGTGGAAGGCTACTTCTGGAGGAGACCAAGGTATCTTCTCAGAGACCTTTATAGTGGAAGCCCATCCGGTGGAGTCTTGTGCGAGAGAAGATCCGTCGGTGGCGAAGGGAGACTCCCCGAGCATACAAGCTACTATCATCCCCTTTGGCGGCCTTATGCGTCGGGTGAAGGCACGGCAGACGAGGAAGAGGAAAGCTATGTTCTCTCCGTTTAGGTTACCACTAAGAGCTAAGAGTGGCATTACGATCGCCTTCCACCCACGGCACGGTGGCATTACGTTAATTTCATGAATAATGTGATACAATAGATGACCAGTTGTTCAGTTTCACCCTTCTGAATTCGCAGGCTGGCGTCGGCGAGCCGATTTCCTCTGATGAGCCATCAGAGGCTATCATAGTTGTGGAGGAGCACCGGTCAGGAGTGAAGTTGATTCTCGAGCTTGATGACAATGGATATAGCTTTTACCAATTAATTTTAGCCTAAATAATTATATTACGACCCGGTAGAAGCGGCGGCTCGTGGACTTCCCATCCGAGATGGCATACCTCACCGATGCTCCAACTCATAGGCCGTCATGTGCTCGATTCCGGGATAAGTCACGGCATCTTCCTCCTTTTCACCGATTCAAATGTCATATCATTCTAAGTACTTGTTCATTTCTTTGCTTAAAAATTACAAAACAACGTAATGCGATAATGCGGGAGATCTGATTTTCATAAAATATTATTATTTTGCGAGGCGGTTGATTCTTGATGGATCGGTATGTCGGATACACCCGATCGTCGTTCTATCGTTAGGCGAGAAGTACTCTGTGCCATTGTATGTCCCATTCCTTTACATTTCATGCTTACATTGGGTGAGTTACTCCTCCAAAATTACAATTCATTCTTGATATTCATGTTGCTGTGTCTTATAGATGTTATCTGCATCCTTGCGTTATGATATGGCTTGCTAAAAGAAAGCAAGATGTATATCCGAATGTCTGCAGATAGTGCATCCAGTTGCTCTTACTCCCGGTTATCCATAATCGACTGGACACTTCTTGTAATATCAAGCTTGGCGTGTGGTCATTTTACGACTCATTGCCAAAGCCCGACACATAAAAGAGGAAATGGTATGCACTCTTCTTGCGGGTTCTCACGGGATCACACTAATACCTTATCCATCTTCACTGCGATTAAATTCACGGCTTAGGATATCGGCCATTATTTTTTGAGAACCAATAAAATGGCCGGTTGAAACGGTGGCGGGTTTCGTCCGGTCTAACGGTGTCGCGGCATGTTCATTTGCAAATACATGGAGCTATCGAAGCCACAATTAACGGGCTCGAACAAGGGACAAAAAAATGAATAGATTTAGGGCTGACTTTGTTTATGCAATTTTTTGCTTGGCCTCAAAAAACACTTAAATAGACGATTTTGTTTAGGTATAAAACTGTTTGTTATTTCAGTGGGTTTATGTAAGGATAATTCCGTTGTTCTCTGTACTGACATTCTGTTTAGGTATGTTCATTTGCATTTTGAGGCACCTTTCGAGTATAGACGATTTTTTTCCAGTTTTTTTTCACTTTCTGTAGCATGGTTGTTCATATCATGGTAACTAAATCCTAATCGAAACAATAAGGCATTCGGAATTTTAGGAGATTCCTGGTATTTGTACTCTCTGTGCAGGTTTTGTTTCACTTTCTGCAGCCTGGTTGTTCAGAACATGGTAACTAAATCCCAACCGAAGCAATAAGGTGGCTGTTCTGATGAATTTTAGGAGATTCCTGGTAATTGTACTCTCTGTGCAGGTTTTGTTTCACTTTCTGTAGCCTGGTTGTTCAGAACATGGTAACTAAATCCCTAATGAGGCAATGAGGTGGGCATTTTTAGGAGATTTGGTATCTGCTCTATCTCTGCCTCTGTACCTCTTTACTCCTGTACCTCTGTACCTCTGTATCTCTATCTCTGTACCTCTGTACCTCTGTACCTCTGTACCTCTGTACCCTCTGTATTATGCAAATTTAATAGACAATTTTTATGCAAATTAAAGATTTATTTATCCAATACTTTCTTATATTTAAAAACAGTATATTTTATTTTTAAAAGTCGATTGATGATAGTAAATATTGTATATGTAAAAATTAAAATTTAGTTAAGTATGTAAATAGAGATGAAACTGCATGTTAATTATGTGTTAAGCATGTAAATCTCTTAAAAAATAAATAAAATTGCAAAAATAGGGATAAAACTGGATCCAACCATAGGAAATGTTTAAACTAAATATTTATTAATATTATGGTTTAATTGCTGAGCCTTCTATGCCAACATTTTGAGCTCTACAATAGACTTATTGAATACATATCAAATTGATTATTGTGCTCATTACTGTGACAATGCCAGGGTTTATATCACGAGATCAGAAAAACAAATGGCCAATTTTCTCTTCTTTTGTTTGTTTTTGTATGTACATTTGGTTAAATGCTTCAGTGACAGTATTTTTGTTTTGTGAAGCTGTGTTTTCAAATACATGATTATGGTATTTCTTATTAGAATTTAATTTAATATATGTTTTAATCATTGAATATATGTTCCATATGAGGGAATGGTAAATAGTATTTTTATAATCAAACTGAATCGGAGGCAAAAAATAACCTACATGAAATGCATCTAGTTGGATGCTTCTGCTTTTATCCTGAGCATAGAAATAAATTCATCAGTTTCAGAGAAAATATGTTTAAAAAAAATACATACAATAATGTAGCATTTTTTTTCATGTGTAAAATAATGTATTTTATTTTAAAAAGATAATGATGATGATATTCAATGATGTAATATTAAAGATTTCAGTGTTATTTATATAAATATTAATATTTTTGAGTTGGATATGTAAATGAATAAGAATTGTGTGACATGCATGTAATTGCATGTAAAATTTAGTCTCACATAAAAAAGCTGAAAAGGTTAGTTTTGAATGATAGCATTTCGGAAACAGAACTCAATGGAAGAACAGAAAACACCAGCAGTGAGAGCATGAGGAATTAGATAGGTAAATGACAGAAATCAACTGCATGAGAATTTGATCGTTCAAGCAACATATCCAGTCATTACATGAGAATTTGACCATTCAAGCAACATATCTCCCAAAAGCTGAATCATTACAATGCTGTATAGTTAAACTTAACTAATAAGAAGGGATTACAATAATTTAGAATCTACCAATATGCAACATAAAAAACAAATAAAAGGAAGTGGTTTAAACAAGATCATAAATCATTGCGATTGATTAAATCTAAATCATTGTGATTGATTGAATCAAACAGCTAAGATTATAAATTAACTTGGAACAATCTCAATTTTTTTCTCTCCTTTTTTTTTTGGAGATCATGACTTATTTCATCTAATAATAGAAATTTGGACACATCCTTCAAGAAAAAATGACATATCAGTTTGTTATTTAACTTTAAGAAACTAATACCAATTTAAGAGAACAAAGCAACCATAAAATCATTCTAGAAGAAAAGGAGGCATGACATAGACCTACAAAAGCATCAAATATTAGACCTCATGCTATAGAGTTAAACAATTCTTCACCAAATAAGGTTCTAGACTAAAAAACAACAAAAATTTGAGAAGACATTAAGGAAAAATTATGCAGTTTCACTTGCAAAAAATGGTAAGATTAAAAGGAAAAGAAGACTTTCTTGAAGTTATGAAATGACGACAAAAAAAATACAAGCATTATGACTAAAACGAGCAAAATGAAATTAAAAAGTGCCTTCTTGGATAATATCATGCATCAAAATGCCGTCTCGTAATAATATCCATCATCGACTTAGTGTACCCTTGACATGTTGGTTGATTGATGAGTTGAATTCACGTGGTACAACATCGTAGTAATGGCACAACATCTTAGTAATGGATGAATGTTTGGCAATCAATGTGAAATATTCTAGGCTTACACGGCAGGGGCATAAGAGTGGGCTGGCGGTGGCATCCGTTCTGACACTCTGACTTCACTTTTATTTCTAAGACAAGAAAATATAATGAATTAAATATTTCAGAACCTATAAGTAATAACAACATCGAGGCAAGTAGGATAAGTACTTGTGGATTTTTTGGATTTCTCCCAATAAGCCTTGAGCCTTGCGGAAACACCCTTTGGGCGTCTCTTGATTGGATCCTTCTGTCCTTATCCTTAGTGATGATGTGGTGCCTTCTTCCTCTTAACGATGTCAAGCGGTGGAGAATTCCTACTTATTACGGAGTCCACTTCATCGATAGTCGCTTAAGAGATGCAAGCATGTAATCTCGACAATCTTATTACCTGTGCTGGAGCTAATTTGATATGCATATCGACTTATATGGTTCACGAAAACAATGCCGTTCCATCTCGCTCTCCACATATACTAACCTTCACGTATGAACCATCGATGTAGATGTCCCTCTTTGCTCTGGTAGACCACCGCATGAGGAGGTACTTATCCAGAATCCGCAGCACATCATTCGGCTAAGAACTCTAATGCGATTAACAAAGTATGCCCATCATTTCAAATTTCGGCAACTACAAGAAATATCCATAGTAGACACATCAAAGTGGACAATTGTTTTGGATGCATTCTTCTTCTCTAAGTTCCTCACCAGTACTCCATGGGCCTATCATCGACCGACAAGAGATAATCCCCAACTCCATGCAAAATTCTTCTTGAACATAGAGTAAAGCTTCATGTATAAAACAAAGACTTGCTTAAGAATTGGACTACTCTAACAACGAACAATTCGGATACACTTGAAGTCTTCATCATGTTCATTTGGTGCCATGTTTCCATCACCTTCTCCCAAGAAACAATCGTGAACTTGTTGGCTTCAAATACCATGACACACGCTATTTGTGGCCTCACTTCTGAGTGGACAAGATGCCAATACAAAATTTATCTTTGTTGAATGCGTGGACTATTTACGCTAATTTTGTAAAGTTCAGATAATAGCATGATCATACAGATTGCCCTCCTCTAGCATGGCAAACCAAGCATCCTCAAACTCATCCTCTGTGTCACATTTGCTCATGCATGCATAGAATAGCCCTTGAACTCTCTTGTTACTACTAAAACAATGGACCTTGGAGGGGGCTTTCTTTGAGATATGCCATTGGCACAACCTATGCAGCGTATCTGTAGTACATTCTCGATAGCTCTGCCATAGCGATCTTGATCGGTAAATATCGTTATAGGATGCACTCAATGAAGAAATGTTGAATAACCATGTGAATGACTCGATGGTCTCTTCCGACAAAAGGCTACTCAGAATAAGGCGTTTTGCCAATGATGATTCACTCCAGCAGGTGGGGACGAACAAGATTATATTTATTGAGCGATAGTAGTATCAAAATTATCACATCCCCAAAATAATCAAATTCAACCCTAGACATATCATTGCTCCAAAAAAACTCACCGCAATCAGGGCGCATCAACAACATCCCATGCAAACATCGTCCATTTGCTTGTCTTTCCTTGAAGAGCTGTATTAATTCATTGCTATCACCACTTGCAATCCATGACCTTCACTCTTTCTAGATGAAATTGAAAGCATCTCTTTTGGTGAATCTAATATTCTCTACCCCACCAACTTCCTCGGTCGGATAGGCGAGCAGCGTCGGTTACTAATCTCTATCATCGCGTCTTCAAAGCGATGCCTTCTCATCGATACGCATCTCGATCGAGAAGATCAGATCACCGATCTTTGCCGGTGAATGATTATGGCTCTCATATATTTTTTAACCAATTCCCCTCCAAATCCAGTCGAATCATGTGGGACAACCACTCGTATCGACGTTTTCTTGAATTTTGTTATATGGTTTAGATTGGCAGGTTTTTTCCGACCTACTTTCGCATAGAAAATCTCTCGATTTCAATTTCTTAGAGTTTGGCCAATAACTTGTATGGTCTTTTCTAACAAGCCAGTTTGATGTGCATAATCACGAGTCTGCATAAGCGGTTTCATTATATGCCATACTGCTTGAATACCCCAAATTTGGGTCATTAGATAAAACAACTTCATCATCGCATTGCTCATTCACCACATTCATCTGCGAAAACATAGAGTCCAAGCAGTTCCACAGATAATAGAGAGTACGATGAAACAAGTGAGAGAGCATAGAATTACAGTTAGTCCGGAGTATAGACACAAAAAATACCCAAAAAATCATTGACAATACCAAATTGCAACCCGGAGGGGTACAGATGCTACGAGGGTATAGAATGCAGAAGGTATAGAATGCAGTGGAGGTATAGCGGCGAAGGTATAGAGGTATAGAAGGTATGGCCGTCGGTGCAGTCTGAGGAAGCGGTCTGGAGAATGCAGTGCAGTGCAATGCAGAGGTGCCGAAATCTCTAAAATCTGTCAACAACCACATCATTGCTTGATTGGGATTTAGTTACCATGATCCCGAACAACCGGGCTACATAAAGTGAAACAAAAGCGGAAAAATGCGTCATACTCGAAGACACTCAGAGTACATATGTAAATAAGCACTAAAAAATTAATCAAGCGACCACCAATTTCCTCTGAAGGATTACATTGAATATGTTTTCTCCGAAAGACAAAAAATCATGAAAAATAAATATGAATACAGTGAAGGATTACAACTCCTTAAAAGATTACGATCCATTTTATTTACAACATCACTATTTCCTCAATGCCTCCATTTCAGTTCATTCTCCTTCTTCATAGCTCTTTTGTAATGCTCTCATTTCGGTCGCAAATAAAAAAATCGACCCTGCCCCAAATGAAGATATTTTAAATTTCTCCGCATATACTCATTCCCCATGATTTGGTCGGGCTAAACCACAAAAAATAGCACCGTTTCCATCTTACGGCATCATTTTTTGGCGTCGTTAACTATGCCACGTCGTAATCATTAGATGCACGTAAAGCTACGTCGCGGACTCCGTATTTTCCGAGGCGAGAGCCTTCAATTTTTTTAAAGTGAAATGCATCTAATTTTAGTTATTAGATATATAAATATATAAAAATTGTGTGATATGTATGTAAATCCTCCTATATATTTATATATCATTTCTAGTCAAACCTAATATTTTGAGTCCAACGGTGTAGTCTTTTTGACAATCGAAGGTTTCCAGGCGACATCGAGGTCGATCGAGGCAAATTTTTAGGTTAATTTAAACGTCATCTCACTCTGAGGCTCACCATTTGCTTCACATTTGGTAGAATTGATTGCGAAAGATCTTATTTAATAGTTTTCAATATTTTGGCGATAACGACGCAATCCGTTTCGCGAAAGAAGCTCATTCGGATAGTGCCGAAGCCTCTTGACTTCAATATGCATCAAATTGTCTATTCTATTTATTTTCCTTCATTGGATAATAATTGGTCGATATAAAATATCAATTGTAATTAATTTTGATATTCTGAATGCAATGGTGCAACTAATTTCATGATCGGGGGCTGTTTGGTTCGAGTCTGCATCGAATTGGACCAATTTCAGTTCAAAAATACGCATTATCGCTTCCAACCTCTTGACATTCACATAGACTTGTCCGAATTGAGCTCAAACAGTATTATTTAAAAGGTTTCAATGTTTCAAAGCTAATGACTCAATCAATTTTATGAATGGGAGTCCTTTGGACATCATCACAACTTCCCTACTTCGATGTGCACATCGACACATTGATTGTTCAATCTCTTGATCGATTTACCATTATATTATGCAGTATTTATATTCTAATCAATTTTGATGTTCTGAATGCAACGACAAAGTCCATTCATCGATTGGATATTATTTCGATTGATTTCAATGAAGTCTAGTACATTTTAGCTCCGATTTGCACACTATTGCATCCGAAGTTCTTCAAACTTGACTTATAGGGTTTTCTCAACTCAAGTAGCATATATGGAGGTCATCAAATGCCCCCAACAAATGTGATTCAAGAGCATGAAGTGAGTCATATTTGTTGAAAACTGGTTTACCTTTCATCTCGATCATGAATTTCAAATTACTTTAGTTTCAACAGGTTCGCTGAAGAGCTCTTTCTTTTGTATCTTTATGGCTTTGGATTTCTTATGACCCCAGCTTTATGCTCGACTAAGTTGGATAGAAGAATTAGTTTGTTTATTTTGAATCATGAAATTCCTTCTATCTTATCTTTAAGCTTGATAGATTTGATGAATGATTGACTTGATTTGTTCATATTGATTTGCCAGGAAGTGCACGTATGTTTCTAGTCTTGAGCTTGCTGCTTTGACTGTCTTGTTGAAGGGTGCATACAGATGACCCAGTCTCCTGACTTATATTAGGCCTATAATATCAAGTTATTTGCCTAGTAATGCGTGCTTTAATAGACTGAATAACTATAAATTTTTTTAGTTCGACCATCGGCTTTGTATGAACTATGAAATTGCATCCTCGGTCCTGTGCTTTCTGCTTTGACGGACTTGATGAAGAGATTAATTTTGATTTGTGCTTTGTACTTGATCAGATCATTTGAGAATATATTGAAATATCACCCTGCAGGCAATATAAAGATTGATTTGAGGCAACTATGAATTGAGAGTTTCCTCAGATTGTCTTGGTCTATCGATAAGCTAGAAAGATCTCTTGGATTCTGGTTGCTTGTAGTCACTAAGTTGGATCTAGTTTGAGATTGGACATCTATCATCATTGGACTGACGACTAGGATATTTTTCACTATGGCCTTTTCTTATGGTTTATTGAGTGAGGAGAGCGTCAACAACTTGATCATTTATAGGCTTGTTGAGTCCGACCTTTAGAACCTACTTGAGTCTTTGACTTAAGCTACGATGGGTTGGTGATTTTATCATCGGACTAAAGAACGGGGGCCTTTTAACTGCGGCCTTTTCTTATAGCTTGTTGAGTGAGGAGAGCATCAGCAAGTCGGCTATTTGTGGGCTTGATGAGTTCGACCTTTAGAACCCATATATGTCCTAGACTTGAAGATGTAGAGGTTGATATTTTTTTTCAACTCAGTTGATTGAAGCTTCCGAAATTGGGAGTTCTTATGACTTGATCTCTGACATTTGACGAATCTTTGAGAGAAGTTTTTTTGACATTCAGGACTATCTTTTCATCCATAGAAATAGATTCTTTTGTTCATGCAAGAACCTGCAACTTTAATAATAATTATTATAGATAAATTTAAGGATTTTGACGTAAAGCTCGATGTCAACCTCAATCAAAATATATTCAAGGATCTCATCTTATAGCACGATGTCAACCCAAATAAATTAACATAAAATAAAAATATCCCCTATTTTGAATGAGAAATTATAAAGCACATTGAAAGGGCTCTTAAATAATTTAAGAAAATATATCAATATTTGAGTTGATATATTTGATCTTAAAAGGGTTCTAACATGTAACATTGATTTCATCTATGTATAGAAATCTAAAAATTCCCCTTGTGTAATAAGTGAATTTTCATGAAATTTTTTGTTTCTCATCTTGAGTAAGTATATTTTTTTTGGATCTCTGCTTGAAGCACAATGTCAACCCAAATAAATATACTAAAAAATGCCCAATATATTGCAAAAAGATTTTTATTATAACTCGAGAATGTATTAATAATGTATAATACTTTTCCAGGTATCGATCATTAATTGGCAACATTGGTCTTTCGCCATTTAGGTCAATGAGTTAGTATGCCCTTCATTGATACACCTTCTTGATGACAAAAAGGCCCTCCTAATTAGGCTCAAATTTGCCACCAATTCTTCGATCAAGAATAATTGGTCTTCTCAGCACCAAGACCAATTCTTCTTCTTAGAATGTTCGAGGCTGCATCATATGGTCAAAAGCCCTGGACATCTTTACTCTATAAACTTTCAGATTTTTATGAGTTTGTAATTTAACTTCATCAAGTGCATCGAGTTCCTCCATTCTCAAATGAGCATTTTGATCTTCAGTTAGATTATATTGGATGACTACTCAAAGTAATGGTAACTCAACTTCAAGCAAAAGAACCACTTCAGTTCCAAATACTAATGAATATGAAGTGGCTTTAGTCGATGTCTTGTAGGTAGTTTGATACGCATATAATGCCTCTATCAATTTGGTATGCCATTCTCTTATATTTTTAGTGAGAATCTTCTTGAGCAGTTTGATCAATGTTGTATTGAAAGCTTCTACCAAACTATTTTCCCTTGGATTATTTATTGAAGAATATAACCAATCAATTTTATGTCGATCGACGAATCTATAAATTTTCATACTTTTAAAAGGTGTGTCATTATTAAAAATTATTTGAAGTGACACTCCAAATATATAGACCATATTATATATGAAGAAATTTATCACTCGATCAGTAGTAACTTCTTTAAATGGGGTAGCTTCAGCATACTTAGAGAAATAATCAGTCACTATTAAGATAAAATGGTAACCAACTGATGAAGATGGATCAATCGGTCTGATTACATCTGTACCTCTACAGTCAAATGGCCAAGATGCTATTGTTGGGTGTAATGGATTTGGAGGTTGGTGGATTATATTCTCATATACTTGACATTCATGGTACCTCTTGGCCTGATCAATACAATCTCTCACCATAGATGACCAATAATAGCCCATTCTTTTGATATTTACTGTCATCTTGGGACCTGACTGATGTGCACCACAAAGTCCTTCATGAACTTCAACCATCACTTTGTACCTTCATATGTATTTAGGCGTCGTAGCCATATTTGTTCAAAGGAACTCCGATACAAAGTGTTGTTAACGAAAGCATATAGCAACATTCTCTTCTCAACTTAAGTTATCAATGATTTATTATTTGGTAATTTGCTTTCTTTAAAGTAATCGATGAAGGGCTACCTCCAATCATGTAGCTCTTCTACTATAAAGGCTTCTCATTGCTTCAATATCATACTCTGCTTTTCTTGGTATAACTTCTTGTTGATTTTAGAGAGAATGAGAATCAACTTGAGTCGCATCCTGCTGGGTCGAATTTGATAACCCCTCTACCTATGGGATTATAATTTGGCTAGCTCTAGAACTCATCGAGTAAATATCCTGATCATGACATAATCACCATTCGTACTTGTTATCTCCTTAGCTAATTTTGCTAAGCAATCTGCTTTTCTATTCTCGGATTGAGAGACTCACATTAATGTGATATTTGGTATTTACTTCATAAGCTCAAGAACTTGCTTGTGGTAAAAAGCTAACTCAAGCTTGTTGATTTTATAGATGCCAAGTACTTGATTTATAAAAAGCCGTGAATCATCAAAAATATGTAAGTTTTGAATGCCTATAAAAATAGCTTCTTCAAGACCTGCTACCAATGCTTCATACTCAGCTTCATTATTAGTTCTCGGCTTGGTTAACCCATATGATCGTCTTATTATCCCTTATTCTGGTGTTATGAAGATGATTCTGATTCATGCTCTTGCCCTTCAAAATTTAGAGGTTGGACATGTTTGATTGATGAGGCTCCATCAAAGTAAATTTCTTAAATTTGTGATTTTTCTCTTTCATAAATGAGCATAATTTGCTTATCAGGAAAATCATCGTTAAGAGGTGAGTCTGTAAGAATGGGATGTGCAACAAGAAAATTTGCTAAAATTTTCCCTTCACTACTTTCTGTGGAATGTATATGTGATATCAAATTGTAAAGTACACGCCCATCTTGCGATCAATCTATTGTCATTGAATACTTCAACAGATTGATCTTTGAGATGAGGGTAATTTTGTGAGATAACATATAATGACGGAACTTTTGGACTATAAAGATCAATGCCAAACATTGCTTCTCTATTTGAGAGTATCTCATTTATGCTTCCATCAACCTCCGACTGATATAATAAAGAGAATTCTCTTTTCTCTCTTCATTGTGTTGTGCCAATAATGCTATAAGGGACTCTTCTAATACAGCTGTGTATAGAATGAGGGGCTTCCCAGGAGTAGGCACTGCAAGGATTGGTGGATTTAACATGTAGCTTTTAATGCTATTGAAGGCTTCTTGGCACTCCTTATTCCATTAGAATGGAGCATTCTTTTTCATCAATTTTGCAAATGGTTGATAGCGTCCTAATAGGTTTGATATAAATCATCAGATGAATGCAAGCTGCCCTTGTAAAGAATGGAGCTGGGGTAAACTCTTGGGCAGAGGCATCTCCATAATTGCCTTGATTTTAGCATGATCGATCTCAATTTATCTATGAAGACAATGTACCCAAGAAATTTTCTAGAGAACACTCTGAATGCACATTTTAGATGATTCATCTTGAGATCTTATTTTTTGATTCTCTCCAATACTATTCTTAAGTCTTCAAAGTGATTTTCATGATTTAAGCCCTTCACCACCAAATCATCAACATAACATTCTACCTTTTGGCAAATCAACTCATCAAAAATACGTGTCATGGCTCTTTGGTATGTAGCTCCAGCATTTTTCAAACTAAAAGGTATGACTGTGCAGCAATATATGACAATATGTGTTCTGAATGATGTATGTCTTTCATCTTCAGGTGCCATCTTGATATGATTATATCTCGACGATCCATCCTTCAAAAGAAAATATATCATAGTTGGATGTATTATCAACCAACAATTCCGATATAGGAAGCGGGAAGTCATCTTTTAGGCAAGCTTTATTAAAACTTTGAAAGTCATACAGATACAAATCTAACCATTTTTCTTTTCCACGGGCACTTTATTAGCTATCTAATCAGGATACTTTTCTTCTCATATGAATCTTGCTTCAATTAGCTTTTCAGTTTCAATGATTACCTGTTCTTCATTTTCTAATCTCATTCGCCTTGGAGCTTGTTTAACAGGTGTTGTCTCTGACTTGATTGCTAATTTATGAATTATTACATTAGGGGATAAACCTGACATTTCAACATATATCCAGGCAAAGCAATCCGTAAATTCAAAAAGTAACACTTTTAGCTCTTCAACTTTTTCATCAGTTAGAAAGGCACTAACAAAAGTTGGACGGGGATCATCTTCAGTTCTTAGTATATTTCTTTGAGTTCATCTATAGTAGCTGTTTATCCACTGTTGACCTCACTTTTAGAGTGAGTTCTCAACTTTCTCATCATAGGTCTAGGACTCTTATAGCCACTAAGAGCTCCTTAGTCATAAGACACTTCTAGTGATTAGGTGAACACTTAATCTAAGCCTAGAAACCTAGAAGGGTTGATAACAGGATTAGGCCAAATCTTAGGGACTTTAAAAAATCACCTATCCTATAGCCTAAACCCAATCCATATGCACCATCTCAAACCCAATCCATGCTTCATTCCTCAAACCAAATCTCAAATTCAAATCCAAATCAAAAACTAATTCCAAATTCAAATTCAAATTCCAAAGCCCTTCCTAAGCCCTTTGATTTTTGTCTTATGGACTTAGCTCTAATAAATTCAAAATCAACCCTAATTCAATTAATTTTTCCAAATATAAATCCAAATCTCAAATCAAATGCCAAATCAATTCTAAAATCCAAGTGATTGAAACCCATAATCAAATTCAAATTCCAAAATCCCTTCCTAAACTATATGAACCACCTTCATATGCTTAGCCAAAACCCTCTTTAAATGAGATCAAACTTCATTGATTTCCTTATAAATCAATTAGTACTTTATTTATATTGAAAAATATAAATAAAACCTACCCTCTAATGACCAAAAATAAACCAAACTAAATCAATTCCCTATTTAACCCCTTTTGACCTGCATCCTTAGGTTTGGTCAAATTTTCTTTCAAAATTACTCCAAGCTCTAGTGATTTTCTCATGAATCATTTATATCTTCATTTATATTCCTAAATATAAATGAAATATAAATCCAAATAGCCAAAACTAAACCCAAATCAAATAAAAAAAATTCAATTCAAGCCCTTTTAGCTAATTTCTTGGACTTAGTTAAATCCCATCCAAATCAACTTAAAACCCATGGACTTCTTCATGAGTCAATCATTTCTTCAATCACTTACCCAAATATAAATATAACTACAATCACTAAGCTAAAATCAAGCTAACCCAAGTCAAACCAAAATTAGCCCTTTTGATTTGAAATTGTCATATGAACCAAAATCTACATAGTGGTCAGGTTATCTCTGCTTTTGCTGCTCCTTTAGAACCCTATTCTGTATTATTTGTTGAGCTTAAAGGTCCGCACTATGAGATTTTTTGTCTATTTATAGAAAGGATTTCAGAAGATTTGGTTTGAAGTTGATGCTATCCTTCTTCTTGAATTATTAAATTCGGGAGCTCATGGAAATGCTGAAGTGGATTATTTACTAAACCTTACTAGGAGGCTTCTTGCCAATCTAGATTATCAAATTTCTCATATTTATCGAGAAGGAAATTCTTGTGCTGATTTTCTTGAAGTGGATTTTATTTATTCCTTCTCATGAACCATAAATTATTTTATTGTCTGGATGTTTCCCAGTTTATGGATGGGATGGGACTAGTCTTCCTTTCTATGGTTGTTTGTTGTTTTTGTCCCTTTTCCTTTCTGGTTTGCAATCTCTACTATTCTAGTAGAGGTGTTTGCTATAGATGTAGGCTACTAGGACCTGCTTGTTCAATTTTGGGTGTGTCCTTTTCTGGCTGGATCTTTCTGCAATCCTTTTTTGATGCTTCCCATTTGCCGTTCCTGAATAGCTGTGGGTTTGCCTGTTTCACTGGGCCAACTGGGTTATGCTGCTCTTTTTCTTAACCCTCATGGATGAATTAGTTACTTTGCTGCATATGCTCACTATTTCCCATTCTCTTCTTATTTTGGTGATTATTGCTATTTCCCTGCACAGTTGGGACTTCTTTTGATCTCCTTCTCATACTATTTTTGCTGTTGCTGTTTGCTTAACAGTTCGACTATTTTCCCTTAATATGATGGATTTTTTTTGGCTTTTTTGATTCCTAGCATGGCTCAGTTCTGGAATGACACTGCCTACCTTCTCCTCTATTGGTTACATTATTTGGTTTGTTGTATTGTTTATCAGCTGAATGGATTAGCGGGTTATTATGTTTAGCAGGCTGATTATTTTTGGTGGAATTCTTCCTATTTTTTTGTTCTGTTGATTGCCGTTTGGTTAGCCTCATTACCTATGCCTTTGCTGGCTAAGGTTACTCTTGCCTCTATTAGACCTGTATAATTACTGTTCTGATCTAACTATTACTAGGTGGCTGTTGCTCCTGATTAGCTTTCATCACTATGGGGGTGTTTTCCTTGCCTTGATGTTTCATTTGGGTAGGGTTTTTTTTTGTCTATTCATTCTCATTCTATTGTGGAATATTTAGGTGATGCTTCACTTACAAGGGATTGGTGGCATCCCTTTGCCATGCTGAATAGTGTTTCCTTTCATTCTAGAGTGTATTTTGCTATTGCTTGGTATGCAGGTATTAAAGATCATATAATTTTCCTCCAGTGGCAGCTACCTTCTCCCAGGTATGTAGGCTATGATGGATGGGATGACTTCACTCATAATTTGGATGGTAGTAGCACTTGTGATGTAACCCTTCCTTTGAAGTTTGGATGCTCATGTTTGCGGCTACCCCATTCTGCTGTGACTGAGCCTGAGCCTTCTTTCACACACTTCTCTAAATTTCTCACACTTTCATTTGTTTTTTCAATTAATTTTGTTTGTATCTCTTTACCTGTGCTAATTCCTTCTTCTAGCTATTTGCAGGTTCTATGTTGTTTCCTTACAGGTTCCTTCTCTAGAGGTGGCAATTACTTCTCTCATCTTCTCAAGCTTTTGCTGAGGCTGTCCTGTTACTTTTTTTTTTCTACTTTTGTATCTCTTGCTGTTTTTCTTTTCTATTTTCTTTTTCCTTCCTTTTTGGTTGTACTTAGATAGGGGATTCACTCTCTAGGCTAATTGCAGTTCTTTGAGCAGCAGTTCTTGAGTTTATCCCCTCTTAAGGATCTTGTAACCCCCCTTTTTGTGGCAATAAAATTCCCCTACATGGGGTTCTCCAAAAAAATTCACATGGCTTCAAATCATTTGCAATTGGATTTATATTTCCGTCTCAAACCCATTTGTCAATGCAACTAAACTTGAATTAAGCCATGATCAAACCAATTGACCCATTTAAGTCCGCTTGACCAAAAGTGATGTAAGGACCTTTAGCCCAAATGAGGTTTGACTCAATTCAAATCATTTGCAATTGGATCAATAATCATCTTAAGTTAATCAATTGTCTTGAATTGAGTCAAACCAAGTCAACCTAGTCTGTTGACCAAGTTAACTTTTAGCCCAAATGAAACCTAAACTAGCCAAAACACACCATATGCCAAATTGATTGAAACCTTTGATTCAAACTAATTCATAATCAATGATTGAACATGACCAAACTCTCAATTGAGCCAAACTAAGTCCAATTGGCATTTGACCTAAGTTGACCCAAATTGGCCTAAAAAGCCAAAATAGGTCAAATTACAATCCAACCCAACTTGATTACAACCAATAGTTCAAGTTCATTCCAAATTGATTATTGAATTTGACTAAAGCCATTATTGAGCCCCAACCAATTGATCAACCTAACATAACTTAGTCCAAATTGACCTAAAGGATCAAATTGGCCAAAATCTAAATTGATTCAAACTAAAGCCTATAATTATTTTTAATTAACCAATTAAACTTTAACCAACACCCAACCTAAGCCAATTTGGCCAATTTGGTCAAATTGGTCAACTTGATCCATTTGACATATATGAATCCAAATAAGCCATAATCAAATCCAAAGCAAATTGAACCAAACCAATGACACCAATACACTCCAATTGGTCATGTCAACTTGACCCAACTCTTGGTTTAACCTAATTTGACCAATTGGTCAACTTGACCCAACTTAACATAATTTGACCAAAATAGGTCAAATCAAGCCAAATCAAATCAAATGAACCCCAAACCACTTGAAATTTGGGTTAACCCACTTTTGATCCATCCCAAATCTGCCCAAATCAAATTCATAGCCAAATGACCACTTTGCCCTTGGGTCTAGGGCATCCCATAAGATAAGACACTTGCACTATTTGGTTATTTCCTCCCCTTGACCACTTGTCACCCATTCATAGGTCAAATCAAATCAAATGAACCCCAAATCACTTGAAATAGGTCAAATCAAGCCAAATAAAATCAAATGAACCCCAAGCCTCTTGAAGTTTTGGCTAACCCACTTTTGATCCATCCCAAATATGCACAAATCAAATTCATAGCCAAATGACCACTTTGCCCTTGGGTCTAAGGCATCCCAAAAGATAAGACACTTGCACTTTTTGGTTATTTCCTCCCCTTGATCACTTGTCACCATTAATTGGACCACTTAGGCACCAAGGACTGTGGCTAGCCTGACCTAAGGGTGATTGGGTCAACTATGATTCATGGGGAGGTGAAATCACCTCCCCATTCCCATTGGCATTTCAAACCACCAAGGACACCAACTACTTCCATGGTAGCCACCTCCCACCCTTCCTTTACTCATAAGAGTCCAAGTAGAGTGATTCTCCACCCAAACTGAGCTCCCCATGGTGACCATTTGATCAAAAAGCCAAAACAATCTTCACTGTCAAAGCTAAGGAAGGAGGGGGTATACCCCCCTCATTCTCAAACACAAAAACATACACTAGATTTATCCCTAGCAGCTAAGGAGAGAGATCCCAGAGCTTTCCCTTGCATTTCTCAAGCTCCTTAAATTCCCCATTCTCGATTTTAGAAAAAACCAAAATAGGGGAGGCCACCTCCGATTTCCATTTTCTCAAACCTCCACCAAAGTGCAATTAACTTTGCACGCACCATCCTTGCACCTAGATGAACCAAAATGAATCACATCCTATCGCCTCCGACCGCCAGAAGTGGGACTTCGACCAAGGCCACTCACTTACGTGCCATGTGTTAGTCTTCTGAGCAAACCACACTAAATTGAAGCTCGTTCAGCTCAATAGGGCTTCGTTTCTACCAAATGAAGCTTCCTCAATTGTTGGAACCGCCAGTGATAAGCTCCAGTGAGGTTTGCCATTAAAACTGATCCTTAGCTTAAAATAAGTTGGTCCTTTGTGAAGGAAACATGCATCTAGTGCGATCTCTACCGTTGGATGTGTTTGTTGTGCTTCCCCGAAGGTGTGAGATCAATTAGATCTCCATTCGAGCTTGGTGAGCTCGGATCAAGTGACGATCGACGGACATTATCCATCTCTTGTTGCTTGGGAGGAGACAGATCACAGATCATCCATTCTGCATGATCATAATAGATGGTCTTGATCTGATCACACATAGAACCGCTCATTTCTCCTTTAATCCGTGCGTTTAATCATGGCCGTCCGATCTAAGATCGGACGGCCCACACAAAAATGTGTTTCACCGCAGCAGCATTAGATGTGAAAACTTAAATAACCAATCTTATCGTGCCACATGGAAAGCACCCCACGTTAGCAGCCACGTTGTCCCGACAAGATTAGGGGTTAATTAGGTTAATTAATCAATTTTTAATACTAAAACTTTCAAAATTCATAATTAATTATAGAAAAATCCAAAAAATACAACTGAGGGCTCATTTTAAAGGTATTTCGAAGGATAATTCATTAAAATTTTTATTAAGTAATTTTGAATAGTAATTTTTGCTTAGTTAAGGTTTAATTAAAAATTTAATTAGCCTGATTACTCTTTGATTAATTATCTAATTAATTTTAAACCTTTCAGAGATGTTTAAGGGGATGACCTCTGCCTCTCCTATTTTTCTTGGAATTTATTGGATAATTAATTGGCCAAATCAATAGATTAAGCCTTAATTACTCTCTTATCTTAATTAATGATAATTAAGCAAATGAATAATAAATTAATCAATCAATTAAGCTTATTAACCTCTATTAATGGTGATGAAGTTTAGGGAAATGGATTAGGACCACCTCTTCCAATATTTTCCTTAAGTTTTCTCCATTCCCTCTTAAATAATTAATTAATTAAAACCCATTAATTAATTAATTAACAAATTAAATCAAAATCCAAATCATACTTAAACTTTAATTAACTAACTTAAAGGATTTAGGGATTGAGACTTAGGCTCCCTTCTTTGTCTCTTTCCCTAAGTCCATTTCATATTATTGATTAAGGATAATTAAGATTTAATTAGATAATTAATGAGCTTAATTAATTTGATTGAATCTACTTCTCTAATTAACTATTGGGTAGCTCTTTGGGTGTTCAACAACCTAGAAAGAGAGCTAATGAAATTGTGGTTAGCTCACATGTGTGAGAAAACCATAAGAATAAGTAAGTGAGCTTCTTAAGCTTAATTAATTAATAATTATGAACTAATTGCATTTGGCCCCTTTCATTTCATAGGAGCATTGCTATTTACTTTTCTATGTGGTTGCATATCATATTAGCTCATAATTATTTAATTAATTACCTTAAAGTGACATAAGTAAGGGTTAATTATTCGATTTAATCCATGCTTAACTTAATCAATCTATAAAATCAACCTAATTGCTTTTCATTAAATCATATTAACTTACACACATGGGAATAGGATGCAAACCTTCTTCACATTTCATAAATCAAATCAAACATAAAATCAAAAATGGCTTTAAGGAACTTTAGTTTATTTTAAATAAGCTTGTTCAATTTGATTGCCCTTAAGAATTAGTTGGATTGAATGAGATTATGTGTTTATTTTCTTTTATTTCTTTCCAATCATATAAAATGTCGTAAGCCATTTGATTCATGCATTCATCTATTTTAAAATTAATCAAATAAAAATGAGTTCCTTTATGTAAACTTTGTAAGTGTTGACTTAAAATTAAAATATTATTATCACTACTAAATCTCAAACATATTTTCAAAAGCTTCTCAATGAACAAGAATATGTATTGTGACTTTAGTTATACATATATAAGGGGTGCATATGAATATAAACTTTGTGTATGGAGTGAAGTTTCTCTCTTATATTCATACGTTGATTTGCATAAGTAAGAATTTTAGCGAGTATATTAGTCTAGACATCTCAGGGATGCAGGACTTTAAGTAGCCTTAAAGAGGTTCCTACCTCACTCACTTGGTGCAGAACAATGGCGACGTACATGCTTGATTTCATTCTTATGCATTTTTGGTATTAAAATTTAGATAAAGCTTTAATTCATTTATATAAATAAATCAATTAAATTGAATCCAAACTTTTGTATAGTTTTCATTTCTATAGTTGCTTCCACATTTATATATATATTTAAGAATAGTGGGTATATTAGTCTGGACATCCCAAGGATGCATGACTTTAAGTAGCCCTTAGGAGGTTCCTACCTCATTCCTTTGGTGCAAAATAATGACACCACACCAACTTAAAATTCTCATATATATATATATATATATATATATATATATATATATATATATATATATATATGTGTGTGTGTGTGTGTGTGTGTGTGTGTGTGTGTGTGTGTGTGTGTGTGTGTGTGTGTGTGTGTGTGTGTGTGAGTGTGTGTGTGTGTGTGACACAACTATTGGATGAAAACTATAATTTAATCAAATCAATTCTACTTTTACATGATTCTCTTTCTTATAGTTGCTTATACATCTATATGTATCTGAGGATAGCGAGTATATTAGTCTGGACATCTGAGGGACACACAACTTTAAGTAGCTCTAAGGAGATTCCTACCTCACTCCCTTGGTGTAGAATAATGGCGACTACTTGCTTAAAACTCTTATACATTTGTGTGTACATTTGGCAAATGAATGAAAATATCCTTTTCTATTAAAATGAAACATCCATTCATACTTTGTTCAAGTGGTTGAATTGATTAATCATGTAATTTAAAGCTCTTTGCTTATGCTTTTGCATAAGAGTTTAGATAGAGCTTTAAATTAATATGATAAAATAATTCAACCAAATGAAATATCAATTCCAATTACATTTGCTTACTTTCATCATTCAAGTATGCTAATATATAAATTACATGTATAGGTAAGTTTAGGACTTAACCATATGCATGCTATATATGATGGAAAGAAATAAACAAACATGTATCATGTGATGGTAATTAATTCCAATTAATATTAAGATGCAATTCATATTGAATAAGGTTATTTAAAGTGAACCTAAACCTAGAATTAATTAAAATATGTAATAAGCCATTTACTAAAAAGAGTTGTTTAATTAATTGGCTTTACAAATAACTTAAGGTAGGGATAAAGGAGAGTGATCCTATCTTTCCTTCTCTTTATAACACTTAGTTATTTTGTGTAGGCCAAATGAAACAAATAAAACATTAAGTAAAATTTACAAATCAATTAAACCACTTAAAGTAAAATCACCCTTTATGATTAAATATCTTCATACTTAGGAAATTGTAAGAAATCCTAGCTTGAATATACCACACAAGCTTTAATACACACATTATAATTAAGTCACCACTTCTAGCTTTATGTTAGGGCAGTGCATGGTTTGATGTATATTTTATTTTGTGACATATTATTTTAGACTAGATGTTATGGTGTATGTTTCGTAGGCTGGATGTTAGGCCATTATTAGCTTAATTATGTCTATTACAGGGGATTGTGCTTAAGGGGCCGCTCAAAAATAAACATAAATGCTTTCTTTTCATGTTGCTTAAGCTCCTAAGGATAATCCAGGTTAGGACAGGTGGGATTGGTTACCCATGTGCATGGTGCTAAGTGCAAATTATAAATATAATTGCTTGGGTGGTATGTGTGTTTAGTAATATTTATCTTGCAGGTATAGTTAGATTTACTTTTCTTATTTTTAATGTAATTTTGTATTAAGAATTAAGATTACCATGGGGCAATAATGATGAGCATTGGCTAGAAGGATTTTATTCGAGAGGCCATGCCTTTGAAGTGGTGCAAATCAAATCAAATGGAGACATGAAGAATGAAGGAAGACTCCCCATAACATTTTATAAATTGTAATTTTTTTTTCGTGATCTGGGTTGTATAGGGAAGAGCTGCATATTTTTTTTCGTCATGCGGCACCGCCTTTTATTCTTTTACGGTAGCTATAAAATGTTTGATGTTTTGTTTAGCTTGTGCATTAGAAATTACAGGCCTATTCATAATTTCTTTATGATTGGTGTTTGTTGAATGACTTGAATGCGATTAGGCTCTTTGGAAATAAAATAAAATTTTGACCCAACTACAACTCATAATTAAATTTCTAAATAACTCATAATGTCACATAAAGTCTAGGCATTAAATCAAGATAATTAAAAGATTTAACAACCCCTTATATGAGTGGTTGAATGCTTCACAACATTCATATCATATTATTTCTCTCTTAAAAATAGGGGATTTCCATCCTTGCACGATATGGGAATGCTTGACCTATGAGGGCATCCCTTATGGTAGAAAATACCTCTTTCTCATTAATTTTGCCAATAATCTAATTTCATCATGCATATAAGCATCAAAATTCCAAAGCTTTTATCAAAATGAAGTGTCAAATAAAATTTGAAAAGATTTGTATTAGATTAAGTCATTACTCATACCACTCATGCTCTAGTCTCTTTAGAGAGTGGGTGTGGTGAAAATTTTATATATCTCTGCCTTCATTTATCCCTTATGGAAAAAAGAGGATAAATGAAAATAGAAATATATAATGGCCTTGTTGGGACACCACATAGATCCACAGATGTGCTTATTAGGGTGATCGGGTATGACATTGAGGAAAGGTGTACTATCTCGAAAGATAGAAGTCACCACCTACAATGGACCTAATCACATCAATAAGGACTCCTAAGGACTATGGGTCTTCAGAATGTACTAGAGATTCTTCCCCTACTTTATATGGATAAACCACCCGACTATTGGACTTATAACCACCTGGGGGTGGCCGTCAACTAACTTCTCCTGTGGTTTTAAATTCAAGTAGGCAAGTCATATGTTTATGCAAGATAGTAAGGTTGTTATTTATTTAGAATGAGACTAAGTCCTTAAACACACTCTCCAAGAGATTAGATCATGTAGGACATGATTTAATGACTTAAATCTAATGTAGATTTTTCATATATTTTATTATCATTTTGAACAAATTATTTTGACACAGGCTTTAGGATTTTTATTCCTAATGCATGAGAAATTAGATTATAGGGCCAAAATCAGCAAGATGAGAAGTGTATTTCCACAATGGCTATCAAAGTTCAAGCCAAGTTCTCTGGCACGGGTGGAAGCCCTCCAAATCAAGAGTGAAGCAATATATTTTTATGCATGATGTTAAGAAAGAAAAGACAACATCCAACTAAGAGGTTGCTAATTCTTTTATCTTGATTTATAACCTAAGCTTTAGATGAGGTTATGAGTTGCTTATTTTTAATTTTGAGTTGATTAATTTGGTAGAAGATTTATTTTCCCCTAGGAGCCTAATCGTCATCTAGGCCATATATCAAGCAAGGAAGAAACTAGGAAAATATGTCATTTCTAATGCACAAGCTAAACGAAACATCAAATATTTTATAAAGCTAATGCAAAAGGATAAAAGGCCATTTATGGTTGGGCACCACCGCACAAACCCAAAAATAAATTGGGTAGTTGAGCTCTACCCTTAGACAACCTAGATTATAAATGAACTAATTATATTTAAGCAAGGAATTGATATTATGGGGGTCTTCATTCTTCATTTCTTCTTTCTTCTTCCTTCTTTTAGTTCCTTCTTCTTGGATGGTTGGAATGTGAATGCTTCAAAGGTTTCACATGGTACATAAGATGAGTTCTTATGACCAAATGTTCATCCTAATCCCCCATAATAATCTTTCCAAAATCCTAATTGCAAATTTACATGAAAAGGAAAAGTAAATCTAACTAACACCTGTAAAATAAAGATTAGCTAAACAAATCATACAAATCCCAAACATGTATATGAATATATTGGACTTAGCATGCCACACATGGGTCACCAAGTCCACCTGGTCTATTATATTATTCTTAGGGGTATAAGCACCTGCACAACAAAAACATTTATATTTTTATTTATTACAGCTCCCCTTAAGCACAATCCCCTACAGAAGACAATGATTAGAATAAATCATTCTACCATTCAGTCTATGCACATGCCCTAACATCTAGACTAAAATATTACACCATAAAATAAAAGCAAAATATCAAACCATGCACCGCCCTAATCTAAAGCTAGAAATGATGACTTAGTCTAATGTGTGTGCTTTAAAAAGGTTTATACATTATGCTTAGCTATGACTTTAAGGTTTAGATTTTCTATGTATGAAAAGGTTCAACTTAGATGGATGTTTTATTTAAGTTGTTTAGTTGATTTGGTTGATTTTATTTAATGATTTGTTTAAGGTTTGAATGAACCTACAAAATTACTAAGTGTTATAAAGAGAGAAAAAGAGAAGAGAACTTCTCTTTTCTTCCCTACCTGAAGTAATCTCTAAAGTGGATTCATGTTTATTTTTTGTTCAGTAAATATTTTATTATGTGTTTTGATTAATCCTAAGTTTAAATTTTCCCTCAATAAACCTATTTAAAAAAAAGACATTTTAAGATTAAGTAAAGTGAATTAATATCACAAAACACACAACACTTTATTTCTTTCCCAACATATGTAATATGCATATGGATGAACCCTAAGCATATCTATACATACAAATGAAAATGTTTAGTACACTTTCATGATGAATGCTAAGTGATATTACTTAAGAATCTTTGGATGCTTTATGATGCATGATTTTCATTAAGTAGAAAAGGGTTATTCTTTTATCCTTTATTCATATGCACATGTGTATGTATGAAAGGCTTAAGTGAGTACGACGCCATTGTTAGCACTAGAGGTGTAAGGTACAAGACCTACTTAGGGCTACTTAATGCCTCGCAACCCCGGGGTTATCCAGACTAATATACCACTTTCCTTAAATACATATGCATGTACAAAAGAAATGAATGGAAAAAGAAAGATGCAAAAGTTTATGTTTAATTTATTTTTGGTTTGATTGTTTAATTTATATGTGAGATGTGGAATTCCTTTTTAAGTCATGACATAGGAGTGTATATGAATGGATTTAAGCAAGTGTTATGCCCTTTTCAAATGGACTATACACTTTGTCAATCCTATACAATTCTATGTTAAGAAAGAGAGGGAGAATCGAAGCCGCATAATACATATCTTTATATTTCTCACATGCAAGCTTATAAATAACTATAATTAGCATACCTTTCAGTTTTGATGTTTAATTCATAAGTTTTAAAATAATTTTTAGATTTAATAGTGATAATAGCCATTCATATTCTTAATTTAGCCAAAATATGCAATTTGACATAAAGGAAATATTTTCATTTTTTATTTGACTTTTGAAAAGCATGAATGCATGATTTTTATATGACATACACATTTAACATGTTAAGAAAGAAATAATGTAATGAATGCATGTAAATTCATTCACGCTAATTAATTCCTAAACATAATATTATGAAATAGAATTATTTAAAGCAAATCAAATTTGGTTTTAAAGATCAATTTTATGTGATTAGATAATTTTATGTGAAATGTAATTATTTTTTTGTTTAATTTTTATGTAATTAGATCAATTTTATGTTTTGGTTAGGTTAAGGTGTACATTAAATGTATTAATTACCCCTTACTTACACCACCTTAATATATTTAATCACATAATTATGAGCCAATGTATGACATAAAACCACACAAGAAATTTAAATCAGCAATGCACCTAGGACAAAATGGTCTAATGCAATTGGCTCACAATTAGTGGTTAATTAAGCTAAAGGGTTTAATTTAAGTACTTTCATAACCCTTCCCACACATGTGGGTTGGATTTTGATTTTCTGAAGTCACTTAGGTTATTGAACACCTAAGAACCTACCCAAGATGAGTTGATTAAGTTCTTGAGTGTTCTAAAAATTTTATTAAGTTAATTAAGCAAGTGATTAGGGGATTAACCCTTAATTAAGTTTTGATTAAGGAAGGAAAGGGATTTAGGGAATGTCTTAGGGAAAATTCTTCAAATCCATTCCATAAATGTCTTCTCTACTTAAGCAAGGCTTAATTAACTTAATAAAGGGATTAAACCACTATTCATATGCTTAATTATACTTAATTACATAAAGAGAGTAATTAAGGATTCATCAATTGATCTCTCTAATTAACCCATCAATAAATCCCAAGAAAATTAGGGAGACAGAAATCATCCCCTTAAATGCACATGAGAAGTTTGGAATTAATCATCGGGATAATTAGGGAGTAATTAGGGTTATTAAGTTTTCATTAAAACCTTAATTGAGGAAAATACTATTCAAAATCAAGTGAAATTAATTTTAGAATATTATCCTATGAATTATCTTTCCAATGATTTTTTACTTTGTATTTTTATGATTTTTTTTAGAATTAGTTATGCAATTATGAAGATTCAGCTATTAATGATAATTAATTAAATCTCTAATTAAATAACTAATCTCGCCGCTGCCACAGAGGCGACGGCGCACACTTTCCATGGGCGGAGAGTCCACTAAGTTATTGCATCATTAAGCACACTTTCTCTCCATCCGTCCGATCAAAGATCGGATGGCTGAGGTAAAGCCCATGGTATTAAGGGATAAATTAGATATTCCTACGTGTCTTGATCATGGCCGTCCATCCAAAATGCACAGATGGATGACCCATGATCCGTCCTTAAGCTCACCTGTAGGAGATGGCCACCGTCCATCTTCTAGGGCAAGATCTGAGCTCGATTGAGCTCAAACTTAACCCACACCATCTAAGAGTAAAGAGGAGAAGATCAAACAATCAAATTATCATGAGGTGAGAATTTCTTTCACAAAGGACCACACGATATCTAGTTTAAGCTCGAGTTGAGGGCATACCTCACCAGAGGCTATCATTGGTGCTCGAATCCATTGAGGTAGCTTTGTCTAGTGGAGATGAAGCCCTACTGAAGATTTGAGGTGATTTGGTTGAGTGGATCTTCCTATGGACCAAGCTCTCCTTCAATTGGGCTCGACCTTGATCAAGAGCACTCTTCCCATAGCTTGAGGACTTGGATTAAGCTTTAGGCAAGTTTGATTTGATCCTCTCAAGAAGCTTGCAAGAGGAATTGAGCTCTAGTGGAGAGTTGAATGAGATTGAATTTCACTTGAACTCCCTTATTTTTGGTTTGAAGAAATTCAAAAATGGGGAAATGGAAAATGCTTATGAAACCTTGGGGGAGATTGGAATCACTTCCTCTAAGTTCCTATGCTTCAATCCAATAGGAGAAAATGCAATTCAAGCGAAACTAGGGGGAGTATATCTCCCCTTAGGTGAATCGGACGACCACAAGCTCTCATGCCATTTTGATCCAATACACCCTATTCAATGGGTTGGTTAGACTGTTAGGACTTGAACATGGTTTGATTTTGAGTTTGGAGTGGAGTAGTGAATTTCCCATGCGCCTTAATTGAGTGGAGGAGGGATCCTATGTGCTTAATTTCAAGTGAGGTGGTCGATTTTAGTCTTAGGTTAGGCTGGGCTGACCCAAACCCATTGGGTCATGTGCACCATGTCCATTAGTGACTATTTAGTCCACTAAGAGGATGCCAAGTGTCCATGAAAAGGAATTGACCAAATTCCAAGTGATTTTGATTTTAGGTTACCCTATGGCCTAGAAGTAAAATGGTCATTTGGCTTGGATTTTAGGTTGAGTATGTTTGGTATGATTGAAAAATGGGTTGGGCCAAGTTTCAATGAATTTAGAGTTGATTTGATGTGACTTGACTCATGTGTCCCATTTAGGTCAAAATGGGTCAACTTGGGTCAAGTTGACCAATTGGTCAAATTGGGCCAAACCAAGGGTTGGGTCAAGTTCATATGACCATTTGAAATGTGTTGGCAATTTTGGTTTGGTTCAATTTGGTTTACATTTGGTTTTGGTTCATTTGATTTCAGTTAGGTCAAATGGGTCAAGTTGACCAATTTGACCCATTTGACTTATTTGGGTTAGGTCATGGGTTAGTTTAGATTTAGTTGGTCATTTGAAATGTATTGGTATCTTTGTTTCTAATCAATTTTGGTTTAATTTGATTTTGGCTCAATTTGACCTTTTGCCGTTCAGGTTCAATGGGCTAGGCTGGGTCTAGTTGGCCAATTGAGGCTTTGTTCAAGTTCAACAACCATTTTAGAATGAATTTGACTCATTGGTTTCAATCAATTTGGCTTAGATCAAGTTTTGACACATTTTGACTTTTTAGGTCAAATTGGGTCAACTTAAATCAAGTGCCAATTTAGGCTCAAATGATGACTTGGTCAAGTTCAAACATTGATCATAACTAAGTTTTGATCAATGGTTTCAATCAGTTTGGCCTTATGGTGGATTTTGGCTATATTGGGTTTCATTTTGGCTAAGTGTTGACTTGGTCAACCCTTAGGTTTGACTTGGTTTGACCCAATTTGAGTGATTGATCATCTCGTGATAATTGGTGCTCACAATGTGAGGCTTAGATGGGCTTAGTTCAATCCAATTTGGTTAGGCTTAGAATTTGGCTCATAAGGGGACTTTAGGTCACTCTGGGTTAAGTGAGCCTAAGTGGGTCAAATGGCTTGGAACTCACATATGGACTTATGATTGAAATACCAATCCATTTGCAAAAGATTTGGAGTCAAATAGGTTTTGATTCATTTGATAATTTCAAGTTCAAAGGGTGAATATGAGTTTGACTTGGGTTTGATTTTTGAATTTAGTTTTGGTTTAGTGATTAAAGTTTGTATTTATATTTGGATTCATGATTGAAGGATTGATCGAATCTTGAAGAAAAATCAATGGTTTGACTTGATTTGAATTTGATTTGGCTAAGTTCAAGATTTTGACTTGAAGGGCTTAGGCTGGATTTTGCTTGAATTTGAGTTTGAGTTTTGAATTTATTTTGGATATTTGAACTTATATTTCATTTATATTTGTGAATATAAATAAGAATATAAATGGGTTATGAGAAAATTCCTTGAATTTGAATTGATTTAGATTTGATTTAGGCTAAGTCCATAAGATAGAATTAAAGTGACTTAGGGAAGATTTTTGGATTTGACCATGGATTTTGGATTTGATTTTTGGATTTAGTTGATTGATTGGATTTATATTTTATTTATATTTGTGAATATAAATGAATTATGAGAAAATTTCTTGAGTTTGAATTATTTGGATTTGACTTGAGCTAAGTCTATAAGGTGGAATCAAAGGATTTAGGAAAGATTATTGGGTTTTGGAATTCAATCATGGGTTTCAATCATTTAGAATTGATTCATGATTTAAGAAAATCAATTGAATTAATTCAAGGTTTGATTTGAAGTTGGTTTGATATGAGTTTGGGGTTCTGACTTGAAAGAAGGAAGTGAGAGTTTGGTTCAAGCTATAGGGTAGGCAAGTTTTTCTAACACCCCTAAGGCATAACCTATTCTTATGGCTAACTCTTCTAAGTCTCTAGGGTTAGGTTGAGTGTCCACCTAATCACTAGAAGTGTCTTAAGACTAAGGAGCTTTTAATATCTAAGAGAAATCTATGTCTAAGATGAAGGGGTTGAGAGCTCATTCTAAAAATGAGGTCAAGAAAGGGCGCCCAATAGGTGTGGTGTGACTGATAAGGCATACCACATGTATTGGTGTTGACCAAAGCGATCAACAACACCAAACAATCACAAGCACTAATAGAAATGATCTACTCCTAACCAAAGGTGTAGAAGGAATCAAGAGCTTAGTGAAATGTGTCTCTACTTATGTCTAAAACATAAGAGAGTGAAGGAGGAATCCATTAGGGATAGAGCATGTGAACCTTCCACTAAAGGAAAAGGTTAAAAACATCCATTGAGCGATGTGAGGTCTGAATTTGATTTAAGTCTCGTTAGGGAGAAAATTTGATTTGACTAGTTTGAGTGCTCCACTGGGGATGAAAAAGATGAACTCTCCACTAGGGAGCAAGTCCAAGTCATCCATTAGGAAGAAGTGGTTTGAAATCCACGAGGTATTAGGATTCAAGATCCGCTAAGGGAACTATAAAGATTTGCATCTTACTGAGGAGAAGCAAACAAGTTTGATTTATTTTGATTATTTTGTTTGAGTTTTGTTTGGGATTTGTTTAATTAAGTTCTGCTGAGGAAGAGGATTGAATTTGTTTCATTTTTACTCCATTGAGGGAGGTTAGTTGATTTGCTTCAGATTTTTTTAAAATTTTAAAATTTTAAGATTTTGGATTAGATCTTATTGGTTTGTGATGGATCACACTAAGTAGGGGCCACAGTGGTCTTGATCTAGCTCAGGTTTACCAATCCAAAGGGGTTGTCCAAAGTAGGGCTATCTGACCAAAGAAATGCCTTTTAGTATACAAAGATCAATTTAGGAAAGAAAGCGTGGGGCTCACATCTTCCACTACAAAAAAATGCTGGGGTGACACATTAGCAAGGTAACATGTCCACTCGACCTAGGGGTGACTATTGAGTGAATGCCACTTGGGGACTGTAATCAATTCAAAGTTAGTTAAGATTAATTTTATTTTTAATTGTTTTTGAAGGATCCCATTGATTTACGATGGGTATCTTGAGTAGGGACCATGGTGGTCATGATCTACCTCAGGTTTATCAATCCAAAGGGAGTAGTCTACTAGCCACATAGTAAGACTATCCAACTAAGGGAGTTACCTTTCGGTTTGCAACGGTTGATTCATGGAAGAAAGTAGGGGACTCACATCTTCCACAAAAAACTACTGGAGTGACACATTAGCTAGGTAACATGTCAACTCGACCTAGTGCTGACTATTGAGTGAATGCCGCTGGGGGACTTAGATCAACTCAAAGATAGTCAAGATTGGTTTCATTTTTTTTAATTATTTTTGATGGATCCCATTGGTTTGCCATGGACTGCACTGAGTAGGAGTTGTGGTGGCCTTGACCTAACACAGATTTATCAATCTAAAGAGAGTAGCTTCTCGGCCGAGGAGAGAACTATCCAACCAAATGGGTGCCTTTCGGTTTGCAATAGTCAATTCAGGGGAAGAAACCATGGGGAATCATATCTTCCATTACAATAGACTACTGGGGTGATTGGTTGCTTTAGACAACAAATCAAACCTGACCAAGGGCTACCCGTCAGTTTACGACAGTCATGCTAGAAAGAATGTGTAGTATACTTACATCTTCCAAAGTGAAATGACCGCCGAGGTAACTTATTTGTGGAAAATAGATTGAACCCGACCTAAGGGTGACTATGAAGAGAGTGCCGACCTGAGGACTTATTGCTACTCAGGTAGTCAGGCAATTTCTATAGGGAGTTCTGCTGGCACTGCCCTAAAGATAGGATGTATGCTTGGAAAAAGGGGCCTTTGGGGCTTGAATTCCTAATCCATAAGAGAATTAATTTGTCTATTTTGTTTGTTTGTTTATCGTGGACCTTGTTAATTTGTGAGGGATCATCCTGAGAAGGAGCTTATATTAGCCTAGACTTATCTCAAATTTACAGAATCAAGGGAGAATCTGTGCATCTGCTGAGAAAATTCTCCAACCACGGGGGTGGCTACTAAGAAAGGGGGACTATCCAATCCAAAAGTAACCCGGGTAATGTCTAAATGGGGTCACAAAGGATGTGATCCAAATAGAATGCCCGCAGGAGAAGGGACCACTAAAGGCTTAATCCAACACCCTGGAGAAGATGACATGGCTAGTCATATATCAAATAGGTATTCGGTGTCCGACTCTAGGAGAAAGCTTGGGGACTCATATATGCTAAGAGTGGTGTACTCACCGGGTGAGTCGCTATTAGCATAGCAAACACCAACCAACCTAAGGTGCCTCTCTCCTCCAAACCTAGGGCAAACCAGCTTGTTGTGAGCTTGAATCATTTTGGCTTTATATAACTCGAGGTTCTGGCACGCCTGTATGCCTCTCTCCTCCAAACCTTCGAGCTCTTTTAACCACAACTTTGCATTCTGCTTTGTAGTCATCTTGCTACCCAATGCTATACTTAGTGATGGGAGTTGAACTTCTAAAGGTAGAACGACTTCAGACCCATACATTAAGAAAAATGGGGTAGATTGAGTTAGAGTTTAGTATGTGATGCGCTAGGCCCACAATACTTCAACCAACTGCTCATTCCACTATCTTTTATTGCCATCAAGTGTCTTCTTTAATATCTAGATGAGACTTTTGTTGAATGCTTCTGCTAGGCATTTGCTCAGGGGTAGTAGATGGTGGACTATCTCCAATCTATACCGTGTCTTCTAGTGTAGTTGATCTTGCTGCTTTTGAATGCAGTACCATTATTAGATTTAATTCATGGAGACACCCCGAACCTATATACGATATGGTTTCTAAAAAATTGAAGCACATGCTAAGTTGTGACCTCTCTGAGTGGGATTGCCTCCGCCCACTTTGAAAAGTTGTCGGTAGCAGCTAAGATAACTGGTGATCTTTAGAAGAAGGAGTATCGATCGGACCCATAATGTCGATACCCTAATGCTTAAATGGTCATGAAGCCAATGTAGGATGCAGAATGTTGGGTAGTTGATGTAGGACTATACTGTACACCTGACACTAATGGCATCTCCTAGCACATTCATGTAGTCCGTAATTATCGAAGGTCAGTAGTATCCTAGTCTCTTGATCTTTGCTTTCATATTTGGACCGGATTGATGTGCTCTGCATAGACCTGAATGTATCTCAATCACAATGTCATGGGCTTCATGTTTATCTAAACAACCTAACCACATTTGGTCAAAGGACCGGCAGTACAGGGTGCCATCCACGAGAGCATAGGAGAGAGCTCTCTGTTTCACCTAATGGGCTTGTGACTTCTCTTGAGGTAGTTTGCCAGTGTTCAAATAATCTATGAACGATTGCCTTGAATCCAACTTATCATCCTTTTTAGCAATGATAACCTCCCCTTTAAGAGAAAGTCTCTCGACGAGTTCAACATCAATATGGGACAGGACTTATTTATTTTGGACCCTTATTAGAATGGACTCATCTTCCAGACATGCCAATTCTTTGGCAAGTTTGGCCAAAGCATCTGCTACTGCGTTCTCTCCTCGAGGGACCTTATAGATGGTGACCTTAGGGATCTGAGCCAACTACTTCATGGTATACTCGTGGTAGTGATGAAGCTTGGGTTTGAGAACTTTGTAGGATCCAGCAATCTGGTTGATGACCAACCGATAATCCACAAAGATATTGATGCTCTTAACACAAACTGTGATGGCTAACTCCAGACTGGAAATCAAAGCCTCATACTTGGCTTCATTATTGGTGCAGAGATTGGAAAGATAGTATGAGAATCTCATCACAATGCGATCTGGAGTTAGGAGCACTATCCATACCCCTGCCTTTCCTGGAAGAGTAGATCGTGGTGCTTCTCCTTTATGAAAGGAAGCTGCACCATCAAAATACATCTCTCAGCAGTGGTTGTCAACCTCCCCTAAGTTCATGATTTGTTCGTCAGGGAGATCGTCACTAAGCAGAGAGTCAACAGGAAGTCATGTGTTGCTAAAAAATCTGCTAATGCTTGTCCTTTTATCGTATGGAGGGGTACAAATGTGATATCAAACTATGAGAGTATCATGGACCAATGTGCTAAACATCCGAATAGCATTGGCTGTGTCATGAGATACTACAGTGGATTGGTTCTGGAAATCAAGTTCACCTCATGAGAAAGCATATAATGCAATAGCTTTTGGGAAGCAAAGATTAAAGATAGGTAATGTTTCTCAATGGGTAGGTAGTTCACTTCAGTAGGAATCAAATAACTGCTGAGGAAGTAGAGAGTACTCTCCTTCCCTTCATCATTATCTTGGGCCAATAGAGCGCCAAGAGAGTTATCCAATGCAGGTGATGAGTAGCATGCAGATGGGGGCCAAACAAAACTTCACCAAATATTGCTTGATATCTTCAAAGGCATGTTGGCACTTGTCATCCCACTTGAACTTGATATCCTTTTTGACAAGTGTTGAAAATAGTTTGCATCTCCCCGATAGGTTGGAGATAAAGCATCTTAGATATGCCAACCATCCTTGGAACGATCTGAGTTGTGTTAAACGTTTAGGAGGTGGCATTTTTAAGATATCTTTGATCTTTTCAGGATCTATTTCTATTCCTTGGTGTCAGACAACAAAACCAAGAAACTTTTTTGAAGTTACTCTGAATGCACACTTCATGGGGTTCATTTTGAGATTATATTATCTTAACCGTTCGAAAACTACTCTCAGGTCAAAGAGGCGGTCTTCATTTTCTCTGCTCTTGACTACTAGATCATCAACATAACACTCAATCTGATGATGGATGAGTTCATTGAACACTTGAGTCATGGCCCTTGGTATGTAGCACCAATATTTTTAAGGTTGAAAGACATGACCTTATAATAATAGATTTCGGTCGGGGTTCAAAAAGTAGTGTTTCTTTCATCTTCAGAGGACATCTTAATTTGGTTGTAGCCAGATGACCCATCCATGAAAGAGAATACTGCATGAGATGAGACGATGTCCACCATTAATTCTTATATAGGAAGAGAAAACTCATCCTTTGGGCATGCCTTATTGAAGTCCTTGAAATCAACGCATATGCAAATTTGGCTATTCTTTTTATTAATTGGGATGACACTGGGTAACCAGGTAGGGTATTTTTCTTCCCTGATGAAACCAGCATCGATCAATTTCTTGACTTCAAAAATGACCTATTGTTCAATTTCTAATCGCATGCATCTAGGAGTGTGCTTGATAGGGTTAGTGTTTGGATCTATTGCTACTTTGTGGATTGCTACATCAGGAAATAATGCAAACATTTCTTCATAACTATATGCAAAGCAGTCCTTAAACTCAGGCAATAGCCTAATGAAGTCATTGGTTTCCTCTTCATTCAACAACGAACTGATGTATGTAGGGCATGGATTTTATTCTATCCCGAGGTTGATTTCTTTAATCTTATCAATTATTGAATGGATCTCCTCTTCAAATTTTGGAGGTGCTTCCTTGATTTAGAGATCATTTGGATCTTCTGAAGTTTCTTAGCATACTTCCTCATAAGAGTTGGTATGATTGGAGAAGAACCTATCAGACTCTAGATGATTGGTGATAATTAAGCAATAATCTTCATCATCGACTGAACCCACTGTACCAAATCCTAATCCTGATGTTATTATTGAGCTAATCGGTATGACATCAAGGGGAGGTGTACTATCTCTAAAGATATAAGTCACCACCCTATAATGGACTTGATCACCTAAATAAGGACTCCTAAGGACTATAGGTCTTTGCATGTACCAGAGGTTCTTTCCCTACTTTATATGAAAAAGTAAAGCAGGGTTTATTTTAAATCGGGTTCAGTAAGTTCTCTATAGGGGCAAGCCCCCATAGTTAATTACATCATAAGAATGAGATTCCTTAAGAAAACTCTCGATTAAGGCAAATGATCATTGTCTTCAAAGATTTCAATAAGTAGGACTATCAATCGATTGGTTCATTTTTAGAAAATCAAGTGGGATTGATCAAGAAGAGGGAGTTATTATCAAAGCTAAATGAAAACAAGTAGGAGATACTTAGGGTACTAGGAAGCCTAGTAAACATCCCAAACTATCCTATGGTTGGGCTTTATAGTTTCAAAATTGATTTAATTTGTTTGAGTTGATTTTTCATTAGAAGTTTAGGGCTTATGATTCCATGATACAAGGTCATGGAAATGCCTAAGAGGTGAGGACATGAGAAAGTAAAGGATATGTCCACTAGGGACTGAATATATGAACCTTCCCCTAGTGAAGTAGGTTTAAGTCATCCACTGGTGAATGAGAGGTTTGATTTGAGTCTCGATGAGTAGAAGATTGATTTGATTTGTTAAACTCCACCGGGGATGAACAAGATGAACTCTCCACTAGGTAGCAAGTCCAAGCCATCCATAAGGGAGAAAAGGTTATGAAATTCGCTAAGGGATTAGAATTCTGGATCCGCTGAGGGAACTAGAAAGAGTTGCATCTCACTCGAGAGAAACAAACAAATTTGATTTGATTTGATTATTTTGTTTATTTTAGTTTGAGTTTGTTTAATTAATTTTTTCTAGGGAAGAGGGTTGAATTTGTTTCATTTGTTTGACTCCACTGAGGGAGGTTGGTTGATTTGTTTGGATGTTTTAAATTTTAAGATTCTGGATTGGATCCTTTTGGGAATGGGCTACAGAGTAGGGACCTTGATCCTTTCAGTTACCAATCCAAAGGGGTAGTACAAAGTAGGGCTATCTGACCAAAGGAATGCCGGTCAGTGTGCAGCAACTATATTAAGAAGAAAGCATAGTAGACTTATACCCTCCAAAGTAGGGACCTATTACTGGGGTGATCAGTTAGGAAGGTAACGAATCAAACCCAACCTAAGGCTAATTATTGAATGAATGTTGCTGGGGGACTTAAATTAACTCAAAGATAGTCAAGATTAATTTTATTTTTTTAATTTTGTTTATTTTAATTTAGATGGATCTAATTGGTTTGTGATGTACTGCACTGAGTAAGGATCATGATTTCCTTGATCTAGCTTATATTTACCAATCCAAAGGGGTAGTCCAAAGTAGGGCTATCCAGCCAAAGGAATGCCTACGGTGTGCAGCAATTGTACTATGAAGAAAGCATAGTAAACTTATATCCTCCAAAGTAGGGACCAGTTGTTGGGGTGATTAGTTAGCAAGGAAAGGAATCAAACCCAACCTAAGGTTGATGATTGAGTGAATGTCGCTGGGGGATTTAAATCAACTCAAAGATAGTCAAGATTAATTTTATTTTTTTTATTTTTTAGTGGATTCCAATAGTTTGTGATGGATCACACTAAGAAGGAGCTTATATAAGCCTAGACCTATCTCAGATTTATTGAACCAAAGGGAGTAGCTTCCCGGCCGAGGGGAGAACTATCCAACCAAAGGAGTGCCTTTCGATTTATAATGATTGAATATAGGGGAAGAAAGCTCGGGGACTCATATCTTCCATTATAAAAGATCACTAGGGTGACCGGTTGCTTTGGGAAACAAATTGATCCCGACCAAAGGCTGCCCGTCGGTTTGTGACAGTCATGCTAGAAAGAATGCGTCATATTCTTATATCTTCCAAAGCGGAATGACTACTAGGGTAACCTACTTATGAAAAAATAGATTGAACCCGACCTAAGGGTGACTACTGAGTGAACACCGACCTGGGGATTTATCTCAACTTAGGTAGTTAGGCAATTCTTATAGGGAGTTCTGCTGACACTGCCCTAAAGATAGGATGCCTATTTAGGAAAAGGGGCCCTTTGGGGGCTTGAATTCCTATACCACAAGCAAATATTTTATTTAACATGGACCTTGTTTGTTTGTGAGAGATCATACTGAGGAGAAGCTTATGTCAGCCTAGACCTATTCAAATTTATAGAACCAAGGGAGAATCTGTGGATCCGCCGAACATATTTTCTGACCATAGGTGGTTACTAGGAAAGGGGGACTACCCAATCTAAAAGTAATCTGTGTAGTGTCAAAATGCATCGCAAAGGCGTGATCCAAATAAAATGCCCGCAGGGGAAGGGGCCAACAAATGCGTGATCCAACACCCTAGAGAAGATGACATGGCCAGTCATATATCAAATAGGTATTCGGTATCTGTGATGTTTATTTTTGGGATGTGGGACACCACGTAGATCTTAGGGGGTACTTATTGAAGTGATCGGGTATGACATTAATGAATGATGTATTATCTCAAAAGATAGAAATCACCACCCTATAATGGATCTAATCACCTAATAATGACACCTAATGCATGATGAGACTTCGAATATACCATAGATCTTTCTCCTACCTTACATGGAAAAGTAAAGTAGGGTTTATTTTAAGCCGGGTTCGTTAAGTTCCTTATGGAGGCAAGCCCCTATAGTTAATTACATCTTAAGGAATGAGAATTTCTTAAGAATATTCTTGATTAAAGTACATAATTAGAGTCTCCAAAGATTTTAAGGTTAAGATTATCAAAGGATTGACTATTTTAAAAAAATCAAATGGGATAGATCAAGGAGAAGACTTTTTTTTTGGAATCCATAAGGAGAAAGTAGGAAATGCTCATGATACTTGGAAGCCTAGTGAGCATTCCAATCTATCCTATAATTGGGCTTTATATTTTTGAAATTGAAGAGAGTTAATTATTTGAGTTGACATTTTATTAGATTGCTAGGGCTTATAATTCCGCAACATAAGATTGTAGAAATACCTAAGAGGTGAGGATTTATGCCTATAGCCCCAAAGAAAAATAACAATCTCAGATCCTAAACTAGAGAGCTTCGACGAGGGCCAAAGTAAGACCTAAATCTAAGGTGAAAATGGGTATATGGTTTACCTCCATAAGAGAGAATAAACCACTGGGTGGACTTATTACAGAGGTGTGGCCAACTAACTCCTCCTATGCTTTAAATCCATATAGGCAAGTCTTATGCTTTGCAAGATGGCTAGTCTGTTATTCATTTAGAAAAGAGACTAAGTCCTTCAACTCACTCCCTAAGAGACTAGAGCATGAGTGGTATGAATTCATGACTTAATCTAATACAAATTTTATCAAATTTATTTGATTCTTTTGAACTCTTTATTTTTACACAGGCTATGAGATTTTGTATGCCTAAATGCATGAGAACTTAATTTTGGGCCAAATTAGGAGAGAAAGAGGTATTCTTCCATCAAAGACTCTCACAAGTTAAGCCTTCATTCTCTGGCAAAGATGGAAGCCCCCTCTTAACAAGAGTGGAATAATATGACATGCATGATATTATACATTCATTCATCAAGCTAAAGGTTTGCTAAAAATTTTATTATCTTGATTTAATGCCTAGGATTTTATGTGAGGTTATGAGTTATTTTAAAATTTTAGTTATAAGTTATTAATTGGGGCAGAAAAATTAATTTCATCCTAAGAGCCTACCACATCCAGTCACACATTCAAGCATTAATAATAAAGGAACTATGAAAAACACGCTGTTCTAATGTGCAATCTAAACACAACATCAAATATTTTATAGACTACATAAAGAATAAAAGGCCAGTGTGGTCGTTCCACCATACACCCAAAAGAGAAGATGGGTTGCCGAGATCTACCCTTATAGATTACAAAATAATATATGTTATGGGGTCTTCTTTTCTTCATTTCTTCTCTTCTCTTTCTTTTGATTTGATTTGCTCCAAAGGCATCATTAGGGCACCCGGGACTAAGCCTTACCTACTCAATCTTCTCATAACACTAATCCTAATTCCTAATGCAAAATTACATTAAAAATAAGAAAAGTAAATCTAGTTACACCTGCAAAATAAATATTTGCTAAACATGCCATACAACCTAAATAGTTATATGAATAATTTGGACTTAGCACCCCACACATGGGTAACTAAGCCCACCTGTCCTAACATGGGATACTAAGAAACACACAAAAGCATTTATATTTTTATTACAACGACCAAGCTCAAGAGAAAATATGATTAATAATATGACCTAACATCCTCTGAATACACCCTAACATCCAGTCTAAAATATTACATCCCAAATAAAATGCAGCATCATACATACAACACCCTAACTTAGCACTAGAAGTGGTGACTTAGTATTCTAATGTGTGTGCTTAAGGCTTGTGTTACAATACCTTACTAGGTTTCTTTAGTTTAAGTTTCAATTTGGAGTTTGACTTTGTTTAAATTTTACCTTTGGGTGATTTCAATTTAAATGATTTAAGGATTTATTTTTCATTTTTTATTTCACTTTTATTTAGTTAAAATGATGTTTAGTTTTCAAGAATGAAGTAGAATGAATTTCCATTTGTATGGAACTCTATTCTACATCCTAACTCCTAAAGAATCTAAGTAGGGTCCTTAAGTATCTTAATTAGCCCATTTGAATTTGTGTAATTCATTTGATTTGATTTAGAATTTAGAATTTGAGTTTGTTTAAGTATTTGATTGATTGATTTTGATTTTGATGTTTTGGTTTAATTACATCTTGATAATTCAATATCCTTGATATCTAATGAAGTTTAAGTTTGTTTAAATTCATGTGTTTTTGATTGATTAATTTTAGATTAGATGTTTTTGGTTTAATTAAATCTTGATAATTCAATATCCTTAATATCTAATGAAGTTTAAGTTTGTTTAAATTCATTTATTTTTGATTGGTTAATTTCAAATTAGATATTTTAGTTTAATTAAATCTTAATAATTCAATATCCTTTTAAATTAATATTTAATTCTTTTCTTTGATTATGATTATGTGACTTGATTTTATGTTTATTTGATTTGATTATGGTTCATTCATTTGTAGTTTGATCAGATTAGATTAATTGAGATTTTATTTTGATTTTAATTGAGTTTGATTCCTTGTAATTAGGATTTTATTTTTAATCTCATCCATTTGTCATGTTTATCAAAAATTTGGTTTGCATTTTGATTTCATACATTGGATAGTTAATTTTATCTTATTTTGAATGAGATTTGATTTTGATTGCATATTAAATTGAGAGTCTTTCTTAATTTAATTTGATTTAATTTGATTTGATTAGCTTTATTAGTCTATGCTTGTTCAATATGATTATGTAATTAATTTAATTAAGAAGTTTATTTATGCTAATTATAAAGATTTATTTAATTTTCAATTTGATGTGATATTTGTTTAAATTAATGATGTAATTAATGACTTAATCATTTTAAGTTTAATTTAGGTTTTGATTAGTATTTAATTGCATTTTGATTATGTTCAAATTTATGTTTAATTAAGCTTAAGTTTAATATGATTAATTTGATTAACTTAATTAGTTTGTTTAAGAGGTCTGATCAATTATTAAATTAAGTAAAGATTTGTTTAATTTTTTTTTAAAATTTGATTTCATATTTGTTTAGGTTAATGATGTGATTAATGACTTAATGATTTAAGTTTAAATTAAGAATTGATTGGTATTTAATTGCATTTATGTTTGATTAAGTTTAAGTTTAATATGATTAATTTGATTGACTTTAATTAGTTTACTTAAGATGTGATCAAATTAATTAGTAGATTAATTAAGTGTTTGATTTGAATTAATTTGATTTATAAAGTTAATTTGGTTTATTAGCTGGTGGATTAATTTATTAAGTTTGCATTAATTAGGTGTTTATTCAATTGGATTAGCTTAAGGGTAATTATTTTAATTAAAGAGTGTGTTTAAGTTAATTATTAAATTAAATAAAGATTTATTTAATTCTTAATGATGTAATTAATGACTTAATGATTTAAGTTTAATTTAGGTTTTGATTAGTATTTAATTGCATTTTGATTATGTTTGATTAAGCTTAGGTTTAATATGATTAATTTGATTAACTTAATTAGCTTACTTGAGGGGTGTGATTAATTATTAAATTTAATTAGGGGTTTGATTTAAGCTTAATTTTAGAGTTAGCTTTAATGTAACTTATTTAAATTAATTTGATTAATTAAGACGATGGATTATTTATGATTAGAGTTTTATTTGATTTGATTCATTTATTATGTTATTTGATTTCATTAACATGTTTGATTTAGTTATTAGATTGAAATATCTAATGGTTAATTAATTATCTTATTCCAAATGGATGTGATTTAATCATATGTTAATTAAGTTTACTTTAACTTTATTTGGTTTAATTTGATTAATATTAAATGATTATGTTGAATTGGTTTGTTAATCAATTTAATTTTTTTTTAGTTTATTTAATGATTAATTAGTTTCATTTATTTATATCATTAAGGAGTTTCATATGATTAAGATTCCATGCTTAGTGTTTTAGTTATATTGGTTTGACCCATGTTAAAGTTTCCTAGATTTGTTTAATTTTAAGTTTGATTTAAGATTTAATCATTTAATTGAGTTTTATTAACTTAAATAGGTTTAATCATATTTAATTTAATTTTCTCTAAGGATGATATTTTTCTGATTTGAGGTTTGATTAATGATTTCTTAAGTGCTATTTCATTTCTGATTTTGATTTGATATTTAAATCATTTTTAGATTATATTTTAATTAACTCCTTAATTGATTAAACTTTAATCTTAAGTGTTTATTTGGGGTTCATTAGGATTCAAAAAATCACATTATTTCCACAAGAGTCCCAGATGTCGATCGAAGTGATTTAAGTCATTTTTAAAGATTTTTGTAAATTTCTCAAATTTTATTTGATTTATTTTATTAAAATGGACAATCTAAACTTCAAAATTTAATTTCTCCTAATCCAAAAGACTTTTTCACTTGAAATTTTTATAGTAGGTGTGTTTTAACTTTAATGTCAATATCTAAAAATTTCAACTTAATCTAACATAAAATTTTTAGTTTAATTAATGAAATTTGATTTTTATTAAAACTCAAATTAAGCTCAAAATACTTAGTAAAATTTGAGCATTTTGGGTTTGTTGGATTCCTCTCGGAAGGATAAATCCAACGAAGCATTGTTCATAATTTTTGGTTAAGTATTTTATTTTTTTATGAATTTTTGAAATTTTAGGTTATTTAAATTACTTTTTTTTATAAAAAGGAAATACACATGGCTACGTTGCCATTGAGGGTCAACCCACGAAAGTGATTTGCTTTGGAGCATTGATCGTGGATTGTCAATATGATTGCGTGATCCAAAGGCGATCGCGATGATTGGTGATAGCGTCCGATCATGCAAATCTTGATGGTCGATTGCATTGATCGAAGGCCGATTGCATGATCCACGTGTGATCGGCGTCGATCGGTGAATCGTGATCGATGGTCCAGATCACATCGATCCAGGATCACATGTGGATCAAGATTGCCATCCGATGACGGGATGGACGGAGGTTATAACCCGTCGAATGATGAACAATATTTTCAGGCTTTTAAATAGAAAAATAGGGTTTTCTAAGCCTAAACTTGTCTAAATGGACTCATTTTGGCATTGATTTGCATCAAAAAAATTCTATTTTCTATTTGGGATGATTTAAAGTAAAAAATACGGGATTATTTAGGTGAAATTCTTGAAATCGTAAGAAAATTAACACAAAATGCATGAAATTTACCTCACCGGGGATGGTTTTCGGTGGCGGTGAAGATCCGAGCAAACTCCAAGGTATGTGAGAAAGCTTTAGAATGATTTTTAACCTTTGTCTCTCTTTGGAATGTCATCTTCTCCGATGTTTACTGTCGCCTCATCGAAAGAGAAATTATTTGTATTTTTGAGCTAAAAATGGCTCAAAGAGGTGGGGGATGGGTTTCATTTTTGCTTTGGGAGCTTTTGGGGCTGAATGGTGGTGGGAGCAAGAGATCTAAAGCCTCATTTCCCCTCTTTTTATAATGGTAAAAAATCCATTATTTTTTTGAATTTTTTGGCTCCAAATTGATTGCCATCTTGCTTGGGGTGGTTGGGGTGGATGATGGATTGATTGATGACTTTGGATTTTTTCTCCAAAGTCCTCTCTTATTTCCATATGATCAGCCCTATTCAATCCAAATGTTGGGGATGAGTTAAATGCATGTGATGAGAGAGAATTAAATGAGGTCGGGTGGAATCCTATATGGGGGAGGATCCATGAGGGGTTTAAATGAGTTGGGTTGGTTTTGGGCTGATCCCAAATGGGTTTGGGTCAGCTTTTATCAGTCCCCAATGGGTCTTGGCTTGATTTGAGATTTGGCTCAATTTGGGTCATATGAGTCATATTAGGTCAAATTGACCCATTGGACCAAAATTGGCCAAATTAGCTTGGGTTAAGGGTTGATTCATGTTCAATTGGATAATTGAAGATGGATGTAGCTTTAGTTTGAATTAATTTGAATTTAATTTGGATTTAGGCTAAATTGACCCTTTAGGCCAATTTGGCTTAGGTTGGGTCAAGTTGACCAATTGGGCTTGATTGATCAAATTGGGTTTAATTATGGCTTTGGTCAAGTTCAATAATCAATTTGGAATAAACTTTAGCCATTGGTTGCAATCAATTTGGGTTAGATCATGATTTGACCCGATTTGGTTCTTTAGGCCAATTTGGGTCAATTTGGATCAAATGGCCAATTGGGCTTGGTTTGGCCCAATCAATTGGAAGGTTTTATTGAGCTTGGTTCAATCCAATTTGGGTTAGATTGAAAGTTGGCTCAAATGGGTCCTTTAGGTCACTTTGGGTCAAGTGGACCTAAGTGGGTCAATTGATTTGGTTTTAGTTTGATTCAAGTTTAGTTGAACTTATATATGAGCCTTAGATTGGAATATAAATTCAACGACAATCAATTTGGAGTCTAAGGGATTATGGATCATTTGAAATTTTTTAAGTCAAAAGGGCTAGGTTCAGTTTGACTTGGGTTGGTTTTGATTTGATTTGATGATTATGGTTTTATTTATACTTGGATAAATGATCGAATGAATGGTTGATTCAAGATAAAATCCATTAGTTTTGACTTGATTTGGATATAATTTGGCCGAGTCCAAAGAACTAGCTTAGAGGGCTTAGATTGAGTTTGGATTTGATTTTTGATATAGTTTTGGTCATTTAAATTTGAATTTCATTTATATTTGTGAATATAAATGAAGGATTAATTGATTTATAAAGAGATCAATTGAGTTTGATTTAATCTAAAAGGATTTTTGGCTAAGCTTATGAGTGTGGTTCATATGGCTTAGAAAGGGTTTTTGGATTTGAATTTGATTTTGGATTTCAATCATTTGGAGTCAAATTTGAATATAGAATCCAAATTTGAATTTTAATTTGATATTTGGTTTGAGAATTGAATGTGGGTTTTATTTGAGAAAGTGTATCTTGATTGGGTTTAAGCTATGGGATAGGTAATTTCCTTAAGCCCTAAGGTATAGCCTAATCTTATGATTAATGCTTCTAAATCTCTAGACTTAGGTTAAGTGTTCACCCAGTCACTAGAAGTTTCTTATGACTAAGGAGTTCTTAGTGTCTAGAAGAGTCCTAAGTCTAAGAAGAGGAGGTTAAGAGCTCACTCCAAAAGTGAGGTTAATAGTATCCAACTCAAGGAGAAAGCGTGAGGACTCACATCTGCCAAGAGTGGTGTACTCACCGGGTGAGTCATTGTCAGCATAGCGATCATCCACCAAGCTACGGTGCCTGTCAATTTGCAACAATTAGCCTAGGAAGAAAGCTCAGAGACTCACATCCTCTTATAGCGATGATTCTTTGGGATAGTCTATCTTGACTTGACGGGCCATCCGACTAGGCGTCTTGAATGAATGCCACTAGGGGACCTATACTAGCTCAAACATAGTAAAGAGGAAAGGAGCCTCTAGGGGACTTATCCTAAACCTCAAATATACTCAACCTAGTTAGTGCATGATGACTAGTTCAAAAAGAAAGCTCAGGGACTCACATCTTCTTAAACAAAGTCAACATGAGGTAGCTTACTGAATGGGCAGTGAAGTCTACCAATTAACAAGGCGCTTGTCAATTTGCAATAATTAAGTTTGAGAAGAAAGCGTGTGGACTCACATCTTCGAAATAAATGACCACTAGGGTGACATACTAATGAGGTAGCATATAGACCCGACCTAGAGCATCTAATTAGTGAGTGCCATAGGGGGCTTACTCCCACATCAAAATAGCATGAGATAAAAGATTTGTGTTTATTTTTATTTAATTTATGCATGTGTTAAAAGGAATAGGATGCCTCTTGGGTTCTCTTACACCTACTTTAAATACGCTGGGGATTTTTTTTGATGGAGCGATTCCATGGATGGCAACAGGAATTCCCACCAAGAAAAGATGTCACTTGGGTTCTCCTACTCCTAACTCAGTTGCACTAGTAAAAATAGGATGCCTCTTGGATTCTCTTACACCTATTCTAGTAGCGCTTGGGGATGTGTTTATGTTATGAAGAAGGATAGGATGCCTCTGGGGGACTCTTAGACCTAACTTGAACACGTCATGGCAAATTCACAAGACAAACATACAACACTTCAGAAGAAGAGAAGATTTGAATGAAATAGAATCAGATTTTGTTCTTTTGATTGATAGATTTGTTTTCAAAATATAATTTTTTTATGGGTAATATTTCTTTAAATGAAGCCCATTAATTGGAAGCATCGGGTGTTTCCCCTTATAGTCAATAAGCTGATAAGGTCCTCCTTGGTAGGCCTTCTATAAAACATGGGGGCCTTCCCAAGTGGGTTCAAACTTGCCTCCCATCTTTCGATGGGCAACAATTGGTCTCCTCAGACTAACATAAACTCTCTCTACTTGGAAAGACCTAGGGCTCATGCCACTATCTTTTGTTGTCATCCAGAGTCTTCTTTAATATATGGATAAGAGTTTTGTTGAATGCTTCTATTAAGCCATTTATTTTGGGGGGTATTAGATGGTGGAGTATCTCCAATCTATACCGTGTCTTATGGAGAAGCTATTGATCTTTGTTGTTTTGAATGCAGTACCATTATCAGATATAATTCATCGAGGTATCCTAAACATATATATGATATGGTTCCTGAAGAACTGAAGTACATGCTGAGCTGTGACCTCTTTGAGTGGGATTGCCTCCACCCACTTGGAAAAGTAGTCGGTAGCAGCTAAGATGAACCAGTGACCCTTGAAAGAAAGAGGATCGATGAGACCCACAATGACAGTACCCCAACACTCAAATGGCCATGAAGCCAAGGTAGGGTGTAGAATGTTGGGTGGCTGGTGGAGGACCACACCGTGTACCTGACACTGATGACATCTCCTAGCCACATTTATGCAGTCTGTGATCATCGAAGGCTAGTAGTATCCTAGTCTCTTGATCTTTACTTTCATCTTCAGACTGGATTGATATGCTTCGTATATACCTGAATGTACTTCGGTTACAATGTCATGGGCTTCATGTTTATCTAAACAAAGTAACCACATTTGGTCAAAGGATCGATGGTACAGGGTGCCAACCATGAGAGCGTAAGAGAGAGCTCTCTATTTCACCTGATGGGCTTGTGACTTTTCTTGTGGTAGTTTGCCTTTAGTTAGGTAATCTATAAATGGTTGCGTCCAATCTAGCTCCTTGTCCTTTTTGGCAATGACAATCTCCCCTTCAAGAGAAAGTCTCTTGATGAGTTTAGTATCAATAAGGGATAAGACTTGTCTATTTTGGACCCTTATTGAAATGTACTCATCTTCCGGACATGCCAATTCTTTGGCAAGTTTTGCTAAAGCATCTACTACTGTGTTTTCTCCATGGGGGACCTTGTAGATTATGATCTCAGGGATCTGAGCCAACAACTTCATGGTGTACTCATGGTAATGACTGAGCATGGGCTTGAGAACTTTGTAGGACCCGACAATCTGTTGATGACCAATTAAGAATCCCCATAGATGTTGACACCTTTGACATAAACTGTGATGGCTAACTCTAGACTGGCAATCAGAGCCTAATCTTTCGTTGTTGGTGCAGGGGTTGGAAAGATAGTATGAGAATCTCATCACATCACGGTATGGAGTTAGGAGAACTATTTCTACCCCTACATTTCTTAGAAGAGTAGATCATGGTGCTTCTCCTTTATGGAAAGAAGCTGCACTATCAAAATACATCTCCCATCGGTAGTTGTCAACCTCCCTTAAGTTCATGATTTGTTCATCCAGGAGATCATCACTAAGCGGAGAATCAGCAGGAAGTGGGTGTGCTGCTAAGAAATCTGCTAGTGCTTGTCCTTTTATCGCATGAAGGGGTATGAAAGTAATATCAAACTATGAGAGTATCATGGACCAGTGTGCCAACCGTCCAGATAGCATTGGCCGTGTCATGAGGTACTGCGGTGGATTGATTTTGGAAATCAAGTCCACCTTATGAGAAAGCATGTAATGTGCAACTTTTGAGAAGTAAAGATTAAAGCTAGGCAATGTTTCTCAATAGGTGGGTAGTTCACTTCAACAGGGATCATACAATGGCTGAGATAATAGAGACTGTTCTCCTTCCCCTCATCATTGGCTTGGGCTAACAGAGTGCCAAGAGAGTCATCCAATGCAGCAGTGTAGAGGATGAGTGGTCTTCCTAGGATATAGGCTATTAGAACTGGTGGCTTCACTAAATACTGCTTGATATCTTCAAATGCATGCTGACACTTATCATCCCACTTGAACTTGGCATCCATTTTAACAAGTGCTAAAATGGCTTGCATCTCCATGATAAGTTGAAAATAAAGCATCTCAAATACGCTAGCCATCCTGGGAAGGATCTGAGTTGTGTTAGACTTTTAATAGGTGACATTTCTAAGATAGATTTGATCTTTTTAGAATCTATTTCTATTCCTTGATATCGAACAATGAAACAAAGGAACTTCCCTGAAGCTACTCCGAATGCACACTTTAGGGGGTTCATTTTGAGATTGTATTATCTTAACCTTTCAAAAACTACTCGCAAGTAAAGAGACGGTCTTCCTTTTCTTTGCTCCCGACTACTAGATCATCAACATAGCACTCAACCTGATGGTGGAGGAGTTCATTGAAGATTTGTGTCATGGCCTGGTATGTAGCACCATCATTTTTAAGGTCAAAAGGCATGACCCTATAACAAAATATTTGGATCGGGGTTTAAAAAGTGGTGTTTCTTTCATCTTCAGGAGACATCTTGATTTGGTTATAGCCAGATGACCCATCCATGAAAGAGAACATTGCATGATATGAGGCGATGTATACCATTAATTCTGGTATAGGAAGAGGAAACTTATCCTTAGGATATGCCTTATTTAAGTCCATGAAATCAACGCATATGCGAATTTGGCTATTCTTTTCTTAATTAATGCGCTAAGGTAGGGTATTTTTCTTCCCTGATAAAACAAACATTGATCAATTTCTTGACTTCAGAAATGACCTGTTGTTCGATTTCTAATCGCATGAGTCTAGGAGCTTGTTTGATAGGGTTAGCGCTAGGATCTATTGCTAGTTTGTGGACTGGTACGTCAGGAGATAATCCAGGCATTTCTTCATAACTTCATGCAAAGCAGTCCTTAAACTCAGCTAATAGCCTAACTAAGTTATTGGTTTCTTCTTTATTCAACAATGAACTGATGTACGTTGGGCGTGGATTTTCTTCTATAATGAGATTGATTTCTTTAAGTTTGTTGATTATTGAATGAATCTCCTCTTCAAATTTTGGAGGTGCAACCTTGATTTGAAGATCATCTGAATCATCTACAATTTCTAAACACACATCATCATAGGAGTTGGTGTTGCGTGCGAAGAAATTATCAGACTCTAAATGATTGGTAACAACTAAGCAGTAATAATCATCATTGACTGGACCCACTTTGCCGAATCCTAGTCATGATCTTAATTGTGCATCTCTACCTATATTTTTCCATAGCTTCTCAAAATACTTTGACCTGTGTGTGGACTATGTATGAGGAATCAAACCTTTCTGTATAAGATTTTGACCACAAGGTGAGTAAAAGTCAAATGGTAATTCCATTAATTCTTTAAATAAATCCTCCTCAAGTTCTACATCAACTTTAGGACTTGAGGATGATGAACCCAAAAAGATTCTCTTTGACTTTGCATCATGGATGACTTAAGGGCTTCCTTAACCACTAAACCTTTAACTTTTTGAGATGAACGTGAGGTTAGAGCTAAGGTTCCCAATCGCTGCCTAATAATCCTAGATAATCCTGATTCAAATACTTACTTTATCTGGAGGCCTGATCTTCATCACTGTCTGGAATGAAAGTGACCTTCAATGGAACCAACTGAGAGGGGTTGGCTAGTGTACTAATCACATTAGGCTCATCCTCTGTGCTGGATTCCAAATCTATGTGAATAGTAGGGGTACTCCTACGAACTAGAACATAACCCTTGTTGGCTGATGGCCAACCAGGGGGTCTTCCACCTCTATAATTACCTATGTTTCTTCCTCTGCCTCTGCCCGGTGTAGGTTGAGTCATTCTACCCACATGACCATATGAAGGAATGAGCGGTGGATGGAATGTGATATGCAGATCTATTTCTTCTTCAATTCCTCTTTTCACTTGGATTTTCATTTTTATTTTCTTTTTATTTTACCCTTTCTTTTTCTTAATTTTCTTTTTTTCTTTTGTGTTTGAATTTTTTCAAGTTCACGAGAAAGGGTATTTTGAGGAAGATAGTAGGTCGCATCTTCATAAATCTCAATCTCTTTAACTAAAAATGGCCTTTCATCTCCTTTGACACAATATTCAATCCCATCATTTCTGAACTTGATGCACTGATGGAGGGAGGATGGAATCATCTTATTCTGATATATCCAAGGCCTATTGAGAAAAGCAGTGAATAAAGTATTTGAATCGATTATGTAAAACTTGACTTCAGTCTTTCATTCACCTATCTCCAAAGGTAATACTATGGAGCCTAAAGCCCTCTCGCCTTGCTCATTGAATCCTCTCAACATTATTCGATCTCCTCAGAGGGTAGAGATGTTGATCCTCAAATAGGCGAGAGTCTTTAGACTCATAATGTTCACTAATGCACTTGGATCAACAAGAACTTTGTCTAGTATGAATCTACCCATGTCAACTGTAATGTAGAGGGGATGGTTGTGCTGCATATCCTCTAGAAGAAGGTCTTCATCTGTGAAAGTGATCCCCTGGGCTTCTTTTGTATAATGTGCCTCCTCACCAATAGTGGTCAGCTGAGCTAAGCATATCTCAGGATCAAAGAGAGCCTTGATTAATGATTCCCTCATATCTTTAGATAAGATAAGGGCATCACATATGCTTAGCTTAGATGGCAACTTTCTTAGATGAGAGGGGACATTTTAGTCCACCTTGGGCTAATCCTCCACAAGCATATCCAAAGGTGGAGCATCCTGTGGAGGGGTTTATCAATCCTCTATACCAATGTCTTATTTCCCTCTATCTTGATGTGTTGCCCTAGGAGGTAGAACCTTGCCACTATAGAGGTTGACTTCGATGATCTCTTGTGGCAGGGTAATGGAAGGTTCTACCTGCACACCAGGCTCACCTACATCTTCTCCTATGGGACCCTCAAAATTGGATGATTTGAAGTCTGTCTCAAGAGGTAAACCCATAGTATTCAAAGTAGAAAAATCTAACTCTGAATCAGAAAGAGGAAGATCATAATTGTTATAGTTATTTTGACTTGAAGATTTATCATTAGGAATAGAAGTAGACAACCCATCAAAAGTGACACAGATGTAATTCAGGCTAACTTTATTCTTCAATTTCTTAGATTTGATAAGAGGTATAAAGTAGAAATCAAGTAAAGTAAATGGGGTAAGGGATTTGGTGCCCTTATCCACTGATACAAGAGTTCTTCTAGTAGAAGAGGAAGAGCTAGCTGAAGTAGGAATCGATGTGGTAGGCAATAGGTGGAGAGGCTGGACTCGTCGATTGGTTGACTCTTGGGCTATCTGAGTTGCATGACTTCTAGCTCTCTTGAGCTCCCACTGTGTTGGCAACTTGCAAACCTTCCTTGATGTTGGAGGTTTGAGCTGACTCAGGCACCTACAAGAAAATTTTCTTGATCTTCTGAATAATCTTTTTAGAGATTTTAGATAAGGAAATATCCTAACCTTCTTTAATTTTGGAAGGATCACAAGTATCTCCAAGGATTACCCTAATGAAATTGGATGGTTGTTCCATAAGATATTCCTTTAGGATGACTACAACATTGATCTTGAAACTATGTTCAAGCTAGTCCTTGAATGTGAAGCAATCCTCTAAAACATGTCCTAGCATATGGTGGTTGGGGCAAAAGTTAGGATCATGGCCTTTGCCTACTTCCTCCGGTCTCCTAGGCTTGGGTAGCTAAAAATCAGACTTCTTTAAGAGATTCTTAAATATCTTCCTGATTACCTCTATCTTAAATGAATAAGGCTTGTTAAGTTTATCCAAAAGAGTAGGTGGGCAATACCTAGGGTATGTGTACTATCTTGATGATGTGGTAGTAGGAGGCGTGTAGGCCGTGGCTGTGGCGATGGAGCTACCTCGATGGTGGTAGAAGAGGTGGAGGCTGCTGAGGTCATGGTATCTTGGATTGATCTTTAGCTGGTTGCATCCCCTTATCTACCGCTGTCACTGTCTCCGGTTTCTTTTCATATACCTTCTGCGACTTTGGCTTAGACAATTGATCCTAAAAAGGCAACTATTTGGCCTCTCCTTGTAGACTAACCGCATTGTTGATTAACTTCTCAATAGTTTTGATAGTGAAGTACTTAAGCATGAAGACGATCGAGCCATGAATATTCTTTAAAAGAATTTGAATGGCATACTGTTCAGACGGTTATGGCTCATATTTCATACTCAGGTTTTGCCATCTGAGAATGTAGTCAACAAGGGACTCACCTGGATGTTGTTGTGCCTACAAGATCACTAGTGACCCTTTCTTTGAGCTCCAAAAACCTCTTGATAAAGAGTTGCTCCAACTCAAAATGTCTTCTTAACTATTAGGAAGTTGACATACATCAAATTCTATACCGCTAAGCTCTTGTAAGAGACAAAAAAGTAAAGCATCACTGCCACCAATGTTGTAACAACTAGCTCAGAAATGTGCAATGTGCTGCCTTGGGTTTCCACTGCCAACAAAACTTTTGAAGGAAGGTGGGCAGAACCTTTAGGGTATTGGATTGCATCAAATTCCTCTAGGTATGGTCTACGCTTTGGAACTGATGATCCCCCTTGGGCTTGAGCCAATGCCTCCTTCATCTGCTGTTTAACCATGGACTTTATATCTTTTTTTGGTATGGAGGTACTTTCCACTACCTTCCTATACATGCTGTTGCTATCCTGCTCTACTGGAGGTAAGGTCTTAGTTAGGTCCAAGACATGCACCAACTCAGGCTGACTAGTCTTAGCTGCTATAAGATGAACTGTCGGGGCTTGATTCTGCAATGCTAAGATAGCTGCTGACAGATCTTTGAGTCTCTTCTCCATCATATCTATCTTCTCATCCTTCTGCCTGATTTGTGTTATGAGGTGTTGGGTCGAGTAGGCTGTGTCTTCCTGCTCATCCTCATCACCTTCCATGGCCTGCTGATCTCTAAGGAAGAATACCCTAGTATTAACTATGCAGTCCCCTACTGAGTCTCCCAATAAATCATCTTCATTGGGATCAAAGCTAACTTCCCCCTCATCAGTCCAATCATATCCTAGGATTTCTTTCTTTTCCATGAAATAATGAGCCACTATCTCATCTAAAGAATAATCAATCTGAACAGGCACAAATGTCTTTGGTTGATCGATGTGATCACTGTCATGTACTAAGAGGCACTAGACCTCCCCTGCTGCTGGAGAATCAATCCTATGAGGACTATACTAGTTAGAAGATATACACTCCTGACTATCACTGACTCTGAAAGGGGTGACACTCCTAGGAGGTTCTATGATCATGGGTGCAACTAGGCTATCATCTACAACTGCTGCAACCATCTCTCTGTCTTGTTGAACTGGAGGTGTTGGTGAAGGGATGAGTTCTATGCTTCGGGTTGCCATTCTTTCCACACCACCATTAGGGCAGAAGGTCGAGCAGGAGAGCTCGACCTACCATAGTAGGCTACGTAGATGGAATAGGATCCCTCGGTTGTAGCCGGATCACCAAAGGGGTCTGTTTCTCCTCGGGTGTGGCCTTCATGGCCTTCGATGAAAATAGAGATGCTACAACATGAATGGGTGGCGGTGTGGATGGGGGGGGGTGGGTAGAGCGGTGTGGTGGAGACACCACTGACTCTCTCAGAATAGGGACCCTCCTCCTATGATGGGTCATCCCAGTAAGCAGAATATTATATGTGATGGTGCGATAAGCATGCCGTCGGAAAATCAAAGTGAGCTGCAGTTGTACTAAACCTCGCCTATTTATGATGCACTATGGGCCACCTAGCCCTCTCCTATCATAGATGTTTCCCCATGCTATTAGGGATAATATATCTCAAATCAAATTGATCTATGGACTCAGAATGTCCATAAGCTCCGCCAACCTGGCGTGGAACTGATCGGAGGCCAACATATGACCTCCTACTCTAGCTAGTTAAGGGATGATATCGAACTACTAGTGGAGGTGAAGTACGGACCCTCTTGGCATCCTCTCTGTCAGACCTAGAGAGAGGATGTAATGGGTTCACTATAACCAGTGGGTAAATAAAAATAGGCAACTCCTCAACAACTGATCGTGTAGCGGCCTCCTTCTCTCTGGTGATGCATGCATGGTACCGCTTAATCATGCAATTTTTGTTTCTCCTTTGAGTCCTAGTAGGGTGAGGGAGTACAAGATGGACCCAACCTCAAAACTTGGGGAGGCAATCTCTGGGATCAGAGGAGCCTTACCCTTCGAGGGTGCTAATGAGTGGGTGCTAGCCTTCACAGGGCATCACATTGGGGTAGACCGTGCGTCTATCACTAGCACTAGTAGAAAGCTATCAATGCTTTCCTCTTGGTGAGATGTCGAGTTTGATAGAAAATCAATCTGGCATCGCAACCACGGGTCCTACTTGTATGAGGGGAGTGCCCTCACAGGTAATCCTCATCTCCTCAGAACCTCTACCAAAATGAATGAGGTGGGTGTGGTCAGGGCAGAGGAGATTGGCCAGATCCAAGGATAAGTCCATGCCATAAGGGAAAGTAACACATGCGCCATTTTGAAACTAAAACTAAAAGCTGAACGATTGATGTTGAGAATCTGCAATGTTGGAAATAAACTTGGATCAAATTTCTATTTTGTTGACTTCTGAATTTGAATTTGAAATTTTGAACCCACATCCAACATCTTGAAAGTGTTAAGTGGGGTTCAAATGGATTTAGAGAAGATTTAGATATTTGATTGGAAAGAGGAATTTTGAATATGGAATCCACTTTCAACAAATTTGGATATGTTAAAAATGGGTTCAAATATTTTTAGAAAGATGCTTCCATAGGTTCATGTTTGAAATTAGATTTTGATTTGAGGACCCTTTCCTTTAATAAATTTGGGTATGTTAAAGTAAGGGTCAATTGGTTTTATTTTTGATTTGATATTTTATAATTCACTCACTTAGTAAATTTGGCCATGCTAAGTGGGGTGTTTGAAAATAGTTGTTTCTTTTTCTTTAGTTGCTTTATCTTGTGAATTATTGGTGATTTTGAAAATTGGATTTCCCATTTAGTAAATTTGGGTATGCTAAATGGAGAACCCAAGTGTGTTTTGTTCTGAAAACTTTTTGAAAGTAGGATCCTTAGCAAATTTGGGTATGCTAAGAAAATCCTAATGTGTTTCATTTGTTTTGGATGTTTTGTTTTTAAAAAATAGGATCCTTAGCAAATTTGGGTATGCTAAAGAAATCCTAATGTGTTTCATTTATTTTGGATGTTGGAAAAATGGAGACTTCACTTTAGCAAATGTGGTACACTAAACTGAAATTCTAATATATTTTAGATGGAGATTCCGCTTAGCAAATTTGAGTATGCTAAATGAAATTCCAAAATGTGTTTCAAATTTTTGTTTTGAAAAGTGAAGAATTCATTTTAGCAAATGGGGTATGTTAAAGATGAAATTCCAATGTGTTTTGAAAATTTATAAAATGGAGATTTCACTTAGCAAATGAAATTCCAAAATATATTTTGAAAATTTTTTGCTTTGAATTTGGAGTCTTCACTTAGCAAATTTGAGTATGCAAAATGAAGTTCCAAATGTGTTTGGAAATTTTTGGTTTTGAATTTGATGGCTTCACTTAGCAAACTTGAGTATGCTAAATGAAGTTTTGAATATGTTTGAAGATTTTTTATTTTGAATTTGGAGACTTCTCTTAGAAAATTTGAGTAAGCTAAATGAAGTTTCAAATGTGTTTGAAAATTTTTTATTTTAAATTTGGAGACTTCACTTAGCAAATTTGAGTATGCTAAATGAAGTTCCAAATGTGTTTGAAAATTTTTTGGTTTTAAATTTGGAGACTTCACTTAGCAAATTTGAGTATGCTAAATGAAGTTCCAAATAGGTTTGAAAATTTTTTGCTTTTGAATTTGGAGACTTCAGTTGATAAATTTGAGTATGCTAAATGAAGTTCCAAATGTGTTTAAAAATTTTGAAAATATAATTGTTAAGTTCTGACTTTTGAAAAGAAGACCTCCATTTAACAAATTTGGGTGGAAGCCAATTTTATTTTTGAAATGTGAAGATTTTGTTTTGTGTGTGATTATTGCTTTTTTTTGAAAGAGGAAATTCTAACTTAATTTTATGTGGAATATGTCAAGTGAGATTTCAAAAATGAGGTTATTCTTTATTTGGAAATGAAGTCAGCATTCAATGAATTCAGGTATATTGAATGGAGAGGTTCATATGTGCTTTTTGAAAACTTATTTTAATTTTGATTAGAAATGAAACCTCCATTCAATAAATGTGGGTATATTGAATGGAATGGTTTCATAAGTGCTTTTAAAAAAAAAGATTTATGTTGATTTTGTTTTGGGAATGAAACCTCCATTCAATAAATTTGAGTATATTGAATGGAAAGGTGAGCATTCCAACTTAACACATGTGAAATGTGTTGAGTGAAATTTCAAAATTGTGATTTTGGTTTGAAGATTTAACCAACATGGATGTGTTGAATGGAAATGGCCATCTTCAAATTTTGTGCTTTTCTGAAAGTTTTTGATTGTTGGAATTTTTTTTTTTATGAAGATGACCCTACATATAACAATCATGAAGATTGTTAGATGAAGGTGATTCAAGAAAATTTTTGTGCAAAATATTTTATTATGTGCATTTTGAAAGAGTGCTTTTGAAAATCAAGACTTTTATGAAGAATTTATTTTCTTTTGATTTTTGAAATGAACCTTTCCTTATCATAAAAATGGTAAGGAGGAAGTCTTTGATTATTTTCTTTTTATTAAATTTTGATTTTACCCATTGGGGAAGCCAATGGGGGTTTTAAGACCTTTAGAGAATGAGATCCTAAAACTTAAAGATGTTGGCTAACTCAACTTAAGAATGAAATAAGCTAAGTGCCAACAGAGATAAAGATAGCCTCGGGTTCATATATAAAATATAAACCTACTATCGATACTTGAAGATAACGATCATTTGCCAAAGGTGGAGAGAGGAACTTTCCCCAGCGGAGTCGCCAGAAAAATTCGTGGTGAAAAATATTCCCACATCATCATCCTCTTGTTTGAAGAGGATAAATAAAAACATAAAATATTACGCCTTGTCAGGATGCCACATAGATCCACAGATGTTCTTATTAAGGTGATCGGGTACTATATCAAGGAGAGGTGTACTATCTCTAAAGATAGAAGTCAACACCCTATAATGGGCCTGATCACCTAAATAAGGACTCCTAAGGACTATGAGTCTTCGCATGTACAAGAGATTCTTCCCCTACATTACATGGAAAAGTAAAGCATGGTTTATTTTAAATCGGGTTCATTAAGTTCTCTGCAGGGGCAAGCCCCCATAGTTAATTACATCCTAAGGAATGAGATTCCTTAAGAAAACTCTTGATTAAGGTAAATGATCATTATCTTCAAAGATTTCAATATGTAGGACTATCAATCAATTGGTTCATTTTTAGAAAATCAAGTGGGATTGATCAAGAAGAGGAAGTTCTTATCAAAGCCAAATGAAAATAAGTAGGGGATGCTTAGGGTACCAGGAAGACTAGTAAACATCCCAAACTATCCAATGGTTAGGTTTTATAGTTTCAAAATTGATTTAATTTGTTTGAGTTGATTTTTATTAGAAGTTTAGGACTTATGATTCCATGATACAAGGTCATGAAAATGCCTAAGAGGTGATGATTTATGCTTATGGCCCATTGAAGGGAAAAGCGACCTTAGAACCTAAAACTATGGAGTTTTGGTGAGTGCCAAAAGCGCGATCTAAATATTAGGTGAAAATAGGTATTTAGTTTACCTCCACAAGAGAGGATAAACCACCTAAGTACTTGAACTTACAACTTCCTGGGGGTGGCTGCCAACTAACTCCTCTGTCGATTTTAAATACATGTAGGCAAGTCATATGCTTTATGTAAGATAACTAGGATGTTATTTATTTAGAAAGAGACTAAGTCCTTAAACTCACTCTCTAAGAGACTAGATCATGCAAGAATATGCTTTAATAACTTAAATCTAATGCAAATCATATTACATTTTATTTTCATTTTTTTGGACAATCATTTGGCTTAGGCTTATAGGATTTGTATACCTAATGCATGAGAAGTAAGATTATTGGCCAAAATTAGCGAGAAGGGAGGAGGTGTATTTCCACCATGGCTCTCAAAGGTCAAGCCAAGTTTCTCTGAAAAAGGTGGAAGCCCTCTAATAAAGAGTGAAATAAGATGCTTTTATGCATGATGTTATAAAAGAAAAACTCATCCAGCTAAGAGGTTGCTAATTCTTTTATCTTGATTTTAGCTTAGGCTTTAAATGAGGTTATGAGTTATTTATTTAATTTTAAGTTGATTAATTTGGTAGAAGATTTGTTTTTCCCTAAGAGCCTAATCCACATCCAGGCCATACATCAAGCAAGAAAGAAACTAAGAAAAAGATGTTATTTCTATCCATAAGCTAAAAAAACATCACACATTTTATAAAGCTAATCGAAAAAGAATAAAAGACCATTTGTGATCGGGCATCATCGCACAAAGTCAAAAATAAATATGGGTAGCCGAGCTCTACCCTTATACAACCTGGATTACAAATGAATTAAATTACAATAAAGCAAGGAAATTCATGTTATGGGGGTCTTCATTTCTTCTTTCTTTTTTCTTTCTTTCTCCTTTCTTCTTTTTGGTTCCTTTTTTTGGATGGTTGGAAGATGGTTGCTCCAAAGGCTTCACATGGTAGATATTATGAGATATTATGACCAATGCTCATCCTAATCCCCCATAACAATCATTCCAAAATCCTAATTATAAAAATACATGAAAAAGGAAAAGTAAAGTCTAATTAACACCTATAAAATAGAGAATAGCTAAACAAACCATACAAATCCTAAGCATGAATATTGGACTTAGCACCCCACACATGGATACTCAAGTCCACCTAGCCTATTGGATTATGCTTAGGGTATAAGCACCTGCATAGCAAAAGTATTTATATTTTTATTTATGATAGCGCCCCTTAAGCACGATCTCTTGCAGAAAATAATGGTTAGACTAAACTGTCCTACCATTCATTCTACGCATAGTCACCCCAACATCCAAACTAAAATATATATCATAAAATAAAAGAAAACATCAGACCATGCACCGCCTTAACCTAAAGCTAGAAGTGGTGACTTAGTATAATGTGTGTGCTTTAAAAGGTTTGCGTGGTATGCTTAACTATGGATTTAGGGTTTGTATTTTCTAAGTTTGAAAATGTTCAACTTAGAGGGTGGTTTAATTTAAGTGTTTTACTGATTTGGGTTGATTTTATTTTGTATTTTGATTTGGTTTAAGTGAATCTTACAATTAATTACTAAGTGTTGTAAAGAGAAGGGAAAGAGTAGAGGGCTTCTCTTTCCTTCCCTACCTTAAGTAATTTTTAAAGTAGGTTCAAGCTTAGTTTCATTTAGTGAATGTCTTATTATGTGTTTTAATTAATCCTAAGTTTAGATGAACTCTAAACAAACTTATTCAAAAAGAAAGGCATTTTAAGATTAAGTAAAGTGAATTAAGATCATAAAAATACACATCACTTCATTCTTTCCCAACATGAATATCATGCATATGGATGTGCCTTAAGCATATCTATACATAAAAATGTGAATGTTTAGAACACTTTATGATGAATGCTAAGTGAGTTACTTAAGAAAATTTGAATGCTTTATGATGCATGATTTTCATTAAGTAGAAAAGAGGTTTTCTTATCTATTTTTCACATGCACACATGCATGTATGAAAGGCATAAGTGAGTACGGTGCCATTGTTAGCACCACGGGTGTAAGGTATAAGACCTGCTTAGGGCTACTTAAAACCTCACAACCCTGTGGTTTTCCAGACTAATATATCACTTTCCTTAAATACAAACACATGTACAAAAGAAATGAATAGAAAAAAAATGTAAAAGTTTGTATTTGATTATTTGATTTATTTATGCAATTTATATGTGTAAATGTAAGTGCCCTTCTTAAGTAATAGCATATGAATAAATAGGAAATAGAATTTGGCAAGTGTTATGTTCTTTTCAAATGAACTAAACAGTTTACCAAATCCTATTCAAAACTATACTAAAAGAGAGGAGAAGGAAAACTACACTAAGCACACCCTTATATCTTACTCACATGCAAGCTTATAAATAAAATATAAGTAGCACACTTTTAATTTTTGTCATTGATTCATATATTTTGAAAATAATTTGAATTTAATTGTGATAATAGCCGTTCATATTCCTATTTTAGCCAAAAATGTAATTTGGCATAATAGAAATAATTCATTTTTAATTTAATTTTTGAAAAGCATGGATGCATGAAATTCATATGACATACACATTTAGTATGCTAGGAAATAACTAAAGTGATGAAAGAATGTAAACACATTCACCCTAATTAATTCATAAAGACAATCTCATGAAATAAGAAAGCTTAAATCAAATCAAATTATTTTTAAGGAAGGTTTGATTTTGTTTTGAGTTTGATTTAATTTGAGAAATGTGAGGTGAGTTTGCTGTTCCTAACCCATTCTCATGTGTATGATATTTAAGTTCAATCTTTAGATGATTAGATCCATTTTATATTTTTGATTAGGTTAAGGTATGAATTAAATATGTTAATTACCCCTTACCTATACCACCTTAGCATACTTAATCAAATAATTATGAGTCAATGAGATGACATAAAATATCACAAGGAATTTAAATTTGCAATGCACCTTGGAAGAAAGGGCCTAATATAGTTTGGCTCATGATTAATGATTAACTAAAATAAGGTGTTTAAGCTTAAGTACTTTCATAACCCCTCTCACCCATGTTAGTTGTGTTTTGATTTCCTTAATGTACTTAGGCTCTTGAACACCTAAGCATCTACCCAAGATAGATTAATTAAGTTCTGGAAAGTTTTAGAATTTTATGAAATTAATTAAAGGGGTAATTAGTGAATTAACCCTTAATTAAGGTTGGATTAAGGAAGGAAAAGGGGTTTAAGCAATATCTTGAGGAGAGTATCCCAATATTATTCCCTAAACCTCATCTTCACTTACTCAAAGCTTAATTAATTCAATCAGAGGGTTAAACCACTAATTATGCCCTTAATTATGCTTAATTACACAAAGAGGTAATTAGGAATTAATCAAACAATTCCTCTGATTAAACCACCAATAAATCCCAAGAAAATTAGGGGAGGCAGAAGTCATCCACTAATCATGCTCAAGAAATTTGGAATTAATCAGTGATGTAATTAGAGGGTAATTAAAAAAATTAAGATTTCCAATTAAACCCAAAATCAAAGAAAAGAACTATTCAAATTAACTAAAATTAATTTTAGAATATTTTGTGCTCAATTATCTATCAAGTGCAAATTATTTCATAGTTTTCTAATTTTTCTAAGCTTTGACATGAATATTTGAGGTTTCCTTGATTAATAAATCATTAAATAAGCTAAATTAAGCATTGCATCACATCGACGCCACGTGTGCCGCTGATGAGGCTTGTGCTTTCCACATGGCATGATGGGATTGGATAATAAAGTTGTGACATCGTAGCACCACATCAATGGTGTGCTATGCGCTTTCTCCTCATCCGTTCGATCAAGGATCAGATGACTGAGGTTAAAGTCATGGATCAGAGGGGTTAATCTGTGGATATACGTGGATTTAATCATGACTGTCCATTCAAAATGCACGGATGGATGACCAGAGATTCATCCCTGCAATTCACTACGGGTAAGGGGATCCGTCCCTATTTTAGGCCATGATCCAAGCTCGATTGAGCTCAGATTGGATCCAAACTCAACCCACACCATCAACATGCACCCTAGATCACATCTACTGGTTAAAATCTCAATACATAAAACTTCACTTCATAAAGGACCAAACCATGGCTAGATTGAGCTTGAAAAAATGATTTACCTAGCTGGAGGTGATCACCGACGCTCAATTCCCTTGGAGAAGCTTCGTCTGGTTGAGATGAAGCTTTGTTAAAGTTTGGAGCTCTTGAAATTGAGTGAATGCTTCTATGGGTCAACTCCTTCTTTCCTTGAGCTTGACCTTGATTGAATTGGATCCTCCCTTGCCTTTGGAGCTTGGGAAAGAGCTTGAGTGAACTCGACTTGACCCTCTGATGGAGCTTGCAAAGGGAATTGAGCTAATTTGGAGTGTGGAGTAAGTTCAATTTTCAGTGGAGCTCCCCTATTTTCAAGTGATGAAAATTGAGAAATGGGAATTTGAAAACCTTCTAGGAAGCTTGGGAAGACTCTCTAGAGCTTTCTTTGAGTTCCTATGCTTCAATTGACTGAGGGAGAGTGAAGATTGAATTGAATTAGAGGGTGTATATCTCCCCCTTGAGCAATTGGACGGTCAAGAAGGATTATGCCATTTTTGATCAATACACCTCATGCAATGAGTTGCTTAGATTTTTTTTAATTGCATGTGGTTCATTTTTGGCCAGAGAAGGAGTGGGTGAAGTGGCCATGTGCTTGAATTGAGTGTAAGGAGGATTCCATGTGCTCCATTTCAAGGCATGTGGTGTTTGGCTGGGCAGTTGGTGACCCAAATCCATTGGGTTGGGTGCACCACACTCCCTAGTGTTCACTTGATCCACAAAGAGAGTGCCAAGTGGTTATGGAAAGGATTTGACCAAATTCTATGTAAGTTTAGTCAAAATTTACCCTATGGCCTAGGTATAAAATGGCCATTTGACCTTGATTTTAATTTGGGCATATTTAGTATGATGAGAAAATAGGTTTGACCAGGTTTCATTGAATTTGGAGTTGGTTTGATATGATTTGGCTCATGTTGACCCATTTAGGTCAAAATGTGTCAGCTTGGGTCAAGTTGACCAATTGGTCAAATCGGGTCAAACCAAGGGTTGGATCAAGTTCATATGACCATTTGAAATGTTTTGGTGGCTTTGTTTGATTCAATTTAGTATATACTTGGATTTGATTCAATGGAGTTCATTTAGGTCAAATGGGTCAAGTTGACCAATTTGACCCATTTGACTTATTTGGGTTAGGTCATGGGCTGGTTCATGTTTGGTTGGTCATATGGAATGGATTGGTATCTTTGTTTCCAATCAATTTTGGTTAAGTTTGAATTTGGCTCAATTTGACTCTTTAGGTCAAGTTGGGTTTATGGTCAATTGGACTAGGTTATGTCTAGTTGGCCAATTGAGGCTTTGGTCAAGTTCAACAATCATTTTGGAATGAATTTGACCCATTGGTTTCAATCAATTTGGCTTAGATCAAGTTTTGACACATTTTGACTTTTTAGGTCAAGTTGGGTCAACTTAGGTCAAGTGGCCAATTGGGCTAGGTTAGGCTCAAATGTTAACTTAGTAAAGTTCAAACATTGATCATGAATGAGTCTTGATCAATGGTTTCAATCAATTTGGCCTATGGTAGATTTTGGCTATATTGGGTTTCATTTTGGCTAAGTGTTGACTTGGTCAACCAAGTTTGGTTTTAGGACGAATTTGATTGATCAGGTTTAGGATTCAAAATGAAATCTAAATCATTTTCAAAGCTGATTTGTTTGATTGAACTATATGGACTTATGATTGAAATATAAATCCATTTGCAAGTGGTTTGAAGTCAAATGAGTTTTGGTTCATTTGATAATTTCAAGTTCAAAGGGTGAAAATGAGTTTGACTTGTTTGATTTTGAGTTTTTGATTTAGTGATTGAAGTTTGTATTTTATTTTTGATTGATTGATTGAGTCATGAAGAAAATCAAGGGTTTGGCTTTGATTTTGGGCTAAGCTCAAGAGTTTGACTTGAAAGACTTAGGTTGGATTTTGATTGAATTTGAGTTTGATTTGTGGAGTTGGTTTTGGATATTTGAATATATATTTAATTTATATATGTGGATATAAATGAGAATATAAATGGGTTATGAGAAAATTTCAACGGTTTAAAATCATAGAAAAGGAACAAATAACAAAATTTTATCAATATATGAATAATGTTCATTTTGGATGTAAAATTATTTATTTTCTATTAGAAATGGTGCAAAATAGCATAATTTTGGTGTTGCTTGGTGTGTGTTGTGAATTTGGCCAAATTCTTCCATCTCAACCTTCAAATTAACATTTTTATGAGTTTTGACCCAATATATTATAAAAAAAGTAAAATATACTAAAATGTACAATAACATTTAGTAACTCACCACCACATTCATATATTTATGTGAAGTTATATTGTTATGTACATTATATTTTAATATGCTGAACTTGATTTAGGCTAAGTCCTTAAAAGAGGATCAAAAGACTTAGGAAAAATTTGGAATTTAGAATTTCAATTTGGAATTTGATTTGATTGATTTGAATTTATATCTCATTTATATTTGTGAATATAAATGAATATAAATGAGTTGTGAGAAAATTTCATGATTTGAATTTGATCTAGGCTAAGTCCTTAGGAGGGATTCAAAGTGACTTAGGAAAGATTTTGGACTTGGAATTGAATTTTGGATTTAGTTTGATTGATTTGAATTAATATTTCGTTTATATATGTGAATATAAATGAGAATATAAATGAGTTGTGAGAAAATTTTATGAGTTTAAGGTGGTTTGAATTTGATTTGGGCTAAGTCCTTAGGAGAGAATTAAAGTTACTTAGGAAATATTTTTGGAATTTGATTTGGATTTCAATCATTTATTTTAATCATGGATTTCAATCATGGATTTTAATCATGGATTGATTTGAGTTTGGCTTGAAGGGAGGAAGTGAGCAATTGGGTTCAAGCTATAGGGTATGAAAATTTCCTAACACCCCTAAGGCATAACCTGTTCCTATAACTAACTCTTCTAAGTCTCCAGTGTTAGGTTGAGTGTCCACCTAATCACTAGAAGTGTCTTAAGACTAAGGAACTCTTAAAGTCTAAGAGAAGTCTTATATCTAAGATTGAGGGGTTGAGAGCTCATTCTAAAAATGAGGTCAACAATCTCTAAAGGTAACACTCTGGAACCTAAATCCCTCTCGCCTTGCTCATTGAATCCTCTCAACATCATCCGATCTCCTCGGAGTGTGGAGATGCCGATCCTCAAGTAGGCAAGAGTCTTTAGACTCATAATGTTCATTGATGCACCTGGATCAACGAGAACTCTGGAAAATTTGAATCGACCCATGTCCACTATAATGTAGAGGGAACGATTGTGCTCCATGTCCCCCAGAAGAAGGTCTTCATCTGTGAAAGTGATCCCCTAGGCTTCTCTAGAATAATGTGCCTCTCTCTAATAGTGGTTAGCTGAGCTAAGCATATTTTAGAATCTAGGAGAGCCTTAATTAGTGATTCCCTTATCTCTTTGGATAAGACAGGAGCATCATATATACTTAGCTTAGATGGCAACTTTCTCAGGTGAGAGAGTGGACATTATAGTCCACCTTGGGATGGTCCTCCATAAGCATATCCAAGGGTGGAGTATCCTGTGGAGGGTCTTCTTAATCCTCTATACCAATGACTTATTTTCCTCTATCTTGAGGTGCTGTTCTAGGAGGTAGAACATTACCACTAAGGAGGTTGACTTCGATGATCTCTTATGGCAAGGTAATGGTAGATTCTACTTGCATATCAGGCTCACCTACAGCTTCTCCTATGGGACCCTCAGAATCAGATGATTCCAAGTCTATCTCAAGAGGTGAACCCATAGTATTCATAATAGGAAAATTATTATAGTTGTTATTTAGACTTGAAGAGTTATCATTAGGAATAGATTTAGGCAACCCATCAAAAGTGACACAGATATAATTCAACCTAGCTTTATTCTTCAATTTCATGGATTTGATAGGAGGTACATAGTATAAATCTAGTAAAGTAAGTAGGGTGAGGGATTTGATGCCCTCATTCATCGATACAAGATGTCTACTATAGGAAGAGCTAGCTGAAGTAGAAGAGATGCCTTGATGTAGTAGCTACAATGGTAGACTGGAGGCTGGACTCGATCAGTGGTTGTGCTACTTGGCTATCCCAGGCTATCACAGGCTGCTTCTACTGCTGCTGAACTCCCCCTTTCCCTAAGTTGGCTTTGCAACTTGCAAACCTTCCTTGATGTTGGAGATTTGAGCTAGCTCAGACACGTGCAAGGAAAATTTCTTGATTTTGGAGACTATCTTTTTAGATGTACGAGATAAAGAGATATCCCAACCTTCTTTGGTTTTGGAAGGATCAAAAGTATCCCTAAGGATTACCCTAATAGAATTAGATGGTTGTTCCATAAGGTATTTCTTTAGGATAAATATAACACCAATTTTGAAGCTATGTTCAAGCCAGCCCTTGAATGTGAAGTAATCTTCAAAACACGGCCTATCCTATGGTGGTAGGGACAAAAGTTATGATCATTGCTTTTACCCACTTCCTCCGGCCTCCTAGATTTTGATAGCTAAAAATTAGGCTTCTTTAAGAAATTATTAAAGATCTTCCTGATTACCTCCCTCTTAAATGAATAAGGCTTGTTAGGTTTATCCAAAAGAGTAGGTGGACCATAGATACACTGTGGAATGCTAATGCATTCCGGTGATGTGTGGTGAGGAGGCGGTCATGTGGAGGCTGTAGCCATATGCCTTAGTGGTGGTAGAGGAGGTGGAAGCGAAGGTTGCTGAGGTCATGGTCTCTCGAACTGATCTCTAGTTAGTTGCTTCCCTTTGTCTACCACTGTCAATATCCTTGATTTCTTCTCATATACTTTTTGTAGCTTTGACTTGGGCAACTGGACTTAAAAAGGTAACTTGTTGGCCTCTCATTGTAGACTAGTCGCCTTGTTGATTAGCTTTTCAAATATTTTGATGGTGAAGCCTTTAGGCATGAAGGTGACTGTGCCATGAATATTCTTTAGAAGAATCTCAATGGCATCTTTTACATGCCTACATTTCATACTTAGGTTCGCCATCAGAATGTAGTCAACAAGGGACTTACACGGGTGTTGTTGTGCTATGAGATGACAAACTGACCCTTTCGAGCTCCAACAAACCTCTTGATGAAGAGTTTTCTAACTCAACAAATGTCTTCTTGGATTGTTGGCAAGTTGACCAATCAAGGCAATGCACACTATCACAGAGATAGAGGTAAAGCATCAGCCACCATTGCAATAACTAGCCCTGAAGTGTGCAATATGCTGCCTTAGGTTCCCGCTGCCATCAAAACTCTTGAAAGAAGGTGGCACGAAACTCTTAGGAAATTGGATGGCATCAAATTCCTCTAGGTAGGGTCTACCCTTTGGAATTGATGATCCTCCTCGGGCTTTAGCCAATGCTTCTTTCACTTGTTGCTCAACCATGGACTTGATGTCCTTTTCCTGTGTGGAGGTACTATCCACTACCTTCTTCTGGGTCTTGTCTACTCTGAGGTAAAGTCTTGGCGGATCCAAGTCATGCACCAACTCGGCTAATCTTATAATAGGATGAAGCTATTGATTCTTTAATGCTAAAATAGCTGATAACAGATCTTGAGCCTCTTCTCCATCCTATCTATTTTTTCATCCTTCTGCTTTATTTGCTAAAGGAGGTGTTGAGTCAAGTAGGATGTGTCTTCCCGCTCGACCTCAACACCTTCCATAGTCTGCTGCTCTCTAAGGAGGGATCCCCTGATGTCTACCATGCAAACTCCTGCTGAATCTCCCAATAAATCGTCTTTATTGGAATTAAAGCTAATCTTCTCCTCATTGAACCAGTCATATCCTAGGATCTCTTTCTACTCCATGAGATAATGGGCTACTATATCATCTAGAGAATGATCCTCCGGCACAAGTGACTTTTATGGTGATAGGATCACTATCATGTCTTGAGAAATAGGACCTCCCTTATTTGGAGAGTTAACCTTGTGAGGGTTATACTCGTTAGAAAATCCTCACACTTTGAATCGAATGGGGTGACACTCCTAGGAGAATCTATCATCATGATTTTAGTCACCTTTGATCTATCTCCATCATATGTTATGGTGGTGGTGGTGACGGATATTCTGATTCTTGTGCCATTCCTTCCTCACCATGAGGAAGGTCATAAATTTCGACCTTGCCCAGATTGTTAGATGGACGAGATCCACATACGATCACCAATGGGGGTTTCTTCTTCCCAGATGAGGTCTTCATGCCCTTCGACGGAATAGTAGATGTTGGAACATGGATTGGAGATGGTGGGCTAGAAGCTTAACACCATGACTCTCTCATAGTCTTCTTTCTATGATGGGTGGTACCCGTCAACAGAATTTTGTTAGTGTGAACGACCCGCGTAGCGCGCCAATCTGGAAAGTTGACGAGGGCTGAAGCAGTTGACTGCCTACTTAGCTTAAATCTTGAACAAATCAATTCAAATTCATGGGATTTTCTGAAAATTTATTTATATCCTCATTTTTATTCTCAGATATAAATGAAATATAGATATAAATCAATCAAATCCAACCCAAAAATTAAATTACGATTTAAAATTCCTTTAAATCCTTTAAATTCTCTTTAATGGATTTCAAACTCTTATTTATATTTCCCATTTATATTCTCATATATAAATAAAATATAAATATAAATCAATCAATCAATTCAAAATTAAATTTCAATTTAAAATTCCTTAAATCCTTTAAATTCTCTTTAATATTTAACCTAAATCATGATTAAACCACTTCAAATTCTTGAAATTTTCTCATGATCCATTTATATTCTCATTTATATTCACATATATAAATGAAATATAAATTCAAACAATCAAAACCAATTTCCAAAAATCAAACTCAAATCAACTCAAAATCCAATCTAAGCCTTTGAAGCCAAAATCTTGAACTTAGCCAAAATCATTTCAAATCAAGCCAAACTCTTGATTTTCACTCATGGTTCAATCAAGCCTACAATCATGAGCTCATATATAAATCCAAACTTTAATCAAACTATCAAAACCTAAATCAAAAATCAAACCCAAAACCCTTTCATATTCTTCTTTTGAATATGAAATTTTCAAATGGATCAAAACCCATTTGACTTCAAACCACATGTAAATGGATTTATATTTCAATCATGAGTTCATATACAAGATCAACCAACTCAAAATCAAGCTTTGACCAAGCCACTTAACCCACTTAGGCTCATTTGACCCAAAGTGACCTAAAGTACCCTTATGAGCCAACTTTTGATCCTAACTAATTGGATTGAACCAAACTCATATATCCCCCTCATCATGATCAACAATCATCATGGGATGATCAATCAATCAAATTAAGTCAAACCAAGTCAAACCTAAGGGTTGAGCAAGTCAACACTTAACCCAAAATGAAACCTAACATAGCCAAATTTCACCATAGGCCAAATTGGTTGAAACCATTGATCTAAGTTCACTCATAACCTATGTTTGAACTTGACTAAGCCACCATTTGAGCCAAACCTAGCCAATTGGCTCACTTGACCCAAGTTGACCCATATTGACCTAAAGGGTCAAAATGTGTCAAAACTTGATCTAAGCCAAATTGATTGAAACCAATGGGTCAAGTCCATCCCAAATCACTTGTAGAACTTGACCAAAGCCTCAATTAGCCAACTAAACCCAACCTAACCCAATTGGCCTTAGACCCAACATGACCTAAAGGGGTCATGTTGAGCCAAATTTGAATATAACCAAAATTAATTGGAAACAAAGATACCAATCCACTCCATATGACTAACCAAACTAAAACCTACCCTTGACCTACCCCAAATAGGTCAAATGGGTCAAATAGGTCAACTTGGCCCATTTGACCTAAATGAAGTCATATGAGCCAAAACCAAACATATACCAAAATGAATCAAACCAAAGCCACCAAAATATTTCAAATGGTCATATGAACTTGACTCAACCCTTTGTTTGACCCAATTTGACCTATTGGTCAACTTGACCCATTTTCACCTAAATGGGTCAACATGAGCCAAACCCTATCAAATGGATTCTAAATCCAATGAAACTTGGCCAAACCAAGTTTTTACACATACCTAACATATCCAAAGTGAAAAATAGCAAAATGACCATTTTACGCCTTGGCCATAGAACAAATTTCGGCCTATCCCATGGGTATTTTGGTTATACCCTCTTCAAAATCACTTGAGGCTTTCCTCAAAGCTCAAGGGGACTTAGTGATGAGTGGTGCACCTAACCCAATGGGTTTTTAGCCCATTTGGCCCACAGACCACTTAGAGCAAAATTGAGTTTTCAAATTCTTCTTAAGCTCAATTCAGCACATGGGAAGTTGGCAATCCATTCCTTGGGTCAAACCAACCATGTGCACACTCAAAACAACCAAAACAACTCACTCCATGTCCTCAATTGGATTAAAATGGCAAGACCATTGCCGGTCGTCCGATCCTTCAAGGGGGAGATGTACTCCCCCTAATTCAATTGGAAATTCACTTGCCCTCTATCGATTGAAGCCTAGGAACCCCTTAGTCATCATCAGAGAGCTTTCCCAAGGTCTTTAGAGAGGATTTAAAATCTTCTTTCTTGATTTTTCATAGTGCAAAAATAGGGGAGTTAGAATGAATTGCTAACTTCCTCTACACCTGATTTCCTCCAAATTCCTCCTACACACTTCTTCTAAGGACTAATCTGAGCTCACTCAAGCTCACACTGGAGTTCCCATAGCAAGGAGAGGATCAATTCAATCAAAGACGAAGTCCAAGTGAAGTGGTTTTGGTCCACCCATTGATCCAGTCAATCCCAAGGCCTAGGAATTTCAACAGAGCTTTGTCTCCACCAGACGAAGCTACCTCATCGATCTCGAGCACCGGTGATCACTTCTGATAAGGTATGGAAATTTTTGACCACTTAGCTTAAGGGTATTGGTCTTTTATGAAAGGAATGTTCATGCCATGAGAAATCTGCCATTAGATTAACTTCTCATTAGTTTTAGATGATGTGTGTTGAATTTGGTGTGAATCCATGCTAGATCAAGCTTGGATCTTCCCCTTGATCATGGACGGTCTCTATTGATCAAGGGTAAGAACTTGGCTCATCTCAGCCATCCATTCGTGCATTTCAGATGGACGGTTGAGATTATTTAACACGCTTAGTAAATCAATTATCCTTTATAAATAATGAGTGATCGTTAGCCATTCGATCTTTGATCGGACAACCAAGGATATAAGCATGTGCGACGCCACCGCCTTCGTGAGGTGACAACTTAAGTTGTTCCCTCACGGCGTGATGCGTGTTAAGCGAGCTGACTTCTGCCGCCACACATCATGCCGTGGGCTAAGGACTAAGCAGGGATTAGTTAAGCAATTAATTAATTCCTAATTAATTTTGAGAACTTCTAAAATTCATAATTCCCTCTAGAAAAACTAGAAAAATAAAAGGGAAAATCCTGTGGAATGATAATTTCATCTAGAACATTTTAAAAATGATTTCAGTGAATTTTGGATTACTCTTTTCTCTAAATTTGGATTTCTTTGGGAATCTTAATTAGCTAATTATCCTTTAATTAGGTCATCAATTAATCTCAAATTTCTATAGTTCATTTTAGGGGATGATCTCCGCCTTCCCTAATTTTCTTGAGATTTAATGGGGGAAATTACTATTTCATTCCCTAATTACCCCTTTTATGTAATTAAGGATAATTAAGGTGTGATTAGTGGCTTTACCCTATGATTATGGTTGATTAAGGTAAGATCCAGTAAATAGGAGGTTATGGAATAATTTTGGGGCATTTCCCCTAAGCTATTCCCTAAACCCCCTCTTCTCTCTTTAATCTCCTCTTAATTAAGGATTAATTCATTAATTATCCCCTTAATCAATTTTCAAAAATTCTAAAAAGTTCTAGAACTTAATTAATCTACCTTGGGCATATGCTTAGGTGTTTAATATCCTAAGTTAAATCAAGAAAATCAAGATCCAATTCACATGTGTGAAAGGATATTTTGAAATTACTTAAGCTAAACCCCTTAGCTGAATTAACTTTTAATTATGAGCCAAATGGTATTAGGCCTTTTCATTATTAAGTACATTACAAATTTAAATTTCTTGTGGGTTTTATGTCATCTCATTGGCTCATAATTATTTAGTTAATTCTTCTAAGGTGGTGTAGGTAAGGGTTAATTAAGCTACTTAATTACACATTAACCTAATCAATGCATAAAAATAGATCCAATTGCTTAAAAATTAAAAAAAATATCAAACACATGTGGGAATGGGTTAAGCATATCAAACTCATCTCACCTTTTTAAAATTAAATCAAACTTCAAACTAAACAAAAATCACTTTCAATTCACTTTGATTTATTCAAAATTTTCTTATTCTATAATAATGTCTTTAGGATTTAAATGAAGTGAGTTTATTTACATGCTTTTATTGCTTTTGATCTTTCCCCAACATGTTAAGTTGTATGCCATGTGATTTCATGTATTCATAATTTCATTTTTCAAATTTTAAAATGAAATGGTTTACTTTATGTCAAATTTGCATGTGTTGGCTAAAGTAGAAATATGAGTGGCTATTATTACTACTAAATCCAAATTATTTTCAAAACTCATAAGTAAAATACCAAATCTGAAAGTATGTTACTTATACTTTAATTATAAGCTTGTATGTGAAAGATTATAAAGGTATATTTAGTATATGTTTCCTTTCTTTCTTATGTTGGTATAGTTTTGAATAGGAATTTGGTGAAGTATATGGTTCATTTGAAAAGAGCCTAACACTCACCTAAATTTATATCCTATTCATCTCTATGCTACCATCTAAGAAGGGTTATCTATACTTGCATACAGAAATTGCATAAACAAAACAAATCTGTTAAACAACTTTTCCATCTTCTTCTTCCATTTCATTTCTTTTATACATATGTTTGTACTTAAGGAAAATGGTATATTAGTTTGGACAACCCCGAGGTTGCGAGGACTTTAAGTAGCCCTAAGTAGGTTTTATACCTTACACCTCTGGTTAACAATGGCGCTGTACTCACTTATGCCTTTCTTACTTTCATGTGTATATGTGAAAATTTGGATAAATAAAACCTTTTCTATTAAAGAAAATCAAGCATTCTAAATTTCCAAATTCCCCTAAGTGAATTATTTGGCATTCATCATAAAGTGTGTCTAATACTTTCATTTGCATGTATAGATATGCTTAGGGTCCATCCATATGCATGTTATATATGTTGGGAAAGAATTGAAGTAATGTGTGTTATGTGAATTTTGATTCATTTTATTTAATCTTAAAATGCCTTTCTTTTTGAATAGGTTTGTTTAGAGTTCATCTAAACTTAGGATTAATTAAAAAATTTAATCAAAACATTCACCTAAATAAAACTAAAATGTGAACCTACTTTAAAAATTACTTAAGGATCAGGGAAGGAAAGAGAAGTCCTCTTCTCTTTCCCTCTCTTCATAACTTAGCAATTAATTGTAGGATCAACTCAAATCAAATCAAAACATGAAATAAAATCAATCCAAAATAATTAAACAACTTAAATGAAACCCTCCTCTAAGTTGAACATGTTCTTCACACTTAGAAAATTTGATCCTAAAGCTATAACTAAGCATACAACAAACCTTCAAAGCATACACATTAGCCTAAGTCACCACTTCTAGCTTTAGGTTAAGATGGTGCAGGGTTTGATGCTTTGTTTTATTTTGTGATATATGTTTTAGACTAGATGTTAGGGTATATGCTCGTAGAATGAATGGTGGGACGTTATTAGTCTAACTATTCTTTTTTGAGGATTATGCTTAAGGGTCGCTATCATAAATAAAAATATAAATGCTTTTATTTGCACGTGCTTTATACCACTAAGCATAATGCATTGGCCAGGTGGACTTGAGTGCCCATGTGTGGGGTACTAAGTCCAATATACATGCTTGGGATTTGCGTGGTGTGTTTTAGCTAACCTTTATTTTGCAGGTGCTAATAGATTTCCACTTTTCCTCTTTATGTAAAAATTTGTATAATTAGGATTTTGGAATGATTTGTTATGGGGATTAGGATGAGCATTGGTCATAAGATCATATCTTATGCACCATGTGAAGCCTTGGAGCATCCACCTTCCAACCATCCAAAAGGAGGAACCAAAAGAAGAAAGAAGAAAAAGAAGGAGAAAGAAGAATAAAGCTTGAAGACCCCCATAATAATGAATTTATTTGCTTAAATTATAATTTAATTCATTTGTAATTTGGGTTGTATAAAGGGTAGAGCTCGGTTACTCATATTTGATATTTTCGAGTTTGTATGGTGGTGCCCAACCACAACAGCCATTTATTCTTTTTGCGATTAGCTTTATAAATTATTTGATGATTTGTTTAGCTTTTGCAATAAATGACATAGTTTTTCTAGTTTCTTCCTTGCTTTATGATGACCTGGATGACGATTAGGCTATTTAGGGAAAAGTAAATCTTTTACCCAACTTAACAACTTAAAATTAAAATAAGAAATTTATAACCTTACTTAAAGCCTAGGCTTAAAATCAAGATAAAAGAATTAGCAACCTCTTAGTTGGATGAGCATTTCTTTTATAGTATCATGCATAAATGCATCTTATTTCACTCTTGATTAGAGGGATTCCACCCTTGCCAGAGAATTTTGGCTTGACCTATGAGAGCTATGGTGGAAACTCACCTCCTCCATTCTCGTTGATTTTGTCTAATAATCTAATTTCTCATGTATTAGTCATAAAGAATCCTATTAGCCTGAGTCAAAATAACTGTCCAAAATAAAAATAAAATGAAAATTGAATTGCATTAGATTTAGGTCATTTGAAGCATGTCCCTTTACATGATCTAGTCTCTTTAGGGAGTGAGTTTAAGGACTTAGTCTCTTTCTAAATAAAAATAGCCTAGCTATCTTGCATGAGCATAAAGACTTTCCTACATGAATTTAAAATTATTGGAGTTGGGCCTTGTAAGTGTTGTTTGTCCTCTTGTGGCAAAATTACCTATTTAGGTTATGGGTTGCTATGCTTTTGTTAGATTGTAGGTTCTCATTTTGTTTAATCTTAAGTCCTAACTTTTTAATAAAAAATATAACTCAAATAAATTAAATCAATTTCAAAAATATGAAGCACAACTATAGGATAGTCTGAGATGCTCACTAGGTTTCCCAACATCATAGGCATCTTCTACTTATCTCCCATTTTGGCTTCAATAATAACTCCTCTTTTGATCTATCACATTTGATCTTTCAAAAATATAAACCAATCGATTGATAGTCCTTCCTATTGAAATCTTCAGACACAATGATCATTTACCTTAATCGAGAGTTTTCCAAGGAATCCCCATTCCTTAGGATATAATTAACTATGGGGGCTTGCCCCTATTGGGAACTTAATGAACCTAGTTTAAAATAAATCCTGTTTTACTTTTCCATGTAAAGTAGGGGAAGAATCCCATACATATGTAGACCCATCGTCCTTAGGAGTCCTTATTAAGGTGATTAGGTCCATTAAAGGGTAGTGACTTCTATCTTTTGAGATAGTACACTATTTCCTTAATTATGTCTCGATCACCTGAATAAGTACATCTGCGGATCTGCGTGGTGTCTTACCAAGATAAATTTTTATAGTGTCTTGCCTCTTTCATTTCTTCCCACAGATTTGAAAGGCAGCTCCCTATAGAAATTTTTCACCACACTAGTTCTAACCCATTCCAACATGTGTATATTATTATTTTTTTAATTTTTATGTGATTAGATCAATTTTATGTTTTGGTTAGGTTAAGGTGTACATTAAATGCATTAATTGCCCCTTACCTACACCACCTTAACATATTTAATCACATAATTATGAGCCAATGTATGAAATAAAACTACACAAGAAATTTAAATCAATAATGCACTTAGGAAAGAAAGGGCCTAATGCAATTGGCTCACAATTAGTGGTTAATTAAGCTAAAAAGTTTAATTTAAATACTTTCATAACCCTTCCCACACATGTGAGTTAGATTTTGATTTCCTTAAGCCACTTAGATTATTGAACACCTAAGCACATAAATTGATTAAGTTCTTGAGTGTTTTAAAAATTTTGTTAAGTTAATTAAGAAAGTGATTAGGGGATTAACCCTTAATTAAGTTTGGATTAAGGAAGAAAAGGGGTTAAGGGAATGGCTTAGGGAAAATTCCCCAAATCCAATCCATAAACCTCTTCTCTACTTAAGCAAGGCTTAATTAACTTAATAAAGGATTAAACCATTGTTCATATGCTTAATTACCCTTAATTACATAAAGAGAATAATTAAAGACTCATCAATTGATCTCCCGAATTAACCCATCAATAAATCCCAAGAAAATTAGGGGAGGCAGAAGTCATCCCCCTAAATGCACATGAGAAGTTTGGAATTAATAAGAGGGATAATTAGGGAGTAATTAGGATTATTAAGTTTTTATTAAAATCCTAATTGAAAAAAAATACACAATTCAAAATCAAGTGAAATTAATTTTAGAATATTCTCCTCTAAATTATCTGTCCAATGTTTTTTTACTTTATATTTTTATTATTTTTCTAGAATTAGTTATGAAATTATGATAATTTGGTCATTAAGAATAATTAATTAAATCCCTAATTAAATAGCTAATCCCATTGGCGCCACGTGGAAGCTGACGCAGTGCGCGCTTTCCACATGGCGTGATGGGAGTGGTTACTTAAGTTTCCACATCATAGCACCGCGTTAGCGGCAGTGCTACGTGCTTTCTCCCCATCCGTCCAATCAAAGATCAGACGGCTGAGATAAAGCCCACAGTATTAAGGGATAAATTAGATATTCCTACGCATCTTGATCATGGCCATCCATCCAAAATGCACGGATGGATGGCCCATGATCCATCCCTAAACTTGCCTATGGGAGATGGCCACCGTCCATCTTCTAGGGAAAGATTCAAGCTCGATTGAGCTTAAACTTTACCCATACCATCTAAGAGTAAAGAGGAGAAGATCTAATTGTCAAATTCTCATGAGGTGAGAATTTCTTTCACAAAGGATCACACCATGGCTAGTTTAAGCTCGAGTTGAGGGCATACCTCACCGAGGCTATCACCGGCATTCAAATTTGTTGAGGTAGCTTCATCTAGTGAAGACGAAGCCCTGTTGAAGATTTGAGGTGATTTTGTTGAGCGGATCTTCCTATGGACCAAGCTGTCCTTCAATTGGGCTTGGCCTTGAACAAGAGCACTCTTCCTGTGGCTTGAGGACTTGGATTATGCTTTAGACAAGTTTGATTTGATCTTCTCAAGAAGCTTGCAAGAGGAATTGAGCTCTAGTGGAGAGTTGAATGAGATTGAATTTCACTTGAACTCCTTTATTTTTGGTTTGAAGAAATCCAAAAATGGGGAAATGGAAAATGCTTAGGAAACCTTGGGGGAGCTTGGAATAACTTCCTCTGAGTTCCTATGCTTCAATCAAATAGGAGAGAATGTAATTCAAGTGAAATTAGGGGGAGTATATCTCCCCCTAAGTGAATCGGACGGTCGCTCATGCTATTTTGATCCAATAGACCCTATTCAATGGGTTGGTTAGGTTGTTAGGACTTGCACATGATTCGATTTTGAGTGTGGAGTGGAGTAGTGAAGCTCCCATGTGCCTTAACTGAGTGGAGGAGGGATCCAATGTGCTTAATTTGAAGTGAGGTGATCGATTTTAGCCTTAGGTTGGGTTGGGCTGACCCAAACCCATTGGGTCATGTGCACCATGCTCATTAGTGACCATTTGGTCCACTAAGAGGATGCCAAGTGTCCATGTAAAAGAATTGACCAAATTCTAAGTGATTTTGATTTTAGGTTACCCTATGGCCTAGGGGTAAAATGGTCATTTAGCTTGGATTTCAATTTGAGTATGTTTGGTAAGATTGAAAAATGGGTTGGGCCAAGTTTGAATGAATTTGGAGTTGATTTGATGTGACTTGGCTCATGTTGACCCATTTAGGTCAAAATGGGTCAACTTGGGTCAAGTTGACCAATTGGTCAAATTGGGTCAAACCAAGGGTTGGGTCAAGTTCATATGACCATTTAAAATGTGTTGTCAACTTTGGTTTGGTTCAATTTGGTTTACATGTGGTTTTGGTTCATTTGATTTCATTTAGGTCAAATGGGTCAAGTTGACTAATTTGACCCATTTGACCTATTTGGGTTAGGTCATGGGTTGGTTTAGGTTTAGTTGGTCATTTGAAATGTATTGGTATCTTTATTTCTAATCAATTTTGGTTTAATTTGATTTTGGCTCAATTTGACCTTTTAGGTGAAGTTGGGTTCATGTTCAATTGGGCTAGGTTGGGTCTTGTTGGCCAATTGAGGGTTTGGTCAAGTTCAACATCATTTTAGAATGAATTTGACCCATTGGTTTCAATTAATTTGGCTTAGATTAAGTTTTGACACATTTTAACTTTTTAGATCAAATTGGGTCAACTTGGGTCAAGTGGCCAATTGGGCTAGGTTAGGCTCAAATGATGACTTGGTCAAGTTCAAACATTGATCATGAATGAGTTTTGATCAATCGTTTCAATCAATTTAGCCTTATGGTGGATTTTGGCTATGTTGGGTTTCATTTTGGCTATGTGTTGACTTGGTCAAACCTTAAGTTTGACTTGGTTTGACTCAATTTAAGTGATTGCTCATCTCATGATGATTGTTGCTCACAATGTGAGGCTTAAATGGACTTAGTTCAATCTAATTTGGTTAGGATTAGAATTTGGCTCATAAGGGGACTTTAGGTCACTTTGAATCAAGTGAGTCTAAATGGGTCAAGTGTCTTGGTCAAAGCCTGATTTGAGTTTGACTGAACTCACATATGGACTTATGATTGAAATATAAATCCATTTACAAGAGATTTGGAGTCAAATGGGTTTTGATTAATTTGACAATTTCAAGTTCAAAGGGTGAACATAAGTTTGACTTGGGTTTGATTTTTTAATTTAGTTTTGGTTCAGTAATTGAAGTTCGTATTTATATTTGGATTCATGATTGAAGGATTGATTGAGTCATTAAAAAAAATCAAGGGTTTGACTTGATTTGAATTTGATTTGGCTAAGTTCAAGATTTTGACTCGAAAGGCTTAGGCTAGATTTTGGTTGAATTTGAGTTTGAGTTTTGAATTTATTTTTGGATATTTGAACTTATATTCCATTTATATTTGTAAATATAAATGAGAATATAAATGGGTTATGGGAAAATTCATTGAATTTTAATTGATTTAGTTTTGATTTAGGCTAAGTCCATAAGATAGAATCAAAGTGCCTTAGAGACGATTTTTGGATTTGACCATGGATTTTGGATTTGATTTTTGGATTTAGTTTGATTGATTGGATTTATATTTCATTTATATTTGTGAATATAAATGAGAATATAAATGGTTTATGAGAAAATTTCTTGAGTTTGAATTGATTTGGATTTGATTTGAGCTAAGTCCATAAGGTGGAATCAAAGGACTTAGGAAAGATTTTTGGGTTTTGGAATTCAATCATTAGTTTCAATCATTTGGAATTGATTCATGATTTGAGAAAATCCATTGAATTGATTCAAGGTTTAATTTGAAGTTGGTTTGATATGAGTTTGAGGTTTTGACTTGAAAGAAGGAAGTGAGGATTTGGTTCAAGCTATAGGGTAGGCAAGTTTTTCTAACACCCCTAAGAAATGACCTATTCCTATGGCCAACTCTTCTAAGTCTTTAGGGTTAGGTTGAGTGTCCACCTAATCACTAGAAGTGTCTTAAGACTAAGGAGCTCTTGATATCTAAGGGAAATCCTATGTCTAAGATGGAGGGGTTGAGAGCTCATTCTAAAAATGAGGTCAACAATGGGTTTAAGGACTTTAGTCTCTTTTTAAATAATAACAACCTAACTATCTTGCAATTCATATGACTTGGCCACATGGATTTAAATAAAAATCTAAACCTAAAAAATCTAAAACTAAATCTAAAAACTAAATCTAAACTAAATCAAAACTAAACTAAACCTAAACTAAATCTAAACTAAATTTAAACTAAACTAAATCTAAATTCTAAACTAAATCTAAACTCTGAACTAAATAAACTAAAATCTAAAATAAAAACTGAAATTAAATAAACTAAATCTAAAATCTAAACTAAACTGAAAATCTAAATCAAAACTCTAAACTAAACTAGATCTAAACTAAACTAAACTAAACTAAACTAAACTAAATTTAAACTAAAAACTAAATCTAAAATCTAAACCTAAATCTAAACTAAACTAAATAAACTAAATCTAAAAACTCTAAACTAAAATCTAAAGTAAACTAAACTAAAATATCAAAAGTAAATCTAAACTAAATCTAAAATCTAAAAATCTAAACTCTAAAACCTAAACCTAAACCCTGAAAAATCATAAACTCTAAACCCTAAACCCTAAATCCTAAAATCCTAAACCTTAAACCCTAAACTTTAAATCCGAAATCATAAACCCTAAACACTAATACCCCTAAACTAACCCTAAATCCTAAAACCAAAATTGAAACCCAAAACTAACCTAAACACTAAACCCGAAGCCCAAAACCCTAAACTAACCCAAAATCCTAAGCCTTAAATCCTAAACCCTAAACTCCACACCTTAAAAACCTAAAACTAAACTAAATAAAACTTAAAAATAATATAAATAAAAAAACTTAAACTTAAATAAAATAAAATAAAAACCTAAACAAAACCTAAAAAATAAAATAAAATAAAAAATAAAAACTTAACTAACATAAAAACCTAAACAAAACTAAAAAAATAAAATAAACCTAAAAATAAAAACCTAAATAAAATAAAAACAAAATTTAAAATAAATATGAATTAGACCTAAAATAAAATAATTTTAAAACTAAATAAAAACCTAAACCTAAAAAATTAACCTAAAAATAAATAATAAATAAAACTTAAACCCTAAACCCTAAACCCAAACCTTAAACTAAACCCTAAACCCTAATAAATAATAAATTAAACCTAAACCTTAAATTAAAAAACTAACTCCTAAATCATAAACTAAACTCCCAAACTAACCTAAACCTAATCCTCCTACCCCTAAACTAAACTAAAATTTAAAATCTAAAATCTAAACAAAAACTAAATCTGAACTCTAAAAATCTAAACAAAATCAAAACTAAGTTAAAGTAAATCTAAAAATTTAAACACTAAACTAAAAATGTAAACTAAAATCTAAAAAAATCTAGACTCTAAAATTTAAACTAAACTAAACTAAACTAAAACTAAACTCTAAACTAAATCTAAAAATCTAAAAATCTAAACTAAACTTAAATCTAAACTCTAAAATCTAAAATCTAAAATCTAAACTAAATTTAAACTCTAAACTAAATCTAAAGATCTAAACTAAATCTAAAAATCTAAATCTAAACTCTAAAACTCTAAATCTAAACTAAACTAAACTTTAAAATCTGAATGTAAATCTAAACTAAAGTAAACTAAAGTAAATAAAAATAAAATCTAAACTAAATCTAAACTCTAAAATAAAGAAAAATCTAAACCTAAAAAAAAAATCTGAAACTAAATCTAAAAATTGAATCTAAACTTAATCTAAACTAAACTAAATCTAAACTAAATTTAAACTAAAAAAATCTAAACTAAATCTAAAGTAAATCTAAGCTAAATAAACTAAAATATAAACTAAAAACCTAAACTAAATAAACTAAGACTAGAATCTAAACTAAACTAAAATCTAAACTAAACTAAATCTAAATTAAACTAAACTAAACAAAACTAAACTAAATCTAAACTAAAAACTAAATTTAAAATCTAGACCTAAATCTAAACCCTAAAATTACATCTAAAATAAACTAAATAAACTAAATCTAAAAACTCTAAACTAAAATCTAAACTAAACTAAACTAAAAAGATCTAAACTAAATCTAAAATCTTAAAATTGGATAACCCTAAAACCATAAACTAAATCCACCCTAAACTACCCTAATCACCCACTATAAATCCTAAATCCTCCCTCTAATCCCTAACTACCCACAAAATAAACTACTGGATCAACCAACCTCCACCACTTAAACCCTCACCTCACTGACCACCTCCACTAAACCTAAACCTAAATAAAACCTAATAAATAAATAACTTAAACTAAACCTAAATCTTATCCTAAACCTAAGTAAAATAAAATAAATAAACTAAATTAACATAAAATAAATAAAACCTAAACAAAACTAAAAATAAAATAAACCTAAAATAACCTAAATAATTAATTAAATCTAAAATAAAATAAAATGGATGTAAAATAAAATAAAATAAAACTAAAACATAAACCTAAATATAAACCTACCTAAACTTTAAATCCCACTAAATTAACTATATTAATAAACCTAAACCAAACTCCAACCAAAACCATCCTCCCAAACCTAAAACTCAACTCTAAACTAAAAAGCTAATTAAACTTAAATCTAAATACTCCTCTCTAAATCTAAATTTAAAATAAACTAAAATAAATAAATCTAAAATAAATCTCTAAATAAATAAAATCTAAATAAATCTAAACTAAATCTAAACTATATAAATTAAATCTACTAAATCTAAACTTAAATCCTAAATCTAATCTTTATAAATCTAAATCTAAACTAAATCTATCTAAAAATAAACTAAAATCTAAAGTCTACTAAACCTAAAAAATAAATCTAAAATCTAAACTAAATAAACTTTAAAATAAAAAATCTAAATCTAAACTCTAAACTAAATTCTAAACTAAATTAAATAAATCTAAAAAATAAAATCTAAACTAAATCTAAACCAAAAACTAAAACTATAAACTAAAACAAATCTAAAAAAAAGTTAAAAACTAAAATCTAAACTAAACTAAACTAAAAAATCTAAACTAAATCAAAACTAAATCTAAAATCTAAAAATCTAAACTCTAAAACCTAAACCTAAACCCTAAACCTTAAACCCTAAACCTTAAAATGCTAAACCTTAAATCCTAAACCCTACAGCCTAAACCCTAAACCCAAAAGCCCCTAAACTAATCATAAACCCTAAATTTTAAACTCTAAAATAATCTAAACCCTAAACCCAAAACCTTAAACCCTAAATTAACCCTAAACTCTAAACCCTAAACCCTAAACACTAAACCCTAAACTCCAAACCCTAGAAACCTAAACCTAAACTAAATAAAATATAAAAATAAATTAAATTAAAAAACCTAAACCTAAATAAAATAAAATAAAATAAAATAAAAACCTAAACCATTTCAGGCGATTGTAAGTCCAGCAGTCAGGGTGGTTTACTCTCTCTTGTGGAGATAAACCTTATACCCATCTTCACTTAGATTTAGGACGCACTTTGATTCTTACTAAAGCTCCCTTGATTTAGGATTCGAGGTAGCTGTTTCCTTTGGGCTACAAGAATAAATCTTTACTCTTAGGCATTTCCACAACCTTGTTGTGAGATTATAAGTCCTAGCTTTCTAATAAAATATCAACTTTAATAAAATTAATTTCTTCAATTTCAAATATATAAAGCCAAATCATGGGATAGTTTGGGATGCTCACTAGGCTTCCTAGTATCATGAGCATCCCCTACTCATCTCCCTTTAGTTTCGATAATAAGTCTCTCCTTTTGATCTATCCCACTTGATTTTTCAAGCATAACTAATTTATTGATAGTCCTATCTTTGAAATCTTTGGAAACAATAATTGTTTACTTTAATTGAGAGTATTCTTAAGGAACTCACCTTCCTTAGGATGTAATTAATTATGGGGGCTTGCCCCCATAGAAAACTTTATAACCCAGTTTAAATAAATCCTTCTTTATTCATCCATGTAATGTAGGAAAAAATCTCTGGTATATTCGAAGACCCATCATGCCTTAGGAGTCCTTATTAGGTGATTTGGACTATTGTAGGGTAGTGAATTTTATCTTTTGAGATAGTGCACCACTCCTTGATGTCATAGCCGATCACTTCAATAAGTACACCCTCAAATCTACATGGTGACCCCCATACAAAAAATTGAAAATAAACACCACAAATTTTTTTGGAGACTCCATTGGGGATAGTTCCTCTCTCCATTTCTAGTAGGCAACCATTATCTCCAAGCATCGATAGTGGACTTGTATTTCATATGAGTCCAAGACTATCTTTCTTTCCATTGACACTTAGCTTATTTCATTCTTAAGCAAAGCTAGCCGTCATCCTTTAGGTTTTAGGACCTCCCTCATTATAGTTCTTGAAACCCCTATTGGGTCTCCCAATAGGTGAAAAATAAAATTAAACAATGAAAGGAGATTACAAAAAACTTGGAACCTCTTTACCACTAGCTTAGCGAGGCAAGGTTCATTTTATATTTAAGAAAAAAATAAATTCTTTTGCAAAATGTCACTTCCCAATAGCACTTTTTCATAATTCACATAATAAAAGATTTCTGCATAGAATTTATTTTCAAAAAGCACAAAACTCGCATAACTAAAACCTCATATAACAATCCCCATGATTGTTACATGGAGATTCTTTTCAAAATCAAAATCATAATCATTTTTCAAAAGCATCATAGTTATCTCCATTCAACATACCCAAATTTGTTGAATGAAGATTTTCTTTTCAAATAAAATCATAGCATGAAATTTGAAACTCCACCTAACATATGTCACATATGCTAGAGTTGGAGTTTTCTCCCTTTTCAAAAGCACCTTTTTAAAAATAGTTATTTCCATTCAACATATCCAAATTTGTTGAATGAAAATTCTACTTTCAAATAAAATTATAGCATAAAATTGAAACTTCACTTAACATATCTCACATATGCTAAAGTTGAAGTTTATCTCTTCCCAAAAATAAGAATCCACACACATGAAATCAAGATATATTTTGAATCCCCATTTGGCATACCCAAATTTGTAAAATGGGAGTTCCACTTTCTTTTGAAAGATAAAAGTAAGTTGAAATCTATTTAACATGCTTGCATTTGTTAAATAGAATTTCTCTTTTCCAAAATCTTGAAAATCATGATCAGATTTGATTCTCACTTAACATACCAAATTTGTTAAGTGAGAATCTCATTTTCAAAACATAAATCATATCACATTTGATTTCCACTTTACATACCAAATTTGTTAAGTGAGAATCTCATTTTCATAAATCATATCATGTTAGATCCACTTAACATACCAAATTTGTTAAGTGAGAATCTCATTTTCAAATCATATCATGTTAGATTCGCACTTAACATAACAAATTTGTTTAGTGAGAATCTCATATTCAAATCATGTCACACTTGATTCTCACTTAACATACTAAATTTGTTAAGTGAGAATCTCATTTTCAAATCAAATCATGTATAATTTCCACTTAACATACCAATTTTGTTAAGTGAGAATCTCATTTTCAAATCATAAATACATTTGATTCTTACTTTACATACCAAATTTGTTAAGTGAGAATCTCATTTTCAAATCATAATCACATTAGATTTTTGCTTAACATACTAAATTTGTTAAGTGGGAACCTCATTTTAAAATCATATCAAATTTGATTCTCATTTAACATACTAAATTTGTTAAGTGAGAGTCTCATTTTCAAATACATATCAAACACATTTGGGCCTCTACTTAACATACCAAATTTGTTAAGTAAGAAGCCTCATTCTCAAATCAACATATATCACACACATGACTAATCAACACAAGCAAAGATACCTTCACAAAATTTTCAAAACATATATTCAAAACCTCTTCTTAGCATACCTAATTTTCTATGTAAAGATTTTCCAAATCAAAATTTTCAAACAAGATACACAATGCAAATATCTTCAAAAAGTCTCTCCAAATATTTGAACCCTGCTCAACCTACTTAAATTCGTTGAGTATGGGTTCTAATTCAAAATCATATGGCAAAGTCTCCCTTCTAAATATCAAAAAAAAAAATCTCTCCAAAATTCAAATGAACCTGACTTAGCATTCCTAAATTTGTTAAGTATGGGTTCGAATTCCAAATTAAGTACATAAATCTATGATTGAAGACAAACATCAAAGCAAGGGTCTCACTCAATCTTACTTCAATAATTGTAGTGACTTCAGCACAGTTTGTCAATCCAACTTCTAGTCATTATAGTGATCATGGGTCCCAGCAAATTCGTCTTTACTTTCTCCTCTGGTATAGATCTGGCATTGGATTAGGCCAATCTTACCACAACTGATGCCTTGCACTTAATCCATTTTAGCCGTGGCTTTGAGGGGGTCTGTGTCACCTGTGAGGGGTCCGTCAGTGACCTCACCACCACAGATGAGGTGAATGCACTCATCCACCTGATATCTCGTCGACTGAAGTTTCCTCCACTGAAGAGGAAGGCCACATTGGTTTCCATGCCCCGTTCAGTGATAGTTTCGACACCTACCCATCCAGTTGTCCCTGCCATAGCTACAGCGAGAGTTGCTACCTCCTCGTTGGTCACCCCAAAGGGGAAGGCTATATTTGCCTCTAAGATAGTCTCCTCCATTTTCAAGGTAGGTACTAGTTCATGCTCTACCTTGCTCACTCGCACTCAATGTTGCATTAAAAATCAAATGATTAAGCGGGAGCACGAGCGAGCAGCCAGAGAGCTTGACGTCGCTTCACATGTGGCTGAGGAGGGTTCTCCCCATGAGACCTCTCCACTTCTGAGTGGTAGTAGGTTCCACCCCCTCTTGGATTTGAATGGAGAGGAGGATTACCAGAGGATCGCTGCTTCTCCTCCACCACCAGCATACCATGAGATACCAACTAGGGAGTATAGGAGGCCCTATGTCGGACTTAGAACTGTTCTACGCCAGGTCGACAGAGCATATGGATGCTCGTAGTCTGGTACCTTATTTAATTTATGATCGGTGATCCCTAGGAGTGCTAGGGGTCAGATCCATAGAGAGAGTCGTGGAGGCTCGAGTATTTGCTCAGGCAGGTAGGAGAGAGTGATAGAGGTATGCCAGGCAATCAACAGCCTCCGCTTTGATGAATTTTCTTGATCGTCATCTCATCAGGGCTGATCATTCAGATAAGATTATTCTTATTGGCACAACCCGCCATATGCAGAAATCTCCCATTGAGGAGCAGTCAGTGTTACCATCACACCGCTCCCCTCATTGTCCACCATCACCCGTTCAACTTACATCATCTGCCACCCCTGCCAAGGATCAGAAGCCCCCATCCGAAGAGACCTTCCCCTCTGGGGATCTGATTATAGCCCAAGGATCCTGCTCCATCCATTCCACCTACTGAGGTGTGAATGAGCTCCACTACTTGATCCCCTACCTCAGTTGTAGCCAGGCAGGAGTGGTGACCTAAGAGTATCATCATCGCACCACCTCCACCTTAGCATACAGAAATAGAGAGAGGAGGCACAGATACGGTCCCCATAATAGTTGTTCCTCCTAGCGAGGAAGCCATGATAGTAGGCAGTGTTTGTTGCATCTGTGAGAGAGCACCTATAGCTAAGTTGGTATTTGTCCCACCCCATATAGTAGATCGATTATTAAATAACATATTAGCTGATTACTTTGTCAAGAAGAGGTAGATTCTTGGGAGTGACTGTTCATGTTAGCTTCGACCCTGATGAGGATGATATGTTGGATGATACAGTTGAGGTCCACATGGTTGATACTGCATCTTCACAACAAGATCAAAATGGCCATGAAGGTGTCGTGCTTGAGGAGGGTGACACTTACCACTCGACTCAGCACCTCCTCTACCAGCTTAGATAGAGGGATGATCACATTGACCAGAGAGGGAAGAAGATTAAGGAATTGATGGCAGTAATTGTAGCATTGCAGAACTCAGCCTCAGTCTCACAACCTCCTCCTATAATAGCCGACCGTCCAGAGTTGGTACATACCCTAGAGCATCCTAGGTGCACTCCTACAAAGGATGATGCGGTAGTTTGCATAAAAAGGTTATAGATGGCACCTCCATGCACAAAATGGATATCAAGCATATGGTAGAGCAGTAAGTAAAGGAAGAGATGATGCACACCTGGAGGAGCTCATCTATTCCAATGGGTAGACCATACCCAGAGGAATTTGATGCAGTTCAATACCCTAAGGGTTTTGTGCCACCATCCTTCAAAATCTTTAATGGCAATGGGAACCCGCTCTAGTACACTGCACATTTCAGAGCCAGTTACTGCAACATCGGTGGTAGTGACGCATTATTATTCAAACTTTTTGTTAGTAGCCTAGTACTGATTGCATTTGATTGGTATGTTGAACTGTTCAATGGCTCGGTAGGGACTTTTACTGAGTTAGAGCACCTCTTCATCAAGAGGTTTGCGGAGCTCATCAAAGAGTAAGTGTAGACAATCTTATTATAGTGACACAAGCTCCTAATGAGTCTCTTATTGATTATATTCTCAGGTGGTGCAACCTGAGCATAAAATGTGAGCCATAACTATTCGAAAAGCATGCCATTGAGATTCTTCTCAAGAATATTCATGGCCCAGTCGCCTTCATGCTTAAGGGCTTTACCATCCATACATTTGAGAAACTAATTAACAAGGCGACTAGCCTACATGAAGAGGCCAAACAGTTGCCCTTTCTCAACCAATCATCTTGGCCCAAGCCATAAATGGTATTCGAGAAGAAGCCAGGAATAGTTATATCAGTGGATAAAGGGAAACAACCAGTCAGAGTCCAGTATGAGAAACCATGAGCTCAGCAGCCTCCTTTTCCACCTCTTCTGCCATCGTCTTAGCCGTCATATCAGCTGCCTCATCTGCCACAATGACCATTCCTACTGCATCAGCAGCCTACCCAACAATGGTATTCTTACCCCTGCTAGGTAGCTATTACCCACCCACTCTTGTTCATAAATTGAATAATCCATATTCATTCAAGAGGGAGGTAGTTAAGAAAATCTTTAAGAATCTCTTAAAGAAATTTGACTTTTAGTTGCCTGAGCCCAGAAGGTTGGAGGATGAGGGCAAGAGTGATGATCCTAACTATTACCTCTAACACCGCATGATTAGTCATGTCTTAGAGGATTATATTACATTTAAGGATTGCCTTGAGCATAGTTATCCCAAGGAGTACTTATTAGAACAACCTTTCAGTTCTATTAGAGTAATTCTTGGGGAAACCTGAATTCCTCTTAAGACAAAAGAAAATTGGGATATTGACTTATCCTGAACCTCTAAGAAAGTAGTTTCTAAAATTAAGAAACTCTTTTTATAGGTGCTTGAGGTAGCTCAATCCTCCAACACCAAGGAAGGTTTGTAAGTTACCAAAGATAAATTGAAGAAGGTGACTACCCAACAACAGTAGCAGTGGTCCACTTTACTTTTCTAGGTCAGCCCAATAGCACAACCATCGTCCGAGTTCAGCACTTCATCCACAGTTACAACTACTACTTCTTCCTCCATAAGCTCCTCTTCTACCAGCAGGAGTGTTGTATCAACGTACAAGGGCATTAAATCCCTTACCCCGCTTACTTTATTAGAAATCGATCTGGAGAAGATGAAGGTGATATTAGAATTACCACCCCTAAAAGTCTAACTCAACTCAGATCATTTCAACGATAGTTGGCATATCTAAGACGCTTCATTTCCAACTTATCAGAAAGATGCCAGCCATTCTCAACACTTATAAAAAAAGATGTCAAGTTCAAGTAGGATGACAAGTGTCAACATGATTTTGAAGATATCAAGCACTACCTGATGACGCCGCTAGTTCTAGCAGCCCCTATCCCGGGCAAGCCATTGATATTATATACTGATGCATTAGATGACTCCCTTAGCACTTTGTTGGCCCAAACTAATGGCGAAGGGAAAGAAAATGCACTATACTATCTCAGTGTCATCTAATTCTTGATGAGGCAAATTACCCACCTATTGAGAAGCATTGCCTAGCTTTAATCTTTGCATCCAAAAAGCTACAACATTGCATGCTTTCTCATAAGGTGAACTTGATCTCCAAGATCAATCCACTGTAATATCTCATGACACGGTCGACGCTATCCGGACGGTTGGCACGTTGGTCCATGATTTTATCGCAGTTTGACATGACTTTTGTACCCTTCGATGCGATGAAAGGACAGACACTAGTATATTTCTCATAACTTATTTATATACTCATTTATATTCACATATTTAAATGAAATATAAATTCAAATCAATCAAATCAAATTCCAAATTCCAAAATTTTCCTAAGTCTTTTGATCCTCTCTTAAGGACTTAGCCTAAATCATGTTCAAACCACTTTAAATCTTTGAATTTTTCTCATAACCCATTTATATTCTCATTTATATTCACATATATGAATGATATATAAATTCAAACAACCAAAACCTACTCCAAAAATCAAACTCAAATTCAATCAAAATCCAACCTTAGTTTTTCAAGTCAAAATCTTGAACTTAGCTAAATCAACTTCAAATCAAGCCAAACCCTTGATTTTTCTTCATGATTCAATCAACCCTACAATCATGAACCCAAATATAAATATAAACTTCAATCACTTAACCAAAACTTAAATAAAAAATCAAATCCAAATCCATTCATGTTCTTCCTTTGAATATGAAATTGTCAAATGAACCAAAACCCATTTGACTTCAAGCCACTTGTAAATGGATTTATATTTCAATCATAAGTCCATATACAAGTTCAATCAAACTTCAATCAAGCTTTGACCAAGCCATTTGACCTACTAAGGCTCACTTGACCCAAAGTGACCTAAAGTACCCTTATGAGCTAAATTCTAATACTAACCAAATTGGATTGAATCAAACTCACCTAAACCTCTCATCATGATCAACAATCATCATGAGATGATCAATCACTCAAATTGGGTTAAACCTAAGGGTTGACCAAGTCAACACTTAGCCAAAATGAAACCAAACATAGCCAAAATCCACCATATGCCAAATTGATTGAAACCAATGATCTAAATTCATTCATGATCAATGTTCAACTTGACCAACTCAACATTTGAGCCTAACCTAGCCCAATTGGCCACTTGACCCAAGTTGACCCAACTTGACGTAAAAAGTCAAAATGGTCAAAAATTGATCTAAGCCAAATTGATTGAAACCACTAGTTCAAGTTCATTCCAAAACACTTGTTGAACTTGACTAAAGCTCCACATGGCCAACTAGACCCAACCTAGACTAATTGGCCATGGACCCAACTTGACCTAAATGGTCAAATTGAGCCAAATTCAAACTTAACCAAAATTGATTAAAAATAAAGATACCAATCCACTCATATGACCAACCAAACCTAAATCTACCCATGACCTAGCTCAAATAGGTCAAATGGGTCAATTTGGTCAACTTGACCCATTTGACCTAAATGAAGTCATATGAACCAAATTCAAACCTAAACCAAATTGAATTAAACCAAAGCCACCAAAACATTTCAAATGGTCATATGAACTTGACCCAACCCTTGGTTTGACCCAATTTGACCATTTGGTCAACTTGACCCAAGTTGACCCATTTTGGCCTAAATGGGTCAATATGAGCCAAACCATACCAAATGAACTCCAAATCCAATAAAACTTGGCCAAACCTATTTTATCAACATACCAAACATACCCAAATTCAAAAATCAGCCAAATGACCATTTACCCCTTGGCCATAGGGTAAATTTTGGCCAATTCTACTTGGAATTTGGTCAAATCCTCTTCATTCCACTTGGCACTCTCCTAGTGGATCAAGTGAACACAAGGGAGGGTGGTGCACCCAACCCAATGGGTTTGGGTCAGCTCAACATGACCCAATGGCCAAACTGAGCACATGCTTTGAAATGGCCACATGGGAATCTTCCTTACACTCAAATGGAGCACATTGGGAGTTCACCATTACACTCCCTAGCCTAAAATGAACTCAAGGATAGCTTAATAGCTCAAATAACCCACTGAATCAAGGCAATTGGATCAAAATGGCAAGCCCATGCTCGACCATATGATTGTTAAAGGGGGAGATATACTCCCCCTAATTCTTTTGAATCTACAAAGAGTTATAGTCGATTGAAGCCTAGGAACTCAGAGTAAGCGTTAGAGAGTGATCCTAAGCTTTCTAGAGAGAAATCCAATTTCCATCTTCTCAGTTTTCCTTAAGTGAAAATAGGGGAGCTCCATTAAAAGTCCATTTTACTCCACACCTAAAACCAAGCCAATTCCCTTTGCACACTCCCTCAGGGACCCCAATCAAGCTTGCCCAAGCTCTCTTTCAAGTTCTTGAAGCAAAGGAGGAGTCACATAGACCAAATCTGAGCTCACTTGAAGAAGGAGTTGGGATACTCAACCTCAACCCTCAAACTTTCAGCAAAGCTTCATCTCAACTAGACGAAGCTTCTCCAAGAGAATCAAGCGCCAGTGATTAGCTCCAGCGAGGTTAGCCATTTTTTGAGCATTAAACTCAATGTGGTGTGGAGTTTTGTGAAAGAAATGTTAATATCATAAGATCTTGACCATTAGATGTAATCTAAGTTGCATGGTGATAGTGTGGGTAACTTTTCATCCCAATCAAAGCTCAATCGAGCTCAGATGAAAGCTTCAAACATGGACGGTCTCCATGGATCATAGGGAGTGGCAGGGATGGATCTCTGGCCTTCCATCTGCACATTTTGGATGGATGGCTGAGATTTAAGACACGTAGGATTTCTTTTTACTCTTTTAGAACCACGGATTATCTAGCCGTCTGATCCTTGATCAGACGGCTGAGGAGAAAGCGCATAATGCCACCGCCATGCGGCCCTATGATGTGATGTTTTAAATAACCAATTAGAGCGTGCCGCATGTAAATCGCATGTCGCATCAGTCACATGCGTGGCACCGATGGGATTAAGGATTTAATTAGGGATTTATTTAATTCCAATTAATCTCCTAAGCTTATAAAGTTTATATCTCAACATAAAAAATCAGAAAAATATGAAATAAATTGTCACTGAAAGATAATTGAGTCTAGAATTTTATAAAATTGATTTTACTTAATTTTGAATAGTTCTTCTCTCTGATTTTGGGTTTTATTGGAAATGTTAATTTGCTAATTACCCTTTAATTAATTCACTAATTAATCCCAAACTTCTTGAGTGCATTAGGGAGAAGATTTCTGCCTCCCCTAAGTTTCTTGGGATTTATTAATTTCTTAATTGGGGAAATTACTTGTTCATTTCCTAATTATTCACTTATTATAATTAAGGTTAATTAAGGGTTTGATTAGTAATTTAATTCTTTGTTGAAGTTGATTAAGGTCTGTTCTAGTGAATGGGAGGTTTAAGGAATAATTTTGGGACATTTCCCCTAAGCTATTCCTTAAACCCCTTTTTTTCTTTAATCCTCTCTTAATTAAGGGTTAACTCACTAATTACCCCTTTAATCAATTTTATAAAATTCTAAAACATTTTAGAACTTAATTAATCTATCTTGGGTAGATGCTTAACTATTCAAAAGCCTAAGTCCATTAAGAAAATCAAAACCCAACTCACATGTGTGATGGGGTTATGAAAGTATTTAAGCTAAACCCCCTTAGTTTAATTAACCATTAATCATGAGCCAAATTGTATTAGGCCCTTTTCTTCCTAGGTGCATTGCAAATTTAAATTCCTTGTGAGATTTTATGTCATCTTATTAGCTCATAATTACTTGGTTAAGCATGCTAAGGTGGTATAGGTAAGGTGTAATTAAGATACTTAATTCATACCTTAACCTAATTAAAATATAAAATAGATCTAATCATCTAAAAATTAAACAAAAATATCAAATGCATGTGGGAATGGGTTAGGAACAGTAAACTCAATTCACATTTTCAAAATTAAATCAAACTCAAACATAAAACAAAAATTACATTAAACAAACTTTGATTTGCTTTCTTTCCTATATCATGAGATTGTCTTTAGGAATTAATTAAGGTGAATGTATTTACATGCTTTCAGTACTTTAGTTCTTTCCTAACATGCTAAATGTGTGTGTCATATGATTTCATACATTCATGCTTTTTAAAAATCAAATTTAAAATGAAAATGTTTCCTTTATGTCAAATTGCATTTTTTGGCTAAAATAGAAATATGAGTGGCTAATATCACTATTAAATCCAAATTATTTTCAAATATATGAATTAATTATCAAAATCTAAAGTGTTCCACTTATACTTTATTTATAAGCTTGCATGTGATAAAAATATTAAGATGTGCTTAGTGTAGTTTTCTTTCCTCTTTCTTTTAGCATAATTTTGAATAGGATTTGGCAAAGTGTATAGTTCATTTGAAAAGGACATAACACTTTCCTAATTCCATTTACTATTCATTCCTATGCTATGACTTAAGAAGGACACCTCTGCTTACATATATAAATTGCATAAACAAACCAAAATAAAATAAATACAAACTTTTGCATCTTTCTTTTTCCATTCATTTCTTTCGTACACATGCTTGTATTTAAGGAAAGTGGTATATTAGTCTGGACAACCCAGAATGAGAGGCTTTAAGTAGCCCTAAGTAGGTCTTGTACCTTATACCCCTGGTGCTAACAATGTCACCATACTCACTTATGCCTTTCATATATTCATGTGTGCATGTGAAAATTGGATAAGAACCTTTTTTTTAACTTAATGAAAATCATACATCATAAGCATTCAAATTTTCTTAAGTAACTCACCTAGCATTCATCATAAAGTGTGCTAAACATTTCTATTTGAATGTATAGATATGCACAGGATGCATCCATATGCATGTTGTACATGTTGGGAAAGAAATGAAGTGATGTGTGTTTTGTGAACCTAGTTCACTTTATTTAATCTTAAAATTCCTTTCTTTTTGAATAGGTTCGTTTAGAGTTCATCTAAACTTATGATTAATTAAAACACATAATAAGATATTCACTTAGAAAAACTAAAACATGAATATGCTTTAGAAATTACTTAAGGTATGGAAGGAAAGAGAAGTTCCCTTCTCTTTCCCTTCTCTTTATAACACTTAATAATTAATTGTAGGATTCATTTAAACCCAATAAAAATGCAAAATAAAATCAACCCAAAGCAACTAAACAACTTAAATGAAACCCTCCTCTAAGTTGAACACTCTTCACACTTAGAAAACTCTAACTTAAAGCCATAGCTAAGCATACCACACAAACCTTAAAAGCACACACATTACGCTAAGTCACCACTTCTAGCTTTAGGTTAGGGCAGTGCATGGTTTGATGCTTGCTTTTATTGTGTGATATATGTTTTAGTTAGATGTTAGGGTGTATGATCATAGAATAAATGGTAGGACGATTTAGTCTAATCATTATTTTCTATAGGGGATTGCGCTTAAAGGGCGCTATCATAAATAAAATTATAAATACTTTTCCTATGCAGGTGCTTATACCCCTAAGCATAATCCATTAGGCTAGGTGGACTTAGTGACCCATGTGTAGGGTGTTAAGTCCAATATACATGCTTGGGATTTGTATGGTTTATTTTAGCTAATCTCTATTTTGCAGTGTTAGTTAGAACTTTACTTTTCCTTTTCATGTATTTTTATAATTAGGATTTTGGAATGATTGTTATGGGGGATTAGGATGAGCATTGGTCATAAAATTTCATCTTATATACCATGTTAAGTCTTTGGAGCAACCACCTTCTAACCATCCAAAAGAAGGAACAAAAGTGAAGAAAGAAGAAAAGAAGATGAAAGAAACAAAGAAGAAAGAAGAAATGAAGCTTGAAGACCACCATAACATGAATTTCCTTGTTTAATTGTAATTTAATTCATTTGTAATTCGAGTTGTATAAGGGTAGAGCTCGACTACCCAATTTGTTTTCAAGTTTGTGCGGTGGTGCCCGACCACAAATGGCCTTTTTATTCTTTTGCCTTAGCTTTATAAATTGATTGATGATTTGTTTAGCTTGTGCTTTAAGAAATGACATATTTTTCCTAGTTTCTTCCTTACTTTATGTATGGCATGGATGTGGATTAGGCTCTTAAGGGAAAATAAATCTTCTACCAAATTAATCAACTCAAAATTAAAAATAAAGAATTCATAACCTCACCTAAAACTTAGGCTTAAAATCAAGATACAAAAATTAGCAACCCTTTTGCTAGATGAGTATTTCTTTTATATCATCATGCATAAATGCATCTTGTTTCACTTTTGATTGGAGGGATTCCACCTTTTCCAGAGAAACTTTGCTTAACCTCTGAGAGCCATGGTGGAAACACACCTCCCCCCTTCTCCCTAATTTTGGCCAATAATCTTACTTCTCATGCATTATGCATAAAAAATCTTATAGCCTGAGTCAAAAATAATTGTCCAAAAATGAAAATAAAATGTAATATGATTTACATTAGATTTAGGTCATTAAAGCATGTCCTTACATGATCTAGTCTCTTAGGGAGTGAGTTTAGGGACTTAATCTCTTTCTAAATAGGTAACAACCTAGCTATCTTGCATAAAGCGTATGACTTATCTACATGAATTTAAAATCATAGGAGGAGTTAGTTAGCAATCACCCCCAGGCAGTTGTAAGTTCAAGTAGTTGGGTGGTTTGTCCTCTCATGTGGAGGCAAACCAAATACTCATTTTTGCATTAGATTTAAGTCATGCTTTCGGCACTCGCCAAAGCTCCCTAGATTTAGGTTCTGAGGTTATTTTTTCCTTTGCAAGCCATAAACATAAATCCTCACCTCTTAGGCATTTTCATGACCTTGTATCATGGAATCATAAGCCTTAAAATTCTAATGAAAAATTAGCTCAAAATAAATTAAATCAAATTTCAAAAATATAAAGCCCAACCATAGGTTAATTTGGGATGTTTACTAGGCTTCCTAGTATCTTAAGCATCCCCTATTTATTTCCATTTGGCTTCAATAAGAACTTCTTCCTCTTGATCGATCCCACTTGAATCTTCAAAAATAAACCAATCGATGATTGTCCTACCTATTGAAATCTGTGAAGACAACGATCATTTGCCTTAATCGAGAGTTTTCTTAAGGAATCTCGTTCCTTAGAATGTAATTAACTATGAGGGCTTGCCCCTGTAGGGAAATTAATGAATCCCATTTAAAATAAAACCTACTTTACTTTTCCATATAAAGTAGGGGAATAATCACTGACACACCATCCTGCAGACCCATAAGTCCTTAGGAGTCCTTATTTAGGTGATTAGGTCCATTGTAGGGTGGTGACTTCTATCTTTCGAGATAGTACACCTTTCCTCAATGCTGTACCTGATCACCCAAATAAGTACACTTGCGATTCTATGTTGTGTCCATCTAAAGAAAAGAAGCAATCATCATCATATCAAATTTTCTTCTCCTCTCTTCCTTTGTTTTTATTATCATCTATCTTCTCAAGATGGATAAAGATAAGAAGAAAATAGGAGGGAGAAGAGGATGCATATTATCTTTGAATGATGAGATGATGATTGCTCACTTTTGAGAAGTTTAGAAATTAAAATTTTCACCTACAGAGATGTATTTTGATAGTGTGACTTCCTTTCTAAAGGGAGAAGAATCACGATCTACTCTTCTGAAAGGCAAGGGTAGGAATAGTTCTCCTAACTCTGGACCTTGAAGTGATGAGATTCTCATATCATCTATCTAATCCATGCACCAATAATGAAGCTGAATATGAGGCTCTGATTGTCAGTCTGAGTAAGCTATTAAATTATGCATCTAGAATATCAACATCTTTAGAGATTCTCAGTTAGTTATCAACCAAATCACTGGGTGTTATAAAGTTCTAAAGTCTAAGATCCATCATTACCATAAGTATACTATGGAATTATTAGCCCAAATCCTAGAGGTTACCATCTACAAGATTCCTCAAGGAGAGAATGCAACAACGGATGCATTAGCCAAGCTTTCCAAAGAGTCTCCATGTCTGGAAGATGAGTCCATACCAATAAGGGTCCAAAATAGATAAGTCTTATCCCTTGTTGATGCTGAACTCATCGAGAGACTCTCTCTTGAAAAGGAGAATGTCGTTGCCAAAAAGGATGAGGAGTTGGATTGGAGGCATTAATTCATGGATTATCTAAATATAGGCAAGCTACTTCAAGAGAAGTCATTAGCACATCAGGTGAAGCAGAGAGCCCTTTCATACGCTCTCATAGTTAGCAACTTATACCGGTGGTCCTTCGATCATATGTGGCTACCATGTTTGGACAAGCACGAATCCCATAGGATCGTGACTGAGGTACACTCAGGTTTATGTGGAGCGCATCAATCATGTCTGAAGATGAAAGCCAATATCAAAAAACTAGGATACTACTAGCCTTCGATGATTACAGACTGCATGGATGTAGCTAGGAGATGCCACCAATGTTAGGTGTACGGTGTGGTCCTATATCAATCACCCAACATTCTACATCCAACATTATCCTCATGGCCATTTGAGTGTTGGGGTACTGACATAGTGGGTCTGATCGATCCTTCTTCTTCCAAGGGTCACCGGTTCATTCTAGTTGCCATCAACTACTTTTCTAAGTGGGCGAAGGAAATCTCACTCAAAGAGGTCATATCTTAACATGTGCTCCAATTTTTTAGGAACCATATTGTATATAGGTTTAGGTATCTCGATGAATTATATCTGATAATGATACTACATTCAAGAGCACTAAAATTAACAGCTTTTCCTGGATACACAACATAGATTGGATAAACTCTACCATCTAATATATGTGGGCAAATGGCTTAGCAGAAGCCTTCAACAAAACTCTCATCCAAATATTAAAGAAGACACTCGACGATAACAATTGATAGTGGCATGAGCAATTAGTTGAAGCCTTTTGGGCTTACCACATCATATATAGAACTCCAACTCAATCTACCCCATTCTCCTTAGTGTATGGGTCTGAAGCAGTTCTTCCATTAGAAGTCCAACTCTCATCATTAAAGATAGTTATGGTTAGTAAGATCACAATAGAGTAGAACGCTAAGTTACGGTTAGAAGAGATCGAAGGTTTGGAGGGGAGATGCCTCCAAACATGCTAGGAACTCGAGTTATACAAAGCCAAAATGATTCAAGCTCATAATAAGTTGGTCTGTCCTAGAGATTTTTAAGTCGGTGAGCTTATTTTAGCTCTAAGAAGACTAGTTGTTGCCTGTTAAAAGATGGGAGGCAAGTTTGAACCCACTTAGGAAGGCCCTTTTATCATAAAATGCCTACCAAGGAGGATCTTATCAGGTTATAAATTGTAAGGGAGAGCGCCATATACTTCTAATCAACAGGCTCTACCTAAAGAAATATTATCCAAAAATCTTGTCCTAAATTAATCATCAATAAAATTTCTTTCATCTCAAATTCCATCTCTTCATATTGTCAAGGAATATCTTTGCTTGCGAATGCCATGACGTGTTTAGGATATGTGTAAGGGAACCCAAGCAGCATCTTATCCTTCATCAACACAAACACTAGCTACACAAGATCCTCCAGTGCTATTAGGATAGGTGTAAGAGAACCCAAGAGACATTCTATTTTGACTAGTACAACTAAGTTAGGTGTAAGAGAACCCAAGCATCATCCTTTCTTGGTGGAGTCACAACAGCCATTTATGGCACCATTTCATCCATTCTTCGACGTGTTTAGGATAGGTAAAAGAGAATCCAAGTGACTTCCTATTCCTTCTTCTGCAACACACACATAAATATCAAACAAATATATATCTTTTGTCTTGGGCTATTTTGATGTGGGCTAAAGCCCCCAGTGGACTCACTCATTAGCTGCTCTAGGTCGAGCTGACATGCTACTTTGCTAGTGTCTCATCCCAATGGTTACTTGTCTGGGGGATGTAAGTCTATAAGTTTTCTTCCTAACTTGACCATTGTAAACTGATGAGAGCCTTGTTAGTTTGGTAGGCCTTACTATGCAGTTGGTAAGCCACCTCATGTTAACTTTGCTTAAGAGGATATAAGTCTATATGCTTTCTTCTTGAACTAGCCATCATACATTAACTATGTTGAGTATATTTGAGGCTTAAGATAGGTCTTCTAGTGGCACATTTCCTCTTGACTACTTCAAGTTTGGGTCTAGTTCTTACACGAGACTCCCCACTTGGTAGTCACCCAGGGCTGAATAGTTTATGTCTCATCGATGTCAGGCTATCACGATGATCATTTCTATTTATGAAGATGTAAGTCTATAAGCATTCTTCTTAAATTTATCATCATAAATTGATGGGCACCTTAGGTTGGTTGATTATCGCCAAGCTGACGGTGACCCACCTGGTGGATACACCACTCATGGCAGATGTAAGTCTAAAAGCATTCTCCCGGAGTTGGTCAACATATACCTATAGGATTTCTTTAATAGGGTCCTGGATAAAGCCCCTAGCGGTACCTCCCCTATGGGCACTCTATTTGGATCATATCCTTAGCGACCCCATTTAGACACTACTTGGGTTACTTTTGGATTGGACAGTCCCACCCTTTCCTAGTAGCCACCCATGTGATTGGAGAATTTGTCTGGATATGCATTCTCCTTGTCTAGTAAGTCCGAGATAGGACCAAAAGATATAAGCTCCTTCTCAGTGGTCCCTCGCACACCAACAGGGTCCACACATATAAACAAGATAAATATATATCTTCGCTTGTGGATTAGGAGAAAAACCCCTAACGATACATTTTCCCAAGCAAGCATCCTATATTTAGGGCAGTGTCAGCAAAACTCCCTATAGAAATCACCTGATTACTTTTGAGTTAAGATAAGTCCCTGGGTCAGCACTCTCTAAGTAGTCTCCCTTAGGTCAGGTTCGACTTATTGTTCCACCAATAGGTCACCCCAGTGGTCATCCTTTCTTGGGGAGATATAAGTCTATCACGTATTCTCTCTAGCACGATTGTTGAAAATTGATGGGCAGCCTTAAGTCAGGTTTGATTTATTATGCTATCAACTGATGAACCTAGTGGTTCCTTTTTTAGGAAGATTTAAGTCTACAAGATTTCTTCCAAACTTGACCATTGCACACCTCATGGCAGGTAGACTATCCTTTTGAATTTGTAAATCTAAGACATGTCTAGGCTGATATTATCTCCTTAGTAGATCCATTGCACACCGATAGGGTCTATCTAAAATTAAATTGATCTTAGCTATTCTTTAATCGATATGAGTCCTCAGTGACATTCACTCAAATAGTTACCTTAGGTTGGATTCGATCTGTTGTGATATCAACTGATCATCCAGTGGTTCTTTGTTCAAGAAGTTGTAAGATTCAAGCTTTCTTCCTGGATTGACCATTGCACACCGAAAGGCATCCCTTAGGTTAGTTAGCTCTACCTCACGGCCGGTAGACTATCCCTTTGGATTTGTAAATCAAAGATAGGTCTAGGCTGATATTAGCTTCTTCTCAGTAAATCCATCGCACACCGATATAGTCCATCTAAAATTAAATTGATCTTGGCTATTCTTGAGTCGATATGAGTCCACAGCGACATTCACTTAAATAGTTGCCTTAGGTTAGGTTCGATCCATTGTGCTATCAACTGATCACCTAAGTGGTTCCTTATTCAGGAAGTTGTAAGTATACAAGCTTTCTTCTTGGCTTAACCATTACACACCGAAAGGCATCGCTTAGGTTGGTTAGCTCTACCCCATAGCTGGTAGACTATCCCTTTGGATTTATAAATCTAAGATAGGACTAAGCTGATATTAGCCCTTTCTTAGTAGATCCATTGCACACCGACATGGTCCATTTCATCAAAATCACCATCCTCCCTCTAGTGGAGTCCAAATTAAATCCACCTTATCCTCAACCTAAGCTCACATCTCCAGCAGATGTGTCTTCAAAACTAAATCACATCCTCTCCCCAGTAGAGCCTCAAATCATAATCAAATCAAATTTTCATCTCCAGTGGATGCCCATCAGTTAAGTTAAATCAAATTTCTCTCCACCGAGACACAAATCATATCCTCTCTCTAGCAGAGCCCTCATGAAACCAAACCAACTCAAATTCCTATCCCTAGTGGATAACTTGAACCTGCTTCCTTAGTGGAAGGTTCATGCACTCATCCCCAACAGATTTTTTCTCCCCAAATCATATCAAACCAACTCAAACACTTATCCTCTCCATGGATAATCTAAACCTGCTTCCCTAATGAAAGGTTCACATACTTGATCCCTCAGTGGATTCTTCCTTCCTCTCTTATGCTTTGACATAAGTTGAGTTGCATTGCATTAAGATCTTGATTCTGTCTACATCAGAGTTTAGGGGTAGATCATTTCTGTTAGAGCTTGCAATCCTTTGGACATTGTTGATCATCTCGGTCAACGCCAATATGTGCAGTGTGCCTTGTTAGTTACACCACACCTATTGGGGGTCCTTTTGTTAATCTCACTTTTGGAGTGAGTTCTCAACTTCTCATCATAGATCTAGGACTCTTATAGACATTAAGAACTCTTTAGTCATAAAATACTTCTAGTGATTAGGTGAATACTTAACCTAAGCCTAGAGACTTAGAAGGATTAATCATAGGATTAGGCCCAGACTTAGGGACTTAGGAAAATCACCTACCCTATAGCCTAAACCCAATCCATATGCACCTTCTTAAACCTAATCCATGCTTCCTTCCTCAAACCAAACCTCAAATTCAAATCAAAATCATAAACCAATTCCAAATCCCTTCCTAAGATATTTGATTTTTATCTTATGGACTTAGCCCTAACCAATTCCAAATCAACCCAATTCAACTAATTTTCTCAAATATAAATCCAAATCTCAAATCAATTCCAAACTCTAAGTGATTGAAACCCATAATCAAATTCAAATTCTAAAAGCCTTCCTAAGCCATATGAACCACATTCAAATGCTTAGCCAAAACCCCCTTTAAACCAAATCAAACTCGATTGATTTCTATTTACAAATATAAATGAAATCTACCCTCCAATGACCAAAAATAAATCAAACTAAATCAATTCCCTACTTAACCCCTTTTGACATACATCCTTAGGTTTGGTAAAATTTGCTTCCAAAATCACTCCAAGCTAAAGTGATTTTCTCATGAATCATTTATATCTTCATTTATATTACCAAATATAAATGAAATATAAATCCAAATAGCCAAAACTAAACCCAAATCAAATAAAAAAATCCAATTCAAGCCCTTTTAGCCAATTTCTTGGACTTAGCCAAATCTCATCTAAATCAACTAGAACCCATGAATTTCTTCATGAGTCAATCATTCCTTCAATCACTTACCCAAATATAAATATAAACCACAATCACCAAGCCAAAATCAAGCTAACCCAAGTTAAACCCAAATTAGCCCTTTTGATTTGAAATTATCATATGAACTAAAATCCACATGGGTTCAAACCATTTGCAATTGGATTTATATTTCTATCTCAAAGTTATTAGTCAATACAACTAAACTTGAATCAAGCCATGATCAAACCAATTGACCCATTTAGGTCCACTTGACCCAAAGTGACCTAAGGACCCTTTTGAGCTTAATTCTAATCCAACCCACTTTGGATTGAACTAAGCCCATCCAAATTTCATATCATGATCAACAATCATGCTGGGTTAATCAATTACCTTGAATTGAGTCAAACCAAGTCAGCCTAGCTCATTGACTAAGTCAACATTTAGCCCAAATAAAACATAAACTAGCCAAAACACAACATATGACAAATTTACTGAAACCTTTGATTCAAACCAATTCATAATCAATGATTGAACATGACAAACCCTCAATTGAGCCAAACCAAGTCCAATTGGTCATTTGACCCAAGTTGACCCAAATTGGCCTAAAAACCAAAATAAGTCAAATCACAATCCAACCTAAATTGATTATAGTTAATGGTTCAAGTTCATTCCAAATTGATTATTAAACTTGACCAAAGCTATTATTGAGCCCAATTTGACCAATTGGTCAACCTAACTTAACTTAGCCTAAATTGACCTAAAGGATCAAATTGGCCAAAATCCAAATTAAATCCAAATTGATTCAAACCAAAGCCTACAATCATTTTCAATTAACCAATTGAACTTGAACCAACACCCAACCTAAGCCAATTTAGCCAATTTGGTCAAATTGGTCAACTTGACCTATTTGACATATATGAATCCAAATGAGCCATAATCAAATCCAAAGCAAATTGAATCAAACCAATGACACCAATACACTCCAATTGGTCATGTGAACTTGACCCAACCCTTGGTTTGACCCAATTTGTCAACTTGACCCAACCTAACCCAATTTGACCTAAATAGGTCAAATCAAGCCAAATCAAATTAAATGAATTCCAAACCACTTGAAATTTGGGCTAACCCACTTTTGATCCATCCCAAATCTATCCAAATCAAATTCATAGCCAAATGACCACTTTTCCCTTAGGTCTAGGGCATCCCATAAGATAAGACACTTTCACTTTTAGTCATTTCCTCCCCTTGGCCACTTGACACCCATTCATAGGTCCACTTAGGCCTAGGCAGTGAGGGTGGGTCGTTGACTCATGGGGATGTGAAATCACCTCCCCATTCCCATTGGAGCATTTCAAACCACCAAGGACACCCACTACTCCCATGGCAGCCACCTCCTAAACTTCTTCCACTCATAAGAGGCCAAGTGGAGTGATTCTCTGCCCAAAATGAGCTCCTCATGGTGACCATTTTATAAAAAAGTTGAAACAATCATGACCATCAATTCTCACCCAAACACAAAAACACACACTTGATTCAGCCCTAGCAGCCAAAGAGAGAGATCCCAGAGCTTTCCCTTGCATTTCTCGAGCTCCCCAAATTCCCCATTCTCAGTTTTACAAAAAACCAAGATAGGGGAGTTCACCTCTGATTGCCATTTGCTCAAACCTCTACCAAAGTGAAATTAACTTCTCACACAACATCCTTGGACCTAAACGAACATAAATGAATTTCTTCCTATCATCTCTGACCACCAGAAGTTGGACTTCGACCAAGGTCGATCATTTACGTGTCGTGGGTTGGTATTCTGAGAAAACCACACCAAATCAAAGCATGTGCGGCTCAACAGGGCTTCATTTCTACCAAAGGAAGCTTCCTCAATCATTGAAACCATCGGTCATAAGCTTCGGTGAGATATGCTATTAAAACTGATCCTTAGCTTAAAATAGGTTGGTCCTTTATGAAGGAAACTTGCATCTCATGTGATCTTCACCATTGTATGTGTTTGTTGTGCTTCTTTGATGGTATGGGATCAATTTGATCTCTATTCAAGCTTGGGTGAGCTCAGATCAAGCGACGATCGACGAATGGTATCCATCTCTTACAGCTCGGGAAAAGACAGATCATTGACCGTCCATTCCATGTGATCAAAATGGATGATCCTGATCTGATCACACATAGAACCCCTCATTTCTCCTTTAATTTGCATATTTAATCATGGCTGTCCAATCTCGATCGGATGGACCATGCAAAAATGCATTCTGCCGCCATCCATGTTGGCATTGAATGCGACAACTTAAATAATCAATCTCGTCGCACCATGTAGAAAGCGCGTCGCGTCAGTAGCCATGTGGTGCCAATGAGATTAGGGGGTTATTTAGGTTAATTAATCTATTTTTAATGTTGAAACTTCCAAAATTTATAACTAATTATAGAAAAATCCAAAAAAATTCAAATGAGAGATTATTTTAAAGGTATTTCAGAGGAGAATCCATTAAAATTATTATTAATTAATTTTGAATAATAATTTATGCTTAATTAAAGTTTAATTAAAAATTTAATTAGCCTAATTACTCTCTGATTAATTATCCAATTAATTTCAAACTTTTTAGAGATGTTTAGGGGGATGACCTCTGCTTCCCCTATTTTTCTTAGGATTTATTGAGTAATTAATTGGGAAAATCAATGGATTAAGCCTTAATTACTCTCCTATCTTAATTAATGATAATGAAGCAAATGAACAGTAAATTTATCAATCAATTAAGCTTATTAACCTCTGTTAATGGTGATGAAGTTTAGGGAAATGGATTGGGACCCCCTCTTCCAATCTTTTCCTTAAGTCTTCTCCATTCCCTCTTAAATAAAAAATTAATTAATACCCATTAATTAATTAATTAACAAAATAAATCAAAATCCAAATCATACCTGAACTTTAATTAACTAACTGAAAGGATTTAGGGATTGAGACTTAGGCTCCCTTCTTTATCTCTTTCCCTAAGTCCATTTCATATTATGGATTAAGGATAATTAAGATTTAACTAGATAATTAATGAACTTAACTAATTTGATTGAATCTACTCCCTAATTAACTCTTGGGTAGCTCTTTGGGTGTTCAATAACCTAAAGAGAGATCTAATGAAATTATGATTAGCTCACATGTGTGAGAAAATCATAAGAGTAATTAAGTGAGCTCTTTAAGTTTAATTAATTAATAATTATAAACCAATTGCATTAAGTCCCTTTCATTTCATAAGACCATTGCTATTTACTTTTCTATGTTGTTGCATATCATATTAGCTCATAATTGTTTAATTAATTACCTTAAGGTGACATAGGTATGGGTTAATTATTTGATTTAATCCATGCTTAACTTAATCAATCCATAAAATCAACCTAATTGCTTTTCATTAAATCATATTAACTTACACACATGAGAATGGGATTAGAACCAACAAACCTTCTTCACATTTCATAAATCAAATCAAACATAAAATCAAAAATGGCTTTAAGGAACTTTAGTTTATTTTAAATAAGCTTGTTCAATGTGAATATTATATGTCATTTGATTCATGCATTCATATCTTTTAAAATTAATCAAATAAAAATGATTTCCTTTATGTGAAATTTGAATGTGTTGACTTAATTAAAAATATGCGTGGCTATTATCACTACTAAATCTCAAACATATTTTCAAAAGCTTCTTAATGAACAAGGATATGCATTGTGACTTTAGTTATACATATATAGGGGGTGCATGTGAATATAAACTTAATGTATGAAGTGAAGTTTCTTTCTTATGCATAAGTAAGAATTTTAGTGGGTATATTAGTCTGTACATCCTAGGGATGCATGACTTTAAGTAGCCCTAAGGAGGTTCCTACCTCACTCCTTTGGTGTTGAATAATGGCGACGTACCTGCTTGATTTCATTATTTTTCATTTTTTATATTAGAATTTAGATAGAGCTTTATTTCATTTATATAAATAAATCAATTAAATTGAATCCAACATTTGTATAGTTTTTATTTCTATAGTTGCTTGCATATTTATGTATATTTAAGAATAGTAGGTATATTATCTGGACATCCGAGGGATGCACAGCTTTAAGTAGCCCTAGGAGGTTCCTACCTCATTCCCTTGGTGCGAAATAATGGTGTCGTACCTACTTAAAATTCTCATATATATATATATATATATATATATATATATATATGTGTGTGTGTGTGTGTGTGACATAACTAGTAGATGAAAACTACAATTTAATCAAATCAATTCTACTTTTGCATAATTCTCATTCTTATAGTTGCTTATGCATCCATATGTATCTGAGGATAGCCGGTATTTAAACTGGACATCCCAGGGACGCACGACTTTAAGTAGCCCTAAGGAGGTTCATACCTCACTCCCTTGGTGTTGAACAATGGCGACGTACTTGCTTAAAATGCTTATACATTTATGTGTACATTTGGCTAATGAATGAAAATTCCCTTTTCTATTAAAAAGAAATATGCATTTATACTTTGTTCAAGTGGTTGAATTGATTAATCATGTAACTTAAAGCTCTTCGCTTATGATTTTGCATAAGAATTTAGATAAAGATTTAAATTAATATGACAAAATAAGTTAACCAAATGAAATATCAATTCCAAATAAATTTATTTACTTTCATCATTCAAGTATGCTAAGATATAAATTGAATGAATATGTATGTTTAGGACTTAATAATGTGCATGTTATATATGATGGAAAGAAATAAACAAACATGTATCATGTGATGGTAATTAATTATAATTAATCTTAAGATTTCTTTCTTATTGAGTAAGGTTATTTAAAGCGAACCTAAACCTAGGATTAATTAAAATATGTAATAAGTCATTCACTGAAGAGAGTTGATTAATTAATTGGTTTTAGAAATGACTTAAGGAAGGGATAAAAGAGAGAGATACTCTCTTTCCTTCTCTTTATAACATTTAGTTGTTTTGTGTAGGCCAAATGAAACAAAAGAAAATATTAAGTAAAATTTACAAATTAATTAAACCACTTAAAGTGAAATCACGCTTTATGACTAAATCTCTTCATACTTAGGAAATTGTAACAAAGCCTAGCTATAATATACCACACAAACTTTAATACACACACATTAGAATTAAGTCACCACTTCTAGCTTTTTGTTAGGGCAATGCATGGTTTGATGTATGTTTTATTTTATGATGTATTGTTTTAAATAATATGTTAGGGTATATGTTTCATAGAATGGATGTTAGGCCGTTATTAGCCTAATTATATCTTTTGCAGGGTATTATGCTGAAGGGGCCACTCAAAAATAAATATAAATGCTTTCTTTGCAGGTTGCTTAAGCCCCTAAGCATAATCCAGGTTAGGATAGGTGAGCTTGGTTACCCATGTGCAGAGTGCTAAGTCCAAATTATAAATATAACTGCTTGGGTTGTATGTGTGTTTAGTAACACTTGTCTTGTAGGTGTGGTTAGATTTATTTTTCTATTTTTAATGTCATCTATCATTAAAAATTAGGATTAGTGTTATGGAGGATAAGGATGAGCATTGGTTAGAACGCATTGTCTTGGGAGGCCATGTGATTCCTTTGAAGTGAAGAAATTTAAATCAAATGGAGACATGAAGCTGAAGACATGAAGAATGAAGGAATAAAGACCCCCCATAACATTTTATGAATTATAATTATGCTTTGTAATCCAGGATGTATTAGGGTAGAGCTATGCTACCCATTTTCTTTTCAGGTTGTATGACGGTACCCGACTACACTGGCCTTTTATTCTTTTATGGTAGCTATAAAATATTTGATGCTTTGTTTATCTTGTTCATTAGGAATTACACCTCTTCATAATTTCTTTATAATTGGTGTTTGTTGTATGGCCTGAATGCGATTAGGCTCTTAAAAAAAATTAAATTTCTACCTAACTACAACTCATAATTAAATTTCTAAACAACTCATAACCTCATATAAAGCCTAGGCATTAAATCAAAATAATTAAAAGATTTAGCAACCCCTTAGATGAATGGTTGAATGCTTCGTAACATGCATATCATATTATTTCTCTCTTTAAAATAAAGGATTTTCATCCTTGCATGATAGTGGAATGCTTGATCTGTGAGGGCATCCCTTGTGGTGGAAAACACCCCTTTCTCATTGATTTAGCCAATAATCTAATTTCATCATGCATATAGGCATCAAAATCCCAAATCCTTTGTCAAAATGAAGTGTCAAATAAAATTTGAAAAGATTTGCATTATATTAAGTCATTACTCATACCACTCATGTTATAGTCTCTTGAGGGAATGGGTTTAAGGACTTTAGTCTCTTTCTAAATAATAATAACCTAAATATCTTGCAATTCATATGACTTGGCCACATGGATTTAAAGCGTAGGAGGAGTTTGTTGGCTGCCATTTTAGGCAGTTGTAAGTCCAACAGTCGGGTGGTTTACTCTCTCTTGTGGAGATAAACCTTATACCCATCTTCGCTTAGATTTAAGTCACACTTTGGTTCTTACTAAAGCTCCCTAGATTTAGGATCCGAGGTAGTTGTTTTCTTCAGGCTACAAGTATAAATCCTCATTTCTTAGGCATTTCCACTACCTTATGTTGTGGGATTATAAGTCCCAGCTTTTTAATAAAATATCAACTTTAGTAAAATTAATCTCTTCAATTTCAAACATATAAAGCCCAACCATAGGATAGCTTGGGATATTCATTAGGCTTCCTAGTATCATGAGCATCCCCTACTCATCTCCCTTTGGCTTCGATAATAAAATTCTTCTTTTGATCTATACCACTTGATTTTCCAAACATAGCTAATTTATTTATAGCCCTATCTTTAAAATCTTTGGAGAGAATAATTGCCTACTTTAATCGAGAGTATTCCTAAGGAACTCACCTTTCTTATGATGTAATTAACTCTGGTGGCTTGCCCCAATAGGGATATTTAGAACCCACTTTAAATAAACCCTACTTTATTCATCCATGTAAAGTAGGAGAAAAATCTCCAGTATATTCGAAGACCCATCATACATTAGAAGTCCTTATTAGGTGATTAGGTCCATTGTAGGGTGGTGATTTCTATCTTTTGAAATAGTGCACTATTCCTTGATGTCATACCTAATTATCTCAATAAGTACACCCTCAAATCTCTGTAGTGTCCCCCATACAAAAACCAAAAATGAACACCACATCCATCATCTTCGAGTTCTTTAGGTCTAGGCTTGGCTTCTACTTCTTCATCGTTTGTAAGAATAATTTCATAGAGATCATCTTCTTCATCATTGTTAATTTTGATCTCAGCTTCTATTATATTATAATAAATCCTATTTTGATGAGATTTTTGGATGAACCCAAGACCTTCAATGATAAACTTGTCACTTCTTCATGATGCTTGAGGACTTCTCTGGCTCCACATCCTGTTAATGATTTAAGCTCTATGTCTAGTAGTTTCAATATGAATTTAAAGCTTATGCATCATTCTTAGCAATTTTGGTGGATAGTATATTAGTATTTTTGTTGGCACCATCTCATTAGAATCTTCATGTTGAGTAGGCCGATCAAAATTATGAGGCCGAGACTCTTCAAATTTATAAAATAAAGTTCTTGTTCTGCCACTCTCACTCAATGGTAGCATATAGAATGTTATCAATTCTTCAATGTTATGAACCTTTAGTAGAGTGTTTTTTTGAAGTATTATTGAGGGATGAGTATAACTTTGAAGGAGCCATCTGACACTGCCAAGTGAGCTATCCATCTTGATGCGACCCTCTCAACCCTATTTTCATAAGTAGATTCAAAGTCATAGTCTGAATCAGAATCACTTATTTTATACTTTATCTTTCTTAAAAGCTTATAAGTTCCCTTAGGTTTGAAAGAAATATTTTCTTCTTCTTCTGTGTCACTACTCAATTGAGGAATTGATCATCTTAATTTAGGTGCAGAGTCAAGTTCTTTAGGGAGAGTCGGCAGTACCTTCTTTCTTTCTTTTTATTTCTGCTCTTTCACCTTATGAGGTTGCTTTTAGTTCTCGAAGTGGATACTACTTCCTCAAGAGGTTCTATTGGCTTAAGCTTTTTAGGGATGAAATATTTTGCATCTTGATAAATCTTTGCTTCATGCATGAAGAATGGTTGTAGGTTGCCAAGAATTCTGAACTCTTCTCCATCTTTTAGGTACTTCATACACTAATGTATAGTTGATGGGACCAAGCCATACTCATTGAGCCATGGCTAACCCAAGAGAGCTCTAAATGATGTATCAGCATTGATTACATGAAACTTGGCTTATGTATACAACTCCTGAAACTTGAGTGGGAGAATAAAAGAACCCAGGGTTTTTTTCCCATTCTCATTGAAACCATGAACCATCAACTTATCCCTCCCACAATGTTGGATATCAAGCGATAATTCTATTAATGCTTTTAGACTTAAGATTGATAGAAGAACCTTGATCAACCAATATTCAGTTGATCAAGATGTCATCACTCTCTATGGTAACATATAGAGGACAATTATGATCTGTTATTCCCAACATGAGATCTTCTTCAAAAAATATGATTATTGTGAGATCTTGAGTTTGCAATGATTCAGTCATACATTTTTAGTAAAGTAAGCTTTATAACTCTCTCAATCTTTGAGAGCCTATATACTCAGAGATCTTTTGGCATTAAGAGAGCCTCATGCACACTTAATTGTGCAGGGATCTTTCTCAGATGTGATAGAATATTATAATCTACCTTTTCGCTTGATTTAGGCTTTATTCTAAGATTTTTGGAATGATATTTTTATTGACTTCAATTTATTTTCCTTTATTTTTATTTGAATTCCCCTTCTTTGATGATGGTGGTAAGACTTTACCACTTATCAACTGAACTTAAATCACCTTGTCGTGCTCAGATTCTTCTAAAGAGGTAGCTTCTTCAAATTCACTTCTTATTCTAGAGGATTGACCACAAGAGTTAAACTCAGTTTTTAACTTCATACATTTCATATGTGATTATTGTTGATGAGTCTGACTCTTCTCCGTCGGCAATACATAAGCCTTCATTTGAACTATTATCTTCTTGTTGAGTCATTAGATAAAATTCAAATGCTAAGTCCTCAAGCACTGCTTTCTTTTCTGATAAGAATTTTGATGGGTTGGCCTTGTCTGTCTGACTACCATTGTCATCTTGGAGTGACTTATGCTAAAGAACATCTGACATTACATAAATAATTTGGCATGTCTCTACTGGGAAAAAATTCACCATTATCTTCTTCATCCAATTCAATAATATGGAGTTTAGGTATAAAGTTCGCAAACCTAATTGGCTATTTGGTCGGCTAGTGATATTCCTCTAAGTTATTAATAATCTTCTGAGTTATAGTCTTCTTTTTCTTTTTCTTTATTTTATTTGGTTTGATCAGCTTCTTTGAGAGATCTGGTAAAATTTGTGCCAGTTACTTTTTTCTTTGGGATGAGTTAGAAATGTTGTGGTGCCTCTGAGTCGATGACGTGGAGGTTGACGCATACAATCTCGACACTGCTTTCAGATCAATAGCTAGTTCAAGAGGCGATTTCTAGCTGACACCATGAACTCCTTAAGTTGCTTCAACATATTTATAGTATTTTTAGAGACTACAATTTCCCATTCTTCAACCTGAACTGATTTTTCTTTCTTTTTATCTTTAATGGATGATATGGAAGAGGATGTAATCATCCATATAGACTCTCTTTTCGGGTTGGCTAGAACACTATTGGATAATGTAAATTCACCTCATTGATACTTCCTTTCTAGCCAATCTTTGAAGACATAACAATCTTCAATAGGATGGCTGATCACCCGATGATAGAGACAGTAATTCAGATTATTGACTTGATCAGCTTCTTCAGGCCTTTTACTTTCTGGTAATTGTATACCAACTTTGACTGCTTGTCAAAATAATTTAGCCACACTGTCCCTTCTAAAAAAATATTATTTATTCATCTTTTCCTTAAGAGATGGCTGCATTTGCTCATCATCTCTTGTTGCTTGTTTTGGACGCTCTCCGCCACCTAAAAAAGTCCAAGATTTATCATTACTTCCTAATACAAATTTTGGCTATGGATTAGGATGAATAAGCTTTTTTTCTTTTATCATCATTATACATTGGTTGTTTTCCTTTATCTACATTATAGATTACTCATTTTTTTCACCACTTGGGCTATAAGAAGCGGCATGAGTTTCGTTTCTTCTTAAGACTGAAGGCTAATTTTTCTTTGATTTATCCGCATAGATTTCAGACTTAGGGCGATTTAACTTTCCAAATTTAGCCACCCTATCAAGCAATTCTTAAAATGTTGTAATTAACACCATACATAAAAATGGTGCCATTTTATCATCCATATTGCTCATTAACAGTTGGATCACATGTTCTACCTCCATTATTCACACTTCATGCTTAGGTTACGCCAACGAGTTACAAATTTTGTCACTGACTCATCTTTTCTCTTTTAGCAAGGTAAGTCAGCATTTCTTTATTGCGCAAACCTTTTCACCATTGTTTATAGCTCATGAGGTTTGGTGAATCATTTGATTCTAATTACCACTTGAAAGAGGTTGAGGTCAGGCTGTTGACGACTGATGAAAAAGTAGTGCATCATTTATTCAAACCAACTTCAAATTCAAATCAACTTCAAATTCAAATCAACTTTAAATTCAAATCAACTTCAAATTCAAATCAACTTTAAATTTAAACCAACTTCAAATTCAAATCAAATTAAAATCAATTTACAACTCATGTGATTTTCTTAAATCATAAATTAATTCCAAAATCCAAATCATGAATCAATTCCAAATCAAATGATTGAAACCCATGATTGAATTCAAAATCATAAAATCTTTCCTAAGCCCTTTGATTTCATCTTATGAACTTAGCTCAAATCAAATCCAAATCACTCCAAATTCAAAAGATTTCCTCATAACCCATTTATATTCTCATTTATATTCATAAATATAAATGAAATATAAATTTAAATAACCAAAACTAAATCCAAACTCAAATCCAAATCCAACTTAAATCCAACTTATACTCTTTCAAGTCAAATCCTTGAACTTAACCAAAACAAATCCAAATCATTCCAAACTTAAAAGATTTTCTCATAACCCATTTATATTATCATTTATATTCATAAATGTAAATGAAATATGAATTCAAATAACCAAAATCAATTCAAAACCCAAATCTAAATCTAATCAAAATCCAACCTATCCTCTTTCAAGTCAAATCCTTGAACTTAGCCAAATCATTCTCAAATCAATTCAAACCTTTGGATTTTGTCTTCAAACAAGCAATCCTTCAATTGCATACCCAAATATAAACATAAACTACAATCATCAAACTAAAATCAAACTAACCCAAGTCAAACCCATATTCACCCTTTTGACTTGAAATAGTCAAATGAATCAAAACTCATTTGGCTCCAGATCACTTGCAATTGGATTTATATTTCAATCATAAGTTCATATGTGAGTTCAACCAAACTTGAATCAAGCCTTGATCAAGCCAATTGACTCACTTGGGCTCACTTGACCCAAAGTGACCTAAAGCATCTTTTTGAGCCAAATTCTAATCCAACCCAAATTGGATTGAACTAAGCCCATTTTAGCCTCACATTATGAGCAACAATCAACCTAGGATGATCTACCACTCAAATTGGGTCAAACCAAGCCAAACAAAGCCTTTGACCAAGTCAACACTTAGCCTAAATAAAACTTAAACAAGCCAAAATTAATTATAAGCCAAATTGATTAAAACCATTGATCTAAACCTATCCATAATCAATAATTGAACTTGATCAAGCCATCAATTGAGCCAAACCAAGCCAAATTGGCCACTTGACCTAAGTTGACCCAAATTGACCTAATAGTCAAAATGGGTCAAATCTTGATCTAAGCCAAATTGATTACAACCAATGGCTCAAATTTATTCTAAATCACTTGTTGAACTTGACCAAAGCTTCAATTAGCCAACTAGACCCAACCTAGCCCAATTGACCATGAACCCAACTTGACCTAAAATGTCAAATCAATTTAAAATCAAACCAAACCAAAATTGATTGAAACCAAAGCTTGCAATACATTTCAAATGATCAACCAAGCCTAAACCAACCCATGACCTAACCAATTGGGTCAACTAGGTCGAATTGGTCAAATTGACCCATTTGACCTAAATGAACTCAAATGTACCAAAACCAAATATAAATCAAATTGAATCAAACCAATGATACTCATAGGCTCCAAATGATCATTTGAACTTAACCTAACCTATGGTTTGACCCAATTTGACCAATTGGTCAACCTAACCCAAATTGACCCAACTTGACTTAAATGGGTCAAATTGAACCAATTCAAACCAAATGAACTCCAATTCACTTGAAATTTGTCCCAACCCACTTCTGAATCATCTCAAATCTGCCCAAGTCAAAATCAAGTCCAAATGACCATTTTGCCCTTAGGTCAAAGTACCACCTATGGCCAAATCCACTTGGAATTTGCAATTCTTTCTCAATGCCACTTGGCATCCTTCTAGTGCTCCACATGGACACCAAGGAGGGTGGTGAACATGACCCAATGGGTTTGGGTCAGCCATGAACCAACCCAAGGCCAAACTGACCCCTCCAATGGGAATCCATCACTTAGATCACCTCATACACTCACCTAGCACATGGGCACTCCCTCTTCTCCACTCCTCTGCCTAAAATGAATCACATGGAGTGCCTAATAGCCTAAATCGACCAACCAATCTCCTTCATTGATAAAAAATGACAACTAGTCTTCTTCATCTGATCTAAGGAGGGGGAGATATATTCCCCCTCATTCTCACTCAAATGACAAGGACTGAATTTGATTGAGCTCTAGGAATCGAAAGCAAGCTTCTCCAAGCCTTAGAAAGCATTTTTGAGCTCCCCCTATTTTCTCCTTCTCGATTTTGCTCAAGCCAAAATAGGCGAGGCCAATCCAAATTCTAACTTGCTCAACTCTCCATCAAATCTAAATTACTCTTGCAAGCACCATTAAAGGACCTAGTCAAGCTCAACCAAGGTGTTGCCCAAGTCTCCAAACCACGGGAAGGGGGACTTTGATCAATGTCAATTGTCATTGAAGGGGAGCTTGATCAACCGAGCCATCCACTTCAAATCAAGCTTGATACCTTTAACAGGGTTTCATCTCTACTAGACGAAGCTTGGTCCTTTGTGAAGGGAATTGTAATCCCATTAGATCTTAGCCATTGGATTCATTACTTGTGCCTCCCTGAAGGTGTGGGGTGAGTTTGAACTCCATCCGAGCTTGGGTGAGCTTGGATTGAACGACGATCGACGGACGGTAGCCATCTCTCACCGTTAAGGAGGAGATAGATCACTCATCGTCCATTTCACATGATCGGAATGGACAGTTATGATTTAATCAAGTTAGATCTCCCTTTAATTTAAGCATAAACTAAGGGATTAATCACGACTGACCAATCTTAGATCGGATGACCCTTAGAAAAAGTGCGTCCACCGCCAGCTGACTCGGCAGCAGATGTGATAACTTAAATAACATATCCCATCGTGCTACATGGAAAGCGGGTCGCATCAGCCACCACATGGCCCGACAAGATTAGGGCATTAGTTAGCCTTAATTAATTTATTTTTAATGCTGAAACTTCTAAAATTCATAACTAATTATGGAAAAATCCAAAAAATACAAACTCCAATTCATTTTAAAGATAATTCAAAGGGGAATGGATGACTCATGGAGAAAGCGCATCTGCCACCAATTGACTCGCCAACAGATGGGAAAACTTAAATAACTTATCCCATCGCGCCACATGGAAAGTGCGTGCATTAGCCACCACGTGGCTCAACAGGATTATGGGGTTAATTAGCCTTAATTAATTCATTTTTAATGCTGAAACTTCTAAAATTCATAACTAATTGTAGAAAAATCTAAAAAATATAAAGTCAAGTTTATTTTAATGATAATTCAAAGGGGAATAATAAAAAAATAAGTTTATTTGATTTTAAATGGTAACCTTCATTCAACTTGAGTTTTATTGGGAATATAATTAGGTTAATTACTTCTTAATTACTTCAGGAATTAATTACAAACTTCTTAGGTTGATTACTAGAATGACCTCTACCTCCCATGATTTTCTTGGAATTTATTATTGGGTTAATTAGGGGAATTGATTGATTCACCTCTAATCACTTTCTTAATTAATTAAATGATTAATTATCTTATTAAACATTGATAATTTTTTTAATTAAATTTATTAATCATCATTAAATTATGAATGGACTTAGGGAATGAGATTAGGATTTCTTTTCTAAATCTTTTTCCCTAAGTTTATTTCATTTGAATAAAGACTTAATTAATTTGTAAATTGATTAATGATTTAATCACCTCATTAATTAACTCAATTAACCAAACTCAAAATTAAATCACTCAAGAACTTAATCTCTTAATTCTTGGGTAGATTATTAGGTGTTTAATAACCTAAGAGACTTCAAAGGAAATTATAATCAAACTACATGCGTAGGATGGTTATGAAAGTATTTAATTAAACACTTTAGCTTAATTAATCAATAATTGTGAGTCAATTACATTAGGCCTATTTCTTTCTTAGGTGCATTGTTGATTTAGATTCCATGTGATTGCATATCATATGTTGGCTCATAATTACTTGTTTAGTTATGTTAAAGTGGTGTAGGTAAGGGGTAATTAATGGATTTAATTCACATCTTAACCTGAACAAAACATAAAATCAACCTAATTATTCTAAAATTAAACTAAATTAATTCACATATGGGAGAAATGGGTTATGGCCATCAAACTCTTTCTCACAAATCATTTTCAAATCAAATCCAAAAATAAAAATCTCTTTAAAGAATTTTGATTCATTTTAAATAATCCCATTTTATATGATTGTCCTTATGAAGTAATTAGGGTGAATGAAGTCATATTCTTACATCCTTTTATTTCTTTCCAAGCATGCTAAACTTTGTTTGCCATATGAAATCATGCATTCATTTCTTTTGAAAAATCAATTAAATGAATTTTTTTTTTATGTCAAATTGTATGTTTTGGCTAAAGATTAAGAATATTAGTGGCTATTATCACTATTAAACCAAAAAGTATTTTCAAAACTTATAAATCAAAGAAATGAAGTGATGCTACTTATAAGTACTTATAAGCTTGCATGTGATTATAGCATAAGATGTGTATTATGTGATTTTCTTCTCCTCTCTTAACATGGATTTGAATATGATTTGCAAAGTGTATAGTTCATTTGAAAAGAATATAACACTTTGATGCAGGGCATCATCGTCACCGTCATCGACGTCATCATCATAAAGCTTAAATCCATGATTGGGCCTTTTGTTATAATTTAAGTTATGTATTATTGGGCTTTTATATTTTGTATGTCTTGAGCTTATATGTATTGGGCTATTCTTATGTCATGACCCATGAGTCATTATAGTAGGTATGACACTTTGGGTAGGTATGGAATGAGTGGTAGGTTTGATAATGGTGGTAGGTTTGGTAGGTGGTGGTAGTAGTTATGATGGTGTTAGGTTTGAGTTTGAGTTAGGTTTGAGTATTTAACTCTCAATCCTATAAATAGGAAGACTCTTGTAATGCTTGGCACTTGAATTTGGAATGAAAGTTATCTTCTTAAATTTCTTTTACTATTCTTTTGTGTGCTTTCCTCTTGAGCAGACTACTTGAGTGTGTGAGTTCACGCCCTTAGAAGGACTTCTAAGGAAGGAATGCGATCTTCTCGGACTTTGTAGAGGTCGACTTATCCCCGCTTATTGTTATTTTAAATCTGCTACAAGTTAGATCGTTCATAACTTTTCAGTTATTTCTTTGCATTTATAAGATTCAGGTCTCTAGTGTGGTTGACATAACTTTAATTAAGATCTTTTCAACTTCACTAAATTCATAATATTGTGAATGTGCTCAATAGTAGTGTGCATTTATCATTACTCTTTGTGAGGATTTAAGAATTATCGATGTAATAAATATCACATCATAAAAAGCACCCTTGTCCTACATCATATTTGGTATCAGAGCAAGTATGTTTCTTTGGGAACATCTTGTTGAGTTTTATTTTTGCATTAGAGTAATCTTGCAATTCATTTTTTTAAAAAAAAATCATACAAATTTTTTTTCTTTTAATTGTGTCTTTGATTTCATTATATTGCATTTTTTCAAAAAAAAATTTATTAATTAAGTATTTGCTTATATTAATATTTTTAAAAGAATATCATCATGTCAACTCGTAGTGGTCTTAGATATCAAGATCAATCCTTAGATGAAAAACATGTTTCCTATGAATTTTTACTAGAAAAAATAGAAAAGCTTACCCTTATGCACCAATAAACCTTTAATGAATTCCAAAAAAGATTTGAAGCCTTAGAACAAAAAGTAGGTAGGCTTACAACACTTTCACCAGAAACTAACACAATCCTAGGACACCAACTTGAAGAGAGAGAAGGTCATCATGTTGATCCCATTCCTCTTCCTCTCCCACCCCCATCCACATTCTCCTATTAGACCCCATTATCGCCCTAGGAACAACTTTAATGAATATCCTGAGTTTGATGAGTACTTCCTCACCCACCTCATCGAATAGGAAGACAATTAAGATGAGATGAAGGTTATGCTCATCGAACTCCTTATGAGCATTATCCTCGACATTACGAGCCATTATCTAATTTTGTTGCCCGCGTAAGAAACTTGATGATGTTATTAGGGTTAAAATTGATCCACCTACTTTTGATGGTCGACTTGATCCTAAAATTTTCTTAGATTGGTTAGTAGACATGGACCAATATTTTGATTGGATGCCCATGTCAAAAGAAAGACAAGTTCATTTTGCCTGCATGAAAATAACTAGTCATGCTAAGACTTATTATTGGGTTAATCTCACATGAAAATATCAACGATTAGGACAACCACTTATTGCTTCTTGGGATGAGATGAAAGAAATTTTAAAGCAAAAATATGTACCATTAAATTTTCATGATCAACTTATGGATGAAATGACTACGCTTAAACAAGGATCTTTAACTGTTGTTGAGTATATGACACGGTTTGATGAATTGATGAACTATTGTGATGTTAGAGAGGATCACCGCACAACAATCTCTAGATTTAGATCTAGGTTACTATTCATAATGATAACTCGAGAAATTTATTCTCTTGAGGATGCATTTCGAGTGGCGACTCAAATTGAACAATATCTTAGATCACAACTTTATAAGTGATTCACAACTTCATCTACTAACAACTCTCAATCGCGTGTTAACCCTCCTACTTTAGTAGTTCCTAAAGGACCCAGTGAAACAAAAGGAAAAGCTTTAGTGGGAACATCTAGCTCTAAGACTTCTAGCATTACTTATTTTACATGTGGTAAAATTGGTCACTATGCAAATACTTGTCCTCGTCGAAACTTACACTTAGATTATGAAAATGAGGATCAACAAAATGAAAATAATGATAATCAAATTGCAGTTGACCCTTGTGAAGAAGCTAGTGATGCAGAAGAAGCATTAGATGAGTCTCATATAGCTGTTATGTGTTGTGTGTTAGCAACCCCACAGCTAATAATGATTGGAGGCATCATCAATTTTCCACACTTATTTTAAGAATGGTGAAAAGACGTGTAAGTTAATCATTGATAGTGGCAGTTGCATGAATATTATTGCTACCTCTGCTTTAGCTAGGATGAAGCTCACCCCAGAGACCCACCCACAGCCTTATAAGGTTGCTTGGGTAGATAAGACCTCTATCTCTATATCTCAATGTTGTCTTGTACCCATTCAATTAGGAGAATATAATAATAAAATTTGGTGTGATGTTCTTCCGATGGATGTTGCTCATATACTTTTAGGTAGACCTTGGCTTTTTGATATGGATGTCACAAATTATGGACGATCTAATACATATGCTTTTAATTTTCAAGGTAAGAGAATTGTCTTAAACCAAAGCCTAAAGAGGTCACTCCACTTCAACCCCAAAATTCTTCTCCACCCATAGAAAAGAAATCCCTACATATTATTAATAAACGTCAATTTCAACAAGAGATTAATGGGAATATCATTTTTGCATTAGTTGTCCTAACCTCTAAAAATCAACCTTGTGTTAAATCATTCTCATCTGAAGTACGTGAACTTTTGTTGGAATATCAAGATATTTATCATGAAGAACTTCCTAGTGAGCTTCCCCCATTAAGAAGTATCCAACATGCCATAGAGCTAATTCCTGGATCATCACTCCCAAATTTGCCACATTATCATATGAACCTAAATGAACATGCAGAGCTAAAACAATAAGTTGATGATTTATTATCAAAAGGGTTTATCGAGAAAGTTTATCTCCATGCGGTGCTCTTCTTCCCCCCCAAAGAAAGATGGTAGTTGGTGTATGTGTGTAGATAGTGCTATAAATAAAATCCATTGTTAAGTATAGGTTTCTTATACCTAGACTTGATGACATGTTAGATATGATGGCTGGATCAATAGTTTTCTCTAAAATTGATCTTAGAATTGGATATCATCAAATTCATATGAGAGAAGGTGATGAATGGAAAACTGCATTCAAGACAAAAGATGGTTTGTATGAATGGCTAGTAATGCCTTTTGGATTGACTAATGCTCCAAGTACATTTATGCGAGTAATGACTCATATCTTATGGCCATTCATTGGAAAATTTTTAGTTGTGTACTTTGATGATATTTTAATTTTAGTCAAACTAAGAGTGATCATGAGAAATATTTATGACAAGTCTTTGAAGTGCTTCGTGAAGAAAGACTATATGTTCACTTAAAAAAATGCTCATTTATGACATCTTCAGTAATCTTCTTAGGATTCATTATTTCTTGTGATGGCATCTCTGCCGATCCCGAAAAAATTAAGGCTATTCAAGAGTGGCCTACCCCAGCCACAATTCATGATGTACATAGTTTTCATGGGTTAGCCACATTTTATTGAAGGTTTATTAGATTTAGCACTATTATGGATAACTCAATGTCTTAAAAAGGAGACTTTGTTTGGACAAAGGCGCATCTTGATATTCTCTAAAATTAAAGAACTTTTAACAAGTCCACCGATATTACAATTGCCAAATTTTGACAAAGTATTTGAGGTGTCATGTGATGCTTCTGGAGTTGGTATTGGAGGTGTTCTTAAACAAGAAGGACATCCTATTACTTTATTTAGTGAAAAATTAAATGAAGCGTCAACAATATTTTACATATGATCGTGAGCTGTATACTGTTATCCAAACTTTATGTTATTGGCGACATTATCTTCTTTCATGAGAATTTATACTTTATTCTGATCACGAAGCGCTTAAATATCTAAACACCAAAAGAAACTTAGTTCTCGTCATGCGAAATGGGTTCAATTTCTTCAAGAATATATCGTTTGTTCTTAAACATAAATTAAGAGAACAAAGTTGGATGCCTTAAGTAAAATATGTACATTATTAAATACCATGAGTGTGAAGGTTCTTTGGATTCAAAAGGTTAAAGATGATTATCCTAATTGTAAAGATTTTCAACAAATTTTTGAATCTTTGAAATTTGATGTTTCAATTAATAGTCAGATTATCAAATGAGATGGCTATCTCTTTTGCACACTAACTATGTATCCCCGATTCATCACTTCGAAATTTTCTTGTTGAGAAAATTCATTCAGGAGGTGTATCTGGTCATTTTGGTCGTGATAAGACAATAACTATGATGGAGGATAGGTTCTTTTGGCCTAGTCTTAAGAAAGATGTTGCTCGTATCATTACCCAATGTCATACTTGCCAAGTAGCAAAAAGTGGAAAATAAAATTATGGTCTATACACACCACTCCCAATCCCTCACAAACCTTGGGAAGATCTTAGTATGGACTTCATCTTATGATTACCTCGCACTGTACAACGTTTTGACTCTATCCTAGTAGTTATTGACCGATTCTCTAAAATGGCACACTTCATTCCATGTTATAAGACATCAGATGCCTCACATATAGCGACAATTTTCTTTCGTGAGATAGTTCACTTACATGGACTACCTAAGCTAATTGTGTCTGATCGTGATGTAAGATTTATGAGTTATTTTTGAAAAACTTTATGAAAAAAGCTTGGCACAAAACTCTTATTTTCTACAGCTTACCACCCTCAAATAGATGGACAAATTGAAGTTGTTAATAGAAGCTTAAAAAATTTACTTAGGTGTCTCGTGATCGATCATACTACTAGTTTGGGTTTTTCCTCTGAGTTTGCTTATAAGAGTTCAATTAATAGGTCAACCGGTATGAGTCCTTTTCATATTGTAATTGGTTATGATCCAAGAAAACCAATTGATCTTGTTGAATTTCCTGTAACATATAGGTCTAGTGTATTTGCATCTTCATTTGAACAAAGCATGCATGATTTACATCGTGAAATTCAATAAAAACTTACTCTGAGTTATGATAAATATAAAGCTAATGTTGATGCACATAGACAATATGTAAAATTTAATGAGGGAGATTTAATTCTTGTTAAAGTTAGACCTGAGAGATTTTCAACCGGAACTCTTAAGAAATTAACTCTCAAGAGATCTGGTGCTTATAAAGTTGTAAGGAAGATAAATGATAATGCTTATGAAATAGATCTTCCAATGAATGTTGGAATTTCTCTAATATTTAATGTATCGATTTAACTTGTTGTACCATGGGCCTGACACTATTCCCTCGCAAATAGTCGACATAGGTTCATACTTCATCACCATCATCTCGCGCTTAAATCACATCGTCCATCAAATTTTAGAAGACCAGATTATCATCACATCTAATGGAGGCACTTAAAGGTTTTTCATTTGTTGGAAAGGTCTTTCTCCACTTGAAGATTCATGGCTTACATTTGATGAGTTACATCAACTAGACTCAAATTATTACAAGAGTACTTGGATTTTCATTCTCCGTGAGGAGAATCCTTTAAAAGTCGCGTCAGGGGCATCATCGTCACCGTCATCGACGTCATCATCATAAAGCTTAAATCCATGATTGGGCCTTTTGTTATAATTTAAGTTATGTATTATTGGGCTTTTATATTTTGTATGTCTTGAGCTTATATATATTGGGCTATTCTTATGTCATAGCCCATGAGTCATTGTAGTAGGTATGACACTTTGGGTAGGTATGGAATGAGTGGTAGGTTTGATAATGGTGGTAGGTTTGGTAGTAGGTGGTGGTAGGTGTAGTTATGATGGTGTTAGGTTTGAGTTTGGAGTTAAGTTTGAGTATTCTTAACTCTCTCTTTCAATCCTATAAATATGGAGACTCTTGTAATGCTTGGCACTTGAATTTGGAATGAAAGTTATCTTCTTAAATTTCTTTTACTATTATTTTGTGTGCTTTCCTCTTGAGTAGACTACTTGAGTGTGTGAGTTCACTTAGAGAAGGACTTCTAAGGAAGGAACACGATCTCCACAAACGCTTGTAGAGGTCGACTTCAACTTATCCCCGCTTGTTTGTTATTTTAAATCACTTCTGTTAGTTCATAACTTTTCGTTATTTCTTTGCACTTATAAGATTCAGGTCTCTAGTGTGGTTGACATAACTTTAACTAAGATCTTTTCAACCTCACTAAATTCATAATATTATGAATGTGCTCAATATTAGTGTGCATTTATCATAACTCTTTGTGAGGATTTAAGAATTATCGGTGTAATAAATATCACATCATAAAAAGCACCATTGTCCTACATCACACTTGCTTAAATCTATTCTTATGCACTTCCATGCTATGACCTAAGAAAGATCTTCACATTTACACATGTAAATTACACAACCAAACCAAAAAAAAAAAATCTTTTGCATGATTCTTCATCCATTTGTTTCTTTTTGTACATTTACATGTATTTAAGAAAAGTGGTATACTAGTCTGGACATCCCGGAATTGCGAGGCTTTCAGTAGACCCAAGTAGGTCTTGTACCTTACACCCCTTGTGTAGAAAATAATGGTGGCGTACTCATTTATGTCTTTTATACATGTGGATGTGCATTTTATCAATGGATAAAAGAGTCCCTCTTTTTTACTTAATAAAAACATGCATTCATGGAGTATCCAAATTTTCTTAAACAACATCTCTTTGCATTCATCATTAAGGTATGCTATGATTTGCATTGCATGTATAAATATACTTAGGATTACTCATATGCATGGTATACATGTTGAAAAGAAATAAATGGTTGTGTGTTATGTGATAGTAATTCATCTTAATTAATCTTAAGATGCCTTTCTTATTGAATATGGTTATTTAGAGTAAATCTATACTTAGGGTTAATTAAAACACATAATAAAACATTCACTAAAGAAAAAAAATCATTAACGGTTCTACCTTAGAAATTATTTAAGGTAGGGATGAAAGAGAAATTCTGTTCTCTTTTCTTCTCTTCACAACATTTAGTAAGTAAAAGTAGGTTCATTCAAACTAAATCAAATCATCAAATAAAATTGACAAATTAATTAAATCACTTAAAATGAAACTACCCTTCTAAATTGAATCTCCCACACTTAGAAAATTCAAACCTTAAAGCCTAGCTAAGACATGTCACACAAGCCTTAAATGGCACACACATTAGGCTAAGTCATCATTTGTAGCTCTATGTTAGGTCGATGTATGGTTTGAAGCCTAATTTTTCTTTGTGATGTAACATTTTTAGACTGGATGTCATAGACTGGATGGTAGGGCGATCTTAGCTTAATCATGTCTTCTGCATGAGATTGCGCTTAAGGGATGATGTAATAAAATTATAAATGCTTTTGTTTTACAGGTTGCTTATACCCCTAAGCATAATCCAAACTAAGACAGGTGGACTTGGTTACCCATGTGTAGGGTGCTAAATCCAACTTATTCGTATAACTGCTTGGGTTGTGAGGTATGTTTAGCTAATCTCTATTTTGTGGGTTTAGTTAAATTTATCTTTCCCACTTTGATGTAACTTTTATAATTAAGAATTAGAATGAATGTTATGGGGGATTATGATGAACATTAGTCATAAGACCAAATCTTATACACCATGTGAATCCTTGGAGCAACCATATCTCAACCAACCAAAAGAAGGAAAGAAAGAAAGAAAGAAATAAATAAAGAAATGAAGAAAGAAGAAATGAAGAATGAAGATCCCCATAACACAAATTACTTCTAAATTGTAATTATGTATTTATAATCTAGGTTGTATAAGGGTAGAGCTCAGCTACCCATTTTTCTTTTCGGGTTTGTGCGATGGATCCTGACCACATCAGCCTCTTATTCTTTTGTGTCAATTTATAAATTGATTGATGTTTTGTTTATGATTGTGCAATTAGGATGACATGATTTTCCCTAATTTTTTCATTTTTTGATGAATGGCCTGGATGCGATTAGGCTCTTCAGGAAAAATAAATTTTCTATCCAATTAATCAACTCAAAATTAAGTTAAACAACTCATAACCTCATCTAAAGTGCAGGACATAAATTAAGATAATAAAAGATTTAATAATCCCTTAGCTGGATGTTATATGTCTCACATCATTCATAAAATCATCTTCATTCACTCTTTCTAATGGAGGGCTTCCACCTTTGTCAGAGAAAATGACTTGACCTTTGAGAGCCATGGTGGAAACACACATCTTTCTTTCTAATTTTGGCCCATAACTAATTTCTCATGCATTAGGCATATGAATCTCACAGCTTGTGTCAAATGAAAATGTCCAAAAATTAAAATAAAACTTAATAAAATTTGTATTAGATTAAGTCATTATTCATGTCCTTCATGATCTAGTATTTAGGGAGTGTGTTTAAAGACTTAGTCTCCTTTCTAAATAAACAACACCTTAACTATCTTGTAGAGCATAAGACTTGCCTACATATATTTAAAATCGTATAAGGAGTTAGTGGGCAGTCACCCTCAAGTGATTGTAAGTTCAATAGTTGGGTGGTTTATCCTCTCTTGTGGAGGTAAATCATATACCCATTTTTGCTTTAGATTTAGGTCATGCTCTAGCCCTCACTAAAGCTTCCTAGATTTAGGATATGAGGTATTATTTTTCTTTGTGGGCTACAAGCATAAATTCTCACCTCTTAGGCATTTCCACAATCTTGTGTGGTGGAATTGTAAGCCCTAGATTTCTAATAAAAATTCAACTCAAACATATAATTCACCTCAATTTCAAAAATATAATGTCTAACCATAGGATAGTTTGGGATGCTCATTATGCTTCCTAGTATCATGAGCATCCCCTAATCATCTCCCTTTGGTTTCGATAATAACTCTTTCCTTTTGCTCAAGTGCTACTTGATTTTCTAAAAATAACCAATTAATTGATAGTCCTATCTTTGAAATCTTTGGAGACAACGATCATTTACCTTAATCAAGAGTATTCTTAAGGAATCCCATTCCTTAAGATGTAATTAAATATGAGGACTTGCCTCCATAGGGAACTTAATGAACCCGATTTAAAATAAACCCTACTTTGCTTTTTCATGTAAAGTAGGGGAAAGATCTCTGGTACATTCGAAGACCCATTATCGTTATAAGTCTTTATTAGGTGATTAGGTCCATTGTATGATGGTGACTTCTATCTCTCGAGATAGTGCATCATTCCTTAATGTCGTACCTGATCACCCTAATGAGTACATCTGCAGATCTATGTGGTGTCCTAACATAAACAACATTTTATTTTTCAAATTCCCAAGTTTGAAAAATAAAAAAAAACACATGCCCACTAAAAATATTATATTTTGGTACTGGGTAACTTTTGGGTATGACACGATGAAATTCAGCTGGGTAAGGGAGACCCTTACTCTCCAGCTTTTCAGCCTGCTCTGAAGCTATAACTGTCTTTATCTTTTTATTAATTATTATTTATAGTTGAGCAGCTATTATTATTCCTAGTGCACTAGCCATATTCTGAATTATAGGTTGAAGAGCTAGTTAATTAACTTCACTCCTTCCTTCAGGCATATCATGTACTGTATGAGCTTGGGGTATCAGAGTGACTAGTGATATAGAGGTTGTATTATTAGCTACTTGTTGATTAACAGACAAAATAAGTGCTACATTTGATGTGATATTCTTCTGTAAAATATATATCATGATATTCATTTGTTCCATCATGTCATTCACCTTGGTACCAAGCTGTGAAATTTTCTTATCTTTGGCTTTCATTTGACGTTATATTTGTCTTTGCTCTCTAACTAGCGTCATGATGTCAATCAATACATGCTCTTCTTCTTCCTCTATTTCTTTTTATTATTCTGCTCCTTGCTCATCTTCAGGTGAAGAACTTGACTATCCTTCTCCTTATGTTTGCAGGGATAGTTGTTGCTAGGGACGATAATGTTGATTGTAAAAGCATGTAAAATGCTTAGTTCAACCATATAAATAGCTTCAACTCCCATGACCTCCTTTTCATTTTGATCTTCTTCTTCTTCTTCTTCTTTAGCAAAAATTGAAGATCTATCTTTTACTCTCTTTTGTGATGCTCTCCTTTATAAACATTGAATTCAGGTTCAAGTTCACTAGATTCATGTTACTGATGATGTTGAGCAAAAAGTTAATCTATATGTCTCATCATATAAATGACTTCTACTTCCATAGTGTCTTGTTCATCATTTTCTTCTTGCACATGAATTTCTGATCAGCACTTCCAATGGATCTCTAGTTCATTGTAAGGAACAAATATTTCTTCCATTAGAGGATTCTCCAGGGTGTTGACCATCATATCTTTTATCAATGATATCTCTTCTTTTAGGTATCCACTTTTGATGAATTATTTTTGAGATGGATTTTTGAATATGTGCATCAGATGTCACACCTCTTTCTTTCTTCAAAATTTTATCACAGGGCCTTGGCCTCCATATATGCTTACCCTTACGGACCTTTTGTGATGGATTCTTGGACATGTCAAATGTCGCTTAATGCTAATCATCAAAACATGCTTGATGACTAGTTACCATAAGAGATGGCAACCATCTTGGTGGAATCTTAGTATCTTTAATCATCACAAGCCTCTAAAATTTTTTTTTCATTAAGCCTTTTTCCTTGGCTACTTTAAGGACATAATGTATTATAGCAGATAGTATTTCAGGTTGTCTCCTTTAAGGTGATAGGGCTTGATGTTGTTGAGTCCAGAAAGACTGCTTCATCTCACCAGTAGAGCTATTTTTTTTACCCATTTTAGATTATCAAAGTTGTTACGGGTATGAATACTCACTTCTAGTGGCAGTATTTCTTACTCACTAGGTTGTTTAAATGGGATCTGCTGAGCCCTCAGCTCAACATTTCTTCTTCTTCTTTGCCTTCTAGTTAATTTGTTTCCTGATGAGGAAGCCTCAAAATCATGTCTCCCATGTACAAAGATTTCAGTTGGCGAAACAGTTGTACCATAAGGCATCAAAGATATAGTTTACCCACTGACAATTCTTTTCATTACAGGGGGCTTCAGGTTGTCCCAATCATTCAAAAACTGAAGTTATTTTTTGGGAGAACTCCTTAATAGAGGTTGGTTGCTGAATCGGTTGGCAAGCATGACGAGTAAGAGTTTCATTAAACTGAGGCCTTCTGGATGACCTTGAACGAGTGCACCACAAGTGGTTACTTCAGGAGTTGCAGCTATAATAACTGGAAAATCCACCCTACCAAATTGAATGGTACTTCCAACATCATCTGTGTTGATGACGGTGTTAGCTAAGCAGATGTTTGCACCATGCCCTAGCTGAACAGTGAAAAGATTGCTCTGCAGATCCATTCTACCCAAGTGAAAGATGGAGATTAGTAATTAGTAATTGTTATTTCACCCCATACTTTCACAATGTAGAGGCACTACAAAATAAAATAATAGTGTAATAAAAATATACTCTACAGAATAATTCATTCGACATAGAGTCTCAAATAATAGTATTTTAAATTTATTACACATTTAAATCACCATTTTTTGTTTCGAATTTTTAAATATTTTTATGCTACTATAGCATGTATATGACTAGCCAAAGATGGAAAGAGAAACATATCCCCAACGAAGTCAAAAATCTATTGGGTCCAAAAATTCACCACTGACCACTCGATGAAAAGAGTATGATTTGAGTGTAGGTGAAATTTTCAAATGGCCAATGGAATAGTAGATAAGACACTACCCAGAGATTTCATCCTCAATTTGTGAGGACTTTAGATCTAGTTCCAAATTTCTTATAGGTGCAAACACCTATAGTTAATTACCCTGCCCAATGCTAGAGAGAACTTTTGATTAAGGCTAGTCATTAAGGCACTCAATGCATAGCGTATAGTAGCAATGTGTGGAGTTTAAATTTTAATCTTATGAAATTCATTATATTAACTTAAAGCGGATGGTTGGGGGAATGATGATGTGCCCGATCTAGATCCCATGGTTCCGTTATCTTGGCCTGTCATGGTCCCTAGTCTACTTAGTCATAGGAGGTAGTCGACCCAACATGACCGAAGTATCCTTATCAATAGCCATGGGTTGTGTCGTCAAAATAATCTTTGTAGACCTGGGGTGGTATTTTTCTAAGGAGATAAGCTTAAGTCTACCTTAGTTGATAGAGGGTTTTTCCCAATCAGGTGTATCCTATGATTCACATCTCAAGGTATAAAGTCATTTGGGAGCATACGGGCAACAATCATGATCGTAATATAATGGTATCATTTGGCAATCACCCGTCGAAGACTTCGATTGTAAATATATGTAGAAACCAGCAAATAGATGATGACACGTGCCACATCCTTATTGCATGAGATTGATCGATAGTAAATATAAAAATATATTTGATTTGACATAGGCTCCTTTATGAGCTAGAGTTTTCTTAATTTATCACCTTTAACAAACAGTTCAGAAGGTGGATTGAATGGAGTTTGCTTTAAGTATTTAATGATTGAATTTCAGTTAACCATTAATAGCTTAATAATATATTAGATTTTACATTTATTTTGATACTAAATTTAAGTTAATTTAATTTGAAATTAAAATCATATTTTTATGGAAGTATCATCTCTGGTTGAAATCTCCATTCAACACAGCCACCATCGGGGTTTATGAGTTTGCTTGATCATTTAATTTATTATTTTAGATCTTGTTGACTTTAGTAGTTTAATAATAGAGGATCAGATCTACTATCATATGATAGAATTAGCTTCTCAAATATTTTAGTAAGTTAAAATTCTTATAATAATTATATTTTTTTAGGTTTCGTTAACCCATATTCGGTCCTAAGACCAAACCAGAAAGCAACCCGCGTAGCATCCTCAAATACTAAGTTTAAACATTCAGCATAATATTGGGGCACATGCGGGTGTTTAATAATTCAGATAATTTTATTTCTAAATCATGAAATGGATTTTATATTTTCATTTAATTCCAACTTAGCTTGCGTAGCCTTTTTATACATTAAAAATTGCACTTTAAATTTCCATGTCCGAGCACATGCAAGTATTTATAGCTTAGATAATTTTATCTAATTAATGAAATCATTGACTTTAAAAATCATAAATAGAATGAAATTTCTTAATTTTTGGATTTAGAGAAGCTTCATAATTTATGGAGAATTTAATTTAGTATCGCCTTCTGTCTACTTGTACCAAAAATTATAGATCCAGCAACGAGGAAGGCATTTTAATGTGTTCTCATATCTTATTAGATCCCTTGGAATAACATTTAATTGCTTTCTTATATTCAAAGTTGATTACTCTTTGAATATTCAATAGACTCTCCTTTATGTCTATTGATAATTCTCAAACTCATCACAAACTATATTTAACTTCTCCTTGATCCAATTTGAGTATTTAATAAGACGAATAATATGCTTCAAATATTTTTCAAGAATTCATTGATTATGCTTATTAACAATCATTCGATCTCATTGAAAATCTCTTATGAATTCATTGATTTTCTCCAATTCATTTGGAGTGAATTATGACTTGAAAACTATATTCTAATTCCAAGAAGATATTTTGTGCTCTAATTTGATATTCAGTCAGGTCATCTTCTAAATCAATTAAACTGAGATATTGAAGTGTCAAATTTATATATACTGCCAAAATATTCAATTCATTTCAAATTCATAAATATGTTTGAGTTCAGTCCATCTTTCTTCATTTGAAATATAGTCTTCAAATTCATTTCAAATTCAATCTCATTTATAATTCAAAATTCAATTCGATATCAATTTATTGTAGTGAGCTTGGACAGTACTTGTTTAGCTTGGATTTTATTTACAAATATGAATTTTAGATAAAATTTCAGTAATATTTCGGTAGTATTTAGGCGTCATCCCCACTAGGGGTTACATCGGAATTATTTTGGCCTATTTGTTACGCCCCGATGAGCGTGACGATTGGTGTTTTGAAGCACCTTGGCCGAATTTCAATCCTGTTACGCCCTGATGAGCATAACGGGGCCTTCAATCACCTCTATAAAAATAAATATATATATAATTTTCACATCCATATTTCATTTTAGATTGTTTATTTTTTATGTGATTGATTTTTTTTAAATAAATCTTGATTCTTCCCCTTTTTTTCGAAGTCCAAAATTTAGTCAAAATTTCGGCAGCATTCCGAGAATATTCTGGCGTCGTCCTCACATAGGGGGCTGCATCGAAACTGCTTTGGCTTACCGGATAAGCTCAATTGAGCATAGCGGATGGTATATTGCGACACCACAACTGAGTCTTCATACTCACTAAGCCCTATTGAGCATTAGTGGGGTCTTCTATCACCTGCATGTAGCAAACATATATAATTTTCACATATTTAAGCCTCTTTATGTTATGTCTTTGCAATGAGCAATGATGACGATTATCAAATGAGCTGACCCACTACACTCTATTGAGCATAGCGAGATCTTCAAACCTACTATGCCTTATTGAGCTTAGTAGGACCTTTGATCACATAATTAATTCCCTACTCCACAAGTCAAATCGAAGACCTACCTCCACTGTCGATGTTGGATCTGATGCGACATGAATATACTTCCTTCATCGAGCATGGATCCAGAGTAAGGGAGAAGGAGCAAGCGCACTATTTCATAAAATACAACACCACTGAGCTTCTTAAGGTTCTTGCTATTTGCTTTTTAGAGTTGTAATGCGATAGGTGAGTTGCTTGTAGTAATCATTGAATGTTCCAATTTGGAATCATTATCAAAAAAACCTCAATACGAGTACTTGATGTTGCCGGTTCAGTCCTAACACCCATCTTTTGTGGAACCTTGTATGAAGTCCACTTCATTCGGACATAAATATTTTCCTTGTTTCGACTGAATCTGCTTCCAAGGGATTGCCAAGATGGATCATTTACAGATGATTTCACGGATGGATGACTTGCTCCTGTACTTTCATCAGTATAGATTGATATGGATTTACTATTATCAATCCTTTCAAGTGGCTTCCTACTTTTTCTGTTAATTTCAGCATTCTCTATAGGTAGTCTACTAGCTCCACCATTAGCTAAAATAGTTCCGAAAGATCAAACTTGCAAGGGATCATCCATCAAATGATCTTCTACTATCCTCTTCCTTGCCATTGACCGGCCAAAACTTCCTGTATTCAGCTTCTAACTTCTCCAGTGGTTTTGCCTTCCTAGCAATACCAAGATTAAAAATTTCATAAGCTCTATGTAATTTTTTATTGAATTCCATGTGCAGGGATATGCTGTATAGAATGCGAAATAACTTTGACCAATTTGATTAACCTGAAGGAACTTAAAGATTACTTCAGCATCCATACAATTCTCTGCATATTCTAGCCAAACTTTAAGATAACGTTGGTCATCCTTATAGCGCTCATCATGCCAAAACATGCACACACATTATTCATAAATCACAACTAATCTCGAATAATCCCCTCCAGCCGGTAATGATTCTTGAACCCATTTGATGCAATCGACTCAGGGTTGTAAAGGAAGGACCCCTTATATTCATCACTCGCATCGATCATCTTCCTTCGAGTCTAGAGAAGAGCTTTTCTTGCGGCATTGTTGGATTGCGATTTCAGGGCGTCATTGAGGATTTCGACTTTGCGTCCATGTTTAAGAGGCTTTACATTCTCCTTGTAAAGCTCCCATTCGTTTCCTATCTTACGCTTTGATAGTATGAACTCGGCCTCCGGATCAAACTCAATCGCTGCAGGGGTTGAGGTTTCTCCATCGTTGTGCAAGGAGAGAAAAATGAGAGAAAAGAGTCTTCGTTTGCTGTGGTTCTTGTGGTTGAGGGAGAGGAGGAGCACGAGAGAGTGGCGAGTGAAGAGGGCTTTCGGTTTTTAGGAGAACGAACCGAGAGCAGGAAGTCGCGAGCGGGAGCGGTTTCAACTTCCGATACTTGTGGTTGAGGGAGATGGAACTCAGAGTCTTCAAAGAATTGAGTGGTATGTATGTAAATCCCCCTTTTTTTATATGGAACGAGTGCGGGAGAAACAGAGGGAACGGTTGAGGGAAGATCCTACTTGAGTTCGTGAGAGCCGAAGGTTTTCCCTTTTTTTGTTCTTATTTTTTTAGGAGTAATTATTTAAGTAATTTTTTTTTATTTTTATCATTACCATCTGTATGTATGTGTGTATATATATATATATATATATATATATATATATATATATATATATATATATATATATATAATTCTAGTCAAACTTAATATTTTGAGTTCAATGGTGTAGTCTGTTTGACAATCGAAGATTTCCAGGCAACGTCGAGGTCGATCGAGGCAAATTTAAGGTTAATTTAAACGTCACTCCGAGGCTCACCATTTGCTACACACTTGGTCGAATTGACCGCGAAAGATCTTATTTAATAGTTTTCGATGTTTGGTGACAACACGCAATCCATTTCACGAAAGAAGCTCAGTCGGATAGCGCCGAAGCCTCTTAACTTCAATATGCGTCAAATTGTCTATTCTATTTATTTTCCTTCATTGGATAATAATTGGTCGATATAAAATATCAATTCTAATTAATTTTGATATTACGAATGCGATAGATTTTATTGATTTGTTTGTTTGGTTTGAGTCGACTTAGAATTAGATCAATTTCAGTTCAAAAATGCCCATTGTCGCTTCCAACCACTTGACATTCGCATAGACTTGTTCGAATTGAGCTCAAATAGCCTTATTTGAAAGGTTTCAATGTTTCAAAGCTAATGACTTAATCAATTTTATGAACGAAGGTCGTTTGGATATCGTCGCAGCTTTCCTACTTCGATGTGCACGTCGACACATTGATTGCTCGATCTCTTGATCGATTTATCGTTATATTGTGCAATATTTATATTCTGATCAATTTCGATGTTCTTAACATAATGGCAAAGTTCGTTCGTCAATTGGATATTATTTTGACTGATTTCAATGAAGTCTAGTACATTTCAGCTCTGATTTGCGCACTATTGCATCTGAAGTTCTTCAAACTTGGCTTATAGGTTTGTCTCAACTCAAGTAGCATATATGGAGGTCAGCAAATTCCCCCCATCAATTGTGATTCGTGCATGAAGTGAATCATATTTGTTGAAAACTGGTTTACCTTTCATGTCGATCATGAATTTCAAATTTCTTTAGCTTCAATAGGTTCGCTGAAGAGCTCTTTTTTTGTATCTTTATCGATTTGGATTTCCTCTGACCCTAACTTCATGCTCAACTAGGTTGGATAGAAGAATTGGTTTGTTTATTTCGACATGAAATTCCTTTTATCTTAGCTTTAAGTTTGACAGATTTGATGAATGATTGACCTGATTTGTTCATATTGATTTGTTAGGAAGTGCACGTATGTCTTCAGTCCCGAGCTTGCTACTTTGACTATCTTGTTAAAGGGGCATACAGATGACCTAGTCTCCTGACTTATATTAGGTCTATAATATCGAGTTATCAGCTCAGTAATGCGTGCTTTAATAGACTGAATAACTATAAACTTCTTTTAGTTTAGCCATCGGCTTTGTATGAACTATATAATTGCATCCTACTTCGCTTTTGTGACTTGATGAGGAGATTGACTTTTATTTTTACTTTGTACTTGATCAGATCATTTGAGAATATATTGAAATATCACCTTGCATGCAATATAAAGATTGATTTGAGGCAGCTTTGAATTGAGAGTTTTCTTAGATTGCCTTCGTTATCAATAAGGTAGAAAAATATCTTGGATTCTAGTTGCTTATAGTCACTAAGATGGATTTAGTTTGAGATTGGATAACTATCATCATTGGACTGATGACCAGTGGCTTTTTCACTATGGCTTGTTGAGTGAGAAGAGCGTCAGCAACTCGGCCATTTATAGGCTTGTTAAGTTTGCCATTTAGAACTTACTTGAGTCTTTGACTTAAGCTGTGATGGGTCAGTGATTTTATCATTGGATTAATGAACGGGGGCTCTTTCACTGTAGTATTTTCTTATGGCTTGTTGAGTGAGGAGAGCATTAGCAACTCGGCCATTTGTGGGCTTATTGAGTTCGACCTTTAGAACCCATCAGTGTCCTAGACTTGAAGATGTAGATGTTGATATTTTTTTTTCAACTCAGTTGATTGAAGCTTCCAAAATTGGGAGTTCTTCTAACATGATCTCTGACATTTGATGAATCTTTGAGAGAAGTTTTTTTGACATTCAGGGTTATCTTTTCATCCGTAGAAATAGATTATTTTTATTTTTGCAAGAACCTGCAACTTTAATAATAATTATTATAGATAAATTCAAGAATTTTGACATAAAGCTCGATGTCAACCTGGATCAAAATATATTCAAGGATGTCGTCTTATAGCACGATGTCAATCCAAATAAAATTAATATAAAATAAAAATGCCTCTCGTCTTGAAGGGAAAATTCTAAAGCACCTTGAAAGAGCTCTAAAATAATTTAAGAAAATATATTAATATTTGAGTTTATATATTTGATCTTAAGAGGGTTTTAACATGTAACATTGATTTCATCTATATATAGAAATCTAAAAATGCCCCTTGTGTAATAAGTGAATTTTCACGAAATTTTTTTTCTCATATTGAGTAAGCATATTTATTTATGGATCTCGGCATAAAGCACAATGTTAACCCAAATAAATATACTAAAAAAATGCCTGATGTATTACAGGGGGATTTATATTATAACTCGAGAATGTATTTATCATGTATAATACTTTTTCAAGTATCGACCATTAATTGGCAGCATTGGTCTTTCGCCATTTAGGTTAATGAGTTAGTATGCCCCTCCTTGATACACCTTCTCGATGACAAAAGGGCCCTCCTAATTAGGCTAAATTTGTCACCAATTCTTCGATCAGCAATAATTGGTCTTCTCAACACCAAGACCAACTCTCCTTCTTAGAATGTTCGAGGCTGCACCATATGGTCAAAAGCCTTGGACATCTTTACTAGATAAACTTTCAGGTTTTGATGAGCTTGTAATATAACTTCATCAAGTACATCGAGTTCCTCCATTCTCAAATGAGCATTTTGATCTTCAGTTAGATTATATTGGATGGCTACTCAAAGTGATGGTAACTCAACTTCAAGCGGAAGAATCGCTTCAATTCTAAATACTAATGAATAGGGAGTGGTTTTAGTCGGAGTCTTGTAGGTAGTTCGATACGCCCATAATGCCTCTATCAATTTGGTATGCCATTCTCTTATATTTTTAGTGAGAATCTTCTTGAGCAGTTTGACCAATATTTTATTGAAAGCTTCTGCCAAACTATTTGCCCTTGGATTATATATTGAAGAATATCACCAATCAATTTTATGCCTGTCGATGAATCTATAAATATTTATACTTTTGAAAGGTGTGTCATTATTAAAAATTATTCAACACGATACTCCAAATCTATAGACAACATTATATGTGAAGAAGTTGATCACTCGATTAATAGTAATTTCTTTAAATGAGGTAGCTTCAGCATACTTTGAAAATAATAATCAGTTGCTGCTAAGATAAAATAATGACTAGCAGATAACGATGGATCAATCGGTCCGATTACATATGTACCCCAACATTCAAATGGCCAAGATGCTATTATTGGGTGTAATGGATTTGAATAAGAAATGAAATTAGGCAAGTGTTATATTCTTTTCAAATGAACTAAACACTTTCCCAAATCCTATTCAAAACTATACTAAAAGAGAGGAGAAGGAAAACTACGCTAAGCACATCCTTATATCTTACTCACATGCAAGCTTATAAATAAAATATAAGTAGCACACTTTTAGTTTTAGTAATTGATTCATATATTTTGAAAATAATTTGAATTTAATAGTGATAATAGCCATTCATATTTCTATTTTAGCAAAAATATGCAATTTGACATAAAAGAAATATTTCATTTTTAATTTGATTTTTGAAAAGCATGGATGCATGAAATTCATATGACATACACATTTAACATGCTAGAAAAGAACTAAAGTGATGAAAGCATGTAAACACATTCACCCTTGTTAATTTCTAAAGACAATCTCATGAAATAAGAAAGCTTAAAGCAAATCAAATTATTTTTAAGGAAGGTTTGATTTGTTTTGAGTTTGATTTAATTTGAGAAATGTGAGGTGAGTTTGCTGTTCCTAACCCATTCCCACATGTGTATGACATTTAAGTTCAATCTTTAGATGATTAGATCCATTTTATCTTTTGATTAGGTTAAGGTATGAATTAAACATGTTAATTACCATTTACCTATACCACCTTAGCATACTGAATCAAATAATTATGAGCCAATGAGATGACATAAAATCTCATAAGGAATTTAAATTTGCAATGCACCTAGGAAGAAAATAGCCTAATGCAATTTGGCTCATGATTAGTGATTAACTAAATTAAGGGGTTTAAGCTTAAGTACTTTCATAACCCCTTTCACACATGTGAGTTGGGTTTTGATTTCCTTAATGTACTTAGGTTCATAAACACCTAAGCATCTACCCAAGATAGATTAATTAAATTTTGGAAAGTTTTAGAATTTTATGAAATTAATTAAAGGGGTAATTAATGAATTAACCCTTAATTAAGGTTGGATTAAGGAAAGAAAAGGGGGTTTAAGGAATATCTTAAGGAGAGTATCCCAAAATTATTCCCTAAACCTCATCTTCACTTAATCAACTCTTCATTCACTCAATCAGAGGGTTAAACCACTAATTATTCCCTTAATTAAGCTTAATTAAATAAAGGGGTAATTAAGAATTAATCAAATAATTCCTCTAATTAAACCACCAATAAATCCCAAGAAAATTAGGGGAGACAGAAGTCATCCCACTAATCATGCTCAAAAAATTTAGAATTAATCAGTGGTGTAATTAGATGGCAATTAGCAAATTAAGATTCCCAATAAAACCAAAAATCAAAGAAAAGAACTATTTAAAATTAATTAAAATTAATTTTAGAATATTTTGTGCTCAATTATCTATCCAATGTAATTTATTTCATATTTTTATGATTTTTCTAAACTTTGATATGAATATTTGAAGTTTCTTTGATTAATTAATAATTAAATAGGACTAATTAAGTATTTAATCCCGTCGATGCCACGTGTGCCGCTGACGCGACATGCACTTTCCATGTAGCAGGGATTGAATAATAAAGTTGTGACATCGTAGTGCCGCGTCAGCGGCGGTGCTATGCGCTTTCTCCTCATCTGTCCGATCAAGGATCGGACGGCTGAGGTTAAAGTCGCAGATTAGAGGGGTTAATTTGTGGATCTATGTGGATTTAATCACGTCTATCTATCCAAAACATGTAGATGGACAGCCAGAGATTCATCCCTACAATTCTTTGCGAGAAAGTGGATCCGTTCATGTTCTAGGCCATGATCCGATTGAGCTCAGATTGGATCCAAACTCAACCCACACCATCAACATGCACCCTAGATCACATCTAATGACTAAAATCTGAAGGCATAAAACTTCACTTCACAAAGGACCAGACCATGGCTAGATTGAGCTCGAAAAAATGGTTTACCTCATTGGTGGTGATCACTGGCGCTCGATTCCCATGGAGAAGCTTCGTCTGGTTGAGATGAAGCTTTGCTGAAGTTTGGAGCTCTTGAAATTGAGTGAATGCTTCAATGGGTCAACTCCTCCTTACCTTGAGCTCGACCTTGATCAAATTCGATCCTCCCTTTCCTTTGAAACTTGGGAAAGGGCTTGAGTGAACTCGACTTGCCCCTCTGATGGAGCTTGCAAAGGGAATTGAGCTAATTTGGAGTATGGTGTAAGTTCAATTTTCAGTGGAGCTCCCCTATTTTCAAGTGATGAAAATCGAGAAATGGGAATTTGAAAACCTCTCTAGGAAGCTTGGGAAAACTTTCTAGAGCTTGCTATGAGTTCCTATGCTTCAATCGACTGAGGGAGAGTGAAGATTGAATTGAATTAGAGGGAGTATATCTCCCCCATGAGCAATAGGACAACTGAGAAGGATTATGCCATTTTTGATCAATACACCTCATGCAATGAGTTGGTTAGGTTATTTTTAATTGCATGTTATTCGGTTTTGGCCAGAGAAAGAGTGGGTGAGGTGACCATGTGCTTGAATTGAGTGTAAGGAGGATTCCATGTCCTCCATTTCAAGGCATGTGGTCAGTTTGGCCATTTGGCTAGGTTGGGCTGACCCAAACCCATTGGGTTGGGTGCACCACACTCCAAAGTGTTCATTTGATCCACTAAGATAGTACGAAGTAGTTATGGAAAGGATTTGACCAAATTCCATGTGAATTTAGTCAATATTTACCCTATGGCCTAGGGGTAAAATGGTCATTTGACCTTGATTTTAGTTTGGGCATATTTGGTATGATGAGAAAATAGGTTTGGCCAAGTTTCATTGAATTTAAAGTTATTTTGATATGATTTGGCTCATGTTGACCCATTTAGGTCAAATTGGGTCAAACCAAGGGTTGGGTCAAGTTCATATGACAATTTAAAATGTTTTGGTGGTTTTGGTTTGATTCAATTTGGTTTATATTTAGTTTTGGTTCAATTGAGTTCATTTAGGTCAAATGGGTTAAGTAGACCAATTTGACCCATTTGACTTATTTGGGTTAGTTCATGGGTTGGTTCATGTTTGGTTGGTCATATGGAATGGATTGGTATCTTTGTTTCCAATCAATTTTGGTTAAGTTTGAATTTGGCTCAATTTGACCCTTTAGGTCAAGTTAGGTTTATGGTAAATTAGGCTAGGTTAGGTCTAGTTGGCCAATTGAGGTTTTGGTTAAGTTCTACAATCATTTTAGACTGAATTTGACCCATTGGTTTCAATCAATTTGGCTTAGATCAAGTTTTGACACATTTTGACTTTTTAGGTCAAGTTGGGTCAACTTAGGTCAAGTGGCCAATTGGGCTAGGTTAGGCTCAAATTTTGACTTGGTTAAGTTCAAACATTGATCATGAATGAGTCTTGATCAATGGTTTCAATCAATTTGGTCTATGGTGGATTTTGGCTATATTGGGTTTTATTTTGGCTGTGGTGACTTGGTTTGACCCAATTTGAGTGATTGATCATCTCATGATGATTGCTGATCATGATGAGATGTTTAAATTGGCTTAGTTCAATTCAATTTGGTTAGGATTAGAATTTGGCTCATAAGGATACTTTAGGTCACTTTGCATCAAGTGAGCCTAAGTAGGTCAAATGGCTTAGTCAATGCTTGATTTGAGTTTGATTGAACTCACATATGGACTTATGATTGAAATATAATTCCATTTGCAAGTGGTTTGAAGTCAAATGAGTTTTGGTTCATTTGACAATTTCAAGTTCAAAGGGTGAAGATGAGTTTGCCTTGGGTTTGATTTTTGAATTGAGTTTTGATTTAGTGATTGAAGTTTGTGCTTATATTTGGGTTCATGATTGTAGGATTGATTGAATCATGAAGACAAATTAAGGGTTTGGCTTGATTTGAATTGGATTTGGCTAAGTTAAAGAGTTTGACTTGAAAGACAGGTTAGATTTTGATTGAATTTGAGTTTGATTTGTGGAGTTGGTTTTGGATATTTGAATTTATATTCCATTTATATATGTGAATATAAATTAGAATATAAATGATTTATGAGAAAATTTCAAAGATTTATTGTGATTTGAACATGATTTAGGCTAAGTCCTTAAGAGAGGATCAAAAGATTTAGGATTAGTTTGAAATTTATAATTTCAATTTGGAATTTGATTTGATTGATTTGAATTTATATCTCATTTATATTTGTGAATATAAATAATAATATAAATGAGTTGTGAGAATATTTCATGAGTTTGAATTGATTTGAATTTGATCTAGACTAAGTCCTTAAGAGGGAATCAAAGTGACTTAGGAAAGATTTTGGACTGGAATTGAATTTTGGATTTAATTTGATTGATTTGAATTTATATTTCATTTATATATGTGAATATAAATGAGAATATAAATGAGTTGTAAGAAAATTTCATGACTTTAAGGTGGTTTGAATTTGATTTGGGCTAAGTCCTTAGGAGAGAATTAAAGTTACTTAGGAAAGATTTTTGGAATTTGATTTGGATTTCAATCATGGATTGGTTTGAGTTTGGCTTGAAGGGAGGAAGTGAGGAGTTGGGTTCAAGCTAGAGGGTAGGCCAATTTCCTAACACCCCTAAGGCATAACCTGTTCCTATAACTAACTCTTCTAAGTCTCCAGGGTTAGGTTGAGTGTCCACCTAATCACTAGAAGTGTCTTAAGACTAAGGAACTCTTAAAGTCTAAGAGAAGTCCTACTAAGATGGAGGAGTTGAGAGCTCATTCTAAAAATGAGGTCAACAAAGGCTGCCCAATAGGTGTGGTGTGATTGACAAGGCATACCGCACGTATTGGTGTTGATCGAAATGATCAACAACACCGAATGATCACAAGCACTAATAGAAATGATCTACTCCTAACTCAAGGTGTAGAAGGAATTTAGAGCTTAGTGCAAAGTGACTCTACCCATGTCAAGGACATGAGAGAGCAAACGAGGTGTCCACTAGGGATTGAATATATGAACGTTCCCCCAAGGCAGAAGGTTCAAGTCATCCATTGGGGGATGAGAGGTTTGATTTGAGTCTCGCTGAGGAGAAGATTGATTTGATTTATTAAACTCCACCATGGATGAACAAGATGAACTCTCCACTAGGGAGCAAGTCCAAGCCATCCATAAGGGAGGAGAGGTTATAAAATCGGCTAAGGGATTTGAATTCTGGATCTGCTGAGAGAACTAAAAAGAGTTGCATCTCACTGGGGAGAAGCAAACAAATTTAATTTGATTAGATTGTTTTGTTTATTTTAGTTTGAGTTTGTTTAATTAAGTTTCTCTAGAAAAAGGGTTGAATTTATTTCATTTGTATCACTCCACTAAGGGAAGTTGGTTGATTTGTTTCGTATGTTTTAAATTTTGAGTTTTTGGATTGGATCCTTTTGGTTCGCGATGGGTTGCACTGAGTAGGGACCATGGTGGCCTTGATCTAGCTCAGATTTACCAATCCAAAGGGATAGTCCAAAGTAAGGCTATTCGACCAAAGGAATGCCTGTCGGTGTGCAACAACTGTACTAGGAAGAAATCATAGTAGACTTATATCTTTTAAAGTAGGGACTAATTGCTGGGGTGATCAGTTGGCAAGGCAACAAATCAAACCCAACCTAAGGCTGACTATTGAGTGAATGTCACTGGGGGACTTAAATCAACTCAAAGTTAGTCAAGATTAATTTTATTTTTTCAATTTTGTTTGTTTTGATTTAGATAGATCTAATTGGTTCGTGATGAACTGAACTGAGTAGGGATCATGATTGCCTTGATCTAGCTCAGATTTACCAATCCAAAGGGGTAGTCCAAAGTAGGGCTATCCAGCCAAAGGAATGCCCATCGGTGTGCAACAATTGTACTTGGAAGAAAGCATAGTAGACTTATATCCTCAAAAGTAGGGACTAGTTATTAGGGTGATCAGTTGGCAAGGAAACGAATCAAACCCAGCCTAAGGCTGACTATTGAGTGAATGCCATTGGGGGACTTAAATCAACTCAAAGATAGTCAAGATTAATTTCATTTTTTTATTTTTAGTGGATTCCAATAGTTTGCGATGGATCACACTATGAAGGAGCTTATATTAGCCTAGATCTATCTTAGATTTATTGAACCAAAGGGAGTAGCTTGCCGGCCAAGGGGAGAACTATCGGAGCAAAGGAATGCCTTTCAGTTTGCAATGATCGACTATAGGGGAAGAAAGCTCAGGGACTCACATCTTCCACTACAAAAGATCACTAGGGTGATCGGTTGCTTTGGGCAACAAATCGATCCTGACCTAAGGCTGCCCATCGGTTTGTGACAATCATGCTAGAAAGAATACATCATAGTCTTATATCTTCCAAAGCGGAATGACATCCAGGGTAACCTGCTTGTAGCAAAATAGATTGAACCTGACCTACGGGTGACTATGGAGTGAGCACCGACCTAGGGATTTATCTCAACTCAGGTAGTCAGGAAATTCCTATAAGGAGTTCTACTGACACTGCCCTAAATATAGGATGCCTACTTGGGAAAAGGGGCCCTTTGGGGGCTTCAATTCTTAAGCCACAAGCAAATATTTTTTGTTTGTTTGTTTAGTTTGTTTAACGACCTGTTAGTTTGCAAGAGATCATACTAAGAAGGAGCTTATGTCAGCCTAGACCTATCTCAAATTTATAGAACCAAGGGAGAATCTACGCATCAGCTGAATAGATTTCTCGACCACAGGGGTGGTTACTAGAAAAGGGGGACTGTCCAATCCAAAAGTAACTCGGGTAGTGTTTAAATGGGATCACAAAGGTCATGATCTAAATAGAATGCCCGCAGGGGAAGGGGCCAACAAAGGCTTGATCCAACACCCTGGAGAAAATGACATGACTAGTCATATATCAAATCGGTATTCGGTGTCCAACTCAAGGAGAGAGCACGGGGACTTACATTTGCCAAGAGTGGTGTACTCACCGAGTGAGTCACTGTCATCATAGCCAACATCAACCAGCCTACGATGCCCGTCAATTTGCAATAATCAGCTTAGGAGAAAGCTCAGGGACTCACATCCTCCTATAATAAAATTGATTGTTAGGATATCTCTTTGGCTTGATAGGTGCCTTTCGACCTAGGGCGACTACTGAATGAATGCTACCGGGGGACATATGCTAACTCAAACGTAGTCAAGAGGAAAGGAGCCTTTAAGGGACTTATCCTAAACCTCAAATATACTCAACCTAGCTAGTGCACAATGGCTAGCTCAAGAAGAAAGCTCGGGGACTCACATCTTCTTAAACAAAGTCAACATGAGGTAGCTTATTGACTGGGCAGTGAAGTCTAACAAACTAACAGGGCACTCATCGATTTGTAATAATCAAGTTTAAGAAAGCGCGGGGACTCACATCTTCATACAAAGGACCACTGGGGTGACATACTAACAAGGTAGCATGTAAACCCGACCTAGAGTAGCTAATGAGTGAGTGCCATAAGGGATCTTGCTCTCACATCAAAATAGTCTGAGACAAAAGATTTGTGTTTATTTTTATTTTATTTATGCATGTGTTAAAAGGAATAGGATGCCTCCTAGGTTCTCTTACACCTACCTTAAACATAGAATTTTGATGGAGCGATGCCATGGTTAGCAACGAGAATTCCCAGCAAGAAAGGATGCCACTTGGGTTTTCTTACACCTAACTCAGTTGTACTAATCAAAATAGGATGCCTCTTGGGTTCTCTCACACCTATTCTAGTAGAGCTTGGGAATGTGTTTGTGTTGTGAAGAAGGATAGGATGCCTCTAGGGGACTCTTACACCTAACTTGAACACATCATGGTGGATTCGCAAGACAAACATACAACACTTAGGAAGAAGAGAAGATTTGAATGAAATGGAATCAAATTTTATTCTTTTGATTGATAGATTTGTTTTCAAAATATGATTTTTTATGGGTAATATTTTTTTAAATAAAGCCCATTAATTGGAAATATCGAATGTTCCCCTTTATAATCAATAAGCTGATTAGATCCTCCTTGGTAGGCCTTCTCTATAACATACGGGCCTTCCCATTTGGGTTCAAACTTGCCTCCCATCTTTCAATGGGCAATAATTAGTCTCCTTAGGACTAACACAAGCTCTCATACTTAGAAAGACCTAGGGCAGACTAGCTTATTGTGAGGTTGAATCATTTTGGCCTTGTACAACTCGAGATTTTAGGACACTTGTAGGCGCTTCTCCTCTAAACCTTCGAGCTCTTCTAACCACAACTTGACATTCTACTCTGTAGTGATTTGGCTGCCCATTACTATCCTTAGTGATAGAAGTTGAACTTCAAACGGTAGAATGGCTTCAGACCCATAAACTAAAGAAAATGGAGTAGACCATATAGGAGTCCTATATGTGGTACGGTAGGCCCATAAAGCTTCAACCAACCGCTCATGCCACTATCTTTTGTTGTCATCAAGAGTCTTCTTCGGTATCTGGATGATAATTTTGTCGAATGCTTCTGCTAAGCTATTTGCTTTGGGTAGTAGATGGTGGAGTATCTCCAATTTATACCGTATCTTCTGGAGAAGTTGTTGATCTTTGTTATTTTGAATGCAGTACCATTATCAGATATAATTCATTAAGGCACCCCAAACCTATATACAATATGGTTCTAGAAAAGCACATCTTTGTAACCTCTCAGTGGGATTGCCTCACCCACTTGGAAAAAGTAATTGGTAGATTAAGATGTACCGGTGACCCTTGGAAGAAGGAAGATCGATCATACCCACAATGTCAGTACCCCAACACTCAAATGGCCATGAAGCCAAGGTAGGGCATAGAATATTGGGTGGTTGGTGGATGACCATACCGTGTACTTGACACTGATGGCATCTCCTAGCTATGTTCATGCAGTCTATGATCATCGAAGGCTAGTAGTATCCTAGTCTCTTGATCTTTGCTTTTATCTTCAGATTGGATTGATGTGCTCCACATAGACTTGAATATACTTTGGTTACAATGCCACAGGCTTCATGTTTATCTAAACAATGTAACCACATTTGGTTAAAGGACTGGCAGTACAGGGTGCCAGCGATGAGAGCTAGGAGAGAGCTCTCTGTTTCACCTGATTGGCTTGTGACTTTTCTTGAGGTAGTTTTCCCTTAGTTAGGTAATATATAAATGATTGCCTCCAATCCAGCTCCTCATCCATTTTGGCAATGCTAACCTCCCCTTCAAGAGAAAGTGTCTCGATGAGTTCAACATCAATAAGGGATATGACTTGTCTATTTTGAACCCTTATTGAAATGAACTCATCTTCTGGACATGCCAATTATTTGGCAAGTTTGGCTAAAGCATATGCTACTATTTTTCTCCATGGGGGATCTTGTAGATGGTGACCTCAGGGATCTGAGCCAACAACTTCATGGTGTACTCGTGGTAATGACGGAGCTTGGGCTTGAGAACTTTATAGCACCCGACAATCTGGTTGATGACCAACTGAGAATCCCCGTAGATGTTGATGCCTTTGACACAGACTGTGATGGATAACTCTAGACCAGTAATCAAAGCCTCATACTTGGCTTCGTTGTTGGTGCAAGGGTTGGAAAGATAGTATGAGAATCTCATCACATCACGATCTAGAGTTAGGAGAACTATTCCTATCCCTACCTTTCCTGGAAGAGTAGATCATGGGGCTTCCCCTTTATGGAAAGAAGCTGCACCATCAAAATACATCTCCCATTAACAATTTTCAACCTTCATAAGTTCATGATTTGTTCATCAGGGAGATTTTTACTAAGCAGAATCAGCATGAAATAGGTGTGTTACTAACAAATTCGCTAGTGCTTATCCTTTTATCACACGGAGGGATAGAAAAGTAATATAAAATTGTGAGAGTATCATGGACCAGCATGCTAATCATCTGGATAGAGTTGGTCATGTCACTACAGTGGATTGATTATGAAAATCAAGTCCACCTTATGAGAAAGCATGTAATGCCGTAGCTTTTGAGAAGTAAAGATTAAAGCTAGGCAATGTTTATAAATAGGTGGATAGTTTGCTTCAGTAGGGATCAGATAATGGCTGAGGTAATAGAGAGTGTTTCCTTCCCCTTGTCATTGGTTTGAGCCAATAGAGTACCGAGAGAGTCATCTAATGCAAGTGTAGAGGATGAGTGGCCTGCCCAGGACTGGAGCTGCTAGAACTGTCGACTTCACCAAATACTGCTTGATGTATTCAAAGGTATGCTGGCACTTGTCATCCCACTTGAACTTGGCATCCTTTTTGATAAGAATTGAAAATGGCTTGCATCTCCCTGATAGGTTGGAAATAAAGCATCTTAGATACGTTAGCCATCCTTGGAAGGATCTAAGTTGTGTTAGACTTTTAGGAGGTGGCATTTCTAAGACATCTTTGAACTTTTCAGGATCTATTTCTATTCCCAGATGTCGAACAAAAAAATCAAGGAACTTCCCTGAAGCTACTCTGAATGCACACTTTAGGGGGTTCATTTTGAGGTTTTATTATCTTAACTGTTCAAAAACTACTCTCAAGTCAAAGATATGGTCTTCCTTTTCTCTGCTTTTGACTACTAGATCATCAATATAACACTCAACCTGATGATGGATGAGTTCATTGAAGATCTAAGTCATGGCCCATTAGTATGTAGCACCAACATTTTTAAAGCCAAAAGGCATGACCATATAACAAAAGATTCAGATCGGGGTTCAAAAAGTGGTGTTTCTTTCATCTTCAAGAGACATCTTGATTTGGTTATAGCCAGATGACCCATCCATGAAAGAGAACACTGCATGAGATGAGGCGATGTCCACCATTAATTTTGGTATAGGAAGAGGAAACTCATCCTCAGGACATGCCTTGTTTAAGTCCCTGAAATCAACATATATGTGAATTTGGTCATTCTTTTTCTTAACTGGTATGACACTAGCTAACCAAGTAGGGTATTTTTCTTCTTTGATGAAACTAGCATCGATCAATTTCTTGACTTCAGAAATGACCTGTTGTTCGATTTCTAATCGCATGCGTCTAGGAGCTTGCTTGATAGGGTTAGTGTTAGGATCTATTACTAGTTTGTGGACAACTATGTCAGGAGATAATTTGGGCATTTCTTCATAACTCCATGCAAAGAAATCCTTAAACTCAGTCAATTGCCTAACTAAGTCATTGGTTTCTTCTTCATTCAGCAATGAACTGATGTACGTTGGGCATGGATTTTCATCTATCATGAGGTTGATTTCTTTAAGCTTATCGATTATTGAATGAATCTCCTATTCAAATTCTAGAGGTGCATCCTTGATTTGAAGATCATCTGAATCATCTGCAGTTTCTAAACACACATCATCATAGGAGTTGGTGTTGTGTGAAAAGAAATTATCAGACTCCAAATGTTTGGTAAAAACTAAGCTGTAATCATCATCATTAACTAGACCCATTATGCTGAATCCTAGTCCCGATCTTAATTATGCTTCTCTACCTGTATTGTTCCACAGCTTCTCAAAATACTCTGACCTATGCCTGGGTCATGTATGAGGAATCAAACCTTTCTATATAAGATTTTGAACACAAGGCGAGTAAAAGTCAAACGATAATTCCATTAATTCTTTAAATGAATCCTCCTCAAGTTCTACATCAACTTCAAGACTTGAGAATGATGAACCCAAAAAGAATCTCTTCAGCTTTGCATCCATGGAAGACTTAAGGGCTTCCTTAACTACTAAACCTTCAGATTTTTGAGATGAAAGTGAGGCTAGAGCTAAGGTTCCCAGCTGTTTCCTAATAGTATCACATAAACTAGATTCGAATACTTTACTTTGTCTGGAGGCCTGGTCTTTATCACTGTCTGGATCAAAAGTGACCTCCAATGGAACCCGCTGAGAGGGGTTGGCTGGTATACTAATCACATTAGACTCATCCTTCGAGCTAGATTCTAAATCTATATGAATAGTAGGGGTACTCCTACAAACTGGAACATAACCCCTATTGGCTGATGGCCAACTAGGGGGTCTTTCACCTCTATTTCTACCTCTGCCTCTGTCTGGTGGAGGTTGAGTCATCCTACCCACATGTCCATATGAAGGAATGAGCTGTGGATGGAATGTGATATGTGGATCTATTTATTCTTCAATTCCCCCTTCTTATTCACTTGGATTTTCATTTTTCTTTTCTTTTTCTTTTACCCTTTCTTTTTCTTCATTTTCTTTTTCTTTTGTGTTTGAATTTTGTCCAAGTTCAAGAGAAAGGGTGTTTTGAGGAAGATAGTAGGTCACATCTTCATAAATCTCAACCTCTCTAACTGAAAATGGCTTTTCATCTCCTTTGACACAGTATTCAATCCCATGCTTTCTAAACTTGATGCACTGATGGAGGGAGGATGGAATCATCTTGTTCTGATGTTTCCAAGGCTTATCGAGCAAAATAATAAACAAAATTTGAATCAATTATGTAAAACTTGGCTTCAGTCTTCCATTCACCTATCTCCAAAGGTAACACTGTGGAGCCTAAAGCCCTCTCACCTTTCTCATTGAATCCTCTCAACATCATCTTATCTCCTTGAAGGGTAGATATGTCGATCCTCAAATAGGTGAGAGTCTTTATACTCATAATGTTCATTGATGCACCTAGATCGACGAGAACTCTGAGTAGTCTGAATCTGCCCATGTCAACTGTAATGTAGAGGGGACGGTTATGCTGCATGTCCTATAGAAGAAGGTCTTCGTCTATAAAAGTGATCCCATGGGCTTCTTTTATATAATGTGCCTCCTGACCAATAGCGGTCAGCTGAGCTAAGCATATCTCAAGATCAAGGAGAGCCTTTATTAATGATTCCCTCATCTATTTAGATAAGACAAGGGCATCGCATATGCTTGGCTTAGATGGAAACTTTCTTAGATGAGAGAGAACATTATAGTCCATCTTGGGCTGATCCTCCACAAGCATATCCAAAGGTGGAGCATCCTGTGGAGGGGTTTCTCGATCCTCTGTACAACTGACTTATTTCTCTCTATTTTGAGGTGCTACCCTAGGAGGTAGAACATTGTCACTACGGAGGTTGACTTCGGTGATCTCTTGTGGTATTGTAATGGAAGGTTCTACCTACACATCAGTCTCACCTATAGCTTCTCCTATGGGACCCTCAGAATCGGATAATTCCAAGTCTATCTCAAGAGGTGAACCTGTAATATTTAGAGAAGGAAAATACAACTCTGAATCAAAAAGAGAAAGATTAGAATTGTTATAGTTATTTTGACTTGAAGAGTTATCATTATGAATAGTAGTAGACAACCCATCAGAAGTGACACAGATGTAACTCAAGCTAGCTTTATTCTTCAATTTCATGGATTTGATAAGAGGTACAAAGTAGAAATCAAGTAAAATAAGTGGGGTAAGGGATTTGGTGCCTTATCCGTCAATACAGGAGTTCTACTAATCGAAGAAGAAGAGCTAGTTGAAGTAGGAGGAGTGGCTATTGTGGTAGCTGCAATAGTAGACTGGAGGCTAGACTCGGTGGTTGCTCTTGGGCTATCTTGGCTGGCCACGCTACTTCTGCTCCCCTTTCCTCGAGTTGGCACTAGCAACTTACAAACCTTCCTTGATGTTGGAGGTTTGAGCTGACTCAGACACCTACAAGGAAAGTTTCTTGATCTTCTAAACAATCTTTTTAAAGGTTTTGGATAAGGTGATATCCCAACCTTCTTTAATTTTAGAAGGATCACAAGTATCTCCAAGGATTACCCTAATAGAATTGGATGGTTGTTCCATAAGATATTCCTTTGGGATAACTACAATATCGGTATTGAAACTGTGTTTAAGCTAGTCCTTGAATGTGAAGCAATCCTCCAAAACATGACCTAGCATACGATGGTAGGGGAAAAAGTTAGGATCATGGCCTTTACTTACTTCCTCCGGCCTCCTAGGTTCGGGTGCTGAAAATCAGGCTTCTTTAAGAGGTTCTAAAAGATGTTCCTGATTACCTCCCTCTTAAATGTGAAGCAATCCTCCAAAAATAAGGCTTGTTAAGAGTAGGTGGACCATACACGGCGGGTATGTGCCATCTTGATGATGTGGGTAGGGAGCGGGCCATGGAGGCTATTGTAGAGGTCGGTAGGTCTGCCTCGATGGTGGTAGAGGAGGTGGAGTTGCTAAGGTCATGGTCTCTCAGACTGATCTCTAGTTGGTTGCTTCCCCTTATCTACTACTGTCACTATCCCTGATTTCTTCTCATATACCTTCTGGCTTTGGCTTAGGCAACTGATCATGAAAAGGCAACTGTTTGTCCTCTCTCTGTAGATTAGTCGCCTTGTTGATTAATTTCTTAAAAGTTTTGATAATGAAGACCTTAAGCATGAAGGTGGTCGAGCCATGAATATTCTTTAAAAGAATTTTAATGGAATGCTGTTCAGATAGCTGTGGCACATATTTCATACTCAGGTTCCACCATCTGAGAATGTAGTCAATAAGGGACTCACCTGGGTGTTGTTGTGCTACGACGAGATCGCCCACAGTGACCCTTTGCTGAGCTCTAGAAAACCTCTTGATAAAGAGTTGCTCTAACTTAGGAAATGTCTTCACTAAACTATTGGGAAGTTCAGCGTACCAGTCAAATAGTATACCCGCTAAGCTACTGACGAAGAGACAGAAAAGTAAAGCGTCACTGCCACTAGGATTGCAATAACTAGCTTAGAAAATGCAATGTGTTTCCTCAGGTTTTCACTGCCATCAAAACTTTTGAAGGAAGGTGGCACGAAACCTTTAAGGTATTGGATTGCATCAAATTCCTCTGGGTATGGTCTACCCTTTGGAACTGATGATCTCCCTCGGGCTTGAGCCAATGCTTCCTTCACCTACTGCTCAACCATGGACTTGATATCTTTTCTTGTATGGTGGTACTTTCCACTACCTTTCTATACATGCTAGTGCTCTCCTGCTCTACTGGAGGTAAGGTCTTGGCTGGGTCCAAGACATGCACCAACTTGGGTTGACTAATCTCAATTACGATAGGATGAACTTCAATGGCTTGATTCTGCAATACTAAGAAAACTACTAATAGATCTTCGAGCATCTTCTCCATTCTATCTATCTTCTCATCCTTCTGCCTAATTTATGCTAGGAGGTGTTGGGTTGAGTAGGCTGTGTCTTCCTTCTCGGCCTCATCACCTTCCATAGTCTGCTGCTCTCTGAGGAGGGATCCCCTAGTATCAACCATGCAGACCCCTGTTGAGTCTCTCAATAAATCATCTTCATTGTGATTAATGCTAACTTTCTCCTCATCAGACCAATCATATCCTAGAATTTCTTTCTTTTTCATGAAATAATGAGCTACTATCTCATCTAAAGAATGATTAATCTGAATAGGCACAAATGTTTTTGGCTGACCGATGTGATCATTGTCATGTACTGAGAAGCACTAGACCTCCCTTGCTGCTGGAGAATCAATCCTATGAGGATTGTACTCACTAGAAGATTTACACTCTTGACTGTCACTGACTTTGAAAGGGTTGACACTCCTAGGAGGTTCTATGATCATGGGTGCAGCTGGGTTGTCATCTGCACTGCTGCAACCATCTCTATCTCCTACTTAATTGATGGTGTTGGTGAAGGGACAACTACTATGCTTCGGGGTTGCCATTTCTTCCGCACCACCACTAGGGTAGAAGCTCAAGCAGGAGAGCTCAACCTCACCACAGTAGGTGACGTAGATGGAATAGGATCCCTCGGCTATAGCGGATCACCAAAAGTGTCCATTTCTCCCCGGGTGTGACCTTTATGGCCTTTGACGAAACTTTTGATGCTGCGACATGAATGGGTTACAGTGGAGGGGGATAGAGCGGTGTGGTGAAGACACTACCAACTCTCTTGCAACAGGGACCCTCCTCCTATGATGGGTCATCCCAGTAAGCAAAATATTGTCTATGTGATCGACGCGGGTAGCGTGCCGATCGGGAAAATCAATGAGTGCGAAAAGAGGCGGCAAACCTTGCCTCTAGCTTGATGAGCGTAGTATGGGCCTCCCTGACCCTCTCCCATCGTAGATGTTTCCCCACACTGTGGGGGATAATAGATCTCAAATAAAATTGAGCGATGGACTTAGAACGTCCATAAGCTCCACCAACCTGGCGTAGAACTGATCGGAGGCCAGCATATGACCTCCTACTTGGCGGGGATGACCACTGGAGGTGAAATCAGATCCTCGGCATCCTCTCTCTAGTCCCCAGAGAGGATGTAATGGGTTCACTGTAATTAGCAGGGAAGTCAAAATAGGCAACTCCTTAATAACTGACTGTGTAGCAGCCTCCATCTCCCTAGCGATACGTGTATGGTACCACTTAATCATGCAATTTTTGTTCCTCTTCTGAGTCTTAGTAGGGTGAGTGGAGTAATAGCTGGACCCAAACTCAAAAGTTGGGGAGGCAATCTCTGGGATTAGAGGAGCCTTACCCTTCAAGGGTGCTAATGAGTGGGTGCTATCCTTCACTGAGCATGAAACCATGTGCAGACTAGTGCAGTCTTGATGTTGTCACTAACTTTAGGAACTACTACTTTTCTCTTTAGTGAGGGGATATCAGAGTTTGATGGCAAATCAATCTGAATGATCGGCTTCTTCTTGGCCACTACGGTCCTGCTAACAGTTATGAGGGGAGTGCCCTCACAGATAATCCTCACCCCCTCAAAACCTCTACCAAAATGAATGAGGTGGGTGTGGTCAGAGCATAGGAGATTGGCCTGATCCAAGGCCAAGTCCATGCCGTAGGGGAAAGTAAACACATGCTTCTATGAAGCTTCCATTCTAGTCAACTGAAAACTAAAAACTGAACTGTAGCTGCAACTAAGACTAATGTTGAGAATCTGTAATGTTGGAAATAAACTTAGATCATATGTCTGTTTTGTTGACTTCTGAATTTGAATTTGAAATTTTGAACCCACATCCAACATCTTGAAAGTGTTAAGTGGGGTTCAAATGGATTTAGAGAAGATTTAGAGATTTGATTTGGAAAGAGGAATTTTGAATATGGAATCCACTTTCAACAAATTTAGATATGTTGAAAATGGGTTCAAATATTTTTAGAAAGATGCTTCCATAGGTTCATGTTTGAAATTAGATTTTGATTTGAGGACTCCTTCCTTTAACAAATTTGGGTATGTTAAAGTAAGGATCAATTGGTTTATTTTTAATTTGATATTTTAGAATTCACTCACTTAGAAAATTTGGGTATGCTAAGTGGGGTGTTTGAAAACAATTGTTTCTTTTTCTTTGGTTGCTTTATCTTGTGAATTATTGGTGATTTTGAAAATTGAAATTCCCATTTAGCAAATTTGGGTATGCTAAATGGAGAACCCAAGTGTGTTTTATTCTGAAAACTTTTTGAAAGTAGGATCCTTAGCAAATTTGGGTATGCTAAGAAAATCCTAATGTGTTTCATTTGTTTTAGATGCTTTGATTTTGAAAAATAGTATCCTTAGCAAATTTGGGTATGCTAAGGAAATCCTAATGTGTTTCATTTATTTTGGATGTTGGAAAAATGGAGACTTCACTTTAACAAATGTGGTATGCTAAAGTGAAATTCCAATATGTTTTAGATGGAGATTTCACTTAGCAAATTTAGTATGCTAAATGAAATTCCAAAATGTATTTAAAATTTTTGTTTTGAAAAGTGGAGAATTCATTTTAGTAAATAGGGTATGCTAAAGATGAAATTCTAATGTGTTTTGAAAATTTGTAAAATGGATATTTAACTTAGAAAATGAAATTTAAAAATATGTTTTGAAATTTTTTGGCTTTGAATTTGGAGACTTCACTTAGAAAACTTGAGTATGCAAAATGAAGTTTCAAATATGTTTGAAAATTTTTGATTTTCAATTTGGAGACTTCACTTAGCAAACTTGAGTATGCTAAATGAAGTTTTGAATGTGTTTGGAGATTTTTTATTTTGAATTTGGAGACTTCTCTTAGAAAATTTGAGTATGCTAAATGAAGTTCCAAATGTGTTTGAAAATTTTTTATTTTGAATTTGGAGACTTCACTTAGCAAATTTGAGTATGCTAAATGAAGTTCCAAATGTGTTTGTTTTGAATTTGGAGACTTCACTTAGCAAATTTGACTATGCTAAATGAAGTTCCAACTTTGTTTGAAAATTTTTTGGTTTTAAATTTGGAGACTTGACTTAGCAAATTTGAGTATGCTAAATGAAGTTCCAAATGTGTTTGAAAATTTTTTGGTTTTGAATTTGGAGACTTCACATAGCAAATTTGAGTATGCTAAATGAAGTTCCAAATGTGTTTGAAAATTTTGAAAATATAATTTTTAAGTTTTGATTTTTGAAAAGAAGACTTCCATTTAACAAATTTGAGTATGTAAGAATGGAAGCCAATTTTATTTTTGAAATGTGAAGATTTTGTTTTGTGTGTGATTATTGCTTTTTTTTAAAAGTGGAAATTCTAACTTAATTTTATATGGAATATGTTAAGTGAGATTTCAAAAATGAGGTTATTCTTTATTTGGAAATAAAGTCTTCATTCAATGAATTTGAGTATATTGAATGGAGTGGTTCAGATGTGCTTTTTGAAAACTTATTTTAATTTTAATTGGAAATGAAACCTCCATTCAATAGATGTGGGTATATTGAATGGAATGGTTTCATATGTGCTTTTCAGAAAAAGATTTATGTTGATTTTATTTTGGGAATGAAACCTCCATTCAATAAATTTGAGTATATTGAATGGAAAGGTTTCATATGTGTTTTTGGAAAGGTGAGGATTCCAACTTAACACATGTGAAATGTGTTGAGGGAAATTTCAAAGTTGTGATTTTGGTTTGAAGATGTAACATCCATCCAACACATTTGGATGTATTGAATGGAAATGCCCATCTTCAAATTTTGTGCTTTTTTGAAAGTTTATGATTGTTGGAATTTTTTTTTATGAAGATGATCCTACATATAACAATCATGAAGATTGTAAGATGAAGGTGATTTAAGAAAATTTTTGTGCAAAATATTTTATTATGTGCATTTTGAAGGAGTGTTTTTTGAAAAATAAGACTTTTATGAAGGATTTATTTTCTTTTGATTTTTGAAATGAACCTTTCCTTATCATAAAAATGGTAAAGAGGAAGTCTTTGATTATTTTCTTTTTATTAAATTTTGATTTTACCCATTGGGGAACTCAACAGGGGGTTTTAAGACCTCTAGAGAATGAGATCCTAAAACCTAAAGATGTTGGCTAACTCAACTTAAGAATGAAATAAGCTAAGTGCCAACAAAAAGAAAGATAGCCTTGGGTTCATATATAAAATACAAACCAACTGTCGATACTTGAAGACAACGATCATTTGCCAAAGATGGAGAGAGGAACCTTCCCCAGCAGAGTCGCTAGAAAAATCTGCGGTGAAAAATATTCCCACATCTTCATCTATCCAGTTGTTCAAAGAGGATAAATGAAAATAAAAAATAATACACCTTGTTAGGACGTCACACAGATCCACAGATGTTCTTATTGAGGTGATCGGGTATCACATCGAGGAGAGGTATACTATCTCTAAAGATAGAAGTCACCACCTTATAATGGACTTGATCTGATCACCTAAATAAGGACTCCTAAGGACTATAGGTCATCGCATGACCAGAGATTCTTCCCTTACTTTACTTGGAAAAGTAAAGCAGGGTTTATTTTAAATTAGGTTCATTAAGTTCCTTACAAGGGCAAGCCCCCATAGTTAATTACATCCTAAGGAATGCAATTCCTTAAGGAAACTCTCAATTAAGGCAAATAATCATTATCTTCAAAGATTTCAATAAGTAGGACTATCAATCAATTGGTTCATTTTTAGAAAATCAAGTGTGATTGATCAAGAAGAGCGAGTTCATATCAAGGCCAAATGAGAACAAGTAGGGGATGGTTAGGGTATTAGGAAGCCTAATAAACATCCCAAACTATCCTATGATTGGGCTTTATAATTTCAAAAATGATTTAATTTGTTTGAGTTGATTTTTCATTAGAAGTTTAGGTCTTATGACTCCATGATACAAGGTCATGGAAATGCTTAAGAGGTGAGGATTTATGCTTACGACTCATGGAAAGGAAATGCCACCTCAGAACCTAAATCTAGGGAGCTTTGGCGAGTGCCAAAAGCATGACCTAAATCTAAGGTGAAAATGGGTATTTAGTTTACCTTCATAAGAGAGGATAAATCACCCGACTGCTTAGACTTACAATTGCCTGTGGGTGGCCGCCAAGTAACTCCTACAATTTTTGATATATGTAGGCAAGTCATATGCTTTATGCAAGATAGCTAGGTTGTTATTTATTTAGAAAGAGACTAAGTCCTTAAACTCACTCCCTAAGAGATTAGATCATGTAAGGACATGCTTTAATGACTTAAATGTTATGCAAATCATATTACATTTTACATTTATTTTTTTGGACAATCATTTGACCGAGGGTTATAGGATTTTTATGTCTAATGCATGAGAAGTAAGATTATTGACCAAAATCAACGAGAAGGGAGGAGGTGTGTTTCCACCATGACTCTCAAAGGTCAAGCCAAGTTTCTCTGGCAAAGGTGGACCAATCAAGAGTGAAACAAGATGCTTTTATGCATGATGTTATAAAAGAAATACTCATATAGCTAAGGGGTTGTTAATTCTTTTATCTTGATTTTAGCTTAGGCTTTAAATGAGGTTATGAGTTATTAATTTAATTTTAAGTTGATTAATTTAGTAGAAGATTTATTTTTTCCTAAGAGCCTAATCCACATCCAGACCATACATTAAGAAAGGAAGAAATTAAAAAAAAGATGTTATTTATATGCATAAGCTAAACAAAACATCACACATTTTATAAAGCTAATCGTAAAAGAATGAAAGACCATTTGTGGTCAGGCACTACTGTACAAACCCAAAAACAAATATGGGTAGCCGAGCTCTACCCTTATACAACCCCGATTAGAAATGAATTAAATTACAATTGAGCAAGAAAATTCATGTTATGGGGGTCTTCATTTCTTATTTCTTAGTTTCTTCTTTCTTTCTTTCTCCTTTCTTCTTTTTGGTTCCTTTTTTGGATGGTTGGAAGGTTGTTGCTCCAAAGGCATCACATGGTACATAAGATGAGATCTTATGACTAATGCTCATCCTAATCACCCATAACAATCATTCTAAAATCCTAATTGGAAAAATGCATGAAAAAGGAAAAGTAAAGTTTAACTAACACCTACAAAACAGAGATTAGCTAAACAAACCTTACAAATCCCAAGTATGTATATTGGACTTATCACCCCTACACATAGGTACTCAAGTCCACCTGGCCTATTGGATTATGCTTAGGGGTATAAGCACTTGCATAGCAAAAGTATTTATATTTTTATTTATGATAGCACCCCTTAAGCAAAATCCCCTGCAGAAAATAATGGTTAGACTAAACCATCCTACCATTCATTCTACGCATATTCACCCTAACATCCAGACTAAAACATATATCATAAACAAAAGAAAACATCAAACCATGCACCACCCTAACCTAAAGCTAAAATGGGTGACTTAGCTTAATGTGTGTGCTTTAAAAGGTTTGTGTGGTATGCTTAGCTATGGCTTTAGGGTTTGTATTTTCTAAGTTTGAAAATGTTCAACTTAGAGGATGGTTTCATTTAAGTGTTTTACTGATTTTGGTTGATTTTATTTTGTCTTTTTACTTGGTTTAAGTGAATCCTACAATTAATTACTAAGTGTTGTAAAGAGAAGGGAAAGAGAAAAGTACTTCTCTTTCCTTCACTACCTTAAGTAATTTCTAAAGTAGGTTCAAGCTTAATTTCATTTAGTGAATGTCTTATTATGTGTTTTAATTAATCCTAAGTTTAGATGAACTCTAAACAAACCTGTTCAAAAAGAAGGACATTTTAAGATTAAGTAAAGTGAATTAAGATCACAAAAAACACACATCACCTCTTTCTTTCCCAACATGAATATCATGCATATGGATGTATCTTAAGCATATCTATACATACAAATGAGAATGTTTAACACACTATATGATGAATGCTAAGTGAGTTACTTAAGAAAATTTGAATGCTTTATGATGCATGATTTTCATTAAGTAGAAAAGAGGTTTTCCTATCTATTTTTTACATGCACACATGAATTTATGAAAGGCATAAGTGAGTACGACACCATTGTTAGCACCAAGGGTGTAAGGTAAAAGTCATACTTATGGCTACTTAAAGTCTCACAATCTCGAGGTTGTCCAGACTAATATACCACTTTCCTTAAATACAAACACATATATGAAAGAAATGAATAGAAAAGAAAAATACAAAAGTTTGTATTTGATTATTTGATTTATTTATGCAACTTATATTTGTAAATGTAAGTACCCTTCTTAAGTAATAGCATAGGAATGAATAAGAAATGGTATTAGGCAAGTGTTATGTTCTTTTCAAATGAACTAAATACTTTGCCAAATCCTATTCAAAACTATACTAAAAGAGAGGAGAAGGAAAACTATACTAAGCACATTGTTATATCTTACTCACATGCAAGCTTATAAATAAAATATAAGTAGCACACTTTCAGTTTTGGTAATTGATTCATATATTTTGAAAATAATTTGAATTTAATAGTGATAATAGCCATTCATATTCCTATTTTAGCCAAAACATGCAATTTAACATAAAAGAAACATTTCATTTTTAATTTGATTTTTGAAAATCATGGATGCATGAAATTCATATGACATACACATTTAGCATGCTAGGAAAGAACTAAAGTGATGAAAGCATGTAAACACATTCACCCTAATTAATTCTTAAAGATAACTAATGAAATAAGAAAGCTTAAAGCAAATCAAATTATTTTTAAGAAAGGTTTGATTTTATTTTGAGTTTGATTTAATTTGAGAAATGTGAGGTGAGTTTACTATTTCTAACTCATTCCCACATGTGTATGATATTTAAGTTCAATCTTTAGATGATTAGATCCATTTTATATTTTTGATTAGGTTAAGATATGAATTAAACATGTTAATTACTCATTACCTATACCACCTTATCATACTTAATCAAATAATGAGCCAATGTGATGACATAAAATCTCACAAGGAATTTAAATTTGGAATGCACCTAGGAAGAAAAGGGCTTAATGCAATTTGGCTCATGATTAATGATTAATTAAATTAAGGGGTTTAAGCTTAAGTACTTTCATAACCCCTCTCACACATGTGAGTTGAGTTTTGATTTCTTTAATGTACTTAGGTTCTTGACCACCTAATAATCTACCCAAGATAGATTAACTAAGTTTTGGAAAGTTCTAGAATTTTATGAAATTAATTAAAGGGGTAATTAGTGAATCAACCCTTAATTAAGGTTGGATTAAGGAAGGAAATGGGGGTTTATGGAATATCTTAAGAAGAGTATCCCAAAATTATTCCCTAAACCTCATCTTCACTTAATCAAAGTTTAATTGTCTCAATTAGAGAGTTAAACCACTAATTATGCCCTTAATTAAGCTTAATTACACAAAGGGGGTAGTTAGGAATTAATCAAACAATTCCTCTAATTAAATCACCAATAAATCCCAAGAAAATTAGGGGAAGCATAAGTCATCCCACTAATCATTCTCAAGAAATTTATAATTAATCAATGGTGTAATTAGAGGGTAATTAGCAAACTAAGATTCCCAATAAAACTTAAAATAAAAAAAACTATTCAAAATTAATTTAAATTAATTTGAGAATATTCTATGCTCAATTATTGATCCAATGCAATTTATTTCATATTTCTTTCATTTTTCTAGGCTTGGATATGAATATTTGAAGTTTCCTTGATTAATTAATCATTAAATAAGCCTAATTAAGTATTTAATCCATTCGACCATGTGTTCCTGGATGCTTTCTTTCCATGGTGCTGAGATTGGATAATAAAGTTGTCACACCATAGCATCGCGTGGTCAGGTGCTTTTCTCCTCATCGTCGATCAGGATACGGCGATAAAGTCATGGATCAGTGGGGTTAATCTGTGGATCTATGTGGATTTAATCATGGTCGTCTATCCAAAATGTGTGGATGGATGGCTAGAGATTCATCCCTGTAATTCTCTATGGGAAAGTGGATCCGTTCATGTTCTAGGCCATGATCCGAGCTCGATTGAGCTCGGATTAAATCCAAACTCAACCCACACCATCAACATGCACCCTAGATCACATCTAACGACTAAAATCTCAAGACATAAAACTTCACTTCACAAAGGACCAGACCATGGCTAGATTGAGCTTAAAAAAATGGTTTACCTCACCGGTGGTGATCATCATCACTCAATTCCCTTGGAGAAGCTTTGTCTGGTTGAGATGAAGCTTTGCTAAAGTTTGGAGCTCTTGAAATTGAGTGAATGCTTATATGGGTCAACTCCTCCTTGCCTTGAGCTCAGCCTTGATCGAATTGGATCCTCCCTTGCCTTTGGATCTTAGGAAAGAGCTTGAGTGAACTCGACTTGACCCTTTGATGGAGCTTGCAAAGGGAATTGAGCTAATTTGGAGTGTGGAGTAAGTTCAATTTTCAGTGGAGCTCCCCTATTTTCAAGTAATGAAAATTGAGAAATGGGAATTTGAAAACCTCTCTAGGAAGCTTGGGAAGACACTCTAGAGCTTGCTCTGAGTTCCTATGCTTCAATTGACTAAGGGAGAGTGAAGATTGAATTGAATTAGGGGGAGTATATCTCCCCTTGAGTAATCAAATGACCGAGAAGGATTATGCCATTTTTTATCAATACACCTCATGCAATGAGTTGGTTAGGTTGTTTTTAATTGCATGTGGTTCGATTTTGGCCAGAGAAATGGGTGAGGTGGCCATGTGCTTGAATTGAGTGTAAGGAGGATTCCATGTGCACCATTTCAAGGCATGTAGTCGGTTTGGCCATTGGGCTAGGTTGGGCTGACCCAAACCCATTGGGTTGGGTGCACCACACTCCCTAGTGATCACTTGATCAACAAAGAGAGTGCCAAGTGGTTATGGAAAGGATTTGATCAAATTCCATGTGAATTTAGTCAAAATTTACCCTATGGCCTAGGTGTAATATGGTCATTTGACATTGATTTCAGTTTGGTCATATTTGGTATGATGAGAAAATAGGTTTGGCCAAGTTTCATTGAATTTGGAGTTGGTTTGATATGATTTAGCTCATGTTGACCCATTTAGGTCCAAATGGGTCAACCTGGGTCAAGTTGACCAATTGGTCAAATTGGGTTAAACCAAGGGTTGGGTCAAGTTCATATGACCATTTGAAATGCTTTGGTGGCTTTGGTTTGATTCAATTTGGTTTATATATGGTTTTGGTTCAATTGAGTTCATTTAGGTCAAATGAGTAAGTTGACCAATTTGACCCATTTGATATATTTGGGTTAGGTCATGGGTTGGTTCATGTTTTGTTGGTCATATGGAATGGATTGGTATCTTTGTTTCCAATCAATTTTGGTTAAGTTTGAATTTGGCTCAATTTGACCCTTTAGGTCAAGCTGGGTTTATGGTCAATTGGGCTAGGATAGGTCTTAGTTGGCCAATTGAGGCTTTGGTCAAGTTCAACAATCATTTTTGAATGAATTTTACCCATTAGTTTTAATCAATTTGGCTTAGATCAAGTTTTTACACATTTTGACTTTTTAGGTCGAGTTGGGTGAACTTGGGTCAAGTGGCCAATTGGGCTAGGTTAGGCTCAAATGTTGACTTGGTCATGTTCAAACATTGATCATGCATGGGTCTTGATCAATGGTTTCAATCAATTTGGCTTATGATGGATTTTGGCTATGTTAGTTTCATTTTGACTAAGTGTTAACTTGGTCAACCCTTAGGTTTGACTTGGTTTGACCCAATTTGAGTGATAGATCATCTCATGATGATTGTTGATCATGATAAGAGATTTAGATGGGCTTAGTTCAATCCAATTTGGTTAGGATTAGAATTTGGCTCATAAGCATACTTTAGGTCACTTTGGGTCAAGTGAGCCTAAGTAGGTCAAATGGCTTTGTCAAAGCTTGATTTGAGTTTGATTGAACTCACATATGAACTTATGATTGAAATATAAATCTATTTGCAAGTGGTTTGAAGTCAAATGGGTTTTGGTTCATTTAACAATTTCAAGTTGAAAGGGTGAACATGAGTTTGACTTGGGTTTGATTTTTGAATTGAGTTTTGATTTAGTGATTGAAGTTTGTGTTTATATTTGGGTTCATGATTGTAGGATTGATTGAATCATGAAGAAAAATCAAGGGTTTGGTTTGATTTAAATTGGATTTGGCTAAGTTCAAGAGTTTGACTTGAAAGACTTAGGCTGGATTTTGATTGAATTTGAGTTTGATTTGTGGAGTTGGTTTTGTATAGTTGAATTTATATTTCATTTATATATGTGAATATAAGTGAGAATATAAATGGGTTATGAGAAAATTTCAAAGATTTGAAGTGATTTGAACATGATTTAGGCTAAGTCCTTAAGAGAGGATCAACAGACTTAGGAAAATTTTGGAATTTAGAATTTCAATTTGGAATTTAATTTGATTGATTTGAATTTGTATCTCATTTATATTTGTGAATATAAATGATAATATAAATGAGTTTTGAGAAAATTTCATGAGTTTGAATTGATTTGAATTTGATCTAGGCTAAGTCCTTAGGAGGGAATCAAAGTGACTTAGGAAAGATTTTGGACTTGGAATTGAATTTTGGAATTAGTTTGATTGATTTGAATTTATATTTCATATATATATATATATATATATATATATATGTGTGTGTGTGTGTGTGTGTGTGTGTGTGTGTGTGTGTGTGTGTGTGTGTGTGTATACATACATATATATATATATATATTTATATGAATATAAATGAGAATATAAATGAGTTGTGAGAAAATTTCATGAGTTTAAGGTGGTTTGAATTTGATTTGGGCTAAGTCCTTAGGAGAGAATTAAAGTTACTTAGGAAAGATTTTTGGAATTTGATTTGGATTTCAGTCATGGATTTTAATCATGGATTGATTTGAGGTTGGCTTGAGGGGAGGAAGTGAGGAATTGGGTTCAAGCTATAGGGTAGGCAAATTTCCTAACACCCCTAAGGCATAACCTGTTCTTATAACTAACTCTTCTAAGTTTCCAAGGTTAGGTTGAGTGTCCACCTAATCACTAGAAGTGTCTTAAGACTAAGAAACTCTTAAAGTCTAAGAGAAGTCTTATGTCTAAGATGGAGGGGTTGAGAGCTCATTCTAAAAATGAGGTCAACAATCTCTAAAGGTTACACTATGAAACCTAAAGCCCTCTTGCCTTGCTCATTGAAACCTCTCAACATCATCCGATCTCCTCAGAGTGTGGAGATGTCGATCCTCAAGTAGGAAATTGTCTTTAGACTCATAATATTCATCGATGCACCTAGATCAATGAGAAATCTAGAAAGTCTGAATCGGCCCCATGTCTACTGTAATGTAGAGGGGACGGTTGTGCTCCATGTTCCCCATAAGAAGTTCTTCATCTGTGAAAGTGACCCCCTAGGCTTCCCTAGAATAATGTGCCTCCTCTCCAATAATGATCAACTGAGCTAAGCATATTTCAGAATCTAGGAGATCTTTAATTAGTGATCCCCTCATCTCTTTAGATAAGACAAGGGCATCATATATACTTAGCTTAGATGGAAACTTTCTCAGGTGAGAGAGGACATTATAGTCCACCTTGGGCTGGTCCTCAAGCATATCCAAAGGTGGAGCATAATGTAGAGGGTCTTCTCGATCCTCTATACCAATGACTTATTTTCCTCTATCTTGAGGTGTTGTCCTAGGAGATAGAACATTACTTCTATGGAGGTTGACATCGGTGATCTCTTGCAGTAAGGTAATGATAGATTCTACCTGAACGTTAGGCTCACCTATAGCTTCCAAGTCTATCTCAAGAGGCGAACCCATAGTATTCAGAGTAGGAAAATCCAATTATGAATTAGAAAGAGGAAGATCGAAATTATTATAGTTGTTGTTTAGACTTGAAGAGTTATCATTAATAATAGAATTAAACAACCCATCAGAAGTGACACAGATATAATTCAAGCTAGCTTTATTCTTTAATTTCTTGGATTTGATAGGAGGTATATAGTAGAAATCTAGTAAAGTAAGTAGGGTGAGGGATTTGATGTGCTGATCTGTCGATACAAGATGTTTACTATGGGAAGAGCTAGCTGAAGTAGAAGAGGTGCTCACTGATGTAGTAGCTGCAACAGTAGACTGGAGATTGGAATCGATCGGTGGTTGCGCTACTTGGCTTCCAGAGCTGGCACAGGCTGTTACTGCTGCTAAACTCCCCCTTTCCTTGAGTTGGCTCTGGCAACTTGCAAACCTTCCTTGATGTTGGAGGTTTGAGCTGGCTCAGGCACCTGCAAGAAAAGTTTCTTGATTTTGGAGACTATCTTTTTAGATGTACGAGATAAGGGGATATCCCAACCTACTTTAGATTTGAAAGGATCATAAGTATCCCCAAGGATTACCCTAATGGAACTAGATGGTTGCTCCACAAGATATTCCTTCAGGATAACTATAGCACCAACATTGAAGCTATGTTGAAGCCAATCCTTGAATGTGAAAAAATATTCGAAAACACGACCTAGCATATGGTGGTAGGGACAAAAATTAGGATCATTGCTTTTACCCACTTCCTCCAGTCTTCTAGGTTCTAGTAACTAAAAATTAGGCTTTTTTAAGAGATTCTTAAAGATCTTCCTGAATACCTCCCTCTTAAATGAATAAGGCTTGTTAAGTTTATCCAAAAGAATAGGTGAACCATAGCTACACAGCGGGTATGTGTACCATTCTCTGGTGATGTGGTGAGGAGGAGCGGTGCCATGAGTCGTGGCGTAGGTGCTCCTAGTGGTGGTATAGGAGGTGGAAGCGAAGACTGTTGAGGTCATGGTCTCTCGGACTGAGCTCTAGCTGGTTGCTTTCCCTTATCTACCGCTGTCACTGTCCCTGGTTTCTTCTCATATACTTTCTGCAGCTTTGACTTGGGCAACTGGTCTTGAAAAGGCAACTGTTTGAACTCTCCTTGTAGACTAGTCACCTTGTTGATTAGCTTCTCAAATATTTTGATGGTGAAGCTCTTAAGCATGAAGGCGACTGGGCCATGAATATTCTTTAGAAGAATCTCAATGGCATGTTATTTAGACAGCTGTAGCTCCCATTTCATACTCAGGTTATGCCATCTGAGAATGTAGTCAACAAGGGACTCACCTGGGTGTTGTTGTGCTACAATGAGATCACCCATAATGATTGCTTGCTAAGCTCCAGCAAACCTCTTGATGAAGAGTTACTCCAACTCAGTAAATATCTTCACTGAATTATTAGGAAGTTCAGCGTACCAATCGAAGGCAATACCTGCTAAGCAACTGACAAAGAGATAGAAGAGTAAAGTGTCACTGCCACCAGTGTTGCAACAACCAGCCCTGAAGTGTGCAATATGCTACCTCAGGTTCTCACTGCCATCAAAAATCTTGAAAGAAGGTGTCATGAAACTCTTAGGATATTAGATGGCATCAAATTCCTCTTGGTAGGGTCTACCCTTTGGAACTGATGATCCTCCTTGGGCTTGAGCCAATGCTTCTTTCACTTGCTGCTCAACGATGAACTTGATGTCCTTTTTTTGTATGGATGTACTATCCACTACCTTGCTATACAAACTGGTGTTGTCCTACTCTACTGGCGGTAAAGTCTTGGCCAGATCCAAGTCATGCACCAACTCTGGCTGACTAGTCTCAACCATAAAAGGATGAACTATCAGGGATTGATTCTACAATGCTAAAACAACTGTTAATAGATCTTTGAGCCTCTTCTTTATCCTATCTATTTTTTCATCCTTCTACTTTATTTACTGAAGAGGTGTGGAGAAGAAAGAGATCCTAGGATATGACTGGTCCGATGAGGAGAATATCAGCTTTAATTTTAATGAAGATGATTTATTGGGAGATTCAGCTGGGGTTTGCATGGTAGACACCAGGGGATCTCTCCTTAGAGAGTAGCAGACTACGGAAGGTGTTGAGTCGAGTAGGTTGTGCCTTCCTACTCGACCTCAACACCTTCCATAGTCTGCTGCTCTCTAAGGAGGGATCCCTTGGTGTCTACCATGCAAACCCCTACTGAATCTCCCAATAAATCATCTTCATTAGAACTAAAGTTGATCTTCTCCTCATCAGACTAGTCATATCCTAGGATCTCTTTCTTCTCCATGAGATAATGGGCTACTATATTATCTAGAGAATAATCCGTATGAACTAACACAAATGACTTTGTCTGCCCGGTGATAGGATCACTATCATGTACTGAGAGGCACTGGACATTCCTTGCTACTGGAGAGTTAACCTTGTGAGGGCTATACTCATTGGAAGACATACACTCCTGACTATCATTAAATATGTATGGGGTGACACTCTTAGGAGGATCTATCATCATAGGTGCAATTGAGCTATCACCTTCTCCCTCGGCAACTGCTATCTCCATTGTATGTTGTGGTGGTGGTGGTGATGGGATGACTACGATACTTTGGGGTCGTCATTCCTTCATCACCGTGACTGGGGTGGAAGGTCGAGTAGGAGAGCTCGGCCTTGCTATAGTAGGTAGTGTAGATGGAACGGGATCCCTTAGCCATAGTTGGATCACCAATGGGGATCTCTTCTCCCCAGATGCGGCCTTCATGGCCTTTGGTGGAACATGGATTGGAGATGATGGACGAGGGTAGAGCGGTGCGGTGGAGACACCAGCGACTCTCTACACCACGATTGGTCCTCTCCTGTGATGGTGACCCATCCAACGAGAATGATGTCGGTATGATCGGCCTTGGGTAGCACTAGAATGCCTCAACCTACATCTCTCTCGGCTGGAAATATGAACTGAAGTATGGGCCTCCCCAGCCCTCTTCTGTCTAATTTGCTTCCCCACATTGCGGGGGATAACAAATCTCAAATAAAAGCGAGCCGACATTGTCCAGAAGCTTCTCCAACTCGATAAAATCGAATGGAGCAGTATGACATCCTCCTCTTAATGACCGATGCCTGAAACTAAACTGCTGATGGAGGTGAAGCAGAAATCCTCCTGACACCTCTCTGTCAGGCCCAGAGATAGGGTGTAACTGGTTTGCTATAACCAACGGGAAAACCATCATGGACAACTCCTCTACAACAGACCGAGTAGCTACCTTCATCTCTCTAGCAATGTGAGTGGGGTACTGCTTTATCATGTGATTCTTGTTTCTCCTTTAGGTCCTGGTAGGGCGAACAGAGTAAGAGCTAGACCCAACCTCAAAAGTATTGGAGACAATCTTTGGGATTAGAGGAGCCTTCCCCTTGGAGGGTGGTGAGTCTGCTAGCCCTAGTGGGCGCATGGGAACAACCGCAGGCATGGGCACTGCTCATTGATACTTTGCTATGGGAACCACCACTACTTTATTTTCAATGAGAGAATATCTAAATGGAGCATATGTCGATCTGATGACGGCTCACGCCATGTTCTATGAAGGGGAGTGCTCACATGTAGTCTAGCCTCAAGCCTCAACAAAGTAGATGAGGTGGGCATAGTCAAATCGGGGAAGGCTAGCCTGATCCAGGGCCAAGTCCATCCCATGAGGAAATGAGAACACATACTTTCGCACTGCCATTGCAATCAACTGAAACTGAAGTTGAGATTGAAACCGATGCTGATAGAAGGTCTGCAATGTTAAAAATTAACTTGAATCAGATTTCTGTTTTATTGATTTTGAATTTGAATTTAGAATTTAAACCCATACTCAACATCTTGAAAGTGTTAAGTCAGAATTTGGGTATGCTAAAAATGAAGGATCCAAGGGTGTTTTGTTTTTGAAAATTTTGAAAATAGGACTCTGAGAAAATTTGAGCATGCTAAGAAAATTCTAATATGTTTCTTTTGTTTTTGATTTTTTTTTGAAAATGGAGACTTTACTTTAGAAAATGTGGTATGCTAGAATGAAGTTCTAATGTCTTTCAAATTTTGTTTTGAAAAATGGAGACTTCAATTTAGCAAATGTGGTATGCCAAAATAAAGTTCCAATGTGTTTCAGATTTTGTTTTGAAAAATGGAGACTTCACTTTAGCAAATGTGGTATGCTAAAATGAAGTTCCAATGTGTTTCAAATTTTGTTTTGAAGAATGGAGACTTCACTTTAGCATATGTGGTATGCCAAAATGAAGTTCCAATATGTTTCAAATTTTGTTTTGAAAAATGGAGACTTCAGTTTAGCAAATGTGGTGTGCCATAATGAAGCTCTAATGTGTTTTGGATTTTTGTGAAATGGAGATTTAACTTAGCAAATTTGAGTATGGTAAATAAAATTCCAAAATGTGTTTCAAATTTTTGTTTTGAAATTGGAGACTTCACATTAGCAAATGTGGCATGCTAAAGAATGAAGTTCCAATGTGTTTCTTTTGTTTTGGATTTTATTTTGAAAATGAAAACTTCACTTTAGCAAATATGGTATGTTAAAATGAAGTTTCAATTGTGTTTTAAAAATTTTTGTGTTTTTGTTGATTTTGAAAACAGGGATTTCCATTTAACAAATTTGGGTATATATGATGGAAATCAATTATGTTTCATTTTTCAAAGATGAATTTTTTTATGTGTGATTATTGCTTTTTGAATAAGGAAATTCCAACCTAAACATATATGGAATATGTTAAGTGGAATTTCAAAATAATGTCATTTTATTTGGAAATGAAATCTTCATTCAATAAATTTGGGTATATTGGATGGAGATGTTTCATATGTGCTTTTTTAAAAATTTATTTTTGATTTTGATTGGAAATGAAACCTCCATTCAATACATGTGGGTATATTGAATGAAGAAGTTTCATATGTGCTCTTTGAAAATTATTTTTTTGATTTTGATTGGAAATGAAACCTCCATTCAATAAATGGGGTATATTGAATGGAGTGGTTTCATATGTGCTTTTTGAAAGGGTTAGATTTCCAACTTAACACATGTGGAATGTATTGAGTGGAATTTCAAAGTTATGGTTTTGGCTTGAAGATCTAACATCCATCCAACACATTTGGGTGCATTGAATGGAAAGGCCCATCTTCAAATTTTGTGGATTTTTTTTTTATAAGTTTAAGATTGTTGAAATTTTATTTTTGAAAATGAAGTCTTCATCAAAATGAATTGAGTGAAGAAGTTATGATTGTTGGTTTTATTTTTGAAATGGTTCTACATGTAGCAATTATAAAAATTATTATATGTAGTGCAAATATTTTATTAAGTGTGTTTTGAAAAAGTGCTATTGGAGATTGAGACTTTCATAAAAGATTTATTTTTCTTTATTTTTAGAATGAACCTTTCCTTATCATAAAAATGATAAGGAGGAAGTCTTTAATTATTCTCTTTTTGTTAAGTTTTTTTTATCCATTGGGGAAAACCCAATAGGGGTTTTAAGACCTCTATGAAGTGAGGTCCTAAAACCTAAAGATGTTGGCAAGCTTAATTTAAGGACAAAATAAACTAAGTGCCAATGGAAAGAAAGATTGTCTTGGATTCATACAAAAGTACAAATATACTATTGATACTTGGGGATAATGATCATTTACCAAAGATGGAGAGAGGAACCATCCCCAGTGGAGTCGCCAAAAAAAATCTGTGGTGAAAATTTTATATATCTCTGCCTTCATCTATCCCCTATGGAAAAAAGAGGATAAATGAACAAAAATATATAACAGCCTTGTTGAACACCACGTAGATCTATAGATAAACTTATTAGGGTGATCGGGTATGACATTGAGGAAAGATGTACTATCTCGAAAGGTAGAAGTCACCACCCTACAATGGACCCAATCACCTCAATAAGGACTCCTAAGAACAATGAGTCTTCAGAATGTACCAGAGATTCTTCCCCTACTTTACATGGAAAAGTAAAATAGGGTTTATTTTAAATTAGGTCCATTAAGTTTCCTACAAGGGCAAGCCCCCATAATTAATTACATCCTAAGGAAAGGGATTCCTTAAGAATACTCTCGATTAAGGTAAATGATCATTATCTTCAAAGATTTCAATAGGTAGGACTATCAATTGAATAGTTTTAATTTTATAAGATCAATCAGGATTGATCAAAATGGAGGGAGTTCTTTTCAGAGCCAAAGAAAGATAAGTAAGGGAGGCTTTAGATACTAGGAAGCCTAGTAAGCACCCCAAACTATCCTATGATTGGGCTTTATATTTTTGAAATTGAATTGATTATTTGTTTGAGTTGACTTTTCATTAGAAATCTAAGGCTTACAATTCCATAATACAAGATCATGAAAGATGCCTAAGAGGTGAATATTTAAGCTTATGGACCGTAAAGGGAGAAGCAACCTCAGAACCTAAATATGGGGAGCTTTGGCGAGGGCCAAAAACATGACCTAAATCTAAGGAAAAAATTGGGTATTTGGTTCACCTCTATAAGAGAGGGTAAATCACCCGACTATTGGACTAACAACCGCCTGGGGGTGGCCGCCAACTAACTCCTTCTGTGGTTTTAAATTCATGTTCATGTAGGCAAGTCATATATTTATGCAAGATAGCAAGGTTGTTATTTATTTAGAATGAGACTAAGTCCTTAAACACACTCCCTAAGAGACTAGATTATGTAGGACATGATTTAATGACTTAAATCTAATGCACTTTTTTCATATATTTTATTTTCATTTTGAACAATCAATTTGACACAAACTTTAGGATTTTTATGCCTAATGCATGAGAAATTAGATTATTGGCCAAAATCAACAAGATGGGAGATGTGTTTCCACCATGGCTCTCAAAGGTCAAGCCAAGTTCTCTCGTATGAGTGGAAGCCCTCCAAATCAAGAGTGATGCAATATATTTTTATGCATAATGTTAAGAAAGAAAAGATAACATCCAGCTAAGGGGTTGTTAATTCTTTTATCTTAATTTATAACCTAAGCATTAGATGAGGTTATGAGTTGCTTATTCTTAATTTTAAGTTGATTAATTTGGTAGAAGATTTATTTTTCCCTAAGAGCCTAATCGTCATCCAGGCCATACATCAAGCAAGGAAGAAACTAAGAAAACATGTCATTTCTAATGCACAAGCTAAACAAAACATCAAACATTTTATAAAGCTAACACAAAAGAATAAAAGGCCATTTATGGTTGGGCACCACCGCACAAACCCGAAAACAGATTGGGTAGCCGAGCTCTACCCTTATATAACCCGTATTATAAATGAATTAATTACAATTAAGCAAGGAATTCATGTTATGGGGGTCTTCATTCTTCATTTCTTCTTTCTTCTTCCTTCTTTTGGTTCCTTCTTCTTGGATGGTTGGAATGTGGATGCTTCAAAGGCTTCACATGGTACATAAGATGAGATCTTATGACCAATGTTCATCATAATCCCCCATAACAATCATTAAAAATCCTAATTGCAAATTTACATGAAAAGAAAAAGTAAATTTAACTAACACCAGCAAAACAGAGATTATCTAAACAAACTATACAAATCCCAAGCATGTATATGCATATATTGCACTTAATACCCCACACATGGGTAACCAAGTCCACCTAGCCTATTGGATTATGATTAGGGGTATATGCACCTACACAGCAAAAGCATTTATATTTTTATTTATTACAGTGTCCCTTAAGCACAATCCCCTGTAGAAGATAATGAATATACTAAATTGTCCTACTATTCAGTCTACGCACATACACCCTAACATCCAGACTAAAACATTACCTCACAAAATAAAAGTAAAATATCAAACCATGCATCGCCCTAACCTAAAGCTAGAAATGGTGACTTCTAATGTGTGCTTTAAAAAAGGTTTATGCAAATATTTAGATATGTATGAAAAGCTTCAACTTAGATGGGTGGTTTCATTTAAGTTGTTTAGTTGATTTGGTTGATTTTATTTAATTATTTGTTTAAGGTTTGAATGAATCTACAAAATTAATAAGTGTTGTAAAGAGAGAAAAAGAGAATAGAACTTCTCTTTCCTTTCCTACCTTAAGTAATTTCTAAAATGTATTCATGTTTGATTTTTGTTTAGTGAATGTTTTATTATGTGTTTCAATTAATCCTAAGTTTAATTTTTCCCTCAACAAACCTATCCAAAAATAAAGGTGTTTTAAGATTAAGTAAAGTGAATTAATATCACAAAACACAACACTTTATTTCTTTCCCAACATGTGTAACAAGCATATGGATGAACCCTAAGCATATCTATACATACAAATGGGGATATTTAGCACACTTTCATGATGAATACTAAATGATATTACTTAAGAATATTTGGATGCTTTATGATGCATGAGTTTCATTAAGTAGAAAAGGGTTATTCTTTTATCCTTTATTCATTTGCACGTGTGTATGTATAAAAGTCATAAGTGAGTACGATGCCATTGTTAGCACCAGGGGTGTAAGGTAAAAGACCTACTTAGGGCTACTTAAAGCTTGCAACCCTGGGGTTTTCCAGACAAATATACCACTTTCCTTAAATATATATGCATGTACAAAAGAAATGAATGGAAAAAGAAAGATGCAAAAGTTTATGTTTATTTGATTTTTGGTTTGATTGTTTATTTTATATGTGTGATGCGAAATTCCTTCTTAATTCATGACATAAGAGTGTATAGGAATGAATATAAGCAAGTGTTATGTCCTTTTCAAATGGACTATACACTTTTTCAATCCTATACAATTCTATGTTAAGAAAGAGAGGGAGAATCAAAGCCACATAGTACATATATTTATATATCTCACATGCAAACTTTTAAATAACTATAAGTAGCATACCTTTCAGTTTTGATGTTTAATTCATAAGTTTTAAAATAATTTTTAGATTTAAAAGTGACAATAGCCATTCATATTCTTACTTTAGCCAAAACATGCAATTTGACATAAAGGAAATATTTTCATTTTTTTATTTGATTTTTGAAAAGGATGAATGCATGATTTTCATATGACATATAGATTTAACATGTTAGGAAAGAAATAAAGTAAAGAAAGTATGTAAATTCATTCACCCTAATTAATTCCTAAAGATAATCTTACGAAATAGAATTACTTAAAACAAATTAAATTTGGTTTTAAAGAAATTTTATTTTGTTTTGAGTTTGATTTCAATTTGAGAAATGTGAAAAGATTTGCTGATTGTTGACCTCATTTTTAGAATGAGCTCTCAACCCCTCCATCTTAGACATAGGACTTCTCTTATACTTTAAGAGTTCCTTAGTCTTAAGACACATCTAGTGATTAGGTCGACACTCCAACCTAGCCCTAGAAGACTTAAAAGAGTTAGCTATAGGAATAGGTTATGCCTTAGGAGTGTTAGGAAAATTTCCTACCCTTAGCTTAAACCATTCCTCACTTTCCTTCCTTCAAGTCAAACTCCAAATCAATTCTATTTGATTTCTCCAAACACAAATCAATTCTATGATTCAATTCCATGATTGAAATCCATCAAAAATTCCTAAGTTCAAATTTTGCCTAAGTCCTTAATCCTTCCTTAAGGACTTAAACAAAATCATGATTCAAACCTATTCAAACCTTTGAGATTTTCTCATACCTCATTTATATTATCATTTATATTCATATTTATAAATGAAATATAAATTCAAACTCATCAAATCAAACTCAAAATTTCAAATCAATTCATGAAATTTTCTTAAATCCCTATACTTTTTCATTATAGGACTTAGCCAAAATCAACTCTAAACCTTGATCAAATCACTTCAAACTCATGGGATTTTCTCAAAACTTATTTATATCCTCATTTATATTCACATATATAAATGAAATATAAATGAAATATAAATATAAATCTATCAAATCGAACCATCAGATTAAATTCCAAATTCAAAATCCTTGAAAGTTTCCTTAAGTCCTTTAAATACCCTTTAATGGACTTAGCCTAAATCTTGACCAAATCAATTCAAATGCATGGGATTTTCTCAAAAATTATTTATATCCTCATTTATATTCTCTGATATAAATGAAATATAAATAAAAATCAATCAAATCCAATGCAAAAATTAAATTCCAATTTAAAATTCCGTTAAATCCTTTAAATTCTCTTTAATGGATTTAACCTGAAGCTTGATCAAACCTATTCGAACTCATGGGATTTTCTGAAAACTTATTTATATTCCCATTTATATTCTCATATATAAATGAAATATAAATATAAATCAATCCAATCCAATTCAAAAATTAAATTTCAATTTAAAAATTTCTTTAAATCCTTTAAATTCCCTTTAATGGATTTAACCTAAATCATGATTAAACTTCTTCAAATCCTTGAAATTTTCTCACGATCCATTT